>JAYJMM010000039.1:2400000-3000000 GCA_037349105.1 Limnomonas spitsbergensis
TTCAAGATTCAGGGTGATCCCTGACAAGCCATGGGGTTTATGTATTTGAGGGCTTGGCCATGGGAGAGAGAACAGGGCGATTGGTTCGGCAGAAGTGAGTGAAACAAAGTCGTGGAGGAAGCAAAATAAAAAATACACGCATGTCATGGCAATGAAACAAGCGTGACCTGAGAGCCTGAATGAGCAAACACATGTGAGTGGAGACGCCAGCTAGCTTGTTGAAAAGTCAGTGGACATGCCACTGGATCCAGTACATGCCTCTGGAAGCAGTACATGCCGCTGGATCCAGTATATGCCACTGGAAGCAGTACATGCCACTGGATCCAGTACATGCATACCAATCCTGGACATGCCAATCAGCCCCTCCCCCTTGCAATGGGGGCAAGGGGGGAGGGGGGCAAGGGGGGCAAGGGGGGAGAGAGGAAACAAATTTCACCTGCTCGTCCTTGAGCGCCTTCTGCAGATCGGCGACCTGGGCCGACGCCTGCGCAATCTTGTCCACCCCGTTCTCCAAGCGCTCCTTGGCCGCCTTGAGGTCTGACCTCTTGCTCTGCGGGGCGAAAGGGGGTTCAGGGATTAAAAGTCCGGGGTTGCAGGCTCAGAATTACAGGTAGGGTAAACAGGGTTAAGTGTGAACACGGGGAGGTAGTCTCAAGAGCTGGTGCAGCACGTATTATGGCTTGCAAAAAATACGCCATGCAGACAGCGCCACAACGATCATGCCATGCACTCAGATCCAGCAGGGTTAGGGTATAACCCTAAACCCCAGCTATGCACTCACATCCAGCAGGGTTTAGGGTTAAATCCTAAACCCCAGCCATGCACTCACATCCAGCAGGGTTAATGGTTTAACCGTAAACCTCAGCCATGCACTCACATCCAGCAGGGTCTTGTACAGCGAGATGAGCTCGAGGTACGACTTGGGCGTGGTGTAGTTGTACCGCCTGAAGGCCTCCATGTACCGCACGCTGGCCTCCGTCACGCACTGGTGCGCGTAAGCCATGTGCTGCGCGACATTCTCGCGCACAGAGTCCTGCGCGGGAGCGAGGAGAGGGCAGGAACCAGGGTGACATCACTGACATAGTTGACAGTTGACAAACCACTCAGAGCCTTACACACTGATATGTATACCCCCGCATGCAGTGCGGGGGGAAGAGGGGAGTTTGGCACTCCACACGGAAAGTCATTGCAATTGCCATGGCTTCGCCATCCCACATTCTTTTGTACCTGCTTGTAAAGGATGCACGGGCGTCAGGATACCCCCTGAGGGGTCACAACCACGGTAGGTGGGCCTCTCAACCCTAAGGGCATGTGGGCCTCAGCAGGGACTAAGCTGAATCTTGCGGCGCGTCACCCACCTTCTCACCTAAATCTTGGGCAGTAGCACCTCCCCTCACCCTTGGGATTCAGCACCCACTCTGGTGCCTCCCCTCTCCAGCACCACCCCTGAATCTTGAGTAGCGACGCCTCCCCAGCACCTCCCCCAGCGCCTCCTCAGAGCACCACCCCTGACTCTTGAGTAGCGGCACTTCCCCAGCACCCCCCCCCAGTGCCTCCCCAGAGCACCACCCCTGACTCTTGAGTAGCGGCACTTCCCCAGCAACCCCCCCAGCGCCTCCCCAGAGCACCACCCCTGACTCTTGAGTAGCTTCACTTCCCCAGCACCTCCCCAGAGCACCACCCCTGACTCTTAAGTAGCGGCACTTCCCCAGCGCCTCCCCAGAGCACCACCCCTGAATCTTGAGAAGCGGCACTTCCCCAGCACCCCCCCAGCGCCTCACCTCAATGTTGGGCACCTCCACCAGGAAGCGCTCAGCAACCGAGACCAGCGCCTCGTTGGGCCAGCTGTGGAACCAGTCAAAGATGGTGCAGTTGACCAGCGCGGGGAACTGGCGCGCGCGGATGCGGAACTTGTCGCCCACGGGAGAGAAGCACAGCACGATATGCAGGTACTTGCGGACCTTGTCAATGAAGAAGGCCCACAGGTTCTCGACCGAGTCCAGCATGCCTGAAAGGGGACAGCAGGGGGAACACATGAGCGCAAGAGACGTGAGAACAGGGAGTGACCGAGTCCAGCATGCCTGAGGGACAGCGGTTTCAGGGTTTATACGCCCACCTGCACTTCCCTCAGGGTTTAGGACAACCCCAGGCTGCACCCCTGTCCTCCTGCCTACCAGCCGGCCTGATCGAGCTGATAGCAGAAGTCCACCTGAAGGGCAATGCCCCAGTGGCGCATCCGCCTCTCAACCCACCAGCTAGCCTTGACTTAGTTCCTGACTGAGTTGCAGAAGGCCCCTCTAAGGGCCAAACCCTCAAAGCACATACCCTGTCTAGTCTCTACCCACCAGCGGCCTTGACTTCGTTCCTGACTGCGTTGCAGAAGGCCTCCTTGTCCTCTGGCGTGAAGAGGTCGGCAATGTAGCCGGTGGACAGCAAGTCGTTGATGTACACCAGGAACACCTCCTTAACGATCTGGTTGTCAGTCATCAGGAACGTGATCGGGGTGCCCTTGGTGCCAGCCTGCAGGCAGTGAGGGGGAGGGGGAAGCTTACTTGGGGGAGGGGGGCATCCTTGGGGGAGGGTAACAGACTTGGGGGAGGGGGGCATTCTTGGGGGATGGTAACAGACTTGGGGGAGGGGGGCATACTTGGGGTAGGGTAACAGACTTGGGGGAGTGGGGCATACTTGGGGGAGGGGAGCAGACTTGGGGGAGGGGGGCATACTTGGGGGAGGGTAACAGACTTGGGGGAGGGGGGCATACTTGGGGGAGGGGAGCAGACTTGGGGGAGGAGGTCAGAATTGTTGCTGATGTCATTAATGCGTCTTCCTGGCTTTTAGGCGTCCCCTTGGTGTCAGCCAGCATGCAGTAAGGGTGGGGGGGGCATACTTGGGGGAGAGGGACATGCTTAGGGGAGAAGGGGCACTCTTGTTGAGGGAGGGGGACAGACTTGGGAGAGGAGATCAGAATTGTTGCTGATGTCACACACGTGTCTTCCTGGCTTTCCGGCGTGCCCTTGATGTCAGCCAGCATGTAGTGGGGGCGGGGGACAGTCTTGTAACCGATGTCACGATAATGCGTCCACTGGTAAAAAGGAAAGCGTTTTTAAACAGAGGATGTCAGGAGTACGCCTTCAGCTTCAAACGCACATCACTGTGCAAGAGTATCGTAAGTGCCCTAACCCGTCTTGAGAAAACAGCCGAGGATTCACCCCATCTTGAAGTACAAACCCGAGGGTTTCGCTCACCTTGCGGTACAACTTAAGACTAGGGCTTAATCCACCTTGCGGTACAACTCAAGACTCAAGGGCTTAACCCACCTTGCGGTACAAGCTCAGCAAGTTCTCCTTGAACTCATTGACGCCGTAGGTGGACGAGACGCTGATCTGGAACACCTCGTATCCGCAGATGAACGAGGCGAGGCGGGCCAAGGACTGCTTGCCGCTGCCGCCGACTCCGACCAGCATAGCGTTGCCACGGGGCAGATCGATGATGCGGCTGATGCGCGTGATGTGTTCCATGGCCTGCCAGGGAGGGTGAAGGGTTCAGGGTTTACCTTAGGGGAAAAGGGGGGTTAAAGATTGGTTAGATTCGAGTTCTGGGTTTCCGGGGAGGTAACGTTCGGGTTATGGAATTCCGGGAGGGGGCGTGGTAGGAGGTAGAGTATGGGTTCAGGATTTCAGGGAAGGGTGGGGGGATTGAGTTTTAATGTTCTAGGTTCGGGATGGCAAGGGCATGCTGCACCAGAGGTCCCTGGGATGTAGCTGATGTGTAGCTGAAGTGCGCTCAATGAAGAAGGGGACAATAAAAACTGCCACCCACTTCATCCCCTCATCTCTCTCACCTGCTGGAACAGCACGAGGTCCATCACGGCATTGGTCTCGTTGTACTCCTTCAGCTTATCCTCCAGCGCCTTTTTAAGTACCTCGAACGTGGAGACAAAAGTGTAGATGGGCACGTCCTCCGAGTTGCTCTGCAGGAACGAGGCGTACAGCAGCGGCCGCTCCTCGATCGCGTTGATGCCGCCGCAGTCGTCAAAGTACTTTTTGGTGACGGCAAAGCGGAACTCGTCGAACTTGGCCATGTCAGCATCGTTCACCATGCGATCCCTGCGCACGCATGCGGATTCATACATTAGGATTCATTAGGATTCGTACATTAGGATTCCTTGCTTTGCCTAGGTTGGGGGGCGATGGTGGAGGACTTATGGCTATGCCAGCATCGTTCACCATGCGATCCCTGCGCACGCATGAGTGGTTATCAGTGTTGTGCCGATTACGGTCCTTACGGTAGCTATTTCTTTTTGGCAGCTGAGCTTCAGTCACTGTAATTTGAAGGCAAATTCAGCTGCTTATACCCGCAAAGGACCGTCATTACTTGCATGATGTCTGAATTACGGCGAAATGGCACAGCACAGGTGGGTATGCATTAGGATTCCTTGCTTTGCTTCGGTTGGGGGGCGACGGTTGAGGACTTAGGGCTATGTCAGTAAAGCGCCTACACCATGCGGTCCTGGCATGCATGGAGGTTACATCAGGGTTAATGCATGGGAATTACATCAGGGTTCATACATTGGGGTTTCATAAATCAGGATTTATGCTTATATATAGGGGATTCATAGGGGGTTCATTAGATAGGGGTGTCACTGCGTCATGATTTTGATGAGTGTGGGTGGGTCCATCGGGGTTGCATCAAAGTTGGGGTTCCGGAGGTCAGGTTGTCGTAGAACGTCCTAGGAAGCGTCCTTTACAAACTGTTCCCCCAGACCAACTAACAACTATTGCTACGGCTGGTAGCACAAGCAGCACTATCTTGCACACCTCAGGCCCCCACAGGGTGCAGGCTGAGACATGCAGTACGGTAAATTACCGGCCGAAAAATGCGCCGGAAACGAGAGCACTGCCGCGCTGAAAACAACAGCACCGCCACCGCCGTGCCACGCACCTGAAGACGCGCTCCGACTCGTGCACCCATAGCCTCGCGACCTTGACCGGCTCGCGGTAGTACTCGCGCATCATGCGGCAGATGCCCTGCGTCATGTTGGTCATCTCGCGCAGGTTGAACTGGTAGTGGAACTTGACGGCCGAGGGCAGGAAGTTGTTCATCACGTTGCGGTGCAGCTCGATGGTGGCGTCCACGATCTTGCTGGACATCTTGGCGACGTCGGGGTCGAAGCCGCTGACGTGGCCATCAATGAGCTGCGGGGCAGAGGGATGGTGATTAGAGTGAGGGGCAGAGGTGATGGTGATAAAGGTTAGGGGCAAAAGGAAAGGGATAAGAGTGAGGGGCAAATGGATAGCAATTAGAGGGAGGTGCAGAGGAGGAGGGAGGGCAAGGGATTTTGGGCAAGGGGTGAGGGATTCCTTGCTAAAAGGTCAGAAGGGCAGTAGGGTGTTCGAGAGGGTGCATGAGGTAAACCCTACATCCAAATCACCCAACCGGCCTGGAAGTAGATGAAGCACACAATATACCGTAGTTTAGGTTTTATCCCCCCTTAATCCTAAAACCCCAACCGACCTGGAAGTAGATGGAGCGCACAATATACCGGTAGTTAAGGGTTTAATCCCCCCTTAATCCTAAAACCCCAACCGACCTGGAAGTAGATGGAGCGCACAATATACCGGTAGTTAAGGGTTTAATCCCCCCTTCATCCTAAAACCCCAACCGACCTGGAAGTAGATGGAGCGCACAATATACCGGTAGTTAAGGGTTTAATCCCCCCTTCATCCTAAAACCCCAACCGACCTGGAAGTAGATGGAGCGCACAATATACCGGTAGTTAAGGGTTTAATCCCCCCGTAATCCTAAAACCCCAACCGACCTGGAAGTAGATGGAGCGCACAATATACCGGTAGTTAAGGGTTTAATCCCCCCGTAATCCTAAAACCCCAACCGACCTGGAAGTAGATGGAGCGCACAATATACCGGTAGTTAAGGGTTTAATCCCCCCGTAATCCTAAAACCCCAACCGACCTGGAAGTAGATGGAGCGCACAATATACCGGTAGTTAAGGGTTAAATCCCCCCTTAATCCTAAAACCCCAACCGACCTGGAAGTAGATGGAGCGCACGATCTCTGGTGGCGGCATCTGCACGGCCAGCGTCATGAACTGACGCTGCATGCGCGGCGTGATGTTGAACGAGCCTGCCGTGGGGTTCATGCAGGCAACGTACTGGCACTTGATGATCTCCTTGAGCAGGATCTTCACCTTGTCATACCAGCCGTTGTAGTCGATCATCTGGAGGGGGAGGAGGGTGGGGGGTGGGGCGGGGCGGGGCAGCCAGAAGTCAGAAAAAAAGCCGGGAAGGGATGAATTCCCTTGGGGAAGTTTTGTTTTATTGATGGTGAGTGAAAGGAAGGTGAAGGACATGTACAGCCGGTATGTAAGTCAACCCACCCCACACACACTTCTGAAGCACAGCAGGGATGGGCAGCGCCGCGGTGTGCGCACAACTAGGTAAGCCAAACAATGTTAAGGGATTCAACCCTAGGCTAAACCCTGCTCACCCTCGTGCCCTACCCCATGCATGCCTCACCCCACACAAGTAGAAAACCAATCTCTGCCCACAGTTGTTCCCTCTCCCAAACATATCTCACCCCACTTACATAGGGAAAACAAAACTACCCCTATGCCCAATCTCATCCATGCATCGACCTGTACCACCTATTTTTAACCTAGCAGTGAAGATGATTTTGTGTATGCCCCACTAGCCTGCCTGCCCCCTGCCTGCCCGCCCCCTGCCTGCCTTCTTTCTCCACCCACCTGGCGCAGCAGCTCAATGGCTGACTGGGTGTCGTACTTGTCAACGAAGGGCATGTTCATGTCGTCAACGAAGTAGACCAGGCGGCGGCTGCCGGGTGGGCCGTACCGCACGCCAGACTTCTTCTCAAGCGGTTGCTCAAGGATGACCTTAAAGGAACAGCAGGCGGGGTCAGACGGGGGAATGGCATCAGAGACAGTGTCTCAAATGGAGCAGCGGGAGGATATACAACTAAGCGACAATCTGTAACTGGACCTTGGTGATCAGGGTTAACACCCAACACTAAACCCTCAGTTGACCAGCGCCTAGGGACTGTCCCAGACTAAACCCTCAGGCAACAGACACCTACAACGAGGGCGTATCCCTGAAAGCGTTCATGTTGATGATGGTGTAGAAGCTCGTAGTTTCAGCATTCAGGATTTTTACCCAGTCCCAAGCCGTATACTTACCCCCCAGTTGTCAGTACCTGCAGAGAGGGGGCATCGCTGAAAGAGTTCATGTTGATGGTGTAGAAGCTCATGGTCTCCGAGTCCATGTTCTTGAGCTTGTTGAGCATGATGGCCGACTTGCCCGTGCCGGTGTTGCCGACAAACATCACGTGGTGCTTGTTGGACACCAGCGAGTCGAGGAAGTAGGTCAGGCGCGTCGTCTCGACCGTGTTGACGAACATGGAGTTGAAGTCGCCGGGGATGTACTGGAACTTGACGACCTTCTCCTCCCATGGCACCATGAGGCACTGCGCCTCGTCGACAAAGTAGTCGTACACGAGGCCCTTCTCCGGGAACTGCACGTTCTTCCACTCGCTGATCCACCACTTGCTGAACTGCGTGCGGTAGTCGTACACCTTGTCGACCAGCATGCAGCCGCCGAACGCCCACACGCAGGCAAACACGAAGTTGTACTCGAGCAGCTTCTTGTCCGGCGGCGGCGCGCCGCGCACCGACTCGGTCGGCAGGATGCCCTCCAGGATCTTGCACACAGTCATGACCTGGTTCACCGCCGGCAGCGGTACGACGAGCTTGAAGTTGCGACGGCAGTACTCGAGCGTCACGTCGACGTACCGCGTGAACAGCGCCTGCAGCAGCGGGCGGTACTCGGCCGCCTCGAGCTTCTCGATCCAACTGTCCACGATCGGCTTCCAGCCGACGTCCTCCGCGTTGACGTAAATCACGCCACCGCGGGACACCGTCGCCGGCGAGCAATGCACCATGTGGTTGATCTCGAGCAACAGGCGCATCGAGGCGGTCAGCGGGATGCGCTCGTTCGAGGCCAGCGTGAGCATCTTGTTGTCGTCCATTACGGTATTCATCGACTCAATCCACTCGGCGTCGATATCACCGTCAAGCACGATCCATTGGTGCTTGTTGGTCTACGAGCCGGAAAGGGGCAGGCAGGGAGGGAAGGACAGCAAGGATTAGTCATATGTGGTTGTTGGTAAGCTGGCCACCATGGTAACACAACCCAGCTAACCCTGTGCAGCTGGAGCCAGCGGCTGCCCTGCTCAAGCTGCCCTGCATCTGGCGCCCTGCCCCGCCCTGCCCATGCTTCCCTGCAGCTGGCGCCCCGCCCTGCCCAGCCCATGCCTCCCTGCGGCAGGCGCCCCGCCCCACCCTGCCCAACCGCAGCTGGCGCCAGCAGCCGCCCTGCCCGTGTTGCCCCTAACAGGCCGTGCCCCGCCGCCCCCCGCGCACCTTATTATTGCTCATGTCGCGGAATGTGACCGACATGAGGCCCTCCTTCCACTCGCGCGTGGACGGGTGCAGGTTCCCATACAGCTCGTTTCGCGTCACGGCCTTGGGGTTGACCGGCCGGTAGATGGTCTTCTCGCCCAGCGCCAGCTGCGCCTTCATCAGCGTGCGCCAGATGGCCGTCTTGCCGCAGCCGGCCGGGCCGAGCAGGAACACGGACCAGCGCACCACGAACAGCTCGCGCAGCTGGCTAATCTTGAGCAGGAACATTTCGTCGGGCTGGTAGCCCAGCTCGATGGCGGCTTCGCGGATCTTGCCCTCAAAGACGTGGTCGACCGCGCGGGGCACCAGCTCGAGCGTCTTGGGGAACAGGTCGTTGAGGAGGCCCATGAAGATGGACGTGTCGTCGCTGGTCAGCTTGCCCAGGTTGAAATCACGCAGCGCGCGCAGCAGCACCTGTGAAGAGGACGAGTTAGGGTTCAGGGTTGAAGTAGGATTAAGTCAAATTTCCGGTGGTACCAGGATACGGCGCAGCTTAAGCCAGAGTATGCTACCAAGGTAGCACAGCACACGGGGCACAGCTTGAGCCAGATTGCATCATCACGAAATTTGAAAAATGTCCACACATCTCATCGCACCTTGTCCTCCGACAGCTCCGGCGCCGCGCGCTTCATCCCACCCGCGACATACAGCGTGGTCTTGATCGCGCGCAGCTTCCAGTCGTAGTGCCGGCTCTTGCTCAGCAGATCCTCGCACAGCTTGTACAGGATCACAAACTTGCGAGACAGGATCTTGGACATCTGGAAGCCCTCCGCCATGAGCATGATCTCGCAGATGAGGGCCAGGTCAGGCACAACCATAGACACCGGTCGGAACAGCGCCTGTGGTGAGGGCAAGGGGGTGCGAATGAGGGGCAAGGGGTGAGAGAGGGCAAGGGGTGGGGATGAGGGGTGAGGGGTGGGGGGTGAGTGGGGGTAAGGGGGTGCGAATGAGGGGCAAGGGGTGGGGGCAAGGGGTGAGGGGTGAGTGGGGGCAAGGGGTGAGTGAGTGCAAGGGGAGAGTCAGGGCAAGGGGTGAGTGGGACGAGCAAGGAGGAGTGAGAAGCTGGTGGGCCAGGCTCAGCATCAACAAAGGAAGAACACCCAAACCCACACAGGATTACAAAGTCTCCTACCCTTACCCCTACCCCCCCCCCCCATGGACACACATTTACTCATACGCTTTGGGCGCAGGGTCAGGAGTCACCGTATAAGCTTACACAGCTTACACTATCAACCTTACACAAGCTGCAGTTAACATCCTAGCAAGCGAGCCTCTCACCTTAAGGGACTCTGGCAGCTCGGCCCGTCCCGGGTAGCCTGGGTTCATGGTGATGAACGCCATGACCGTCTGCCGCAGCACCACCTCCACCTCGTCAAACAGGAACTTGTCCTTGCGGGCGCGGATCGCGTCCAGGACAGTCTTGTACTGGGTGCTGCGCGGGAAGGGGGGTGGGGGAGGGGGGGAAACGGTAATAGGCTTAAAAGTTTCAGGGAGTTGCGGGCACGGATCACGTCCAGGAAAGTCTTGTACTGGGTGCTGCGCGGGGAGGGGTGGAGACGGGGTTAGGCTTTAAAGTATCAAGCAGCGTGTGACTTGAGAACAAAGGTGCACAGGTGTTCAAAAACACACACACATACCGGTATTTTCCTAAACTCTTATTATAAGTGCATCATTATTAATTTATCATTGCACCGGTACCGTAATGCAATATTACAAGTATTTATGTATTCCTCCCCTAGTGAATAATTTGCTGTAGGGATCTCGAACACAATAAGGTAACACAAGCATACCTGCACACCGAAAGCACCGCCACGGGGATGCGGTTAAACTCGTCGAAGCAGCCCCACGCGCCGGTCTGCGCCAGCCCCTTGTAGATCTGCCCCATGGCCTTGTAATCCATCTGGTCAGAGCAGTTGAAGACGTAGCATTGCACGCCCAGCGCACGGGCCAGATCCTTGGTGGACTCTGTCTTGCCGGTTCCGGCGGGACTGCGAGGGGAGAAACAGGATCACAACAAGGGTTTGAAATTGACCTGGCAGAGCTGCGAGGGGAGAAACAGGATTACAACCAGGGTTTGGAATAAAACTGACAGGGCTGCGATTTGAGAGGCAGGGACTGCTCAGTGACACTCTGGTTTGTAACCCCCTCCCTTTCCCTGTCTCCTTTCTCCTTGCCTCTCCTTCTTCCCCCTTCCATGACAAGCGCCGCCCCCCCCCTCGCAAGGCCCCGCGTCAGGACTCAGGACCTACCCAGCAGGCGCGCCTCCCAGCACCAGGCGCTGCGCCTGGGTCAGGGTGATGTAGCAGCGGTCGGTGAGCGGCGTGATGCACAGGCAGCCGCAGTTGCCAACGTACTCGTAGTTGTACGCAATCTCAGCGTCGCAAATGTTGACCTGGGAGGCCTTGGTCTTCTCGCTCTGGGAGTACCTGAGGAGGGGGAGGGACACACATAGAGCGGTTAAAGCGGTTGAAGCCAGGGAGATACCGTATGCAAACAGAGAGGTTAGGACGGGGAGGGCCAGGGAATAACGCAAACGGAAGGGTCGGGGCGGTTAGGGCCAGGGAATCACACAAACAGGGTCACAGCTGATACGGCCAGGGACATACCTAAACCCTGAAGCTTTAACCCTGAACCCTCAGGAGCCTGAACCTTCTGAAGCCTGAACCCTCAGGAGTCTAAACCCTTAACCACCAGGAGCTTTGACCCTGAATCCTAAGCTGACTGAACCCTAAATCCTCATGAGCCTTAACCCTTAACCCTCAGGAGCCTAAATTATGCATCCTAAGGACCATAAACCCTGAACCCTAAGCTGCCTAAACCCTAAATCCCCATGGGCCTTAACCCTACATCCCCATGGGCCTAAACCCTGAACCCTCTGGGGCCTAAACCTTGGACCCTCAGATGCCTGAACCCTAAGGGGCCTAAACCCTGAACCCTTAGGAGCCTACACCTGTTCCCCCCGACTCCAGCCCGTAAGAAGCACAGAACTCTTCCTCACAGATGGGCACACACACACACGCACAATCTGCCCCTTTCTTCACAGGTGCTGAGAAGCACACACATCTGAAATCAGCTCATTTTGTGCACAGCGCTCTTGCTTAGGCTTGTCGCCTGAGCTGCGACTGGCAATGAAAGTGCTCCTAACAGCCCTTCAGAGGTGCAGCGCTCCTGCTCACCTGAGCTGCGACTGCCACTGAAAGCACATGCCGTCCTCCACGCGCTCCTCAATCAGCCGCATCAGCACGTCGCGCGCGTGCACGTCGATTGTGCACAGCGTGATGAGCTTCTTGCGGTCCAGATTGGTCTGCTCCTTGTTGATCTCGTCAATCAGGTCCGCCAGCTGCGCGACCTGGCGATCAAACTCGTTCTTCATGGCGTCTTCGTTGCCCTCCTCCAGCTCCTCAAAGGCCTCGTTGACCTCCTGGGTGTAGAAGGTGCGCGAGACAACAATGGTGTTCTGCACAGAGTACCTGAGGAGAGGCAGGGGGCGTGGACGATTTAGGTTTGATCCTTTTGGGGTCGGGGAGGATAAAGTTTGAGGGGGCGGGGAGGATTTAGGTTTGATCCGTTTGGGGGGGGGAGGATAAAGTTTAAGGGGGCGTGGAGGTTTTAGGTTTGATCCTTTTGGGGTCGGGGAGGATAAAGTTTGAGGGGGCGGGGAGGTTTTAGGTTTGATCCGTTTGGGGGGGGGAGGATAAAGTTTGAGGGGGCGGGGAGGTTTTAGGTTTGATCTGTTTGGGGGGGGGAGGATAAAGTTTGAGGGGACGGGGAGGATTTAGGTTTGATCCGTTTGGGGGGGGGAGGATAAAGCTTGAGGGGGCGGGGAGGTTTTAGGTTTGATCCGTTTGGGGGGGGGAGGATAAAGTTTGAGGGGGCGGGGAGGTTTTAGGTTTGATCTGTTTGGGGGGGGGAGGATAAAGTTTGAGGGGGCGGGGAGGTTTAAGGGTTGATTCTATGGGGGCGGGGACGATTAAGTTTTAGGGTATATGTTAGGTTTGTTCCTTTGGGGGCGGGGTGGGGAGGAAGGATTGCACTGCCATCCCTTCTTTTTCTGTTACGGGTGAGCAGGCCGTGTCAACCTTGCGCTGCACGCATTTGTACAGACACTGCATGCCGGGCATTTTGGTCATCCATCCGGACGGCCTAGCTAAGGGTTCAAGGTTAGGGGTTCAAGGCCCAGGGAACCATGTGGCATACCTACTCAGTACTCACAGGTAGAGACTCTATGTGCGAGGCAGCTCGTCGTACGATTGGATGGCCTAGATAAGGGTTGAAGGCCCAGGGTGAAAGGCCCAGTACCATGTGTCACACCCACTCACTTGTACAGCCACTGCGTGCGAGGCATCTCGTCGTACGTCGGGATGGCCTTCCGGAACTCCACGATCAGCGCAAACTTCATGGAGTCCACCACCGTCTGCAGCCAAGTCTCCACAGGCCCATCGCACACACAGTCCTCTGCGAACTCCACGTACTCGCCCTCGCCAGAGTGCATGCCGATGGCCAGCTTGGTGAGCTCGCCGAGCTCCGTCTTCTTGAAAGTGAGGTTGTGCACGTTGTCAAAGCACTTGGGCAGGTGGCGCAGGATGAGCTGCGGGTTGGAGCCCTTGGAGAGGATGTCCAGGAGGTCGGCGGGCGCCACGAAGTAGAAGCGGGGGAAGGCGATACGCTTGGTCTCCAAGTAGTCCTGTTGAGGGGAACAGAGGTCGAGGGTTTAGAGCTCTGTAAGGGCTTTGTTAAGGCTCACAAGGGTCGAGGGTTTAGAGCTCTGTAAGGGCTTTGTTAAGGCTCATAAGGGGCACAGGCAGGGGTCTCTGGCTACGTGTTGTTTGGTTTCACACACTGGTATTGGTGCTGAATTGGTGATCCTGAAAGATAGAAAAATATACATGTAATTCCTTTTGGGGTTTACAGAGGACACATTGACCGAGGGTTTAGGGTTCAGAGCTACCACATAGGGGGTTAGCCTATGACTCTTTTTTTTGAGGGCTGAGGGCTGAGACCCATATTCCGCCCAGCCAGGCCCCGAAGGGCCCGTGACACAAACACATGCATACACTATCATATCTGTCACGCACAGATGCACACACAACACAAACAGGAGCAATCAGCTCCTTTTGCACACAGATGCTCTCACTCACACACACACACGCATGCGCACAATCTGCTAAGGTGTGCACACAGATGCTCACACTCACACTCACACACACGCATGCGCATAATCAGCTAAGTTCTGCAAACAGATGCACACACACAAACCAGTGACTTTTTTAGTGGGTGGTATGCCACTATCAGCTACAGTTCAGCTACACTCTTGCCCCCGTCCAAAAGCCCCTGGTGCGGCCAGCCATGCTGCGTGGGCCACCGGCCGGAGGCCGGTCCATATTTGGTGTGAATCGGCCCAGGGGTGGCCGCGGGGCAGCCCAGCAAATGTGGTCCCTCATCCCCGAAAATGAGCACTGACACACACACACACCTGTAGTGCCTTCTCGCACATCTCTAGCTGGGACAGCATGTTCTCCAGCCGCTCCTGCCTGCCGTCCAGGTTGCACGCCTCGACCACGTTGGTGATGTCCGGCGCGCTGCGCATCAGCTCCTGGAAGTCGGCATTGATCGCGTCAAAGCGCTTGCTGTCCTCGGGGAGCTGCACCCGGATATCCGCCGAGCCGATGAAGATCGACTCAAGCGCCTGCCACTTCTTCTGCACATCCAGCCAGCAGGCCAGTACGCTGTCGACGGTGCCGAGGTTCTTCTGCCACTTGGCGACAGACTCGAGGAACATGGGGTTTGTCTGCACGTACTTCTGGCCGGACATGTTCTGCAGCTGCAGGTTGTCGTTCTCCAGGCACTCGGTGATCGCGTCCTCGATGCTCACCGCGGTCGTGTCCGTGTCCTGCGGGCGGGCAGGCAACGGATGTTTCGGCAAGCGGGGATGGGGTCACGGAAGGTCCAGAAGGCTAGGGGGGGCCATAGGACGTCAAGGAAGGGCAGGGAGGGCCAGAGCAAGGGGGGGGGCAAGGTCTGGGCAGGGGAGCCAGAGCAAGAGGGGGCAAGGCCAGTGCAAGGGGGGAGGCAAGGCAAGGGCAGGGGGGGCAGGGCAGCGGGGGAGGCAGCGGGTGGGTCAGGGGGTCCAGGGCAGTGAGAGGAAGCCAGGGCAGGGGAGGGGGAAGGCCAGGGCAGGGGAGGGGGGGGCAAGGATACGGCAGGGGGGCTTGGGCAGTTGGGGAGGCAGCGGGTGGGCCAGGGGGGTCTCGGCAGGCAGGCAATGCACGGGCGACGGGTCTCAACATGCAGTCTAAGGGCAGTGTTGTGTCTCTTCTAGTCACTCCACTCTATTTTTGGTGCACACCAGGCCACCTTGAAATGTCCTTCCAGTTGAGCGCCAGGCCACCTAGAAAAGATCCCTGGGCAAATACCAAAGGGCGCATTGGGACCAGTCCCTCTATCTCGCCCTGCGGCCACTGGACCAAGCATCAGTTGCTGTTTTTTGCTGCCCTCTCCCCCCCCTCCCCCCAGCCATAGGCTGCGAAATGCAGCCGAACTGTGGCAGCCTTGGGCACTCCATTAAGAAACAGTCGCACCCATAAATGAATAGTCACACTTTAAAAAGAAACAGTCGCCGTGTCACACTTATAAAGAAATAATCACACCTCGTAAAGAAACAGACACAGCGTTGCACCCATGAAGGAACAGTCACCCACCCACACACGCAAGCTCACCTGGTACGGCGCAAAGCTGAGGTTGAGGCCCAGCCACGTGTCCTCGACCTTCTTGAGCTGCTTCTCAATGTTGAGCTCCTTCTGCGCGCGGTCCACGATCTCCTGGCAAGCGTCCACATAGTTGTGCAGCTCCAGGGCCAGCAGGTCGCCCAGGCAGAACTTGTCGTCCATGACAAACTGCTTGCCTGTGGTTTGCATCAGCAGCGTCCAGTGGCGGTCGCGCATCGCGGGGTGGTGCAGGTCCTGTATGGGGGGGGGGGCGGTTAAGTATCGAGGTGTGGTGCAGGTTCTGTACAGGTGGGTGAGGGGCGGTTAAGTATCACAGGATGGTGCAGGTCCTGCGTATAGGTGGAACAGGTGGGGGTTAAGTGTCTGGGTGTGGTGCTGGTCCTACGGAAGTGGAGTTTACAGTAATTCAGTACGTTCAGGTGGGGAAAGTGGCGTTTAAGTATCATGGGGGGGCCTAGAAGGACAGGGACGGGCGAGCGGCAGAGGGGCAGCGTCAGCAGCGTTCAGGGCAGGTCTTACATTGTGAATAAGGCTCGTACCAAACTCTAACCTAGGTGAAGCTCCTGAGGTTACGGCTCGCACCTGCACTAAGGGCAGTGACATCAGCATGCCCTTCAGGTTTAGGGTTCTAAGTGACCCTACACCCATTGACCCTGAGCCCATTGCAAGGGGATGCAGGTCCTGTGGAAGCAGCCCGCACCTGCACCAGCGGCAGCGACGTCAGCATGCCCTTGAGCGCCTCCTCCAGCAGCCGGAACACCTCGTAGTTCCGCACCGCCTTGTTGAGCGTCTTGATGTCCTTGCTCAGCTTCTTGGTCTCCTCCACCAGGAACTCGACGTCGATCTTGTCCCAGCTGGTCTTGGACCAGTCGTTGAACGTGAACATGACCGTCCCGACCATGTCCCACAGGCTCTTGAGGTACAGCAGCTCCTCGCTGCACCGCTGCAGCGGTATGTAGTCAGACTGGAACAGCTCAAACAGCTCCTGAGCCTCCTGCAGCTGCTTGGACTCGCCGATGATCTTGTAGACCGAGGGGTAGATGACCTCGTCGGCCGCGTCGGTGAGCGCGCCGTGATGGAACTCGTCCAGGATCTTGTACGAAGGCTTGACGTGGTCCAGGTTGAGCTCGCCGCCCTGGGCGGGGCAGCAGGGACGGGTTCGGGGTCAAGGGGGACAGTGAGGGTAGCATACGTGTTAGGGTGGATGTCATGGGAATGGTGAGAGAAGCATACGTGTAGGGGTGTGGGAACAGGGGGGGTGGAGGGGGGGCTTGTTCACGATCTTATTAGAGGACTTGACGTGGTCCAAATTGAGCTCGCCGCCCTGAGCGGGGGGGGAAGCAGGGGCGGGTTCAGGGTTTAGGGTGAGGGTAGCAGAAGGGTTAGTTTGGGGGTCCAAGGCATGGTGTAGGGTATGAAAGGGGGGAGGAGCAGAAAGTGTGGAATGCCATTAAGAGGGGCTGCTGATAGGACAGCTTAGACATGCAGCAGGGCCAGCCTCAACCAAAGCCAAAACTTGAGCTCCCCCTCTCACCTACCACCGTCGACAGCACTGAGATTTACTTCGGCACAAAGATTATGGCGCCCCAAATGCCCCAACGCTGACGAGCCCCTTTGAGCCTGCCTCCCACACTGTCATGCAAGCCCTGCCTCCCTCCTGCGTCCTCTCCTGCCTCCCTCACCACGGCCGGGCAAATCCTGCCTCCCTCCATTCACCCCTGCCTCCCTCCATTCACTCCTGCCTCCCTCACCACTGCAAACGGCGCCGTCTTCTGGAAGAACCTGCGGTACGACTCGACACGCTCCCCAAACGCGTCGCTCTTGCGGCGGATGTCAATCGCCTCGGTCTGCTGCAGGCTGGTCAGCTGCTCCTTGCGCTTGAACATGTCGCGCTTCAGAAGCTTCCATTTGTGCTCGGCGTTCTCCAGTTGCTCCAGGACCTGCAGGAGGGCGGGATCGGAGGTGGGTGGGTTTGACTTTAGAGGTGGGAGTTTTGAGGTTGAGTTCATCAGGGCGTATTCTTTTTGTTAGGTAGGGCCCATAAGGAGGGTATAAACAAGTTTTTGAATCTTCTGTTGCTAAGCAAGAGTGATCTCTGATTCTCTGTGGATCCGGTGGATTCTCTGTGGATCCGGACAGGATCTTAGGGAGGAGTATGGGAGTTCTTGGTCCCAGCATCCGGTGGAGTGCCACTAGTATTAGCACACCGTAATTGCATGTCGTTGTTGTTGAATGCCACAATCATGGCGTCTTAATTACTTATGGCCTTTTAAGCTTTGCCTGTTTCTTGATGTACGTTGCATGCCCCAGCTGTCATCTGTTGAGCTAACTGGGCGCTCAGCCACTCAGGCATCTGGCGCCAGATGTCTGAGTGGCTTAGTGCCCACTTCATGTCTGAGTGGCTTAGCGCCCACCTCGACATCAATCCCCCAGCTGCAGTTGTCTCGCAGTTCCCACTGCACGGCATTTGTGTGGCCAAAGCAGGCCCTATGCATTCCTCAGACTGGGGGAAACAAGTGGGGTGGGACACTGGGGTGGCCGGGGCCTAAAGTCCTTAGTCCTTACCCTTAACCGCAAGCCAGGCAAAGCGCACACTCACCGTTTCATTCAACGTGATCCCAAACGCGTTGAGCGAGGCGACCGTGTTGCGCAGTGGCTCGAACATCGTGTCGGTCCGCTCGGTGCGCTTGCGCACGTCGCGCATGCACGTCATGATGTCATACAGCGCCTTGCGCTTGGCTGCGGCCTCGGCCTCCTTCTGCTCGGGCGAGACCTCCTCGGCCTCCGCGTACGGGTCGTCCGACAGCTCCTCGGGCACCTCCCCTAGGACCTTCATGTCGAGCGTGTGGCTCGCGCTATCCATGAACGCGTACAAGTCGGTCATCGAGTTCACGACCTTCTCTTGCAGGTACTGCACGAAGAGGTTGATCCACTTGCTGACCCAGGTGCTGAGCGCGGTGCGCAGCGGCTTGGCGTTGATCTTGACCCAGCCCATGGTCTGCAGGCTGGGGAGCGCCATGATCTCGGTCGCGAGCGCCTTGTACTTAGCGATCTGCTCCTCGAACTTGGCGAGCGGGGGGTCGTCCTTGGAGCTATCAGCCAGGACAAGGCCGTCGGCCTCCAGGAACTCGCTGAGGGTGACCTGCACACAGTATGCAAAGCAATATGAATGAGGATGATTTTGAATCTCAAACTTGATTCAAATTTGAAACTCTGCACAGACACAATCAGGTTTGGGAGATGGCAGACGGGGGCGGATGGGTCAAACCCTATGTGGCGCCTGGAAGGGTCCAGGACATAGATGGAAAGGCAGGGTTTAGGGTATAGGGTTAAGGACAGGATTTAGGTCCAGGATGCACAGCGGCAGGAGAAGGAGAAGGAGAGACCCCTAAAACAGGTCTGAAGGTATCCCACATCCCGTCACTTTTGGTGCTGCACACCACACCCAAGTACACAGGCACCTGAAGGTCCTTGGTCCACAAGTAGTCGAACTTCTGGAACTGCCCCTTGAAGGCCTCGCAGCGCATCTCGTTGGACAGGCTGACGTCCATGACCTGATTCATCGAGTCGAACACGTCGTAGTCCTCCTCGAGCTCCTTCATGTAGTTGCCCTCGCCGATGTCCAACCGCTTCATCAGGTTGCCGATCTCGACAAAGTTCTTGAGCCACTTGCGGCACATGTCGCGCACGCTGGTAGCGACCTTGCCCTCCGTCAGCTCCGGCTTCCAGACAATCTCGTTCGCGACCAGCTCCAGCTGAATCTCCATCAACGGCGCGCCGTCGGTGCGCGCGAGCACGTCGGGGTCCAGCTGATTGAGCAGGTAGCGGATCGTCGAGATGATCGCGTTGGAGAATCCATCGATGACGATGTCGGAGAAGTAGTCGACGTACTTCTTCCAGGAGAGCACTCCCTTGGACACCTTGAGGACACGGTTTGAGCTGGAGAGCAGCTTGGTGATCTCCTTGCCTGAGTCGGAGGAGCAATTAATAGGGAGGATCACAATGTGTTGCATAAGGAGTGATGACGGGGCAACAAGGGGTAGGAGAGCATGCCCTTGGACATCAGGACGCAATGAGAGCTGGATAGCAGTCAAGTCATCTCCTAGCCTGAGTGTGTGGCTTGGGGTCGGATGGGCAACAAAAGTGGTCAAAAATAAGGGTGATGCCAGGGACAGTGATTTATAAGATAGAGATAGGAGTAATTTCGGGCGACCAGGGACAGCCGGACAGGAGGGTGCCAAAGGGGAGCACCATTGCAGCAGCAGCAGGGTGGCAGCTGATACATGAAGACTCCTGGAGGAGGACGAGTGGGCCAGGGGAGCTGCTCACACAAGGCATTGCATTGCGTTCCTTTCTGCACCTTGATCGCCACAGCCATAGATCCTCTATTGGATCCGATTGCACACTCACAAGTCTAGATCTCCAGATATGGATATGCTCGGATCTCACCTCCATCGCGGATCTCGCTGTGTCGCTGCTGGATCAGCTGCTTGAACGAGTCGTTGAGCTCCTCAAACGTGTAAGTCTTGCCCTCCTTGCGGTCGAACATCAGGTTCTTCTCCCAGCTCTTCAGGATCTTGCTCGTCTCCTTGACATTGTCCTTGATGGTCGTGAGGATCAAGTCGACGTCCTTCACCAGGTCCATACTCTCGCGGATGTACACGTCAATGCCCTCGCTGCGCCAATTGAGGTCCTCTAGGCCCCGCTTCAGCGCTAGCTCGACGGCCTCGAGCTTCTGCTGCACCAGCGGCGCCTCGACCGGCAAGATCGACGACTGGATCCGGTTGTAGATCGAGCAGATCAGCTCCAGGCTGCTGATCAGGACCCGGAACTGGTCAGAGCTTTGGAAGATGATAAGGGCGCTCTCGGGCACCTCGCACTTGAGCAGCAGGAAGTACTTGGTCTCCCGCAGCAGGCGAACGAGGTCGGGGTCGAAGTTGACGCCGAGGCGCTGCAGCGAGGAGCCCGTCATGCCCTCCAGCGTCTTGAGCAGCGGCTGGTTGAGCTTGTTGTCACTAGTGAGTGCGACCTGCAACATACAAGTACAGGCTTCAGCCTTCAGGGCTTGGGGAAGGCACAGGCTACTGGGCTCAAAGCTGTGCACCAGAAAAGGACAGACTTCAGGGCTTGAAGAAGACACAGGCTACTGGGATCAAAGCTTCCTATCAGAGAAGGACAGGGCATCAGGGCTTCAAGATTGGCTTTAAAAAAGTGCGGGCTACAGGGCTTCAACATTGACTTCAGACAAATATGGGCTACAGGGCTTCAAGATTGACTCCAGAAAGTATGGGCTGCAGGGCTTCAAGAGTGGCTTCAGGAAAGCTCAGGCTACTAGGCTCAGAAAGCTGTGCATCAGGAAAGAACGGGCTGCTGGGCTCCATGATTAACTCCAGGAAAGTACGGGCTACAGGGACAGGGCTCAAAAAGCTTCGCATCAGAAAAGTACATGCTTCTCAGCTTCTCAACGTCGAAGCATCAGGAGCAGCGACCTCAAAGCTTCGGGTTGAGGGGAACCCTACATCCTTGAACCTCTTCAACCAGGCTTCAAGGTGAGCACTTTTCCACACTTTTCCACACCTTCTCACATTCTCAACCACATAGCCATCGGAACGTCCGCCAAAACAGCCAATGGCAGCATAGGCATTGGCACTGACAACACTGGAACTGACAACAATGGCTCTGACACTGACAGCACTGGCACTGACAACAATGGCTCTGACACTGACAGCACTGGCACTGACAACAATGGCTCTGACACTGACAGCACTGGAACTGACAACAATGGCTCTGACACTGACAGCACTGGCACTGACAACAATGGCTCTGACACTGACAGCACTGGAACTGACAACAATGGCTCTGACACTGACAGCACTGGCACTGACAACACTGGAACTGACAACAATGGCTCTGACACTGACAGCACCGGCACTGACAACACTGGAACTGACAACAATGGCATTGGCACTTACACAAACAGTCCTGGCAGAACTAACCTGGTCACTCCATGTCGAGAAGGCCTTGCACTCGTACTCGTCCATGACCGTGATGAGATGGTCGTAGGTCTTCTGGATCTCCCGTCCCTGGTCAGACTCCATGGCGGCCTTGGCCGTCGACACCAGCTTGGTCATCGGCTCCTCAATGCGTTCCTTGAGCCCCCGCACCCAGGCCGCGGCGCCAGAGTGCGGCGCCGAGTTGCGAGCGACCACCGGGCGGTCACGATACGTGTGGAACAGGTCAGCGACGTCCTTGAGGTCTACCGCGTACGTGGCCAGCAGGTCGGCGTTCTTCTTCTCGAGGTCGGTCGCGATCACCTCGCGGTCCAGGAGGCCCTCAAAGCTCTCGAGCAGCTTGAACGTCATGTTGATCGTCGTGCAGTCGTCAAACGCCTGTGCGGAGAAAAACGGCGTTGAGTTACATCAGACAACGGTTGTAACGGGCCTCGGTAAAGTGCACATGGAGGGGATGAAGATGTTGGGGAGGGGAGAGGGGGGGAGGACCTGGCAGCAGCTCTGAAGCGGGAAGGTAGGACAAGCAAGCAGGCAAAAAATGCGATCAACACGGTCTTGCCAGTCCGCTATGCTCCCTACCTACACTCCTAACCTCTTTGCCAGTGATGAAGACACTTTGGGAGCCCTCCATCCCAAAGGGCTTCTTAAACCCTCACCTGGATGATAATTGTAGCCAGCCTGCAGGGATTCTTAAACCCTCACCTGGATGATGATTGCGGCCAGCCTGCGCTCGAGCTCCTTGCACACCACGCGGAACGAGAAGAAGTCCTCGTCAAACTGCTTTGCGTCGGTGTCCATGACATCGTAGTCCACACCCTTGAACTTCTCCACTGCGGCCTGGAAGTCCGTGTGGATGTTCTTCACGCCGTTGGTCAGCACCTTACCCTTGGTGCCTCCGATCTCAATGCGCTCCAGCTTGTTGAACTGAGGGGCAGGGAATGGGCAAAGGTAGAGGGGCACGGGATTCAGGGTTAAGGTTCAGACAAATGTGGGCATAGGGATAGGGGCACGGGGTCCAGGATTTGGGGGTTAGAGTTCAGACAAATGTGGGCGTAGGGAGAGGGGCGCAGGGTTCAGGGTTGCGGGGTTAGGGTTAGGAGGGGCATGGCAGGCTCATTGGCAAAGCGGGAATCGTGAGCGTGACGTGAAAGGCCGGATGCGCACCAGAAACACAATAAAAACATATGCAGGCAGGTACTGAAAAACCGCCCTGCGTAATACAAAAGGCTGATACTGCAAAACCGCGCTTTGTGCTTCTGAAGCCTCATTTCAAATTTAAACACAAGGCTCATGCATTTATCTCAGGGCTGCGCCAAATGTTAGGCTGAGCGTGGTCACAATGCCCATTCTGGCTTGAGTTCAGGATTGCAGGTTGAAAGGCATAGCGGTACAGCATCCAGCACACCTGCACACTTGTGTTTAGGGTTAAGGGTTTTAGGGTTGAATGTCTGAACCCTAAATCACACCCTAGAGCACACCTGTACACAGGTGGACATCATACTGGCATCCATAAAGTAAAGTGTTGAGAGTTAAAGCGGCAACAGCATATAGTTACAGCACCCAGCGCACCTGCACACATGTGGGAATCGCATCCACCATGTCAGGGTTTACGGTTTAGGGTTAAAGGGTATCTACGGCACACACTTTCTGCACACCTGAACACATGTGGGAATCGCATCCACCATGCCAGGGTTTAGGGTTTAGGGTTAAAGGGTATCTACGGCACACACTTTCTGCACACCTGCACACATGTGGGAATCGCATCCACCATGTCAGGGTTTAGGGTTTAGGGTTAAAGGGTATCTACGGCACACACTTTCTGCACACCTGCACACATGTGGACATCATATCCAGCATGTCGGAGTTTTATGTTTAGGATTCAAGGGTATACATGGCACACACTTTCTGCATCCACACTTTCTGCGCACCTGCATGCAAGTGGACATCATATCCACCCTGTCCAGGTTCAGGGTCAAGGGTTCAAGGGTATATATGGCACACACTTTCTGCATCCACACTTTCTGCGCACCTGCACGCATGTGGACATCATATCCATCATGTCGTGGCTTCGCTCCATGAACCCATCCAGGCGCTGGAACAGGCTGCTGTTCTGGAACTTCCACGGGTTGTCCGCGGTCTCCACGAGCGACTTGCCGCGGTACTCAAAGTAAAACTGCTTGAAGTTGGCCAGCACGCGGATGGCGAGCCGCAGCTTGTCGACGGCCTCGGCAGGTTCCATCTGGATCAGCTCGGGGCCGGGGATGAACTTGCAGGCCTGCGAGGGGGGGAGCCAGCGGGACGGGCAATTACTGGTACATACATGTTTGACTTCCTTCGGGTATTTGTCTTGTCGCAGCTAGATTTGCACTTGGCAATTAAAGCAATATCGCCCCTATGGAGGGGTAAGGTTTTATTTGTATCATTATCATGTTGTTGTTAAGACGGGTAAGGTAGGTAGCAAAGTGGGTATGAAATGGATCCCAGCAAGACACCATGCGGCGCATCAGTCGTGCCTCACCATGCCATGGCAGGCAACCTACAGCTGATCGCATGCAATCCATCACCTCCCCCCCACGGGCTCCCATGCCTAAAGATGCTGAGCCCCGCCCAACTCGCCGCACACACGCATCCACCCCTCCCACACCCCATGCAAGCTACCTCCCTGCCCCCTCACCACCCACCCACACACCTGCATGATCAGGTCGTTGCAGATCTCCAGCACCAGTGTCACAAAGCGGGGCGCGCAGTTGTAGTGCGCGCTGTGCTTCCAGATGAGCAGCAGCGTGTGCATGACTGGCTTAAAGAGCTCCACCAGGGCCACAAACTCGTCCAGCTGATTAAGCTTCTCCAGATACTTTTTCAGAGGCTTGAGGAACTTGACGTTGTCGTTGGCCTCCTTGCGGGCCAGGTCCACCTCCTGGAACAGGCGCTCAAAGGCAGGGAAGTAGGTGCTGCGGGCCAGCTCCAGGATCTTGACCACCTTCTGGATCTTCTCACCGCACAGCTGGTCGTGGATCGAGTTCAGGTTGGCCGCGCGCTCGCTCCAGAAGTTGAGCTCAGCCATGGGGCCCGGGTATGCGCGGGGCTCCTGCGAGCAGAGAGCGGATGGGCGTTGGACAAGAGGGATAGAGAGAGATAGGGCGGGCGGGCGGGAGAGAGGACAGACGGGAGGGACAGGCGTCGGGATTCAGGCGGGGTGTCAGACCATAACCCTCGCAGGGGCAAAGAGAGTCATGCTCAGGCAAGCTATTCAGCATGGGCATTAGTCAGTCTGTCTGACCCGTCGACCAGCACGTTTACATCATCCCGGGGCTGACACGGTAACTACAACACGGGGCTGCGACGAGTTCTGTATCGTGCTGCTAGTGAGAAAAGTAGTACTGCCCAGGTGCCCAGACATCCCAACCAGGGCCCTGCATGGAGGGTTTTCTTTACCTGGACCTGGCACGCCTCAAGCCCCCCAATCCGCCCACCGGTCCCCTCCCAGTGCTCGCATCCCAGAGCACCCATACGCTGCAGTAGATCTGACCAACTTTGAGCAGGTGGTTCAGGGCGAGGGAGCCAGGTTTGGGGCTAAGGCTTGGGGTTCAGGATTGTAGTTGAGGGATTTTTTTTTTATGGGAGTGGGGAATGGAGCAGCAGCCCACCTTGAGCGGGGTGTCTGGATCCGCCTTCAGCACGTTCTTGATCTGCTTGGTCCAGGTAACGATTGCGCTCTCCAGGATGTGGATCTTGTCCTGGTCCTTGAGGCTGAGGTCAGTGCCCTGCGTCGGCTGGGGCAGCGTCGAGGGCGGCGGCAGGGGCAGCAGCGTCTGGCCCTTTATCTGGCCGATGGTCACGAGCACGTTGGAGACAAACTTGTGCATGTTCTCTGTGACCTCCTTAGCCACGACGTCCGGCCAGCCCTGCTGGTTGGCCGGCGAGGTGAGCAGGGGCATGAACACGTCTTGCGCGACCACTGCGAGCGTCTCGAGCGGGTTTTCGCCGATTTCCCCAACGATGACCTAGTGGGTTTAGGGATAAGGGGGATCAGCCGCAGCTGGCAGGTGCGGAACTACTGTGCAGGGGATACTGGCCCAGCCAATATCTATGCCCAACCCAGACAGGTCTTGAGTGCCCGCCTCCTCCCCCCTCAGGCACGGTATGGAGTGATAATGCTTGCTGCCAACATGGCATGCAAGGACCTCCCAGCACTCCCCCACGGGTTATCTACCGATATTCTTCCTGCATTGGAAAAGGGGCGCCAGCTGCTATGGATTGTGCCCTGAGGAATCTGGATCTGGGCCTCATGCATGCCATATGCAGAACTGGACTCGGGGCAGGAAGGCTGGGGAGGCTTGCCACACCCTGGGCAAGCACTGCTGGCCTGGACACCATGCATCATCGGACGTGAGAGACGCATGGGTATTTGTACCGCTGCTTTATGGTCTACCACACCGAGCCGCGTCAAAGGTCGATGCTCACATTCTTTTTGATGCTTTCGGGGTCAAGCTTCCCAGGCACACTTTTAATGAAGTACACCTGTGTTCACGATCGCAGTGGAGTGATTAGATCGTGCTCAACGTTCTTCCTCGAGAGCAACATCGAAAAAGGACATACTTGTGGCGATCGTCAAGACAGGGGGGGATAGAGAATTCAGAGCAAATTTACTGACCGTCTTCTTATGCTTGAACTTGCCGGGAGGCTTATTCGTCTGCAGAAAGGAAAGATGTTGAGCTCATCTTACAGCATCCAAGGTTGTCAATCTGCCAGACGAAACATCATTTAACTTACTGCCGTGAGCTCCTTTCCATCAACGTAAACCAAAAGACGCATGACATCAGGCATGTCAAGGAAGGCCGCAAAGGGTGCCCTGCATATATTGATGGCGTTGTCAGCATGTGGCTGTCTGCAAGCATAGAACCCAATAATGGTAATCGATACTAGAGTAGCACCTCGTCTCTCCGATAAGGAGACGCTGAAATTGTTCATCCTTGACTTTCAAGCTGGAGCAGATGCGGTCTGAAATGAAATCAAATCGCGGATCCTTTCCCCCAGGAAAGGCCGAGGCCTTGGACTCCCCGTCGTCAGCCATCGTCTACCCAAGTTTCAAGGTGGCTTTCTTGAATTCAGCGGCGTGGGGCAAGTAAAATGACAGTTTATGTATTATATAAATGGACCGAATCAGAAACTAAAGGAATGGGGGAAAGGCGCGCTACTGACACAAATGGTGGCAATACACTTGCACAGTACAAGGTCAATGAGTACGGGTCGACAGGATCTGTGCGACCCCATTGCAAAGTCCCGATGGAGCATGATCACGAAGTCAAATTGGTTTTGTTCATGGTATAAGCAATGTTGGCGTCGACATGGTGCCGAGGATGCAACATCGCCCACCATTGTAGCACAACAGGGCAGTGCCAAGAGGCAGCGTTAATTTTTAGCGCAACAGACCACTCCTGGTACACCGATGGGCAGCAACCACTGATAAATTTAATGTCAAACTCTCATCAGTCTAACATCGGTGGCCCAAGCTGCAGGATACCGGTATTTTTGCATGGCATGGCAATGATTCAGCTGGCTTGTTGCTACTGCAGCCATGCCAGGGCCAGTGCTTGCTGTTGTGCTTACTGACCACCTTACTCTGTTTGTGCAGTGGTGGCCTGCACCATGCTGGTTCCATTGGAATGTACTATGAAGCAGGCTGTGCTGCCACCGGACAGAACGGCGTTTTTGCGGGACCCATGACCCGGTGAGCATGATGCGGGTAGGCTGAACATACGCACATGTTCATCTTGGCTGAACGCTGCTCGATAGATTGCGCATTTTTTAATTTGTCACCGTGTCTGCTATGGGCCATACTGCTCTACTGCAGCCATGTCAGGTCCAGTAATGGCCTGAAAACTAGTGAAAAGGGTGCTCAGTTAGTCTCCTGTGCTAACTGAGCACCCTTTTCTACTGTGTGCAGGGATGGCATGCGCACCTTGCTGTACCTGTCGGTGCTGTAGCCGAACAGGACATCGTCGCTGCGTGCAGCGCCAGTGAGCGTGCCTGTCCACATGCCTGGTAGGGTAGATGCTGGTAGGCTGGACATGCGCACATGTTCATTGTGGCTGGACAGCTGCTTGATTGTAATTCAATTTTCTTGTGATTCGTTAACATGACTGCAATGGGCCATAATTCTCTACTGCAGCCATGCCAGGGCCAGTGCTTGCTAATCTGTTGTGCTTACTGATCACCTTACTCTATTTCGTGCAGAGACCGTGGCCGCACCATGCTGGTGCCATTGGAATGTACTATGAAGCAGGCTGTGCTGCCACCGGACAGAATGGCGTTGTTGCGGGACCCATGACCTGGTAAGCTTGATGCTGGTAGGCTGAACATACGCACATGTTCATCTCGGCTGAACGCTGCTTGATTGATTGTGCATTTGTTCATTTGTTACCGTGTCTGTTATGGGCCATACTGCTCTACTGCAGCCATGCCAGGTCCAGTGATGGCCATTCTGCTGTGCTGACTGAGCACCCTTTTCTGCTGTGTGCAGGGATGGCATGCACCATGCTTAACCTGTCAGTGCTGCCGCCGAACAGGACAGCGTTGCTGCGGGCAGCGACGGTCAGCGTGCCTGTCCACATGCCAGGTAAGCTCCTCGCTTAGACATCTTTAGACTGATACAACTGGAACTTAGTACATGGCTCTGATATCTGTGACTTAATAGAACTGCAGCAGTATGAGACTTCATTTCAAGTTGGAGGCTAGCTGCTCTTCGAATTATGTTTCTGGCTACTTTCTAGAGATACTCTCATGCAAGTGCTACCAAAAATATCTTCGGTAAGACTTGTTCAGACTGACCCAACTGAAACTCGTTACATGGCTTCGGGATCTGCCACTTGAGAGAACTACATCAGTAGGCCACTTTATTTCAAGTCTGAGGCCAACTGTTGTTAAGATTCTGTTTCAGCTTGCCTTCTAGAGATACCCTCATGCATGTCCTACCCAAAAGCTCTTCGCTAAGACTTATACAGACTGATCCAACCGAAACTTGTTACATGGCTTCGAGATCTGCTACTTCCCCTTAAGAGAACTGCATCAGTATGAGACTTCATTTCAAGTTTGAGGCCAACTGTTCTTCACCTCTTCGAATTACATGTTTCGTAGAAACCGCTCAAAAATGTTAAGAATGGCATGAAACTTCCAGGACGGTCTCAGCCAACACTCAGCACATGTAATATAAATGTATATGATGCAAATCTGGAAATGACAATTCTACCTCAGTAGGACTGGCTTCAAAGGTAGCCGAAACGGCGAGCGCGGAAGGCAAAGTGGTGCTTGTAGGTCACAAAAATAAAATATTCAGAATGGCCTGAAACTTTCAGGATGGTCTCAGCCAACACGAATCACATCATATCCCAATTCATCTGGTGCAAATTTGGTAATGTCAACTCAGCCTCCAGGAGGACTGGCTTGAAAGGTAGCTGAAACGGCGAGTGCGGAGGGCAAAGTGGTACTAGCAGGTTACACAAATTAAATGTTCAGAATGGCATGCCCATAGTTAGACCCTCTCTACCTCCATGAAGTGCATGCGAAGCCTGTCATAAACCAGCCGGTCAGCTGCTATCCCCATGGCCTCCCCCCCAGCCTGCATTCTCTGCTCCATGATCTGTGGGGGGGGGCACACACCCTACTGGACTTACGGGACCGAGGGGGGTGGGAGGGGGCACTGTTTTCGATGAAGTGGCGTACCTGGGGGCCGGCCACGTGCATGTCTGGCATGTTCCTCCATATAAGAGTCATCAGAGACCTTAAGTCCAGCCAGGTTCACTTCACATGAAGAGCAATGGTGAGTAAAGTGAGAAATGGGATCAGTTAATAGTGGGGGAAAGAAACATGAGCATGCTCACCACTGGACAATCTTGGAGCCCTTTGTGTGAGCTCGGCGCCGCCGTCCACGTGCAACTGGCATATGTGTGACACAGGCATGGCAAGGGGAGGGGGAGCAGAGGTCCCCTAGTCCAAACCTTACTCCTCAAGCAAGCATCTGAGCAGTTTTTTGTTAAGTTGCATCATCAAAGGCTGCTGCTCCATCCTGATGTGCTTTCTCTCCCTCTGCATCATGCATGGGGGCTGCTGCTGCTGATGATGATGATTCCTGCATATGGGCTGTTGCTGCTGCTACTGTTGCATCCTACATAGTGACTGCAGCTGCTGCTGCTGTTGCATCCTGCATGGGGGCTGCTGTTGCATCCTGCATGGGGGCTACTGCTTCCCTTGTTGCATCATGCATGGGAGCTGCTGCTGCTGCTGCAGCGTCCTACATGGGGGCAGTTGCTGATGTCGCATCCGGAATGGGGGCTGCTGCTGCTGTTGTATCCTGAATGGGGGCTGTTGCTGTTGCATCCTGCATGGGAGCTGTTGCTGCTGCTGTAGCATCCTGCATAAGAGCTGTGGGAGCTGGAGGTTATATCCCCTGCATGTGAGTTTCTGCTCCTACTTGCATGTGAGCTGTAACTGGTGCTGCCTTCTTGGTAGCTGCATAAGGAGGGGGGCACTTTCTTTGACAGCTGCCCTCGAGCAAGGCAGAATTCGTTGCTCTTTCGCCCGGTCCAGAGGAGGAGCACAGTACAGGAATCGCTATCTTGATTGACGTATTCCTTTAACCTGTTGTCCAGGGTCCTCGATCTGAAACTTTGACTGTTCGACAAGCTACGACTTTAAGGAACGGCATTATAAGCCTGGTGTTCAGCTGTATCGACGACAGCGTTTATAATTGAAGGAGTTAATAAACAGTATTTATGATTTATGAATATCCGTTGTCCCCCCCTTTTCCCCATCGGCATCCCCCCTTGTGTGGATGGACACTTACTGGTGACCTGACAGTGGGGGAACCACGCTAAATAAAGAAACATTATCTTCTTCATCTTGTTTCACTGCTTCAAGCGTGTGCGTGCATTAAATTGTAAAGCCTGCATGGATGCCCCTCAAAGCTGGGAGTGGCCCATCCCAGACTGAGAAAGCCGCTTTTCCACAATCATCTTTTGGAGCAGACGCCACCGCCAAATTGGTGACGGCCTTTACGAAAGGGAAATGAAATATTTGAACTCCCACACGCTCCTCTCGTGTGTCCTCTTTGGCTATGGGCCGGGGATGCACGACTTGAGGCAACTGCACAACTGGTATGCCCGATATCTCAACCACCTCCTACGCGACCGGTCTCTACGCCCCATGGAGGAGTTCAGGGACATGCAGGGCACTGGAGACCTGACGGAGCTGGATTTGAACTTAGTAAGGTGAAGCCCATGGTCCAGCTACATTCGTCCCCTGCTTCCCCTGCCTCCAGCATCCCTTCCCATGCAGTCTTAAGGGCCCTGGAGTATGAGCCTGAGCGGTGGGAGTGCTGGAGCGGTGTGTTTTCGCGCCCACTCGAGGACAGCATGGAAGAGCCTGGGGCCTGGTCCGGTGTGCTTTCGCACCCAGCCGAGCCCATCCGCCCTGCTGCGGAAGTGAGAGTCATGACCGACGGCAGCTCAGCTCAGGCTGTGGAAGTGGAAGTCATAATCGGCGTCAGCTCAGCTCAGGCTGTGGGCGCAAAGGTAGGACACATGGCGTGTTGCAGGAAGCGTTTCTTCCTCCATGCAACGCACAGTCGGCCCTCACGCCCTAGGCAACTGACATTGCATGCGCTCTAACTACGTTTGCAGGCCAACCTACGGCAGCGGCCATGCCGAGCAAGCTGTTTCTGCTGCATGCTGGTGGAATGGTTCACCCACGTAGCAACCATTTTGTCGAACTCCACGCAGTGCCTCTTCAGTTCATCGCACTTAATCGCGTGCATCTGAAGCTCTCTGATCTGGGCATCAATTCGTCGTTTTTCTGGGAGAGTTGCTCCACCATGGGCCGCACCGCCCCATGCTGCCCCTCCAGCCACTTGATCCTCTGTCCTTGCAGCTCGTCCGTCCCTCGCAGCAGGTGCCTGATTAGCTCCTCCAGCGCACCCACTCGCTGCTCGAGGGCCAGATTTTGGCCCTCCCAACGCTGAGTTTCTCCCTCCTCATGTCGATCATCATCCTTCCCAGCCACACAGGGCTCGCCTCCCTGCTTGCATACCTCGCCATGATCATCAAATCGCAAATGTAGCTGCGTTTCTCTCCGTCTTGATCTCCTGCCCCTGCCTGCGCTGCTGCCCGTCAGACCTTGGAATTTCTGCTGCGGGCTGAAGTCGTCGAAATCGTGCAATAAGTTCTTGGACATTGAGTTAAACTGTGGTCATATGGTTGTTTTAGTGATTTAGTTGCATTGCCGCGGCCAAAGGTGGCTGGTGGCCCACACCACGTCGCCGTAGTTGGCCGCAGGCGCTTCGTACACAGCTGCGAACCTGATGCGGGTTGGAGGATGGCGCCTTAGGCCCACCTTGGCTGCCATGCGGCGAACACGGTGCAGCGCGGCAGCCAAAGGCGCCTCTCTACCCTCCATGGCCCTCTTCATGCCGCCGCTTTCGTGCTGAGTGATGCCCAAGAACTTGAATTCTTGGACATGCTTCAACACGGCTCGGTCAGGGCCGTAAAAGCAAACATGGGCTGGCTGTCGGCGCTGCGCTGCTAAGCGGCTGCCAAACTCCATGACCTCTGTCTTACTGACATTGACCTGAAGCTGTTTATGTGCCGCATATTCATGCAAGGCATCAAGCATGCGTTGCAGCCCTGCTGGGTTGCGGGCTAGCAAGGAGAGGTCATAGCATACAGCAGGCAGCATTGCCGTCGCCCCGCCTGCATCTCAATGCCCTCTGCCGGGCACTTGGCTGCGAGCATGGCCGGCATGTCACTGAGGTAAAGGCTAAAGAGCAGGGGGCTCAGGGGGCAGTCCTGCTTGATGCCTCTGGTGCAAGGCATAGGACCAGTGCGCTTGTGGCCGTCAGCGAGCGTGTAAACTGCACCGGCATAAAGCGCTTGCACCGCGCGTAACAGGCATGCAGGCATGTGAAGATACTCGCAGAAATGCATAGCTGCTCCTGGGGCACGCTGTCATAGGCCTTTATGAAGTCCATAAAGGCCACATGCAGCTTGCCACGGCCTGCAGCTGCCCGTTGAGCATGGACTGCATGCCTGAGGAGGGAAGCTGCCTGGAGCGTGCTACGGCGCTGTTGAAAACCAAACTGCTCAGGAGGGACGTGGCCGCTCAATCGTGCCCACTCATCAGTGATGGCAGTGAGCATGCTGGCATACAGCCGGTAAAGCACGCTAGTGATAGTGATGGGCCGGTAAGTACCGGGATCAAGGGGGTCGCCCTTCTTGTAAACAGGCTGAATCCTGACTGGCTGCCAGGCACTAGGCATTCCCCCCCGCACCGCCATGGTAGTGAACCAGTCTTGCAGCAGATCCCTCAGCACGTGCCGTTGCTCCCTCTCTGAATCGTCCTCTACCATAGCCAACTTGATAAAGGGTACCGCCACACCGTCTAGGCCCGCCGAGCATGCGGGAGAAAGCCCTTGCGAAGCAAGAGGCAAGCTACTCACGCCTAGGTCCTCCGGCTGAGCGGTGGTAGGGGGCAAGTTTTCATGTGGCGCCGCAGGAGAGGGGGGCACAGCGGCAGTGAATTGTTGTCGCATGTGTGCCTCCCTCTTCAGGGAGGAGACAGCCGTGGTGGGGCACGTCTGCCGCCTCTCTTGCAGCTGCTTCCGGTAGACGTTGCACTCGCCACGCTGCAGCCTGTCAGCTATAGCCGCTGCCATATGGCACGTGTATAAGCGGCGACGTCGTCGTGCTGTGGACTTGTAGCGAGGCCTGGCTGCCTTGCGCTCTGGGCTGGGGCACTGCAAAGCGACTTCGCTCGCAGCGCAGCATAGGCGCTCTGAACCTCCGCATCCCACCAGGAGGGGCGCTGATGTTGCCCACGCTGGGCATGGGGCCGCGGAGTGCGCGTCATGCCAGCAACTTCGTCCGCAGACCAAATCACAGCAGTGAGGGCCGCTGCGGCTGCCTCGTCGTCAGCTCCCGCAATGGCCAGGCTGAAACGCTGTAGGCCATGCTCATCGCGGGCTAGCGCAGCGCTGTAAATGTGCGCCTTATCAGCTGCCCACGTCAAGATGGTTCGACAGCTTCCTGCTGGCTGGCCAGCATCAGGCTGACCTCCCACCACGTCGATGCTGCTATCTACCGGAGGTTGAAAGTTCGCCGCAACCGGACGGTGATCCGAGAGGTCCGGTTGGGTGGGAAGCACCCCGCTCACCTCCACATGCCTCCACATGCTACATGGCACCGCAATGTGGTCAACGAGGGACCGGCCAAAAGCTGCAAGGAAAGATGCGTCCCCTTGGTCACCCTTGCGGCCCGTGAGGAGCAACATCCTGGTGGCCGCCGCTGCGTTGAGCAGCATCCGAGCCTGCGGTCTAAGCATTCTGGGCGGCTCACCGCGGAGCGCCCGGTGCGTGTGCAACTCAGGTGCATGTTGGATTGCCCATGCAAGGTCCGCACCGCCGTCCAGGAGCTCACTGCCATGCCACACGTCCGCATTAAAGTCGCCCGCCCAAATGCAAGAGCCTTGCAAACTGAGCTGCGCCGTCTCTTGCTGCAACTCCTCTAGACGCTGCTCGTACTTATGATTCTTCCCTATGGAGGGCAAGTAAATACATGTCATGAAAGTAGGATGAGGGCTGCTAAAAAGTCGTCCGCTGCATTCTAGTCACGCTAGTCCTTGTGGTTGGAGGTGCTGTTCAGGGTGCAGAGCCCCGAAATGTTGCTGGCCACCACAAAAGCCACACCCTGTCCCATGCCAAACTGCTGCTAGGCCCATAACAGACTGTGGCTGGGTGACAGCAGCTGCTGCATCGCCGCCTCATCTATACCGGCAACGTCCTGCAGGGCCACTATCTCATGATGCCGTATAAGGCCGAGTAGGGCGTCCACCTTGGGAGTGGGGGCACCCTGGACTGCGGCTCTGATGTCAGAGCCGCGCAACCCGTTGCAATTGAGGGAGGCTAACCTCAAACCGCCGCGGGTTGCCTCGTCTGTCCGGCCTAAGCGTTATGGTGGCCGAGGAGTCCACAAAAGCAAGTGCATCCCACCCCTGCTCGGCCTGGTACAGCTGGTTGAAGTTAGTGGTAGCGCCAGGAGGACCTGCTGCCCACCCCCGCTCCCGTAACTGCTCCCTGACACTAGTGATCTAGTAAGTGACAGCTCCACACACAAGGGTGGATGTTACTTGCGATGCTCCTGCAGGGGGTGCAAGTCAATGGTCTATTGGTGCAAGGATTGGTGGCAGACCCCTCTCAGCAGCCGCAGATGACATCTCGTACTTCAGGGGGCAGCGGGATTCAACTGCTAGCGTGTTGTTGTTGGAGCCTTTGCCCAAGTCCGTTTTGCACAGGCCTGATTGTCGCGGCACAGGGGTGCACCCTAAGGAATAGGTGCAGCAAGCGAAAATAACACAAGACAACTCTTACAGAGGTTACAGAGTTTATTAGTACTTGTTTAAGGAGATTAGGCCAACTGTTCGGGTACATAGCCCCATCAGGTAAAGGGGTGATAGGGACATGCACGCAGCCAAGGCAAGAGAAGACAAGCAGAAATGCTGTTCTCTAGGCTTTGTTACCAGGCAGATGACGACTAGTGGATGTCCCTCCAGCGTCGCCCTTACGAGCGGCGCCAGCACAAACACCCTTTTTGAAGTCATGGTCTTCATGTACATCGGTGATGACACTAGCTAGCGGCAGCTCCAGCGGCAGCGCTGATGGTGGCGCTGGCCGCTTTTAGAAGATGTTGCCATCGTAGGCAGCTGAAGCATTCGCGGCTCCGGCAGCGGCAGCTTTGGCCCTTGGGCCCTTCCACACGTGGCTGTCCAGATCCTGGTTGAAGTCCTCGTGGCCGGCTGCCCGGCGATTGGCTTTCCGCTGCTTCTTCAGCCGCTTGCGCTCCTTGCACTCATCATCGTTCAGTGGTGGCTTGTGCTCCCTCATTTGAGGAGGGGCTTTATCACTACCGGACGTCGGGGCCTGATGCGTGCCGTTAGGCTGGTGCACATGCCCGTTCATCTGGCTCCTTCGGCTCCGCATCGCTGAGCGGTGGCTTGGGCTCCTTCATTTGAGGAAGGGCCTCGTCACCACCGGACCCCCGGGCCCCATGCATGCCCTGAGGCTGTTGCATTGGCCCTTCAGTCTGGCTCCTTCGGCCGGCCGGGTTTTCACCTCTGCCGTCGTTGGAGCCGGAGGCGCCGCCAGTTGCCTTACGCCTAATTAAAGACGCGGCTTGACGGCGCCCATCTTGCATCCTGCCCGCAGCCGCTTGTCTTCTCCTGATTGGATGATTGGCGGTGGCTTTCTTGCTGCCGCATGATGGCTGTGATGGTGGCTCAGAGTGACGAAGTCCTTGAGGCCATCCATGGCATTTCCGCCAGCTTCAGCGGGAACCGCCTGTCATATGCAGCAGTTCAACACAAATTAAGCCACTATGCGGCTGAACTCATGACAGCCCATCTTCCCCCCCCAACCTGAGGCAAAACCAGGGGTCGAAGGTTGAGGCTGTCTAAATTCTGGGATAGAAAGCCAGGAAAAAAATCCAATGAAGGCTCCTTTTAGGCAAAGGCCAGCCGGCAGCTACGTGTTGCATGTGTGTACTGGCAGATGTGTACTGCAGAAATGTACATTAGACATATACAACAGATATGCACTACAGAAATGTACTGGCTAGCTTAAACAGCAGATGTGTGTTGCATGAACACCATGCACGAGGTACAGCTGTTGTACTGCATGTGTAACATGTGTACCGTACGGTATGAATATCAATAGTGACCACGTATAACATGCAAGTCCTGGCAGGCATGTACAGCAGTGTACTGCATGATTTGTACTGGCAGATGTGTACAACACAGCAATCAGTTGATGCACGATCGAATAGATGCATTCATCAAGCTCAGATCGGAATCACGAAATTAAATTGCAATGAACCATTTTGTCCATTCAGGATTGGATTGAGTCCAAGGCGAAGCGTCCCTCAAGACAGCCAGGACAGTCGACTTGAGGTGAAACTAGTCGGACTTTTTCTTTCTGAAACAAGTACTAATAAACTCTTACAGAGGTTATAGTAGGAGCTTCTCGATCCACTGCTGTAACTCAGTGAACTCAGCTCGATAACAGGTGATAGCTCTTGCTACTTCACCTGGACTTCTTCGATACTGTTGACAAGATCTCGTAAAGCCTCGACTTCTGAGGTACTTCTAGACTTCTTGGGACGACCTTGGGCGATTGTGGCCGTTGATCTGCTATGGTGAGTCGCTTGCTTGGCGACTTCTGGTGACTGAAGATATCTCTGATGAATCAGATGGTCGACTTGGAGCCAAAGGAAAGGCTGTAGGTTGGAGATGTGATGGTTGGTTGGTGGTAATATCCAGCTGTAGGGCTGGAGATATGCCTTGTTAAGAGGCAGGAATAACTCTAATTGCTGCAGATAGTCGACTGTTGTCCTAAATGCACTGCCAGCTTCGTATCAGGAGACTTGTTGATGCTTATAGGGTCGCTGTTGGCCTAGCTGCTCTGCCAGTTTCCCCTTTGTAAGACTTTGAGTGACGATTAACTTGCAGATCGATATTCAATAGCTGGAAACGTTAAGAGTCTATTGAAGGCCGTGAAATCAAGTAAGAAAGAAAAAGTAAAGGACCCAGTTCGGGATCCTCTAAGACGGCAAACACACTTGTACAGGTTCACACAAAACTTCCAACCGAAAAAGCAGTTGGCGCAGTCAAACGCACGGTGCAGTCATACGTCGTGACATGATGTCCTGTCGTCACGCACAATGCCACAGAAGCCGCATACCTCAGCACCACTTGGCACCAAGCTACAGACTGCCCCACATTGGCGCAGCAACATGTGAACTCCGACGTGCAACCGCATACTGGTAGCTGATAGCTTGTTTATCTTCCCACAGCCATGCACCTTGCACACCGTCGGTGCATCCCCAGCTACTGGTGGTCCATATTCTTGCTGAAGATCCTCCAGCTGCCAGGGGGATTCATCGCAAACTGGCCAGGGCTGGGCATCATCACCTGTGTACGGGAACTCGGCTGACATGCTCAGCAAGCTGTGGCTAGGAAGCTGACCAGGGACCCCCACAAGCTGGGCCAGCAAAATTGCATGCCAAGGGGTATGGTTTTGTGCTTGGTATATTGTATGATGCATAACAGTAACAAATGCCATGAGGAATGCAACGGTGTACCTCTCGTCTCAAGCTGATGTTTAATAAAAAAGATACGAAATTTCCCAAAACATGTTTTTTTTTTCTACACCCCTCCCCCCCCCTCCCCCCACTTTGCCCCTTCATGTCTCCAAGTACCCAGAGCCAAAAACAATTTGAAGACCAGATATGGGAAGCTCTCGTCAAGCTCTACAACTTTCGATGATGGGGTGTATTCCTTTTTTTTTTGCCCTCGGTATCGTCGGGCATTTATGGAGGCGCCATGGGAGGAATGCCTCACCACTTGAGAAGGATATGGCCGAGATTATTGAGGCCTCGAGGTCTAGGCGTTCAGAGGCCGGGGGATCCTCTGGCTTCATTGCATGATTACTAGTCTTGTGTCTGATCCGTGGCTTTATTTCCCCGTTTTTCCTCCTTCTAAGTCTGGGATGGGCCACTCCCAGCTTTGATGAGCATCCATGCAGGCTTTATAATTTAATGCACACGCTTGAAGCAGTGAAACGATATGAAGAAGATAACGTTTCTTTATTTAGCGTGGTTCCCCCCCCACAGCAGTTCCCCCCTGTCTGATTGCCCTGGAATGGCTGGTCTCGGAGAGTCCCGTGCGTCAGCTGCCAGTTCACGCATGCAGCGATGTATCATCACAGCGTCTAGTGCATCGTCCGCTCCCGTGACCCCACCTTTTCTACTGCGATTCGATTCTTGCAACCCTGCTCTAACTGCCACGTTCCCTGACCGCTCCACACCTCCTTGGATCGCAGAAGGTGCCGGTGCTGCTGTCGCTGTTGTCCCCCAGCCCCCGTCGGTGGATGCCCTGCTGATTGCATTCAGATAGGCCCCTGTTAGAGCCCTCTCCATATTCGGAGTTTGAGTATGCGTAGCGGCTATGCTGCCGTGTTGCTCCTGATCGCATTGTCGCTGCAAATGCTGCCCGCTGCAACGGCTCAGAAGGGCACCAGCGTCTCGTTGCACGCGCGTTGGAACGCGACCTCGTTCATGTCCGAAGCAGGGGAGTTTCTGGTGAGACGAGAAGAGTAATGCTCTCCATGCTTACCTTTTTGAACGTCCGCGGGATCGAAGATCTCCATGCTAACATCTGGCATCACCGATCTCAACTGCGAGGACTGCGACGAATAAATCATAGTGCTTGGATAGATGTTAATTGTTGAATGGATGACCATGGGCGAATGGCTGCTAATTGATGAATGGGTGATAATTCACGAATGACGCCCTGCTGCAGGCTGAGGAGAATCCTGCTCTGTTCTGGACATTTCTTGAAGCAGTTAGCAGAGCCCAGGAGCCCGAGGACCCCGAGCGATGCTGGACACACATCATGTCTCATGCAGCTGAATTGGTGTCGCCAGCAATTGGACAGGTCGGATACACAGCGGCTGCACATCCTCACATGCCCATGAAATACACAAGGGCACAAGAGCACATATGCATGCGCAAAGCTGATTCCGCCGGGACTACATGGCATGATGCATGGGCATGGCATGGGTGAAGTGCCATGGGCGTGCATGGCGTGTCTTCTGCACCTGCTTAGCTGACCCAGGACAATGAATCTGGGCTCCAGTAGCCATTAATGTCGACACCCTGCACAAAATGTCAGCTTGTCGCCCATGCCTCGCGGCTGTACACGCCAGCCTGCCGTCAGGGCCCGATCATGCGACCCGATGTCAGCAGTTCGATCATCCTCCTCCCAGGTTCTGACTGGTCACGCCCTGCGCGGATGGTTGATTTTCCATCATATTGCAGGTTTTGCCCCTCGTGGTGGCGTCCAGGCAGTACTCTGCTCGCCTGGAGATGTACCGCCAGCTGCATGATGAGGCGCACCCTAATGCGGTGGGTGGGCGGAAAGAAGCAGGGTCTGTTACGATCGGAGGTCAGTATGCGGTCTTGCACGCACTAAAATAAATGAACAGCGCGGCCAAGGCAGTAAAGGCTTTTTTAGGCTGCCAAGGGTACAGAGCAGGAGGCCACGTCTGCACCGTTCTCATGCTTTGCTGGCGGTGGTGGCATGGCAGTGGCAACCCTTTGTTTGATTATAAGCCATCTCCCTGTCGTCCTTGGAGATGCTGATACTATTTTGTGTTATTCAGCGAAGTGGATACCCTTACCAGAGATACCCCTGCCCGCACTGGTACCGGAAGCAGTGGTTCCTCTTGGTCATGCGAAGCACAGGGACCTCATGGCCTTGCACTAGTACCTGAGGCAGTCTCTCGGTCTTGCTGAATTTGTTTCCCTGTTGAATCAGGCTGGCTGCTGCCTGGTGGAAATAGGAGGCCGTACCGCGTCCAGCGTCGGAGAGCTCCAGCAGCTGCTCAAGGACGTACAGTCAGCACCTGCAGGGAGTGTGTCGGCATCTTCCGGGCAGCTGCTTGATGTCGACCACGTGTACAACCCGGGGTTTGGCGATGCAGGAGGTGACTCCGGAGCTGCCTCTGCGGTATTGTACGGCCCGCTGGGTGGCCGCTGTACTTTCTTGCTGCATGCCGTGCTCCGGGTGGCGGCCGGCCCGGAGCTGCGGTATGCGTACCGCCCGGTACTTGCGGCCGGCTGTAGCGTCGGCGCATGCGTCCGCGTTGGCAGCAAGGGCCGCCTGTCGCTGCCCGGCTTTGGGATTGAGGCTGTGATAAAGAACATGGAATACTCTGCGATGGACGACAAGAAGGAGCGGCAGGCCGCCGGCGACGCGGGCGATGCGGGCGACGGCGAGGAGGCTGGGCTGGGTGGAAGTGTGAAGGGCTTTGAATTTGACGTGCTGGCGGAGCGCAAGCCGCACTTGAAGGAAGAGCTGGCGACACTGAGGGACCATTTGCTGTCATCGGATGAGGAGGAGACAGTCAAGGTGTGGGAGGGTGTGAATCACAGGCTGCTTTGTGTGGAGGATGGGGTGTGGATTGTGTGGATTAAAGATTGCGGGGGGAGTTGGGCCGAAGCTCAGTTGAGATGGAGAAGTGTCAAAACGGTATAGTGGATGGTATAGGAAAAATGCCGGGAAGGGCCGGTTGGATCTGGATCCTAGATATGTCAGATCTTGGCAAGCGATCGATCGATAGTGCCTGTCACAATCCCTGTCATGGCCCACATCTGTTACCCCTGTGTTTCCAGATTTTGAATCACCAGATCTTGGCATACCGGCCATACTCTGCTCTAGTCACCCACTCCAATGCTTATCCCACACGTGTGACCAGACCAGATGGGTGGATCCAGCAGGTCTCGGCATATGAGTTGTACTCAATCCAGTCACAAACTAATGCTTTCCTCCACATGCTTGTCCATATCTGAGATCTAGCAGGTACCACAGCATGTCTAGATCTTGGATCTACTAGATCTTGGCATATAGGCCATATTCTAACCTGTCTCCCACCCATGTTGCACCCCACACGCGTGTCTAGATCTTTGATCTACTAGATCTCGGCATACAGCCGTATTCTGTTCCAGCCTCCCATCCGTGCTTTCCCTCACTCGTGTCAGCATCTTGGATCTTCTAGATCTCTGCATAGAGGCCAAATCCTGCTCCAGTCACCCACCCATGCCTTCCCTCACACGCATGTCCAGATCTTGAATCTTCTTTATCTAGGCATGTAGTTCATATCTTGCTCCAGTCACCCACCCATTATTCCTCCACACGCGTGTCCAGATCTTAGATCTTGCAGATCTAGACATGCAGGCCATATCTTTCTCCAGTCACCCACCCATTATGTCCCCCTCACGCGTGTCCAGATCTGGGATCTTGCGGATCTAGGTCTGCAGGCCACTCAGCGCGTGATGTCTGCGTCGGATCCGCTGGCGTTGCTCACGGAGATCTCTCAGAACTTCCCCGCGCTGGCGTCCAGCCTCAGTCGGCAGAAGGTGCGGATGACAGGAGGGAGGGAGGAAGTGTTGGAGGGAGGAAGGGTGGGAGAGTGGCTGGGAGGAAGGAATGGTGGGAGAGTGGCTGGGAGGGAGGAAGGGTTGGAGGGTGCGTGGGAGGGAGGGAGGGAGGGAGGCAGGAAGAGTGGATGGGTGGGAGGGAGGGAGAGAGGGAAGATGGGAGGAATGGTGGGAGGGAGGGTGCGTGTGAGGGAGGGTGCGTGGGAGGGAGGGAGGGAGGGGGGGAGGGAGGAAGGAAAGGTGGGAGGGTGCGTGGGAGGGAGGGAGGGAGGGTGGGTGGGAGGGAGGAAGGGTGGGAGAGTGGTTGGGAGGGAAGGAGAGAGGAAGGGTGGGAGGGAGGGAGGGAGGGTGGGCGGGAGGGAAGGAGGGAGGAAGGGTGGGAGGGAGGGAGGGAGGGAGGGAGGGAGGGAGGGTGGGTGGGAGGGAGGAAGGGTGGGAGAGTGGCTGGGAGGGAGGGAGGGAGGGTGAGAGGGAGGAAGTGTGGGAGAGTGGCTGGGAGGGAGGGAGGGAGGGTAAGTGGGAGGGTGCATGAGAGGGAGGGAGGGAGGGAGGGTGGCTGGGAGGGAGGGAGGGAGGGAGGGTGGGTGGGTGGGTAGGGGGAGGGAGGGAAGAAGGAAGGGAGGGATGGAGGTAGGGGGGCAAGAGAGGGGAGGGTATATGAGGGGAGAGGAGAGCATGAGGCGGGAGCATGATTGGTGAGGTTCCACCAAGAGAGGAGGGGCATGAAGGGAGCGGGCCGACCACATTATTCTGAATCATCACAGCGTCTTCAGGATGGGTCCGAGCCTTACCGAGTCAGATCCAGGCTTCAGATCTGAGGTTCAGGCAGCGCCGGATTCGTGCGGCGCTGCCAGGCTGGTGGCTGCTGTTGCTGTTGGCTTGCAACACGTGCAGAGTGTGTGGCGGGCAGTTCCATATGGGCACCATAACGTTTGGGCGTACGGGCATATGGCTGATGCGAGGGTTATTTCTCCGTGGTCATTAGGATACTTGTACCCGCCACCCCCTTCCCCCCACCCCCGAGCCTATCCGGAATAGATACATATACGATACGCCCTGAAGGCCTGAACCATATCCCTCTCAACCTTGTGTAGGGCAAGGCCAGCCCGAGCTCAGCTTGAGCTAGCTACCAGCAGCTCCTCTCAGCTGGTGTTCACTTGATGCTGCTGTCCATCCTACCCCATCCCCTTCCACCATTCACTCTCTACCGGTCTACCCCCCACCTTCCACCATTCACTCTCTATTGACGCCCCCTCCACTATTCATTCTTAATCCTTATTCAGAGAAGGGCAGCTTATGCTCTCTGTGTCCTACAACCAGCAGCTCCTCTCAGCTGGTGTTATCTTGATGCTGTCCTCTATTTTACCCCTCCATTCACTCTCCATCCTCTACCCTCCACCATTCACTCGCTATTGATCACCCTCCACCATTCATTCTCCATCCTCCACCATTCATCCCCCCTTCATCCACTCTCCATGCTACCCCCTCCACCATTCACCTCCCATCTTCTACACACCACCATTCACTCCCCATCTTCTACCCTCAACCATTCACTTCACATCTCACAATCTCCACCATTCACTCTCCATCTTCTACCCTCCACCATTCACTTCACATCACATAATCTCCACCATTCACTATCCATCTTCCACCCTCCGCCATTCACTTCACATCTCATAATCTCCACCATCCACTCCCCATCTTCTACCCTCCACCATTCACTCCCCATCTCATAATCTCCACCATCCACTCCCCCATCTTCTACCCTCCGCCATTCACTTCACATCTCATAATCTCCACCATCCACTCCCCATCTTCTACCCCCCGCCATTCACTCCCCATCTCATAATCTTCACCATCCACTCCCCATCTTCTACCCTCCACCATTCACTCCCCATCTCATAATCTCCACCATCCACTCCCCCATCTTCTACCATCCACCATTCACTCCCCATCTCATAATCTCCACCATCCACTCCCCATCTTCTACCCTCCACCATCCACTCCCCATCTTATACCCTCCACCATTCACTCCCCATCTCATAATCTCCACCATCCACTCCCCCATCTTCTATCCTCCACCATTCACTTCATATCTCATAACCTCCACCATTCACTCTCCATCTTCTACCCTCCACCACTCACTCCCCATCTCATAATCTCCACCATTCACTCTCCATCTTCTACCCTCGGCCATTCACTCTCCATCTCATAATCTCCACCATCCACTCCCCCATCTTATACCCTCCACCATTCACTTCCAATCTCATAATCTCCACCATCCACTCCCCATCTTCTACCCTCCGCCATTCACCCCCCCCCCCCCCCATCTCATAATCTCCACCATCCACTCCCCCATCTTCTACCCTCCACCATCCACTCCCCATCTTTTACCCTCCACCATCCACTTCCCATCTCACAATCTCCACCATCCACTCCCCCATCTTCTACCCTCCACCATTCACTCCCCATCTCATAATCTCCACCATTCACTCCCCATCTTCTACGCTCCACCTTTCACTCCCCATCTTCTACCCTCCACCATTCTCTCCCCATCCTTCCCACTCCACCATCCACTTCCCAGCTTAAAATCTCCACCATTCACTCTTCATCTTTCTTTAGATCAAGGCCAGCCTGCGCTCAGCTGTGTCTTACAACCAGCAGCTCCTCTCGGCTGGTGCAAACTTCATGCTGCTGAATGGCCTGGCCTTTGATATCACCTCCTTCGACCTCTATGGTGGGTGAAGGATCATGTTGTAGAGCGCAGGGAGGGGAGAAGAGGTAATGACAGGGGTGGGTGGGTGGGAGGGGGGGAGGCAGGGAGGGGTGTGAGAGGGTTTAAAGAGTTGTGGTCAGGGTTTGAATGGTTTGAGGGTTGGAATGCAGGGTTTGAAGGGACGCAGTTGTTTTCGTCAGTGCTGAGTACGACTAGCACTGAGGCACTGTGGTTACGTCCCATGCTTAGGCCAAAGTGGGCAGCTTCCTAAATCCACACCCGTTTGTTTGCGCATTTATTTCTTTACTGAGGCACCAGGGGTTGAGGCACGGTATCAGGCACGGTATCAGGCACAGTATCAGGCAAAGCTTTGTTCTCCATTTGAGCGCAGTTGCTCTGGACCAGGGAATTCCGGCTCCATACTGAAACAATCTAGAGAAACGCGAGAATCCTGAGAAGCGGGACTTCCCCCGCAGCACCTGCGGCGCTGTGTGTGTCCGTTCTGCCCCTTCAACCCTGCATCTTACCCCCTCTAAACCCTGCGAATCCCCCCTCCCCCCCCCTTCTCCGCAGCTCTCATGGACCGCCTTCGCCAAGAGGCCCGCCTTCAGCAGACCCTGAGCAACGTGCTCGGCCTGCCCCCCGACGCGGCGCAGCGGCTGCTTGCGCTGCGCGCCGAGGCGTCGCCCGATGCCGGGCTCTCCAACGCGCGCCTGGACCTGGGTCGGATGACTGCCCACGTCACGTTTCTGAACAATCTGGAGAAGGACGCGATGTACACGCAGCGGTACAGCTCCAGCCTGATGGACATCCTTCAGGTGTACCCGGGGAGGTGAGAGTGTTATGGTCACGGTACGGGGAGAAAGTGTGACTGTCGATGGTGGTTGTGTCACTTCAACGACCAGCTCCAGCCTCATGGACATCCTGTAGGTGTGCCCGAGGAGGTGAGAGTGTAACGGTTGTGGTGTTGGGAGGAAAGTGTGACTGTCGATGGTGGTTATGTAGCTTACACGGCCAGCTCCCGCTAATGGACATCCTGTAGGTGTGCCCGAGGAGGTGAGAGTGTAACGGTTGTGGTGTTGGGAGGAAAGTGTGACTGTCGATGGTGGTTATGTAGCTTACACGGCCAAGCCCCGCTAATGGACATCCTGTAGGTGTGCCCGAGGAGGTGAGGGTGTAACAGTTGTGGTGTTGGGAGGAAAGTGTGACTGTCGATGGTGGTTATGTAGCTTACACGGCCAAGCCCCGCTAATGGACATCCTGTAGGTGTGCCCGAGGAGGTGAGGGTGTAACAGTTGTGGTGTTGGGAGGAAGTGTGACTGCTGATGGTGGTTATGTAGCTTACACGGCCAGCTTCAGCCTAATGGACATCCTGCAGTTCTAACTGCAGGTGTACCCGGGGAGGTGAGCGTGTGCTGGTGATGGGGCGGGGTGAAAGGTGTGACTGTCGATGGTGGTTTGTAACTGCAGAAGGTGGTGGTGTCATCATGGACCCTGAACCTAAGCTTTTCACACTAAAACCTGAGCCCTAAGTTTTGAAACCTGAAACCTAAGCTCATAAGCCTTGTCCCTACGTGTTTAACCCTAAGCCCTTTATCTTAATACCCCGGACCCTGTGCTCTAAACCACAAACCCCGCCCCGCTCCCTGCAGGCTGCGCCCCCTGGCATGGAAAGCCTTAACCCTAAACCCCTCCCTGCAGGCTACACTCCCTGGCACGTAAACCCTAAACCCTAAACCCCTCCCTGCAGGCTGCGCTCCCTGGCACGTCAACCCTTAACCCTATGCTCCAAACCCTCTATCCCGCCCCCCTCCATGCAGGCTGCGGCGCTGCGCCTCCTGGCACGTAAACTCTAAAACCTATGCTCGTTATCTTATACCCTGAACCCTACCGTATGCTCTAAATCCTAAACCCTCATCCCCGCCCACCTCCCTGCAGGCTGCGCCCCCTGGCACGTAATGTTTTCACCATGATCTTTATTGCTGACCCGATGAGCGAGCCGGGCCGCGGTCTGGGGCAGGCCCTGTACCGCATGTACACCGAGCTGCTGCCGGTACGCTTTGGTGTGGCGCTGGCGGTACCGGCCGTGGTCCGCCGCATGGAGCAGCAGAGGCGCGGCGGCGCGGCGCCGGCGCCGCCGGCCTGGGACGCGATGACGGTTTCGGAGCGTTTTGCCCGTGCGATGCTGACTGTGCGTACTGCCTTTGGTGGCCAGGCCGCGTTCATGTTCTGGGCCACGGTCAGCAGTGCAGAGATTAGCAGCGAGTCAGAGTGAGCCCTTGGGTGTTGCTTTCAGGGGTTTATGCTTTATGGTTTGGGATTTCCTGCGTGTTACCGTAGATTTGATGTGCCTTCCCTCGGGTCTGAAAAATATTTTCTTGCAATGCTGCCCTCAAAGCAAACTTTCGACCAAAACTCTAAATTTCCGACCGGAAACTGGTGTCGTCAGTCGATAAATAGTATATTTTTATCCAAGTACCCCTCAACCCCAAACAGCGTTAATCAAGAGGGATGGCAGATTGAATCTACAACACTGTGTTTGCAGCGTGTCAGCTGGTGTAGGGGCTTTCCATGGGTCCTCCAGAAGCAGGCAACCACCGCTCCCGCTCAGGCCCAGCTCCGCGCTTTCGAATTTTGTTCGTTTTGCGGTGGGGGTTGAAGCGCCTAACCGCTCGCACTGCTGGATGGTCCCTCTCCCTTCCCTCACCCCCCTTCTCCCCACATCACCCCTCCCTCACATCGCCCCTAGTCACGACTACTCCGAGGACATCCTCCGCCGATCTTTCACGGACGTCTGGGCCCTGTCGGCCAAGACCCCCAAGACCCCCAAGTCCCGCCTGGCAGCGAAGAAGACTGGAGATGAGGCGTGGCAGGGGCTGCTGACCGGATCAGGCTACGCGGCAGAGGTGGGGGTGGAGTGTGGGGCGCGGGATGGGGTGTGTGGAGGGTGAGGGGACTGAATGTGTGGCAGGCGTGGGGTGGGGTGCAGGGGAGGTGTGTTTGTGGCTAGTGCTGAGGGGATCAGGCTACGCGGCAGAGGTGGGTGTGGAGTGTGGGGTGCAGGGTCATGTGTGTTTTGAGGGTGAGGGGACTGAATGTGCGGCAGAGGGGGGGCGGGGTGCAGGGAAGGGGCACGGGGTGGTGTTTGGGGTGAGGGGACTATGTGTTTCACAGGGTTTGGGGGGGTGAGGGGGGGCAGGGAAGGGGCACGGGGTGGTGTGTATGGTGAGGGGACTGTGTTTCAGAGGGTGTGGGGGTGGGGTGGGGGGGCAGGGGAGAGGCCCCGGGTGTGAGTGGTGAGGAGACTGTATATGCGGTCCAGGTGGGAGGGTGGGGTGCAGGGTAGGGGCGCGGGGTGGGGTCATGGGGTGTGAGTGGGTCAGGGGACTGTGTGGGCAGGGTTGGGGGCTAACCCTAAACTAGGCATGGGTGGGAGCAGACTCTGCGGGCTGAGGGGTGGCTGATGCTGTGTTATGTACCGCCTGCCTGACCCAGGCTGCCTGTCTAACCTGTACTGCATGTACTGCCTGCAACCACTGACCAATGCGGGTGGGCATGGGGCTGCTTGTGACAACGTAGCTCCTGATGCTGTCTCCTGCACTGCTGGATTGACATGTACTGCCAGTCCCACCTGTACTGCCTTCACCTAGCCACCATTGTGGCACATATGTATGGATCTGCGCGAGATTACGCATTGGCTAATGTCTTGGATTGTTAATATGGATTGCTTGCTTAGCTTCTTTACCCGCCCACCTGTACTGCCTGTCCCACATGTACTGCCTGTCCCACCTGTACTGTCTGTAACCACCTGCCCGGTTGCAGGTTGGCATGGAGCTACAGGAGACCACTCATTGTTTAATGTTGCGTCATGCTATCATGTACTGCTGGTCTGGCATGCACCACCTGCCTCACATGTACTGCATGTCCCACCTGTACTGCCTGTAACCACCCGCCCTGTTGCAGGTTGGCATGGAGCTACAGGAGCCCACTCAATTGTCTAATGTTGCGTCAAGCTATCATAATCTGCTGGCCTAGCATGTACTGCTGGCCTAGCATGTACTGCTGGATTAGCATGTACTGCTGGCTTAGCATGCACCACCTGCCTTACATGTACTGCCCGCCCCACCTGTACTGCCTGTAACCACCCGCCCGATTGCAGGTTGGCATGGAGCTACAGGAGACCACGCAGTGGCTGATGGCACGCGGGCTGAGCAGCTCGCCATCTCCTGTGATGTGGCTGAATGGTGGCATCACGCTCATTCCCGAGGTGCCGGCCTCCTTTGACCAGGAAGTCAACTTTGCGCTGCTGGCAGAGCAGCAGAAGCTGCAGGTGAGGCGCAGATCAGATCTGGATCCATGGGGAGGACGCTTCAGATCCGGAGCCCTGGGGGGGGTGCCTCGGATCTGGAGCCATGGGCAGGATGCTTCAGATCTGGATCCCTGGGGAGGTTGCCTCGCACCGGGATCCTTGGAGAGGTGGCCTTGGGTCCCATATGACATGGGCAGCATAAGCTACAGGTGCAGTCATGGGGGATGTATGGAAAGCCGCGCTGTGTGGGCTGCCATCTCGCAGCATAAGCTGCAGGTGCAGTCATGGGGGATGTATGGAAAGCCGCGCTGTGTGGGCTGCCATCTCGCAGCATAAGCTGCAGGTGCAGTCATGGGGGATGTATGGAAAGCTGCGCTGTGTGGGCTGCCATCTCGCAGCATAAGCTGCAGGTGCAGTCATGGGGGATGTATGGAAGGCCGCGCTGTGTGGGCTGCCATCTCGCAGCATAAGCTACAGGTGCAGTCATGGGGGATGTATGGAAGGCCGCGCTGTGTGGGCTGCCATCTCGCAGCATAAGCTGCAGGTGCAGTCATGGGGGATGTATGGAAAGCTGCGCTGTGTGGGCTGCCATCTCGCAGCATAAGCTGCAGGTGCAGTCATGGGGGATGTATGGAAAGCTGCGCTGTGTGGGCTGCCATCTCGCAGCATAAGCTACAGATGCAGTCATGGGGGATGTATGGAAAGCCGCGCTGTGTGGGCTGCCATGTCGCAGCATAAGCTGCAGGTGCAGTCATGGGGGATGTATGGAAGGCTGCGCTGTGTGGGCTGCCATCTCGCAGCATAAGCTGCAGGTGCAGTCATGGGGGATGTATGGAAGGCCGCGCTGTGTGGGCTGCCATCTCGCAGCATAAGCTGCAGGTGCAGTCATGGGGGATGTATGGAAAGCCGCGCTGTGTGGGCTGCCATCTCGCAGCATAAGCTGCAGGTGCAGTCATGGGGGATGTATGGAAAGCTGCGCTGTGTGGGCTGCCATCTCGCAGCATAAGCTGCAGGTGCAGTCATGGGGGATGTATGGAAGGCCGCGCTGTGTGGGCTGCCATCTCGCAGCATAAGCTACAGGTGCAGTCATGGGGGATGTATGGAAGGCCGCGCTGTGTGGGCTGCCATCTCGCAGCATAAGCTGCAGGTGCAGTCATGGGGGATGTATGGAAAGCTGCGCTGTGTGGGCTGCCATCTCGCAGCATAAGCTGCAGGTGCAGTCATGGGGGATGTATGGAAAGCTGCGCTGTGTGGGCTGCCATCTCGCAGCATAAGCTACAGATGCAGTCATGGGGGATGTATGGAAAGCCGCGCTGTGTGGGCTGCCATGTCGCAGCATAAGCTGCAGGTGCAGTCATGGGGGATGTATGGAAGGCCGCGCTGTGTGGGCTGCCATCTCGCAGCATAAGCTGCAGGTGCAGTCATGGGGGATGTATGGAAGGCCGCGCTGTGTGGGCTGCCATCTCGCAGCATAAGCTGCAGGTGCAGTCATGGGGGATGTATGGAAAGCCGCGCTGTGTGGGCTGCCATCTCGCAGCATAAGCTGCAGGTGCAGTCATGGGGGATGTATGGAAAGCTTCGCTGTGTGGGCTGCCATCTCGCAGCATAAGCTGCAGGTGCAGTCATGGGGGATGTATGGAAAGCTGCGCTGTGTGGGCTGCCATCTCTGCATGATCTTTTTGAAAGAAGATGGTAAGATATTCTGAGTCTGTCCCGGTACTGCAGGAAGCGGTATACTACGGTCGTATCACGGACGACGAAGATGTGCTGGATCAGGTGCGGTACTTACATGGCTGCATCAGGTGGTGCATATTGCTGTTAGTTTGTTGTGCATTTGGTTGTGCGTTGAATTTTACTCTCGGCGGCGTATTGTTGATTTGACATCCGGTAAGCTGCTTCAGTGCTGCTGCTGCTGCCGCTGCCAAATTGTTTTTTTTTTCTGCTGCTGCTGCATGCTGTTGCTGCTACCGTTTTTTTGCTGCTGCTGCTGTTGCTACTGCCGTTGTTTTGTTTCGCTGCTGTTGTTCTTGTATCGCTGCTGCTGTCTCCCCTCTTATTAGAATGCTCATGTGGCAGATGCTGTTGCTTAAACGCTGCTGCTGCTGCTGCTGCCGCTGCTGCTGTTGCTTTGATTCTGCTGCTGCTGCTGCAATGTGTTCAGGTGCTGGAGGAGCACTCCACCGTCACCCGATGGAACCCGCGCATCATGGCTGCTAAGGACGAAGAGGGGGAGAGCACTAAGGTACAATGGGTGTCTAAACCAAGTCATGTTAGAGGATCCATAAAGATCAGAGTTTAGCTTTGTAATTTCGAATGATTAATTGATGGGTATCTAAACCGGATCACAAAGCTCAGGACTGACTGCGCAGGTGCATGTTGTTTCTTAGTTGCTGCCGGAGACAAAGAGGGGAGACCACACACGTGGCACCTAGGATAAGTAAGCAAACCGGAGTGCAGAGCTCAAGACTGACTGCACAGGTGCATGTTGTTTCTTAGTTGCTGCCGGAGACAAAGAGAGGAGACCACACACAAGGTACAAGGGATACATGAGCTGATTTGGAACACACGAAACAGGATTGACCAAGCAGGTGTATGTTTTCTTGGATGGCTGCCGGGGGCGAGGAGGGGGAGGGGACCATGCACAAGGTGCAATATATCCATAAGCAAACCTGGAGGACAATGCTCAGGACTGAACATGCAGGTGCATGTGTTTGTGAATGGCTGCCAAGGATAAAGAGGGGGGACCGGACGCATAAGGTGCAATATATGAATAAGCAAAACTGTAGAGCAATGCTCAGGACTGAACGTGTAGCTGCATGTTCTGTTTTGAATGTCTGCCAGGAGGGGTGGAAGAAGAGGAGGAGACCGCATGCAAGGTGCCATGCGTGAATAATGGAACCCTCTTGATCCCCAACGTGCAACCCCTCCCCCCCGGTAAGGGTTTTCCGCGTCAAGCTGACCTGTCAGTGCCATGGTACCGGTACAAAGAGGTTGGACACAGGAAACGAGGGTATGAACTCCCGTCTATCGAACGCATTTCCCATTGTGACCCCAGTGACAACCTCTTTTGTAACCCCCGGTTCTATATACCCCTATTGTAACGGCCATCGTAACCATCCCTCCCATTTGGGTCAATATCGCTGCCCGAGCTTGTCGTCCATGCTGTCAACTCGTACCTGGCTGGCCACTCCTTGTAGCCTTTCTTGCAACCTCAGCAGTGTGCCCCCATCGCAACTGCCATTGCCTGCCCCTATCTCGTTTCAGAGTGTGTCACTGCCAGAGCTGGTCGGCCACGCCGCCTACTCGCACCTGGCTGGCCTCTCCTTCTACCACCTGCCCGCTGCGGCGACCGCCGGTAGCCCGCCGCGTGCCAATGCTGTGACACACTATGTGGTCGCTGACCTTGCATCGGACATCGGGAGAGGGCTGGTGCTGCAGGTGTGCAAGTGGGGTGAGGGGGGGAAGGGGAAGGAAGAACCTAGACATCATTGTTTTGTGTGAGTGTGTGTAAACAAATAAATCAATACACCCTGGGGCGTGGATTGAGGAAGCCACCCGTTTGGCTGTAGCACTAGGTGGACGCTTCACGCTGTGATGCTAGGCCGAAACCCCCAAAATCCCTTAACCCTCTTATGTTGGGTGCAGGCGCTCCTGGACGGGATAGGGCTTAAACGACAAACCCTAAACCCTCTAATGTTAGGTGCAGGCGCTCCTGGCCGTGGTAGGGTTTAAATCCTGAATTTTTAGGTTTGTGGGTGCTCCCAGTTTGTGTGGTGGGGCCGTCACCCTGAACCCTGATGTTTGGATGGGGCGCTGCCCGCTTTGTGTGGGACAGCATGGTCCTAAGACCTTGTGTTGGACACAGGCGCCCTGCTTTGTGCAGAAAGGAGACTGAACCTAAGCCCTTGTGTGGGGCTTAGGGTTTGGGTGAAGGCTTTAGGCTTTGTGTAGAAAGGACTGAACCTAAGCCCTTGTGTGGGGCTTAGGGTTTGGGTTAAGGCTTTGGGCTTTGTGCAGAAAGGAGACTGAACCTAAGCCCTTGTGTGGGGCTTAGGGTTTGGGTTAAGGCTTTAGGCTTTGTGTAGAAAGGACTGAACCTAAGCCCTTGTGTGGGGCGTGTGCGCTCCGCTTTGTGCGCTGCTACCCACGTCTGGATTCGGGGCAATCAGGGACATGGGCATTACTTCAAGCCTTAATCGTGAAGCCAAAAACTGAACCCTTACGTTAGGCGCAGGCGCTGCGCTTTATAACGGCGATTCCCACGGTGTCCAAGGCGGCGTATTTGGTGATTGTGCCGTACCCAGCTGGTCCTAAACCCTGAGCCCTCATGTTGGACACTGGCCCTAGAATTGTGCCACTCCCCATGCCCATCCTCTTGGTGGCGAGGGAAATAGTCCCAAGAACTGACCCCTGACCCCTGAACCCTTACAATAGGCATAGGCGCTCCGCTGTGTAACCTCGATGTTTGCTTCTGGCTTCAGGGCAGTCAGGGAGAACGATTCAACCCAAGCCCGAAACCTGAGACCTGAACCCTTAAGCCTTCCTTTGGGTGCAGGCGCTGCGCTTTGTTACCGCAATGCCCACGGTGTCCAAGGCGGCCCGAGTGGTCATTGTGCCGTACCCCGCCGATCTCGCCGTAACGCCGACGCTGCTGGAGCATCTGCTGTGTGCCGCTGTAGCTGTTGCGGAGGAGATGCCTCGGCATACGGTACGCCTAGTTCTCGGGATGATTGGGTTGAATCACAGATAAAGATGAACTGCGTGCCGCTGTAGCTGTTGCGGAGGAGATGCCTCGGCATACGGTACGCCTAGTCCCCGGGATGATTGGGTTGAATCACAGATTAAGATGAACTGCGTGGCGCTGTAGCTGTTGCGGAGGAGATGCCTCGGCATACGGTACGCCTAGTTCCCGGGATGATTGGGTTGAATCCCAGATAAAGATGAACTGCGTGCCGCTGTAGCTGTTGCGGAGGAGATGCCTCGTTATACGGTACGCCTAGTCCCCGGGATGATTGGGTTGAATCCCAGATAAAGATGAACTGCGTGCCGCTGTAGCTGTTGCGGAGGAGATGCCTCGGCATACGGTACGCCTAGTCCCCGGGATGATTGGGTTGAATCCCAGATAAAGATGACCTGCGTGGCGCTGTAGCTGTTGCGGAGGAGACGCCTTGGCAGATAGTACGCCTAGTTCCCGGGATGATAGGGCTTAATCAGCTGGTTGGTGCACCTACCAGCTGGTAGGTGCAGGTGATGCTGGAGGGGGGATAACCCACCCTCAATGTAACCCCACCCTGAAAGTAACTTACCCTTCAAGTAACCTACATTAAAGTAACCCAACCCCACCCTCAAAATAACCCTGCCCTCCGGAGCGCATGGCGAGACATCACTCCCGGCGTGTCTCTTGCCGCTGTTACATTCTTAAGCTCAAGACCCCCATTGAACCCCCCTTGCAACCTCTTGTAACTCCTGCTGCTACCCTCCGTTGTAACCCCCATTGTAACCTCCTTTGTAACCTCCAGGTGGCATCGTTCCTGTACAAGGCGATGCGGGACCGGGAGCTGGCTGACGCGCTCGCGGTCCCCGGAGCGCCGACGGCGAGTCAGCTGGAGGCCATGAAGGGCATTGCCGAGGAGGTCTCGATGGAAGGGGGGCAGCTGGTTGCAGCACTCATGACAAGGATCGAAGCGGGAGATCCAGCGGCGGACAGGCAGAGGGAGAGGCTGGCTTCGTTATGCAGGTGAATAGAGGGTTAGGGTTTGAGAGCGGGTGTTGTGCTGATGATGGGCTCGATGGTGGCTGAGCTGCGTAGCTGAGTAACGCCAAGGCGAATTCAGCTACTCTCTGACCAGAATGAAGCCGTCATAACCGCCACTTGAATGCTTTTGGAATTACGGCAGAGTTGCGCTGCCCTGGACTGACGAGAGGTGTAATTGTGTGAGGGATCTGCTCTCAGTGTATGCAGGGTGCGTCAAAAGGTGTTATTGTGTGAGGGGGTACTGGGGGATCTGCTCTCAGTGTGTGCAAGGTGTGACTGTTGGTGTAACTGCAGGTGTGACAGGTATGGGTGTCTAAGAATGTGTGACGTCAGGCCAGGGGATGGTAGCTGGGAATAAATAAATAAACAACACGTCCTGGGGCTTGGATTAAGGAAGCCACCCGTTCGGCTGTAGCACCAGGTGAGCTACAATGGTAGCTGGGAAACAAGTGCTACGCAATCTCAGCCAAGATCCTGACATTTGCAAGATTTGGGCGTAGCAAGATTATAGCAATGAAGCAATCCGAGGATTTAGGGGGCCGGAATGTGGGCTGCTCAATCGGAAACCTCGACTCGACGACTCCTCTAAAAATGGGACAGCAAGGTGCACAGCAAGGTGCCAGCTCCGGACAGAGATCCTTGGACTGAAAACCTTGCCTTCTTTCAAGTTACTCTTTCACTTTTGAAACCAAAGCCGGAATCTGAAACCTGGAATTCGCGACTTGAGACTGCAACCTGCGTATGAATGACCTGCATTTGAATTATGAACAAACAGAGTTTGAGTTCTGAAAAAACTGCGTAACTAATTATGTTCAACCTCCGTTTGAAATTATGAACAACCTGTGTTCAAATCTGATCCTGCTGTGATCAGGGATGTGTTTCAGCTGAGCCCGGGGGATGCTGCCGTCATTTCCAACGGCCGTGTCAGCATGGTGCACACTGCAGCCACCGACACCACAGAGGTGGGGGAGCTCAGGGTTGACGTGGCTTAGGGTTAAGGTTCTGGTTGGTTAAGGTTTGGGATAAGGTTTTGGGTTACGGTGGTTTAAGGTGAAGGTTCTGGGTGCTTAAGGCTTTGGGTTAGAGTGGGTTAGGGTTGAGGTGGTCTAGGGTCAAGGTTCTGGGTTGTGAATGTTTTGTGTAAGGGTGGTTTAAGGTCCGGGTGGTTAAGGGTTTTAGGTGGTGTATGGTTCAGTTGGTTTGGTTGAGCTTCAGTTGGTTTAGGGTTTAGGTGATTTGTGTGGTCTAGTGGTTTGAAGGATGTTCAGTGTCTCCCGTTTTAAGAGGTTACGAGTGAAGTTTACCAAAATTGTGGGGTCTACCCCCCGCTTGAAAGGGGGAGGGGGGGGGGTATCTCCTTCATCCTTTTTCCATATGTACCCTATAGCCCTTCCACACTGAACGCACATCCACACGCTCCCTTGTTCTGTTCACAATCGAAATCTGCAGTTCACACCAACGTCCCATCTCCTCCCTCCTACTGTCAGGACCTAGTCACCTAACTTAATCGTTAAGCTCCCCCCTCTCCCCCCCCTCTGGTGGCTGGCACCCTTACCTCATATTTAACTTCTCCTTCTCCCCCCGTCACCTAAACCCGAACCTCCTCCCTAACCCCTCCTTCTCCTCCCCCCTATGGTGGCTGGACCCTGTCACCTACACCCTAACCTCATCCCTTACCCCTCCTCATCCCCCCGTCACCTCCTCCCTCCCCTCTCCTTCTCATCCCCCCTTCTGCCACCAGGATCTCGTTGCCGAGGACTTCCAGCTGCTGCAGCTGCTCATGGGGAAACTCTCCATGGGCACCGTCATAGCGGCAGAGGTGACCAAGATCGCAGCTGCTGGATCTGGATCCGGGATCGGCAGCGGATCTGTTTCTCTGGACGATGTGGTGGCCGTAGCTGCGGCTGAGTTCCTGAAGGTCAAGTATGTGGATGGAAAGCTGCAGCCGGGAGCCAGCAAGCAGCTGCTCCAGGTGAAGAGGAGGGTTAAGGCATGCGTTTGAGGTGACTAGGGTTTAGGGAGCATTTGTAGGGTTTGATATTGAGAATGGAAGCTAGCAAGCAGCTGCTAAAGGTGAAGCGGGGAGGGTTTGGGGCAGCAATGAGGATCTAGGAAAGTATCAGTAGGGTTTGATGGTAAGGTTGGGCAAGCAAGCAGCTGCTCAAGATGAAAATGAGGGGTCTGCCTCTCCTTCAACGCTCCGATTTGCCCCCCACCCCCACCCCCACTGACGCTCGGATTCGCACCCCCCTGACCCTCATTGTAACGCTCGGATTCGCCCCCCCCCCTGACCCTCATTGTAACGCTCGGATTCGCCCCCCCCCTGACCCCCATTGTAACGCTCCCATTCGCCCCCCCCCTGACCCCCATTGTAACGCTCCCATTCGCCCCCCCCCCTGACCCCCATTGTAACGCTCCCATTCGCCCCCCCCCCTGACCCCCATTGTAACGCTCCCATTCGCCCCCCCCCTGACCCCCATTGTAACGCTCCCATTCGCCCCCCCCCTGACCCTCATTGTAACGCTCCCATTCGCCCCCCCCCTGACCCCCATTGTAACGCTCCCATTCGCCCCCCCCCTGACCCCCATTGTAACGCTCCCATTCGCCCCCCCCCTGACCCCCATTGTAACGCTCCCATTCGCCCCCCCCCTGACCCCCATTGTAACGCTCCCATTCGCCCCCCCCCTGACCCTCATTGTAACGCTCCCATTCGCCCCCCCCCCTGACCCCCATTGTAACGCTCCCATTCGCCCCCCCCCTGACCCTCATTGTAACGCTCCCATTCGCCCCCCCCCCTGACCCCCATTGTAACGCTCCCATTCGCCCCCCCCCCTGACCCTCATTGTAATGCTCCGATACGTCCCCCCCCGCCCGACCCCCACTGAAACGCTCCCATTCGCTGCCTCTCCCTCACCGCTCCAATTCGCCCCCCCTCCCCACCCCCTGCTGTAACACTCTGATTCGCCCCCCCCGACCCCCACTGTAACGCTCCGACTCGCTGCCTCTCCCTCTCACAGGTCATCGGCAGGCTCAAGGGCAGTTCGGTGCAAGTCGGCGCGCCCCCGTCATCTCCTGCCTCTGCGCCGGCGGCCCCCGCACCCCCTCCCCACTCCCCGGGTTTGAGTGAAGTCTGGCCCCCTAGCAAAAATGGCGGCAGCAGCGGCAGCCTTCATATCGTGCTGATCCTGAACCCGCTGACCCGCGTGGCGCAGCGCGTCAGCCAGGTCCTGCACCTTCTTCGCAGCTCCCTCGGGGCCTGCTCCATCACCATGTACCTGAACCCCCAGATGGAGTTGACGGACCTTCCCCTCAAAGCGTTCTATCGATACGCGCTTCCCGAGTTTGAGGGTGAGAGGGGGGAGGTTGAGAGCTGATGGAGGGATGGGGGGGACCTGCCCCTCAAAGCGTTCTATCGATACGCGCTTCCTGAGTTTGAGGGTGAGAGGGGGGAGGTTGAGAGCTGATGGAGGGATGGGGGGGACCTGCCCCTCAAAGCGTTATATCGATACGCGCTTCCTGAGTTTGAGGGTGAGAGGGGGGAGGTTGAGAGCTGATGGAGGGATGGGGGGGACCTGCCCCTCAAAGCGTTATATCGATACGCGCTTCCTGAGTTTGAGGGTGAGAGGGGGAGGAAGGAGGGGGATTCCTTGTTTCAGTGGGAGAGATGGGGGGACCTGCCCTATCAGCTAAATCATAAACGCAGCTGGCAGACCTGTGACTCATTTCGTTCTATCGATGCCGGCTGTCAGAGTTTTGAGTATGAGAAATGGAAGCTTGGCATTTATTTGAGAACAGGGACGGGGGCCATGTGAATGTTGAAGATTCAGGTAAGGAAAGGGGGGGCATGGTTCAGGGTTGATAGGTGGGCAAAGTAAGGGACTATATTTTTCTGTATGCTGTATTTTGGTGAGATAAGGAGGGATGGGTGGAGTTGACCACAGTGGCAGTAAATGGGGCGCGGGGGTATAAGGTTCAGGGTGGGGACTTGGAACCGACTGGCAGGCAATAGCTTTTTAAGCTTGCATTTTTTGAACAGTTTGGTAATTGTGTCAAAAACACAGTATTCTACATTTCCCGCTGCACTGTCCCGCTGACTCCCCTCTCCCTAAACCCTAGATCCTCACCCCCACCCTTCTGCTCCAAGCTCCCCCCAGTACCACTCTGCCACTGACCTCCCTCTCTTTCACCCTTAACCCTAAACCCTAAACCCGACCCTTCTGCTCCAAGTCCCCCCAGTACCACTCTGCCACTGACCTCCCTCTCTTTAACCCTTAACCCTAAACCCTCAACCCGACCCTTCTGCTCCAAGTCCCCCCAGTACCACTCTGCCACTGACCTCCCTCTCTTTCACCCTTAACCCTAAACCTTAAACCCGACCCTTCTGCTCCAAGTCCCCCCAGTACCACTCTGCCACTGACCTCCCTCTCTTTAACCCTAAACCCTAAACCCCTAAACCCGGCCCTTCTGCTCCAAGTCCCCCCAGTACCACTCTGCCACTGACCTCCCTCTCTTCAACCCTAGATCCCAACCCTCACCCTCTCCCTTCAACTCCAGGTCCCCCCGTACCACTCTCCCATTGACCTCCCTCTCCCTAAACCGTTAACCCTCACCCCATCCCTTCAACTCCAGGCCTACCAGTACCACTCCCCCGCTTACCCCCCTCTCCCTGAACCCTGAACCCTTTACCCTCACCCTCTCCCTTCAACTCCAGCCCACCCAGTACCACTCTCCCGCTGACCCCCCTCTCCCCTCTCCCTAAACCCTCACCCCTCACTTCTCACCCCCTCTCTTTAACTCCAGGCCCCCCCAGTACCACCCTGCCTTCATCTCCGGCAGCTACTCTCATGCGGTTGCCTCAGAAGCGCGTGCTGACCATAAACATGGATGTGCCTGAGCCATGGCTAGTGGAGCCAGTCAAGGTGAGGGGGGGGGGGGGGGCTGTGTGTAGCTGAGGAAATGTTGCGGGTGTAGCTGAAGGGAAACGAGTGAAGCTGAGGGACACGGGGGGTGTAGCTGGGAGGATCATTGTGTAGCTGAGGAAATGTTGGGGTGGTAGCTGAAGGGAAATAAGTGAAGCTGAGGGGACGCAGGGGGTGTAGCTGGGAGGATTAGTGTGTAGCTGAGGAAATGTTGGGGGTGCAGCTGAAGGGAAATAAGTGAAGCTGAGGGGACGCAGGGGGTGTAGCTGGGAGGATTAGTGTGTAGCTGAGGAAATGTTGGGGGTGTAGCTGAAGGGAAATAAGTGAAGCTGAGGGGACGCAGGGGGTGTAGCTGGGAGGATTAGTGTGTAGCTGAGGAAATGTTGGGGGTGTAGCTGAAGGGAAATAAGTGAAGCTGAGGGGACGCAGGGGGTGTAGCTGGGAGGATTAGTGTGTAGCTGAGGAAATGTTGGGGGTGTAGCTGAAGGGAAATAAGTGAAGCTGAGGGGACGCAGGGGGTGTAGCTGGGAGGATATGTGTGTAGCTGAGGAAATGTTGGGGGTGTAGCTGAAGGGAAATAAGTGAAGCTGAGGGGACGCAGGGGGTGTAGCTGGGAGGATATGTGTGTAGCTGAGGAAATGTTGGGGGTGTAGCTGAAGAGATGCTGAAGGTGTTCTTGAGGTTTGAACTCAGGACGTAGCCGACAAATAAGCGTGTAGCTGAAAGGCCAGCCAGGACTTGAGGGGAGAGCCCCTGGTGGCGTTGGGGTGGCTGCCAAGGGTCTGTTCCGACTACTGCTTAGACACTCTCCACCTCAGTTCTGGACCCTTCACACTATCTTGTCCCCCCTGTAATCTAAGTTGGGTGAATACTTAGGCACTGCTCCAAAGCTGTTCCGGCAACTGCCTAGGGAAGCTTGGCCTCAGACCTGAATCCGCCACTCCATTTGTCGATCCCTGGAACTGATTTTAGTTGTGTTTCCATCTCAGTGACCCATGCATCACACTTCCTGCCCCCCTATTGGTCACTCCATCACACTTCCTGCCCCCCTATTGGTCACTCCATCAAACTTCCTGGCCCACCCATTTGCCGCGATGTCACAACTTCCTGCCCCCAATTCACAACCCCATGCGCAATGCATGCCCATTCGCACCGCATGCCCCCCCCCCCCCCCCCCCCCCTCTCCCCCCTTCACAACACAGTCACACTGCATGCCTCCCATTATTGACTCCATCACACTCCCCCCCTCCCCCCTTCCGCCCCATTCACAAGTACATCACACTTCATGTCTCACATTTGTCACGCCATCGCACTTCCTGGCCCCACATGCGTCACTCCGTAACGCTTCCCGCCCCCCATTCACAACTCTATCACACTTCATATCCCCCATTCGCAACTAGATCATGCCCCCCCCCCCTATTTTCCACATATGGCACTTCATGCCCCAGTCGTCACATCTTGGCAGGCCCTTTCTTGACCGCCACACTTCCTGCCCAATGCCTTCCCCACCCTCCTTTAAGGCCCCAACCGACCTGGATGGCCAGATGCATCCCCTCCTGCCCCCCCTCCATCCCGGCAGACCCTTCCTTGACCGACAAATTTCCTGCCCTGTACCTTCCCCACCCTCCAGATAGGCCCCGTCCAACCTGGATGGTCATTGGCTGACCTGGATGGCCAGATGCATCCCCTCTTACCCCCCTCCCTCCTGGCAGACCCCTTCTTTGACCGTCGCACATCCTGTCCCCCATCCTGATAGGCCCGACGACCATCACACTTCCTACCCCCCATCCCTCCCCTCCCATTTCCCGGCAGGCCCCTGCCTTGACCGCCACACTTCTTGCCCCCCTTCCTTGTCTGTCACACTTCCTACCCCCCATCCCTCCCCTCATGCCTCCTGGCAGGCCCCTTCCTTGACCGTCACGTTTCTTGCCCCCCCCCTCCTTGAACGTCACACTTCTTATCTGCCCTCCCCTCCTGCCTCCTGGCAGGCCCCTTTTGATTTGGATAACCTGAGGCTTGCGGACGTGCCTGGTCGTGTGGCGTATGCGGAGTATGATTTAGAGGCCATCATGCTGACTGGATCGTGTATTGACATATCGCAAGGGAGCAGAGGGGTGAGTGCAGGGGAGGGGGGGAGGCAGGAGGGAGGAGGAGAAGGGAAGAGAGGGGAAAAGATTTGAGGGGGGAGGGGGGGAGGAGAGAGGAAGTGAGGGAGCGGAGGGTAAAGTGAGTGGAAGAAAAGGGAAGCGGAGGAGGCAGGTGGAGGTGGTTGGAAGGGGAGATAGGAAGGGAGGGAGGGGAGGGAGCTGAATGGTGCAAGGTGAGCGGTCAGTGGCGGGGCGGTGGAGGGCAAGGATTCAAGGAAGTAGGTGTATTGGAGAGAAGGGGAGATGTTTGGTGGAGGCACGGAAAGAGACGGGTAAGAAAGCAAGAACTACTTGTGGTTTCCAATCCTTCGTGATGGTTAACGGATCCCTAGGTACCGTATACGTGATTACACCTGCCGGCACGGGATACGCGCATTCTTCACCGTGTCGTTGCAATTGTGGATCAAGCACGCGACGATACCTCGATTATCTTTTACGGTTTCCCTCACAACAAGCTACGGCATATCACGTCGAGAGGTTTTACCCATCGTTCAGGTGGCTCCAGTGGGTGAGGAAGAGACATGGCACACACATCAGCTGCCCAATCCTCACCTCCCAACCCTGCCCCTGTCCACCTGCCCCCCTCCACCTCCCACCCCTGCCCCTGTCCACCTGCCCCCCTCCACCTCCCACCCCTGCCCCTGTCCGCCTCCCACCCTTAAAGCAACCACCTCGCTCCTGCCTCTGTCCCCCGCCCCTGTCCACTCACCCCTGTTACCCTTGACCCTCACAGACCCCTCCTCGCGGTCTGCAGCTCCACCTTGGCTCCCCCTCCCAGCCGCATATGGTGGACACCTTGGTCATGAGCAACCTGGCCTACTTGTCCCCCTGCTCCCTGTCCCCCCACAGACCCCTCCTCGCGGTCTGCAGCTCCACCTTGGCTCCCCCTCCCAGCCGCATATGGTGGACACCTTGGTCATGAGCAACCTGGCCTACTTGTCCCCCTGCTCCCTGTCCCCTCACAGACCCCTCCTCGCGGTCTGCAGCTCCACCTTGGCTCCCCCTCCCAGCCGCATATGGTGGACACCTTGGTCATGAGCAACCTGGCCTACTTGTCCCCCTGCTCCCTGTCCCCCCACAGACCCCTCCTCGCGGTCTGCAGCTCCACCTTGGCTCCCCCTCCCAGCCGCATATGGTGGACACCTTGGTCATGAGCAACCTGGCCTACTTCCAGCTCAAGGCAGCACCGGGCAGGTGTGGGAAGGAGGAGGGGGAGATAGAAACACTTTTGATAGACTTGCTTTCAACTTAAGGCAGCACCGGGCAGGTGAGGGCGGGAGGAGGGGGGATAATGACGAAAACATAAATGCCCTAGAAAAATCCTGATGAGCACTTGTTATCTTTCGTGTCTCAGCTACATTTTGTGTTACGCTCCAGCCCCTGGCCTGAGTCCCCTATTGTAGCCAGCCTTGCTGCTTTTGCCACCAGTCGTAGGCTGGTCTAGGTTTGTTCCTAATCGGGCCTTTGGCGGCCGCGGGGCGGCCTGCCAAAGTTACATTTTTAGTCGAAAAAATAAACATTGGTGATGAGCAAAGGGTGGGAAGCCACGAGGGCTGGATCCAGGCCAAGGCCAAGGTTCAGGATTTTTTTGAAGATCCTGCCTTTGTGGCTTCCCAACCCCTGGTGATGAGTTGCCTGGCATACTTTCAGCTGAAAGCAGAGTTGGGCAGGTGAGGGAGGCAGGAGGGGGGAGGGAGGACAAAATATGAAGCCCTAAACCCTCGTGATGTGCATCATGGCCTGCCCGCAGCTCCAGGCAGCGCTGGGCAGGTGGGGGAGGGGGGAGGAGGAGATTAACACACTTTTGCTAGGCTTGCTTTCAACTCTAGGCAGCGCCTGGAAGTTGATGATAGGCCATGTGGAGGTATTGATCTTTCAGTTGAGGGGAGGGGCAGGGGGAGGCAAGATGGCGACCACGCGAGACCCGAAAACATGGAAGCAGAATGGAAATGAAGCATGACACGGAAGTGTCCATCCGCACAAACTGCTCCCATCCCTTTTTACCCTCCTCCCATTCATCACTCCCCCCTTCCCCGATACCTCTGCACCCCCTCCCCGCCTCGCCTCGCTCACTCTGCACCCCTTCCTGCACCGCCTCGCTTACTCTGCACTGCACCCCCCCCCCTGCCCGCTTACTCATCACCCCTTCCGCCCCGCTGATTCTGTCCCCTTGCCTCCCCCTGCCCGCTCACTCTGCCCCGCTTCCGCCCACCTGACTCTGTCCCCCCGCCTTCCTCCCCCTCTCCAGGTGGATGCTCAGCCTTGCCCCCGGCCGCACACGCCAGCTGTACACGCTCCTCCCGCCCCCGTCCTCTGTCGCCTCGGGCAGCGGGATTGTGGCCACTGCCGCATCAGCCGCCGCATCCACCAGCGGTCTGATCAGCACGCCTGTCATCATCTCCAGCCTGTCAGGTGGGCTGGCCATATAACCTCTCAAACCTAATATTAAACCCTTGTTGGACCCTGACCCATGTGATCCCTGAACCCTGGATCATGAGACCTAATAAACATGGACCCCTGTAAGGTCCTGAGCCCTGTAAGATTCTGAACCATGTACACACAGCCCTGAACCCTGAACCATGTACACACAGCCCTGAACCCTGAACCATGTACACTCAGCCCTGAACCCTGAACCCTGTGCACCTACCCTCGTCCCCTGCCCTCGTCCCTTGCCCTCCCTCCATGCAGGCCAGCACATTGTCCTGAAGGTCAACAAGCGCCCGGGACTGGAGAAGTCGGACGTGCTGGTGGCGGACGAAAGCGAGGAACAGGATGTATTTGACGATGATGAGGATGATGAGGAGGACGAGGACGAGGAGGGCTTATGGGACAGGATGTTTGGCGGCGGCGGCACCAAGAAGAAGAAGAAGGCAGAGGTAGAGGCAGTACGTCTGACCTTACATTTGGCAGTACATCTGACAGTGCATCTGGTAGTACCTTTGGCTGTTAGGGTGCTTAAGCTACGAGTCAGCTACAGTACGGCCGTGGGGGCACTGGTGCGGCAGGCCCAGCTGCTCAGTCCGAGTTTGGTCCCCCCATCGGGAGACCAAATGATGCCCTCCCCGCTGCATCTGCTCTGGATGGCCAGGAGAGCGCACGCTGCGCGCCAGGTGTCCCGCTATCACTACTTGACTCAGCCCCCCATAGGTCGTATGGTGAGCACTGACCGAGCACTGAGCAGGACACATGATCATGCTCGACTCAGTTGTGAGAGCGGAGCAGCGCGCCGTGTGCGCTCCACTGGCCACCCAGAGCAGCTGCAGCGGGGGGGAGGGCGAGGGATGATTTGCATTCCCGTTGCTGTTGCAAATCCTCCCTGTCATCTATTGGTTGCTCCACCGGGCTGCTTTGACCCTAAAGGGTTTCAAACCATTCACCCCACGTGCAAGAAACGCTTGGCCGGAAGTCCTAAAACCTAGATTCCCTGACCTCATAACCCCTGAGCCTCTGAACCCTGGACCCTGGACCCCTGAACGCCCAATTAGCGTGTCCCAACCACATCCTTTGTACCGCAGATGTACCCTGAGGTGAGTGGCTGTACCGCGCAGGGCAGGTTGCCGCCCAACCCAGCTGACGTGAACAGGAATACAAAAACTTCATGGTGAAACCCTGTTTCCTAAACTCTCACGCCTCCCAAGGGGCGTAGCTTTCTTTCTTTCTTCTGTGAAATCCCTCCCTACCGCATGAAAGCCTCTAAACCCTCAGCGCCTCGCTTACCCCTCAGCGCCTCTCTAAACCCTCAAACCCTTTGATTGCAGAAGGGCTGCTGACTTGTTTGATATTGCTGCGTGCATTGACCGTGTTGCGATGAATCATTCATGAACTTTTTCACAATGGCATCTGGCCACAGCCCGCTCAACCCCTCCAATTCTGTGCGCTCCCCTTGTCTCTCCCCCCCCCACAGAAGCCTGCTGCCTTGGTTGACACCGCCGCGGCCCCTGACCGCGACGTGATCAACGTGTTCACCGTGGCATCGGGCCACATGTATGAGCGACTGCAGAAGATCATGTTTCTCAGCGTGGTCAAGAACACAAAAAGGTGGGATAGGGGGGTGAGGGAAAAGGTGGGAGAGGGGGGTGAGGGAAAAGGTGGGAGTGGGGGGTGAGGAGAGTGTCTGTGTCTTCCCCCAACCTGTATCAACCTACCCCTGCCCCTCAGCCGAGACAAAGCACCCTAGCTCCATGCTGCCCCCCTCCCCCCCCCCTTGGCCTTGCACCCCAGCTCTATACTGCCCCCTCCCCCCCCTTGGCCTTGCACCCTCCCAGTCGGGTCAAATTCTGGATCATCAAGAACTACATGTCTCCCCAACACAAGGCCACGCTGCCGGACCTGGCACGCGCATACGGCTTTGATTACGAGTTCGTGACCTACAAGTGGCCGCACTGGCTCAATAAGCAGGTGTGGGAGGGAGGAGGGGGGGAAGGCATTCCTCTGTGAAGCGACTGGAAATATTCACCTGTCACAGGTTTGAAGTTTTGCCAAGGGAGGGGGATAGGGAAGCGAAGGAGGGGAAGGGGAGAGGGTTGCCAAGGGGGGGAGGGGAGGAGGGTGGGGGAGGGGGGAGGGCGGAAGAGGGGCTGGAGGAACGAAACGGTGGAGGGGAGGACTCAATGAGGGTCGGATGTTCCGGAGGTGTGTGACAGACGCTTATCGTGTGACTGACTGTGATTGTGTGACTGACTGTGATTGTGTGACTGACTGTGATTGTGTGACTGACTGTGATTGTGTGACTGACTGTGATTGTGTGACTGACTGTGATTGTGTGACTGACTGTGATTGTGTGACTGACTGTGATTGTGCGACTGACTGTGATTGTGTGACTGACTGAGATTGTGCAACTGACTGTGGTTGTGTGACTGACTGTGATTGTGCAACTGACTGTGGTTGTGTGACTGACTGTGATTGTGCAACTGACTGTGATTGTGTGACTGACTGTGATTGTGTGACTGACTGTGATTGTGTGACTGACTGTGATTGTGTGACTGACTGTGATTGTGTGACTGACTGTGATTGTGTGACTGACTGTGTTTGTGTGACTGACTGAGATTGTGTGACTGACTGTGGTTGTGTGACTGACTGTGATTGTGTGACTGACTGTGGTTGTGTGACTGACTGAGATTGTGCAACTGACTGTGATTGTGTGACTGACTGTGATTGTGTGACTGACTGTGATTGTGTAACTGACTGTGGTTGTGTGACTGACTGTGATTGTGTAACTGACTGTGGTTGTGTGACTGACTGTGGTTGTGTGACTGACTGTGATTGTGTGACTGACTGTGATTGTGCAACTGACTGCGATTGTGTGACTGACTGTGGTTGTGTGACTGACTGTGGTTGTGTGACTGACTGTGATTGTGTGACTGACTGTGGTTGTGTGACTGACTGTGATTGTGTCACTGACTGTGATTGTGTAACTGACTGTGATTGTGTGACTGACTGTGATTGTGTGACTGACTGTGATTGTGTGACTGACTGTGATTGTGTGACTGACTGTGATTGTGTGACTGACTGTGATTGTGTGACTGACTGTGATTGTGTGACTGACTGTGATTGTGTGACTGACTGTGGTTGTGTGACTGACTGTGGTTGTGTGACTGACTGTGATTGTGTAACTGACTGTGGTTGTGTGAATGACTGTGATTGTGTGACTGACTGTGATTGTGTAACTGACTGTGGTTGTGTGACTGACTGTGATTGTGTAACTGACTGTGGTTGTGTGACTGACTGTGGTTGTGTGACTGACTGTGATTGTGTAACTGACTGTGGTTGTGTGACTGACTGTGGTTGTGTGACTGACTGTGATTGTGTAACTGACTGTGATTGTGTGACTGACTGTGATTGTGTGACTGACTGTGGTTGTGTGACTGACTGTGGTTGTGTGACTGACTGTGATTGTGTGACTGACTGTGATTGTGTGACTGACTGTGATTGTGTGACTGACTGTGATTGTGTGACTGACTGTGGTTGTGTGACTGACTGTGATTGTGTGACTGACTGTGATTGTGTGACTGACTGTGGTTGTGTGACTGACTGTGATTGTGCAACTGACTGTGGTTGTGTGACTGACTGTGGTTGTGTGACTGACTGTGATTGTGCAACTGACTGTGGTTGTGTGACTGACTGTGATTGTGTGACTGACTGTGGTTGTGTGACTGACTGTGATTGTGCAACTGACTGTGATTGTGTGACTGACTGTGATTGTGTGACTGACTGTGATTGTGTGACTGACTGTGATTGTGTGACTGACTGTGATTGTGTGACTGACTGTGATTGTGTGACTGACTGTGATTGTGTGACTGACTGTGATTGTGTGACTGACTGTGATTGTGTGACTGACTGTGATTGTGTGACTGACTGTGATTGTGTGACTGACTGTGATTGTGCAACTGACTGTGGTTGTGTGACTGACTGAGATTGTGCAACTGACTGTGGTTGTGTGACTGACTGTGGTTGTGTGACTGACTGTGATTGTGTGACTGACTGTGATTGTGTGACTGACTGTGATTGTGTGACTGACTGTGATTGTGTGACTGACTGTGGTTGTGTGACTGACTGTGATTGTGTAACTGACTGTGGTTATGTGACTGACTGTGGTTGTGTGACTGACTGTGGTTGTGTGACTGACTGTGATTGTGTAACTGACTGTGGTTGTGTGACTGACTGTGATTGTGTAACTGACTGTGGTTGTGTGACTGACTGTGGTTGTGTGACTGACTGTGGTTGTGTGACTGACTGTGATTGTGTGACTGACTGTGGTTGTGTGACTGACTGTGGTTGTGTGACTGACTGTGATTGTGTGACTGACTGTGATTGTGTGACTGACTGTGATTGTGTGACTGACTGTGATTGTGTGACTGACTGTGGTTGTGTGACTGACTGTGATTGTGTGACTGACTGTGATTGTGTGACTGACTGTGGTTGTGAGCGCAGCTGTGTGACTGACGAGTAGCTTATCATCTGGGCGTTCAATATCCTGGTCTTAGATGTATGCTCGTCCTACTTTGTTTGACTCTGTCTGTGTGTGTGTCTGTTCAGCCTGGCAAGCAGCGCGAATGATCTGGGCGTACAAGCTCCTGTTTTTACGAATGGCTGTAGCTACCTTGCTTGCCTCTGTGGCCCTGCCTGTGTGTTATCAGACTGACAAGCAGCGCATCATCTGAGCGTATACGATTGTTTTGATGGACTTGCGTTTTTAGAGACCTTGTTCACTTCTGTGTGCGTGCGTGTGTGCGTGCGTATCTGTTCAGATTGACAGGCAGGCAGGCAGGCAGGCAGGCAGTGCATCATTTGAGCGTTCAAAATCCTGTTCATGGACGTATGTTTTAACGACCGTGTCTACCCCTGTGTGTGTTTCCTGTTCAGACTGACAAGCAGCGTATCATCTGGGCGTACAAGATCTTGTTCCTGGACGTACTTTTCCCCCTCGGAGTGGACCGCGTCATCTTTGTGGACAGCGACCAGGTCATTCGCACGGACCTGGCAGACCTCTACCACATGGACATCAAGGTGGGGGAGGAGGGAAGATGCTTGCCAGCCTTGTCTTGGGAGGGAAGATGCTTGCCAGCCTTGTCTTGGGAGGGAAGAGGCTTGCCAGCCTTGTCTTGGGAGGGAAGATGCTTGCCAGCCTTGTCTTGGCAGGGAAGAGGCTTGCCAGCCTTGTCTTGGGAGGGAAGAGGCTTGCCAGCCTTGTCTTGGGAGGGAAGAGGCTTGCCAGCCTTGTCTTGGGAGGGAAGATGCTTGCCAGCCTTGTCTTGGGAGGGAAGATGCTTGCCAGCCTTGTCTTGGGAGGGAAGAGGCTTGCCAGCCTTGTCTTGGGAGGGAAGATGCTTGCCAGCCTTGTCTTGGGAGGGAAGATGCTTGCCAGCCTTGTCTTGGGAGGGAAGATGCTTGCCAGCCTTGTCTTGGGAGGGAAGATGCTTGCCAGCCTTGTCTTGGGAGGGAAGATGCTTGCCAGCCTTGTCTTGGGAGGGAAGATGCTTGCCAGCCTTGTCTTGGGAGGGAAGATGCTTTCCAGCCTTGTCTTGGGAGGGAAGAGGCTTGCCAGCCTTGTCTTGGGAGGGAAGATGCTTGCCAGCCTTGTCTTGGGAGAGAAGATGCTTGCCAGCCTTGTCTTGGGAGGGAAGATGCTTGCCAGCCTTGTCTTGGGAGGGAAGATGCTTGCCAGCCTTGTCTTGGGAGGGAAGAGGCTTTTCAGTCACCTGGAATGCCTGTACCACATGGACGTCTAGGTGTGCGGTGACATGAGACGGGGGTACACTTGAGGGGAATGCACGAGAGGGGGGGGGGCGGGACATCGTCGTGGACAGCGACCGGGTCATACGCCCAGACCAGATAGATCTGTGCCACATGGACATGAAGGGGGGCGGTGACACAGAAGGGGGGATACAAGATGACCTGTACCACATGGACATCCAGACGAGTGTTGATGGAAGGCTGTATGAAGGTGGAGTCCTGCAGAGGAGAGTCTGCAAGACGTGCTCTCACAGACTGGGGGATTCACGCAGGAGTGTATTGTGGTTTGAGAGGAATTAAGCTTGAGGGTAAACAAAATGATCCCCTGCCCCCTGCTGCCCCCTGCTGCCCCCTGCGGCCCCCCGCTGCACCCTGCTGCACCCTGCTGCACCCTGCTGCACCCTGCTGCACCCTGCTGCCTCCTGCTGCCCCCTGCTGCCCCCCTCCCCCAACCTCCCTCCCCCCTTCTCCCTCTCACAGGGTGCCCTACCGCCCACTGAAGCCATGCTGCATGCTGTCCCATCCTTCCCCCTAGGGCGCCCCCCGTGCCAGCCCTGCTTCCTCCTGCTGCCCCCTTCAGATCCTCCCCCTGCTACCGCCTGCTGCCCCCTTCACCCTCTCGCCCTGCTGCCGCTTCTCTCTCAAAGTTCCTCCCTACATCTACACACCCTCCTGCCCACTGGAGCCCTGCTGCCCGCCGCCCCCCCCTCCCCTCAGGGCGCCCCCTGTTGCCACCCTACCTTCTCCTGCTGCCCTCAAACCCTCCTCCCCCTGCTGCCCTTTTCCCTCCCAGGTTGCCTCCATACGCCTACACACCCTCCTACCCACTGATGCCCTGTCGCCCGCTGCCCCCCCTCTTCCCTAGGGCGCCATTGAGGCGACTCCTGATGCCCCCAAACCCTCATCCCTCTGCTGCCCTGCTCCCTCCCAGGGTGCCCTCTACGCCTACACACCAGCAGGGCTCCTGCCCACTGGAGCCCTGCTGCCCACTGCCCCCCCTCCCCCTAGGGCGCCCCCTATAGCCACCCTGGCGCCCAGCCGCCTTTTGCTGCCCCCCCGAATCTCCCCATGCTGCCCTCCCCCTCTCAGGGTGCCCCCTATGCGTACACGCCCTTCTGCGACAACAACAAGGAAATGGATGAGTTCCGTTTCTGGAAGGGGGGCTTCTGGAAGGACCATCTGCAGGTGCGAGGGGCTGGGGGAAGCCGGGGGGTGCTGTTTGGAGGAGAAGGGGGCTGGGGAGAGGGGGGGGGGGGGGGGCTGGGACATCTGTAAGCGGGTGGGGATGGGTGCTGTTTGGGGGAGGAGGGGGCTGGGGAGAGGGTGGGGGGGGCGGGTGCTGGGACATCTGTAAGCGGGTGGGGATGGGTGCTGTTAGGAGGAGGAGGGGGCTGGGGAGAGGGTGGGGGGGGCGGGTGCTGGGACATCTGTAAGCGGGTGGGGATGGGTGCTGTTTGGGGGAGGAGGGGGCTGGGGAGAGGGTGGGGGGCGGGTGCTGGGACATCTGTAAGCGGGTGGGGATGGGTGCTGTTTGGGGGAGGAGGGGGCTGGGGAGAGGGGGGGGGGCGGGTGCTGGGACATCTGTAAGCGGGTGGGGATGGGGGCTGTTAGGAGGAGGAGGGTGCTGGGGAGAGGGGGGGGGGGCGTGTGCTGGGACATCTGTAAGCGGGTGGGGATGGGGGCTGTTAGGAGGAGGAGGGGGCTGGGGAGAGGGGGGGGGGGGCGTGTGCTGGGACATCTGTAAGCGGGTGGGGATGGGTGCTGTTAGGAGGAGGAGGGGGCTGGGGAGAGGGGGGGGGGGGGGCTAGGGAGAGGGGGGGGGGGGGGCGTGTGCTGGGACATCTGTAAGCGGGTGGGGATGGGGGCTTTTTGGGGGAGGGGGGGGTGGCTGGGTGATGGGGCATCTATAAGGACCATCTGTAGGTACTAGGGGCTGGGGTGGATAGGAATGGGGGCTGTGTGGGGAGGTTTGTGTTTGGTGGCTTCTGGGAGGATCACCTGCCTGTACCAGGGGCTGCAGGACAGGAAGGGGGGGGGGGGGGATTTGCTCCTTCGTGTGCCCTCATACTGTCCTCTCTGTGTCCTTCTACTCCTCTGTTTGCTCTCCATGGATACATGTTTGCCAGGGATGTGTGAGCCCTCGGTTTGGGGGGACGCACGGGTGTTGTACAACTTCGTCATGGGCGAAATGGAGCGCTGCGAGATTTGAAATAATTCTCGCAACGGGGTATATGAATGTATGATAGCACAGTATTGTGTGAGTTGTGGGAGCCTTCTTTTTGGACCGTTTCTTCTCTGTCCCCAACACCCGCACCCCTTTCTTACCTCCGCCTGCAGGGTAAGCCGTACCACATTTCTGCACTGTACCTGGTTGACCTCAAGCGCTTCAGGGCCCTGGCGGCAGGAGACAACCTCAGGTGTGCAATCGGGCCTGCTGCCATGCAGCCATGTGTTCATCAGGCCATGCAGACATGCAAATATGCAGTCATGTGGTCTGCCGGTCATGACGCCATGCAGCCGTGCGGTCCAGAGCCATGCTGCCATGCGATCTGTAGCTATGCAGCCATGCGGTCTAAAGCCATACGACCATGCAGTCACATAGTCATGTAGCCATTTCGTTGTACATGAAGATGTAGATATAAATGTACTGAAAGCCCATTGTCTGCTGACCTGACCGTCTGCCTGCCTGCCTGCCATTTCTCCCCCCAACAGGATTGATTCCCATGACTTGCTTGTCGGCCTTTGTCTGCCTGCCTGCCTTTCCCCAAAATGTTGAAACCCCACTACCTGCTTACCTGCCTGTCTACCCTTCCCAACAATGTTGAAATCCCACTCCCTGCTTGCCTGCCTGCCTGCCTTTCCCTCCCAACAGGATTATTTACGACCAGCTGAGCAAAGATCCCAACAGCCTGGCCAACCTGGATCAGGATCTGCCCAATTATGCGCAGCACAGCATACCCATCTTCTCACTACCACAGGAGTGGTTGTGGTGCGAGTCGTGGTGCGGAAATAGCACCAAGCACAAGGTGGGGTAGGAGGGTGGAGAAAGGGGATTTAATGTAGCTGAAGTGTAGCTGAATGGCCCTGGAATAAACAGTGAATTGTGTCACACCGTGCACGAGATTGTAGATTGCCAAGACCATTGATCAGTGCAATAAACGGAAACTGTGATACACCTGAGGTGTAGATGAAACACCTCAAACTGTAGCTGAAAGAACCCAAGCTGTGACTGAAGCACCCAAAACTGTGGCTGAAACACCCCAAACTGTAGCTGAAACACCAGAATCTAAAACGCCCCAAATTGTGGCTGAAAAATACATTCCGTTGCGGTTGCAGGCCAAGACCATTGACCTGTGCAACAACCCCAAGACCAAGGAGCCTAAGTTGCAGGCAGCGCGACGCATCCTGCCGGAGTGGGAGGGGCTGGACCGCGACCAGGCCCTGGCCACCAGCAGTGCCGAGCAGGCATTGATACAGTCAGGGGGGGCGGCGCCAGTGGTTCCGGAGCTCTCAGGGGATTCTGCGGTGGCGGCTGACACGGAGGAGGCTGGCGGGGTGGCGTCCGAGGCTCCACCGGCAGTGGAGCCTGTGAAGGCGGAGAGGAAGGGGAAGGGGAAGGAACGCGATGAGCTTTAGTCGCTCGGAAGTGGCACTGCCTGTTACCTTGGGAGACCCCATCTCATCGCATCAACGTTTGTTGGGGGGGAGAGGACGGTTGGAGCGGGAGTACCCGTGGCTGTTTTTTTTATGGCGAGCATACAAAAGTTGGGATGAGGTGTTAACAGTTGACAATCACACCCTGTATGTTATCGGGACTGTCTGAAAGAATTCAGCTTGTTTCAGTCCACTGGGCGTGAAGACGGCGCACGGGTATTGTACATGTTAATCGTTTCAGGTCAATGACGTTACACCCCCTGGGACCTCTGGGATAACCGTTTCAGATAAAAGGCATGACGCGGCAACAGCCAATCTACAACAATTTTGAATTTATTGGTAGGCTTGACATCTGTAAATAGGGAACGAGATGTGGGCCAAACCATCGCATAAGCGCAAACACAGGAGACAGCCTGGGTGCGCCCCCGTGCATCATGCCAACATATGCACCATCCACGAAGTTGTGAATTCCACTGCTTCATTCAAATCGCAATGCCCGCTATCACCTACACAGAGTGCCTGCTCTGCTACTCGTACGTCGGCTCGATGGGCCATATTTTTCTCATGTGTACTGCGAGCAAATTTTCACAGCACACAAATTGAGAAGCAAAACTTCACATCACGCAAATTGAGAATCAAGGTGGCGCATGGGCATGACCAGCCGAGCGCATACTGCAACAAATTAGAGAACGGCCCAGGTTGCACTTCAAAAGCGGCACATGTCGAATCTTCTCAATTGAATGATTAGCCAGCAGGTCCAGCACCCCAGTTCCACACTTTGACGAACCACCAGTGTTTATTTTAGAGCGCAACAGCACGCCTAAGAGACGAGACACCAGGTGGTGCTTGCACGACCACGCCCCAGGTGGGGATGACAAGGGTCAGCGAAGACAAGTCACCCCTGGAGTGAAAGAGTTTCGAGAGAATTGTTAATCCGTGAAGCCTCTTTAATCGATAACTGGCGCCACGCCAGCGAAATGAGGCATAGCAACTGCATTTGTGTGTGGGAACGCATACAGCATGATGATAACGAAAACAGTACCGGAGTGGGAAGTTGTGTGGTACCGATCATTTGCTTATAATGTTTTCGGAATGAATGGTTTGTTTCTTAAAAGAGGCAATATCTGGTAAAAACACGCTGCAGGCGTCCAAATCTCCCCCATCTTAATTGATTTCGACGATTTTCATTGCCACGCAACTAAACCTCGGCTTTGCCGAATGAATTGTGTCTTTACCACATTGACCATGGCTAATAACCAAAAACTACGCAAACATTATCTGGTACCGGCTTCACAAGCAAGAATTTAATTATTAAGCAAAGCCGCGCTAACCTAAATTATTAATTATTAAACCACGAGTTTCCGGTACCGCTATTCCGCGGTTTATTAATTAATAACTGTATTAATGTTAAACGGCGCAAAGGCAAACGACGTTCACGGCACCGGTATCTTATATATTAATATAAGCAGGGGCTAGGCTGTTCATAATATATTGATTTGAATCACTGCAACATTGGCGACAACCCCGTATTTATAATTATGTATGTGGGTATTTTCTTTCCCCTTAATCTCCCCCGCTCCGGTCGAAGGACAATGCTGCATGAAGGGCCATCGTGATTTGGAGTGCACCCTGCTGGGCAGGTGGCCGGGCTATGTCCTTTTCCCGGTACTCACCAGCACCTGGTACCATGGCATATCATATGTGCCCACCTGCACGAATCACTAGGTTCTCTACATATCTGCCGGAAGGGTCTCTTGCCCTTTTTGTGTACATGTTCTGATGCGACGAGCAGGGCGGGTCATATGTATCGTAAAAAAGTGGACAGGCCCAGCAGTGCAAGGAGGTTAGGTCATGACTTGATAACAGTTACACATTGACTGGGCTCCAACCTGATTGCTAGCAGTGCACTAATACTGGTAGGCACCAACTGTCCCTTGAGATAATCAAACGCAAACACAATGGGCTTAAGGAGTCCACTTGACAGAATCACCAACTCCAATAAATGTATGTTTTGAGATAACTTGGCCATGCTGAGGGGCCTGCCTCTAATTTTTGTGAGGATGTTATATTGCCATGCTGGCCTTCATAGCTGAAGGATTACCTGATGTAAAGCCTAGGGTTGTGGCTCTGAAACCACCAGTGCTGTTTTTTCCATCCTCTCGCAAAACCAGTCATCAGCAGATATGGCTGGCTCAGCTCAGATAAGAAGGGGGGCCTGGAATAAAGGACATGAAAATCAAGATGTGTGAATAAAGAGTGGATACCTGACTTCAGGCATTCTAGAACTCAGTGGCAGTGATATGGGAGCTTGCATGGCTGAGGGGCTGCATGGGGCAAGGGGCATGGCTTCCTGACAAGCCACCTTTGCCCCAAATTTGCAGCCCCTCAGGAGTGGGGAATGGTGCAAAACTCGGGTGGGGCAGTCTTAATGAGCTACTCTCAGGCTCTCTGAATCACCAGAGTACCAGACATCATAGCAGACAGGTTTGGAGTGAAATCCAATCCATCAAAGACAGCCCTGATGTGGGCCACATGGAAGGCCATATCTGCATGTTGGATGGTGGCAATGCCTTAACCGGTTTTTGGCCACTTTTCAGGCTCAGCCGCCGCCCGTTTGGTACCCACCGGGGCAGTTTTTTGCATCCAACTGCCATTCGGATTCAAATGATACCCCAACATGCATCAAGAAACCGTGCACGGCAAGCTGGTTACAGCACTTGACGATGGAGCAACACACCAGGTCGATCGAGGCAGTTCCTAGAGAGATAACTTCAAATGGCAATTGGTACTGCTAGCGTGAACCAGGTTGGGACGGCGGGTCAAACCCCAGTACCCCTAAAACGTGTTGATACATCTGACCCGCCCTGAGTGTTGTGAAGATCCATCTTCGTGAGGTGAACCAGTAGTCCCTTGCCAGGATTGTCTAATACTGAAAACAAAAGGCAATGGGAACTGTCAATACTCCTTCCTTGCGCTTTGCCCGGAGCATGTTGCAGTGCATGGGATGTCTCTTTTGCCTTTTGAACATGCCGACACTATCTGCTGATGTGTTGATTGGCTGAATATGGTGTGCGGTGGCTGGTGTTGTGTGGGCCTTGTATGCACAAGCTGGGTGTCATAATTGATCCTGAGCACACAAAAGCATGATGGCACACTGAATACAGCAGCGGAGTAGCGGACCAGTCCCCAGCCGGTCCTCAGCAGCCTCAATCAGAACAGGCGATTGCCGACCCACAAGACTGTTGACGCTGAGGGGGCATGCCTGTTTCTTTTACACTGTGGCACCACAGTGCTTGTTGCAGGTGCGGTGCGTCTGGACAACAGAGTCGGTTAATGGCATTGGATGCATTAATTGGACGCTGTGTCAGGAAGGTCGTCGCACGTCATTCACGGGAAACTGAAGCAAGCAAGCAATCCTGCCAAAACTGTCATCAAAAACTGACATGGACAAGTAATGAGAGGTGCTGCTGCGCAGCATGAAAAACGGCAGAGCAGCTGGGCATGTGACTTTCTAGAGGGCAGGTGCAGGTGCGGACGGGGTCACATGGACCCCATGCAAACCCCCTTGCCATGTTCGAGCTGATGTTAGAGGATTTCAAAAACATTGCCACAGCTCTATCGCTGGCCAAGTGCGTGTCGGTAATGATGCGCATTGAATTGCCGAAGAATAGATGTGAACAAGCAAAGCTACCGTTACTCGATGGTTCCTTCCATGGTGTTCCCCATGTTCTGCAGTGTCAACCTGATGGCAACTGTCATCGCAGATCCCCAACCCATCGCGATTCGTTATTTCCAGTCACTGCCCCAAAGGCACACCTTTTACGGTTGGAGCATATGTTAAACCTGTCCGTCTCCTCTAGAACATATCGAGAGCCACCCAGTGGATGCAACCCTCGCCCTTCTTTGAGTTGGAACCCAACCGCCCGACAACCCTCAGAGGGTGCTGGAGATCTGCTGGGAATGCCTCTTTCCCGGTTATCGACCAAACTTCGGCATCTGCAGTGCATCATAGAATCAACATCCGGTGCACTGCCACAGATATCTGCTTCCAGTCATACACCTACCCTTGATATCGCGGCAATATGGACGACGACGGCTATTGTGGCACGATGTCGCAGGTTGGACGCCCGGACACTGAGATGGACTTTGCAAGCATGCATCACAATCCACGCCTATGATGCGTTCGCTGATCTGGTTTGCAGATGGCGTCTATGCCCTTGCCGTTCTTACCCAAGGTTAAGCATATGAACTGTGCAATCCACGGAGACACTCGCTTCTCCCGCCTCGCGGTGGCCATCATAGACACCCCTGCGTTCCAGAGGTTGAGGAACCTGAAGCAGCTTGGATGTGCGAACTACGTGTATCCGACCGCGGTCCACACACGCTTGTAAGACGCCAGCTACGCACATGCATGGCAATGCACGGTTTGAATTTTTGAACCATCCCGTCCATGCCTTTCCATGTCTTAGCCATACCGGTACTCTTGTTCTCGATATTGCACGGATGCTTTTGCTTTTGCTTGAAATTGACATGGCTATGCCTATGCTACATGTCAACATTGCTTTCTTGCTGAAGTAAACAGCCCCTCAGGACTGGGCCTTCCCTGGAGAATACTTGATGTCCTCAGTTTTGGATCAGTACAGGGATTTGCTTGATTGCTCAGGATTTGAACAGATAACTTTTTTTTGCTGCACTTGCGAGTCTTTCAAATGTGCCGAATCTTTGCAGCATTTTCCACATGCAATGAAAACAATCTGGTTCATCACTGTATCTGTCCCCTCACCTGAAAGTCATCGCAGAAATTTGGGGAATTCTTTCTTTACCTTATCTGCAGATTTGAATTTGAATTTCCTTTTGGGTGAACTAGTCCAGCCTGAGGGACTGGAGGGTATGTGTTGACATTTTGTACTGCAACCCTCCATCTTTTGCAGTGATCATTCTCTGGGTGTGGCCTTCTTGGCCGGGACATACGCACAGCGGATCTACAATGTGAACGGAAGGGAGATTGGAATGGACAGGGACAGAGACGTGTCCTGTGTAGAGCTGGCAGGTGCGGCTGCTTGCATAAGAGGGATGTCCATGCTAGATCCAATGCCTGAGGCCTTTTTTAACCAAGCATTTTATACAAGCATCTATGCAGTTTGATACAGCTGCCGTATGGTATACTGCCCTCTGACCTACGGCCATGATGCATGCATAGCCTCTTTATTTCGTTTGTGCTGGCTTGGGTCTGCAATCCTAGCCCCTGTCTACCTGACTGTCATTTAAAATAAACGAATTTAGACCTTGACAGATGATACCCCCGATGATTCTGTGCTTGCTCCCATGCTGCCATCTCCCCTGCCTCCCTCATCAGGCCTGTGTCATGACTTGGGCCATGGCCCTTTCTCTCATGTTTTTGAATACGAATTTCTGAGGAAGATCGGCAACCCTGATGGCTGGTGAGATCCAGGAGCCATATCGGTAGCAATGATCAGGCAACAGCAGGAAATTAAGTATCCATCCAGGGGAGGGGGGTTCACACAGCATATAGGGCAGGCAAAAGAGCTGATGTGATGCAAAGCACATCCAATGTCAAGAGGAAATACATGTGCAGAATGCTGCTTTGAAACCAACTGATCTGGCATGCGCTGAGCACCTAACGCCTGGCAGACGACTTACAGGCACGGCTGCATGCTGTCATGCCGAAATGCTGAAGTGCGGCTGGCTTATCGACCTGCCTCGTAGATATGGACATCCAGATGTTGCCGCTTTGCTTTTCCCAGGTCCCATGAGAACATGAGCAGCATGTTGAATTGATTAACGCTGTCCCAGGTCTCATGAGAGCATGAGCTGAATTGCCGGCCCTGCTGTTGTCGCTTTGCCGCTCCCAGGTCTTATAAGCGCATGAGCTGACTTGCCGGCCCTACTGTTGTCGCTTTGCCGTACCCAGGTCTCATGAGAACATGAGCTGTCAAATCCTGGAGCACATCATGGACAGCCCGCGCATGAAGCTGCTGCCGGACAACCTGATGCCCAGCAGGGAGGACGTGAGGCGGGTGCAGGGCATGATCGATCACGCAAAGGCAGGCAACATCAAAACGCAGAGGTAAGCCTGTGGGTGAGGGCCGGCCCCTGGGCAGAGGTAAGCCTGTGGGTGAGGGCCGGCCCTGGGCAGAGGTACTACAATAATATACATATACATATACAGATATACATATCTATTATATTCTAAATAGAAACAGAGCATCGTGGATATCTTAGGATTCTTATAAAATGTTTATGATTTTTTGTATGGGCCAGCCTACTACCCTCAAATCAGTTAAATACCTGACTGACAAGCCGTCCGGCCTTCTAAATCTTATGAGCCCAGGCCTAGGCAATGTTAGCCTCAATGCCTTCCACATGCCAAGCCTTCCCCTCTCTCACGCAAACACACTCCTTAAGCTTGCCATCCAGCACCTGGCACTCTCGAGCGTTAGTCCGTGTGACTGGCCAGCAAAAATTTGACCTCGTCCGGGGGCCAGTTGCTCCTGCTTTGCACTGAGGCAGGCTGATGTTGAAGGGACTGCTGTTGCGGGGCTGACAGGTAGGCTGCTAGGATCTGATAGCCAGCTCTGCTCTAACTTATTAGTCCTGCCCTAGAAGAGAAACAAATAGTTTTCTTGAAGTACACAATTTTGCTGCCATCCGAGTAGAAAGTGCAGCTCATGCTGCTTCTGCTGCTCTAGTTGTTGACATGCCTCTGTCCATTTTGGTACGGCTGTCTGAACGCCACGGCTGCTGCTGCCTATTGCTCAGCTGTTGTTCAAATCGAGTTGCTGTTGCTGAAGTTGATCCAAGGGCTGCTGATATTAAGCTGCTGCTACTGCTGCTACTGCTGCTGCTGCTGCTACTGCTGCTGCTCATAACCAGCCGCTGCTGCCGACGCTGATGATACTGACGTTGCTGACCAGCTGCCGCTGCTGCTGCTGCTGCTATGGTGAAGATGATACAAATAATGACATACGGCTGTTGCTGCTACAGATGCTGCTGCTGCAGCTGCTGCTAACATCCAGACGCTGCTGATGCTGCCGATATCCGGATGCTGATTCTCTTGATGCTCATGTCATGCCAGGTTCCTGTACGACATCGTGGCCAACAATCGCAATTCCATCGACGTTGACAAATTCGACTACATCGCCCGGGACAGCCACTTCACTGGCGTTGAAATCAACTTCAACTTCAGGAAGGCGATGGAACAGAGCAAGGTACCGCGCACCCCTGACCCCGTAGAATCCGGTATATGTTTCAGTGTGTCCCAGGCCACCTTTAGGGGGCAGCCGGGTGGCCGCAACTGGGACCATGGGGATATATCCTTGACCGGCAGCCGACCAGCGGCCCAAGCAACAGGGCCTGCAGCATCCAGCCCTGCCGGCTATCGGCCGTGTTGTAGCTGAAGGCTAAATACAACTAACCTTCAGCTACACTGAATATTGGGGTAAGCACCTTAAATTAAACATTTGTGATTTGTGGGTGTGAGACCCCTTTGTAACGGCTTTTGGCCGGGACACTCTTCAAAATCAAAAATGACAAAAAAACGCTAAATCAAGTCGGCACTGGTTATATAAAACAATGTGCATAAAAGAACTGACCACCCCGCACTATCGTCAGGTCATTGGCGACGAGATCTGCTACAAGGACAACCGCTACCAGATGATTCACAACCTCTTTTCAACCCGGGAGCAGATGCACAAGCTGGTCTACACTCACAGGTAAATCGACACTTGAATAGTTTTGTGAGGGCCATCAGGCTCATAACCTCATGCTCATAACCTCAGGCTCATAACCTCAGGCTCATAACCGCAGGCTCATAACCTAATGCTCATACCCTAATGCTCATAACCTCAGGCTCATAACCTAATGCTCATAACCTCAGGCTCATAACCCCAGGCTCATAACCTAATGCTCATAACCTCATGCTCATAACCTCATGCTCATACCCTCATGCTCATAACCTCAGGCTCATACCCTCATGCTCATAACCTCATGCTCATAACCTCATGCTCATACCCTCAGGCTCATACCCTCAGGCTCATAACCTCATGCTCATAACCTCATGCTCATAACCTCAGGCTCATAACCTCATGCTCATAACCTCAGGCTCATACCCTCAGGCTCATACCCTCAGGCTCATACCCTCAGGCTCATAACCTCAGGCTCATACCCTCAGGCTCATAACCTCAGGCTCATAACCTCAGGCTCATACCCTCAGGCTCATAACCGCAGGCTCATAACCTAATGCTCATAACCTCATGCTCATAACCGCAGGCTCATAACCTCATGCTCATAACCTCAGTATCATACCCTCATGCTCATAACCTCAGGCTCATAACCTCATGCTCATACCCTCAGGCTCATACCCTCAGGCTCATACCCTCAGGCTCATATCCTCATGCTCATAACCTCAGGCTCATAACCTCAGGCTCATAACCTAATGCTCATAACCTCTGGCTCATAACCGCAGGCTCATAACCTAATGCTCATAACCTCATGCTCATAACCTCATGCTCATACCCTCATGCTCATAACCTCAGGCTCATACCCTCATGCTCATACCCTCATGCTCATAACCTCATGCTCATACCCTCAGGCTCATACCCTCAGGCTCATAACCTCATGCTCATAACCTCAGGCTCATAACCTCAGGCTCATAACTGCAGGCTCATACCCTCATGCTCATAACCTCATGCTCATAATCTCAGGCTCATACCATCAGGCTCATAACCTCATGCTCATACTCTCAGGCTCATACCCTCAGGCTCATACCCGCAGGCTCATACCCTCAGGCTCATAACCTCAGGCTCATACCCTCAGGCTCATAACCTCAGGCTCATAACCTCAGGCTCATACCCTCAGGCTCATAACCTCAGGCTCATACCCTCAGGCTCATAACCTCAGGCTCATACCCTCAGGCTCATACCCTCAGGCTCATAACCTCATGCTCATAACCGCAGGCTCATACCCGGAGGTTCATACCCTCAGGCTCATAACCTCAGGCTCATAACCTCAGGCTCATACCATCAGGCTCATACTATCCGGCTCATAACCTCATGCTCATAACCTCATGCTCATTACCCCAGGCTCATAACCTCATGCTCATACCCTCAGGCTCATACCCTCATGCTCATACCCTCATGCTCATAACCGCAGGCTCATACCCTCAGGCTCATACCCTCAGGCTCATAACCTCAAGCTCATAACCTCATGCCCATACCCTCAGGCTCATACCCTCAGGCTCATACCCTCAGGCTCATACCCTCAGGCACATAACCTCAGGCTCATATCCTCATGCTCATACCCTCAGGCTCATATCCTCAGGCTTATAACCTCAGGCTCATTCCCTCAGGCTCATACCCTCAGGCTCATATCCTCATGCTCATAATCTCAGGCTCATAACCTCAGGCTCATAACCGCAGGCTCATAACCTAATGCTCATAACCTCATGCTCATAACCTCATGCTCATACCCTCATGCTCATAACCTCAGGCTCATACCCTCATGCTCATACCCTCATGCTCATAACCTCATGCTCATACCCTCAGGCTCATACCCTCAGGCTCATAACCTTATGCTCATAACCTCAGGCTCATAACCTCAGGCTCATAACCGCAGGCTCATACCCTCATGCTCATAACCTCATGCTCATAATCTCTGGCTCATACCATCAGGCTCATAACCTCATACTCATACCCTCAGGCTCATAACCTCAGGCTCATACCCGCAGGCTCATACCCTCAGGCTCATAACCTCATGCTCATACCCTCAGGCTCATAACCTCAGGCTCATAACCTCAGGCTCATACCCTCAGGCTCATACCCTCAGGCTCATAACCTCAGGCTCATAACCTCAGGCTCATACCCTCAGGCTCATACCCTCATGCTCATAACCTCATGCTCATAACCGCAGGCTCATACCCGGAGGCTCATACCCTCAGGCTCATAACCTCATGCTCATACCCTCAGGCTCATAACCTCAGGCTCATACCCTTAGGCTCATAACCGCAGGCTCATACCCTCATGCTCATAACCTCAGGCTCATAATCTCAGGCTCATACCATTAGGCTCATAACGTCATGCTCATACCCTCAGGCTCATAACCTCAGGCTCATACCCGCAGGCTCATACCCTCAGGCTCATAACCTCATGCTCATAACCTCAGGCTCATACCCTCAGGCTCATAACCTCAGGCTCATACCCTCAGGCTCATAACCTCAGGCTCATACCCTCAGGCTCATAACCTCATGCTCATACCCGCAGGCTCATACCCTCATGCTCATAACCTCATGCTCATAACCGCAGGCTCATACCCGGAGACTCATACCCTCAGGCTCATAACCTCAGGCTCATAACCTCAGGCTCATACCCTCAGGCTCATACTATCCGGCTCATAACCTCATGCTCATAACCTCATGCTCATGCCGTCAGGCTCATAACCTCATGCTCATACCCTCAGGCTCATACCCTCATGCTCATAACCTCATGCTCATAACCTCAGGCTCATATCCTCATGCTCATATACTCAGGCTCATATCCTCAGGCTCATAACCTCAGGCTCATAACCTCAGGCTCATAACCTCAGGCTCATAACCGCAGGCTCATACCCTCATGCTCATAACCTTATGCTCATAATCTCTGGCTCATACCATCAGGCTCATAACCTCATGCTCATACCCTCAGGCTCATAACCTCAGGCTCATACCCGCAGGCTCATACCCTCAGGCTCATAACCTCATGCTCATGCCGCAGGCTCATACCCGCAGGCTCATACCCGCAGGCTCATACCCTCAGGCTCAACCCTCAGGCTCATACCCTCAGGCTCATAACCTCAGGCTCATAACCTCAGGCTCATAACCTCAGGCTCATAACCGCAGGCTCATACCCTCATGCTCATAACCTTATGCTCATAATCTCTGGCTCATACCATCAGGCTCATAACCTCATGCTCATACCCTCAGGCTCATAACCTCAGGCTCATACCCGCAGGCTCATACCCTCAGGCTCATAACCTCATGCTCATGCCGCAGGCTCATACCCGCAGGCTCATACCCTCAGGCTCATACCCTCAGGCTCATACCCTCAGGCTCATACCCTCAGGCTCATAACCTCAGGCTCATACCCTCAGGCTCATACCCTCATGCTCATAACCTCATGCTCATAACCGCAGGCTCATACCCGGAGGCTCATACCCTCAGGCTCATAACCTCAGGCTCATAACCTCAGGCTCATACCATCAGGCTCATACTATCCGGCTCATAACCTCATGCTCATAACCTCATACTCAGTACCTTTGGCTCATAACCTCAGGCTCATACCCTCAGGCTCATAACCTCAGGCTCATAACCTCATGCTCATACCCTCAGGCTCATACCCTCAGGCTCATACCCTCAGGCACATAACCTCAGGCTCATATCCTCATGCTCATACCCTCAGGCTCATATCCTCAGGCTCATAACCTCAGGCTCATAACCTCAGGCTCATAACCTCATGCTCATACCCTCAGGCTCATACCCTCAGGCTCATAACCTCATGCTCATAACCTCAGGCTCATACCCTCATGCTCATACCCTCATGCTCATAACCTCATGCTCATACCCTCAGGCTCATACCCTCAGGCTCATAACCTCATGCTCATAACCTCAGGCTCATAACCTCATGCTCATACCCTCAGGCTCATAACCTCAGGCTCATACCCTCAGGCTCATAACCGCAAGCTCATACCCTCATGCTCATAACCTCAGGCTCATAATCTCAGGCTCATACCGTCAGGCTCATAACGTCATGCTCATACCCTCAGGCTCATAACCTCAGGCTCATACCCGCAGGCTCATACCCTTAGGCTCATAACCTCATGCTCATAACCTCAGGCTCATACCCTCAAGCTCATAACCTCAGGCTCATACCCTCAGGCTCATAACCTCAGGCTCATACCCTCAGGCTCATAACCTCATGCTCATACCCGCAGGCTCATACCCTCATGCTCATAACCTCATGCTCATAACGGCAGGCTCATACCCGGAGACTCATACCCTCAGGCTCATAACCTCAGGCTCATAACCTCAGGCTCATACCCTCAGGCTCATACTATCCGGCTCATAACCTCATGCTCATAACCTCATGCTCATGCCGTCAGGCTCATGACCTCATGCTCATACCCTCAGGCTCATACCCTCATGCTCATAACCTCATGCTCATAACCACAGGCTCATAACCTCAGGCTCATACCCTCAGGCTCATAACCTCAGGCTCATAACCTCAGGCTCATACCCTCAGGCTCATACCCTCAGGCTCATAACCTCATGCTCATAACCTCAGGCTCATACCCTCAGGCTCATACCCTCAGGCTCATACCCTCAGGCACATAACCTCAGGCTCATATCCTCATGCTCATACCCTCAGGCTCATATCCTCAGGCTCATAACCTCAGGCTCATAACCTCAGGCTCATAACCTCATGCTCATAACCTCAGGCTCATACCCTCAGGCTCATAACCGCAGGCTCATAACCTAATGCTCATAACCTCATGCTCATAACCTCATGCTCATACCCTCATGCTCATAACCTCAGGCTCATACCCTCATGCTCATACCCTCATGCTCATAACCTCATGCTCATACCCTCAGGCTCATACCCTCAGGCTCATAACCTCATGCTCATAACCTCAGGCTCATAACCTCAGGCTCATAACCTCAGGCTCATAACCGCAGGCTCATACCCCCATGCTCATAAGCTCATGCTCATAATCTCAGGCTCATACCATCAGGCTCATAACCTCATGCTCATACCCTCAGGCTCATAAACTCAGGCTCATAACCGCAGGCTCATACCCTCAGGCTCATAACCTCAGGCTCATAACCTCATGCTCATAACCTCAGGCTCATACCCTCAGGCTCATAACCGCATGCTCATAACCTAATGCTCATAACCTCATGCTCATAACCTCATGCTCATACCCTCATGCTCATAACCTCAGGCTCATACCCTCATGCTCATACCCTCATGCTCATAACCTCATGCTCATACCCTCAGGCTCATACCCTCAGGCTCATAACCTCATGCTCATAACCTCAGGCTCATAACCTCAGGCTCATAACCTCAGGCTCATAACCGCAGGCTCATACCCCCATGCTCATAACCTCATGCTCATAATCTCAGGCTCATACCATCAGGCTCATAACCTCATGCTCATACCCTCAGGCTCATAAACTCAGGCTCATAACCGCAGGCTCATACCCTCAGGCTCATAACCTCATGCTCATGCCGTCATGCCAATAACCTCAGGCTCATAAGCTCAGGCTCATACCCTCAGGCTCATAACCTCAGGCTCATAACCTCAGGCTCATAACCTCAGGCTCATACCATCATGCTCATACCATCAGGCTCATAACCTCATGCTCATACCCTCAGGCTCATACCCTCAGGCTCATACCCTTAGGCTCATACCCGCAGGCACATAACCTCAGGCTCATATCCTCATGCTCATACCCTCAGGCTCATATCCTCAGGCTCATAACCTCAGGCTTATAACCTCAGGCTCATAACCTCATGCTCAATACCTCAGGCTCATATCCTCATGCTCATACCCTCAGGCTCATATCCTCAGGCTCATACCCTCAGGCTCATAACCTCATGCTCATAACCGCAGGCTCATACCCGGAGGCTCATAACCTCAGGCTCATAACCTCAGGCTCATACCATCAGGCTCATACTATCCGGCTCATAACCTCATGCTCATTACCTCATGCTCATAACCTCAGGCTCATAACCTCATGCTCATACCCTCAGGCTCATACCCTCATGCTCATAACCTCATGCTCATAACCTCAGGCTCATACCCTCAGGCTCATAACCTCAGGCTCATAACCTCATGCTCATAACCTCATGCTCATACCCTAATGTTCAAAACCTCATGCTCATAACCTCAGGCTCATACCCTCAGGCTCATAACCTCAGGCTCATAACCTCAGGCTTATAACCTCATGCTCATAACCTCAGGCTCATACCCTCAGGCTCATAACCGCAGGCTCATAACCTAATGCTCATAACCTCATGCTCATAACCTCATGCTCATACCCTCATGCTCATAACCTCAGGCTCATACCATCATGCTCATAACCTCAGGCTCATAACCTCATGCTCATACCCTCAGGCTCATACCATCATGCTCATACCATCAGGCTCATAACCTCATGCTCATACCCTCAGGCTCATACCCTCATGCTCATAACCTCATGCTCATAACCGCAGGCTCATACCCTCAGGCTCATACCCTCAGGCTCATAACCTCAGGCTTATAACCTCATGCTCATACCCTCAGGCTCATACCCTCAGGCTCATACCCTTAGGCTCATACCCGCAGGCACATAACCTCAGGCTCATATCCTCATGCTCATACCCTCAGGCTCATATCCTCAGGCTCATAACCTCAGGCTTATAACCTCAGGCTCATAACCTCATGCTCATAACCTCAGGCTCATACCCTCAGGCTCATAACCGCAGGCTCATAACCTAATGCTCATAACCTCATGCTCATAACCTCATGCTCATAACCTCAGGCTCATAACCTCAGGCTCATACCCTCATGCTCATACCCTCATGCTCATAACCTCATGCACATACCCTCAGGCTCATACCCTCAGGCTCATAACCTCATGCTCATAACCTCATGCTCATAACCTCAGGCTCATAACCTCAGGCTCATAACCGCAGGTTCATACCCTCATGCTCATAACCGCAGGCTCATAATCTCAGGCTCATACCATCAGGCTCATAACCTCATGCTCATACCCTCAGGCTCATAACCTCAGGCTCATACCCGCAGGCTCATACCCTCAGGCTCATAACCTCATGCTCATGCTGTCATGCTCATAACCTCAGGCTCATAACCTCAGGCTCATACCCTCAGGCTCATAACCTCAGGCTCATAAACTCAGGCTCATAACCTCAGGCTCATACCCTCAGGCTCATACCCTCAGGCTCATAACCTCATGCTCATAACCGCAGGCTCTTACCCGGAGGCTCATACCCTCAGGCTCATAACCTCAGGCTCATAACCTCAGGCTCATACCATCAGGCTCATACTATCCGGCTCATAACCTCAGGCTCATTACCTCAGGCTCATAACCTCATGCTCATACCCTCAGGCTCATACCCTCATGCTCATAACCTCATGCTCATAACCTCAGGCTCATACCCTCAGGCTCATAACCTCAGGCTCATAACCTAATGCTCATAACATCATGCTCATACCCTAATGTTCATAACCTCATGCTCATAACCTCACGCTCATACCCTCAGGCTCATAACCTCAGGCTCATAACCTCAGGCTTATAACCTCATGCTCATAACCTCAGGCTCATACCCTCAGGCTCATAACCGCAGGCTCATAACCTAATGCTCATAACCTCATGCTCATAACCTCATGCTCATACCCTCATGCTCATAACCTCAGGCTCATACCCTCATGCTCATGACCTCAGGCTCATAACCTCATGCTCATACCCTCAGGCTCATACCCTCAGGCTCATGCCCTCAGGCTCATATCCTCATGCTCATAACCTCAGGCTCATACCCTCATGCTCATAACCTCAGGCTCATAACCTCATGCTCATACCCTCAGGCTCATAACCTCCGGCTCATAACCTCAGGCTCATACCCTCAGGCTCATAACCTCAGGCTCATAACCTCAGGCTCATAACCTCAGGCTCATAACCTCAGGCTCATACCCTCATGCTCATAACCTCATGCTCATAACCGCAGGCTCATACCCGGAGGCTCATACCCTCAGGCTCATAACCTCAGGCTCATAACCTCAGGCTCATACCATCAGGCTCAGACTATCCGGCTCATAACCTCATGCTCATAACCTCAGGCTCATTACCTCAGGCTCATAACCTCATGCTCATACCCTCAGGCTCATACCCTCATGCTCATAACCTCATGCTCATAACCTCAGGCTCATACCCTCATGCTCATAACCTCAGGCTCATAACCTAATGCTCACAACCTCATGCTCATACCCTAATGTTCATAACCTCATGCTCATAACCTCAGGCTCATACCCTTAGGCTCATAACCTCAGGCTCATAACCTCAGGCTCATAACCTCATGCTCATAACCTCATGCTCATAATCTCAGGCTCATAACCGCAGGCTCATAACCTAATGCTCATAACCTCATGCTCATAACCTCATGCTCATACCCTCATGCTCATAACCTCAGGGTCATACCATCATGCTCATAACCTCAGGCTCATAACCTCATGCTCATACCCTCAGGCTCATACCCTCAGGCTCATACCCTCAGGCTCATATCATCATGCTCATAACCTCAGGCTCATAACCTCAGGCTCATAACCACATGCTCATAACCTAATGCTCATAACCTCATGCCCATAACCTCATGCTCATAACCTCAGGCTCATACCCTCATGCTCATAACCTCATGCTCATAACCTCATGCTCATACCCTGAGGCTCATACCCTCAGGCTCATAACCTCATGCTCATAACCTCAGGCTCATAACCTCATGCTCATACCCTCATGCTCATAACCTCAGGCTCATACCTTCATGCTCATAACCTCAGGCTCATAACCTCAGGCTCATACCATCAGGCTCATAACCTCATGCTCATACCCTCAGGCTCATAACCTCAGGCTCATACCCGCAGGCTTATACCCTCAGGCTCATAACCTCATGCTCATAACCTCAGGCTCATACCCTCAGGCTCATAACCTCAGGCTCATACCCTCAGGCTCATAACCTCAGGCTCATACCCTCAGGCTCATAACCTCATGCTCATACCCGCAGGCTCATACCCTCATGCTCATAACCTCATGCTCATAACCGCAGGCTCATACCCGGAGGCTCATACCCTCAGGCTCATAACCTCAAGCTCATAACCTCATGCTCATACCCTCAGGCTCATACCCTCAGGCTCATACCCTCAGGCTCATACCCTCAGGCACATAACCTCAGGCTCATATCCTCATGCTCATACCCTCAGGCTCATATCCTCAGGCTCATAACCTCAGGCTTATACCCTCAGGCTCATAACCTCAGGCTCATACCCTCAGGCTCATACCCTCATGCTCATAACCTCATGCTCATAACCGCAGGCTCATACCCGGAGGCTCATACCCTCAGGCTCATAACCTCAGGCTCATTACCTCAGGCTCATACCATCAGGCTCATACTAACCGGCTCATAACCTCATGCTCATTACCTCATGCTCATTACCTCAGGCTCATAACCTCATGCTCATACCCTCAGGCTCATACCCTCATGCTCATAACCGCAGGCTCATAACCTCAGGCTCATAACCTCAGGCTCATAACCTCAGGCTCATAACCTAATGCTCATAACCTCATGCTCATACCCTAATGTTCAAAACCTCATGCTCATAACCTCAGGCTCATACCCTCAGGCTCATAACCTCAGGCTCATAACCTCAGGCTCATAACCTCATGCTCATAACCTCAGGCTCATACCCTCAGGCTCATAACCGCAGGCTCATAACCTAATGCTCATAACCTCATGCTCATAACCTCATGCTCATACCCTCATGCTCATAACCTCAGGCTCATACCATCATGCTCATAACCTCAGGCTCATAACCTCATGCTCATACCCTCAGGTTCATACCATCATGCTCATACCATCAGGCTCATAACCCCATGCTCATACCCTCAGGCTCATACCCTCATGCTCATAACCTCATGCTCATAACCGCAGGCTCATACCCTCAGGCTCATACCCTCAGGCTCATAACCTCAGGCTTATAACCTCATGCTCATACCCTCAGGCTCATACCCTCAGGCTCATACCCATAGGCTCATACCCTCAGGCACATAACCTCAGGCTCATATCCTCATGCTCATACCCTCAGGCTCATATCCTCAGGCTCATAACCTCAGGCTCATAACCTCAGGCTCATAACCTCATGCTCATAACCTCAGGCTCATACCCTCAGGCTCATAACCGCAGGCTCATAACCTAATGCTCATAACCTCATGCTCATAACCTCATGCTCATACCCTCATGCTCATAACCTCAGGCTCATACCCTCATGCGCATACCCTCATGCTCATAACCTCATGCACATACCCTCAGGCTCATACCCTCAGGCTCATAACCTCAGGCTCATAACCTCAGGCTCATAACCTCAGGCTCATAACCTCAGGCTCATAACCTCAGGCTCATACCCTCTTGCTCATAACCGCAGGCTCATAATCTCAGGCTCATACCATCAGGCTCATAACCTCATGCTCATAACCTCAGGCTCATAACCTCAGGCTCATACCCGCAGGCTCATACCCTCAGGCTCATAACCTCATGCTCATACCCTCATGCTCATAACCTCAGGCTCATAACCTCAGGCTCATACCCTCAGGCTCATACCCTCAGGCTCATACCCTCAGGCTCATAACCTCAGGCTCATACCCTCAGGCTCATACCCTCATGCTCATAACCTCATGCTCATAACCGCAGGCTCATACCCGGAGGCTCATACCCTCAGGCTCATAACCTCAGGCTCATAACCTCAGGCTCATACCATCAGGCTCAGACTATCCGGCTCATAACCTCATGCTCATAACCTCAGGCTCATTACCTCAGGCTCATAACCTCATGCTCATACCCTCAGGCTCATACCCTCATGCTCATAACCTCAGGCTCATACCCTCATGCTCATAACCTCATGCTCATAACCGCAGGCTCATACCCGGAGGCTCATACCCTCAGGCTCATAACCTCAAGCTCATAACCTCATGCTCATACCCTCAGGCTCATACCCTCAGGCTCATACCCTCAGGCTCATACCCTCAGGCACATAACCTCAGGCTCATATCCTCATGCTCATACCCTCAGGCTCATATCCTCAGGCTCATAACCTCAGGCTTATACCCTCAGGCTCATAACCTCAGGCTCATACCCTCAGGCTCATACCCTCATGCTCATAACCTCATGCTCATAACCGCAGGCTCATACCCGGAGGCTCATACCCTCAGGCTCATAACCTCAGGCTCATAACCTCAGGCTCATACCATCAGGCTCATACTAACCGGCTCATAACCTCATGCTCATTACCTCATGCTCATTACCTCAGGCTCATAACCTCATGCTCATACCCTCAGGCTCATACCCTCATGCTCATAACCGCAGGCTCATAACCTCAGGCTCATACCCTCATGCTCATAACCTCAGGCTCATAACCTAATGCTCATAACCTCATGCTCATACCCTAATGTTCAAAACCTCATGCTCATAACCTCAGGCTCATACCCTCAGGCTCATAACCTCAGGCTCATAACCTCAGGCTCATAACCTCATGCTCATAACCTCAGGCTCATAACCGCAGGCTCATAACCTAATGCTCATAACCTCATGCTCATAACCTCATGCTCATACCCTCATGCTCATAACCTCAGGCTCATACCATCATGCTCATAACCTCAGGCTCATAACCTCATGCTCATACCCTCAGGCTCATACCATCATGCTCATACCATCAGGCTCATAACCCCATGCTCATACCCTCAGGCTCATACCCTCATGCTCATAACCTCATGCTCATAACCGCAGGCTCATACCCTCAGGCTCATACCCTCAGGCTCATAACCTCAGGCTTATAACCTCATGCTCATACCCTCAGGCTCATACCCTCAGGCTCATACCCATAGGCTCATACCCTCAGGCACATAACCTCAGGCTCATATCCTCATGCTCATACCCTCAGGCTCATATCCTCAGGCTCATAACCTCAGGCTCATAACCTCAGGCTCATAACCTCATGCTCATAACCTCAGGCTCATACCCTCATGCTCATAACCGCAGGCTCATAACCTAATGCTCATAACCTCATGCTCATAACCTCATGCTCATACCCTCATGCTCATAACCTCAGGCTCATACCCTCATGCTCATACCCTCATGCTCATAACCTCATGCACATACCCTCAGGCTCATACCCTCAGGCTCATAACCTCAGGCTCATAACCTCAGGCTCATAACCTCAGGCTCATAACCTCAGGCTCATAACCGCAGGTTCATACCCTCTTGCTCATAACCGCAGGCTCATAATCTCAGGCTCATACCATCAGGCTCATAACCTCATGCTCATAACCTCAGGCTCATAACCTCAGGCTCATACCCGCAGGCTCATACCCTCAGGCTCATAACCTCATGCTCATGCCGTCATGCTCATAACCTCAGGCTCATAACCTCAGGCTCATACCCTCAGGCTCATAACCTCAAGCTCATAACCTCAGGCTCATAACCTCAGGCTCATACCCTCAGGCTCATACCCTCAGGCTCATAACCGCAGGCTCATACCCGGAGGCTCATACCCTCAGGCTCATAACCTCAAGCTCATAACCTCATGCTCATACCCTCAGGCTCATACCCTCAGGCTCATACCCTCAGGCTCATACCCTCAGGCACATAACCTCAGGCTCATATCCTCATGCTCATACCCTCAGGCTCATATCCTCAGGCTCATAACCTCAGGCTTATACCCTCAGGCTCATAACCTCAGGCTCATACCCTCAGGCTCATACCCTCATGCTCATAACCTCATGCTCATAACCGCAGGCTCATACCCGGAGGCTCATACCCTCAGGCTCATAACCTCAGGCTCATAACCTCAGGCTCATACCATCAGGCTCATACTAACCGGCTCATAACCTCATGCTCATTACCTCATGCTCATTACCTCAGGCTCATAACCTCATGCTCATACCCTCAGGCTCATACCCTCATGCTCATAACCGCAGGCTCATAACCTCAGGCTCATACCCTCAGGCTCATAACCTCAGGCTCATAACCTAATGCTCATAACCTCATGCTCATACCCTAATGTTCAAAACCTCATGCTCATAACCTCAGGCTCATACCCTCAGGCTCATAACCTCAGGCTCATAACCTCAGGCTCATAACCTCATGCTCATAACCTCAGGCTCATACCCTCAGGCTCATAACCGCAGGCTCATAACCTAATGCTCATAACCTCATGCTCATAACCTCATGCTCATACCCTCATGCTCATAACCTCAGGCTCATACCATCATGCTCATAACCTCAGGCTCATAACCTCATGCTCATACCCTCAGGCTCATACCATCATGCTCATACCATCAGGCTCATAACCCCATGCTCATACCCTCAGGCTCATACCCTCATGCTCATAACCTCATGCTCATAACCGCAGGCTCATACCCTCAGGCTCATACCCTCAGGCTCATAACCTCAGGCTTATAACCTCATGCTCATACCCTCAGGCTCATACCCTCAGGCTCATACCCATAGGCTCATACCCTCAGGCACATAACCTCAGGCTCATATCCTCATGCTCATACCCTCAGGCTCATATCCTCAGGCTCATAACCTCAGGCTCATAACCTCAGGCTCATAACCTCATGCTCATAACCTCAGGCTCATACCCTCATGCTCATAACCGCAGGCTCATAACCTAATGCTCATAACCTCATGCTCATAACCTCATGCTCATACCCTCATGCTCATAACCTCAGGCTCATACCCTCATGCTCATACCCTCATGCTCATAACCTCATGCACATACCCTCAGGCTCATACCCTCAGGCTCATAACCTCAGGCTCATAACCTCAGGCTCATAACCTCAGGCTCATAACCTCAGGCTCATAACCGCAGGCTCATACCCTCTTGCTCATAACCGCAGGCTCATAATCTCAGGCTCATACCATCAGGCTCATAACCTCATGCTCATAACCTCAGGCTCATAACCTCAGGCTCATACCCGCAGGCTCATACCCTCAGGCTCATAACCTCATGCTCATGCCGTCATGCTCATAACCTCAGGCTCATAACCTCAGGCTCATACCCTCAGGCTCATAACCTCAAGCTCATAACCTCAGGCTCATAACCTCAGGCTCATACCCTCAGGCTCATACCCTCATGCTCATACCCTCATGCTCATAACCTCATGCTCATAACCGCAGGCTCATACCCGGAGGCTCATACCCTCAGGCTCATAACCTCAGGCTCATAACCTCAGGCTCATACCATCAGGCTCAGACTATCCGGCTCATAACCTCATGCTCATAACCTCAGGCTCATTACCTCAGGCTCATAACCTCATGCTCATACCCTCAGGCTCATACCCTCATGCTCATAACCTCATGCTTATAACCTCAGGCTCATACCCTCATGCTCATAACCTCAGGCTCATAACCTAATGCTCACAACCTCATGCTCATACCCTAATGTTCATAACCTCATGCTCATAACCTCAGGCTCATACCCTTAGGCTCATAACCTCAGGCTCATAACCTCAGGCTCATAACCTCATGCTCATACCCTCAGGCTCATAATCTCAGGCTCATAACCGCAGGCTCATAACCTAATGCTCATAACCTCATGCTCATAACCTCATGCTCATACCCTCATGCTCATAACCTCAGGGTCATACCATCATGCTCATAACCTCAGGCTCATAACCTCATGCTCATACCCTCAGGCTCATGCCCTCAGGCTCATATCCTCATGCTCGTAACCTCAGGCTCATACCCTCAGGCTCATAACCACAGGCTCATAACCTAATGCTCGTAACCTCATGCCCATAACCTCATGCTCATAACCTCAGGCTCATACCCTCATGCTCATAACCTCATGCTCATAACCTCATGCTCATACCCTGAGGCTCATACCCTCAGGCTCATAACCTCATGCTCATAACCTCAGGCTCATAACCTCATGCTCATACCCTCATGCTCATAACCTCAGGCTCATACCCTCAGGCTCATAACCGCAGGCTCATACCTTCATGCTCATAACCTCAGGCTCATAATCTCAGGCTCATACCATCAGGCTCATAACCTCATGCTCATACCCTCAGGCTCATAACCTCAGGCTCATACCCGCACGCTCATACCCTCAGGCTCATAACCTCATGCTCATAACCTCAGGCTCATACCCTTAGGCTCATAACCTCAGGCTCATACCCTCAGGCTCATAACCTCAGGCTCATACCCTCAGGCTCATAACCTCATGCTCATACCCGCAGGCACATACCCTCATGCTCATAACCTCATGCTCATAACCGCAGGCTCATACCCGGAGGCTCATACCCTCAGGCTCATAACCTCAGGCTCATAACCTCAGGCTTATACCCTCAGGCTCATAACCTCAGGCTCATACCCTCAGGCTCATACCCTCATGCTCATAACCTCATGCTCATAACCGCAGGCTCATACCCGGAGGCTCATACCCTCAGGCTCATAACCTCAGGCTCATAACCTCAGGCTCATACCATCAGGCTCATACTAACCGGCTCATAACCTCATGCTCATTACCTCATGCTCATTACCTCAGGCTCATTACCTCATGCTCATACCCTCAGGCTCATACCCTCATGCTCATAACCGCAGGCTCATAACCTCAGGCTCATACCCTCATGCTGATAACCTCAGGCTCATAACCTCAGGCTCATAACCTCAGGCTCATACCCTCAGGCTCATACCCTCATGCTCATAACCTCATGCTCATAACCGCAGGCTCATACCCGGAGGCTCATACCCTCAGGCTCATAACCTCAGGCTCATAACCTCAGGCTCATACCATCAGGCTCATACTAACCGGCTCATAACCTCATGCTCATTACCTCATGCTCATTACCTCAGGCTCATTACCTCATGCTCATACCCTCAGGCTCATACCCTCATGCTCATAACCGCAGGCTCATAACCTCAGGCTCATACCCTCAGGCTCATAACCTCAGGCTCATAACCTAATGCTCATAACCTCATGCTCATACCCTAATGTTCAAAACCTCATGCTCATAACCTCAGGCTCATACCCTCAGGCTCATAACCTCAGGCTCATAACCTCAGGCTCATAACCTCATGCTCATAACCTCAGGCTCATACCCTCAGGCTCATAACCGCAGGCTCATAACCTAATGCTCATAACCTCATGCTCATAACCTCATGCTCATACCCTCATGCTCATAACCTCAGGCTCATACCATCATGCTCATAACCTCAGGCTCATAACCTCATGCTCATACCCTCAGGCTCATACCATCATGCTCATACCATCAGGCTCATAACCCCATGCTCATACCCTCAGGCTCATACCCTCATGCTCATAACCTCATGCTCATAACCGCAGGCTCATACCCTCAGGCTCATACCCTCAGGCTCATAACCTCAGGCTTATAACCTCATGCTCATACCCTCAGGCTCATACCCTCAGGCTCATACCCATAGGCTCATACCCTCAGGCACATAACCTCAGGCTCATATCCTCATGCTCATACCCTCAGGCTCATATCCTCAGGCTCATAACCTCAGGCTCATAACCTCAGGCTCATAACCTCATGCTCATAACCTCAGGCTCATACCCTCAGGCTCATAACCGCAGGCTCATAACCTAATGCTCATAACCTCATGCTCATGCCGTCATGCTCATAACCTCAGGCTCATAACCTCAGGCTCATACCCTCAGGCTCATAACCTCAGGCTCATAACCTCAGGCTCATAACCTCAGGCTCATACCCTCAGGCTCATACCCTCATGCTCATAACCTCATGCTCATAACCGCAGGCTCATACCCGGAGGCTCATACCCTCAGGCTCATAACCTCAGGCTCATAACCTCAGGCTCATACCATCAGGCTCAGACTATCCGGCTCATAACATCATGCTCATAACCTCAGGCTCATTACCTCAGGCTCATAACCTCATGCTCATACCCTCAGGCTCATACCCTCATGCTCATAACCTCATGCTCATAACCTCAGGCTCATACCCTCATGCTCATAACCTCAGGCTCATAACCTAATGCTCACAACCTCATGCTCATACCCTAATGTTCATAACCTCATGCTCATAACCTCAGGCTCATACCCTTAGGCTCATAACCTCAGGCTCATAACCTCAGGCTCATAACCTCATGCTCATACCCTCAGGCTCATAATCTCAGGCTCATAACCGCAGGCTCATAACCTAATGCTCATAACCTCATGCTCATAACCTCATGCTCATACCCTCATGCTCATAACCTCAGGGTCATACCATCATGCTCATAACCTCAGGCTCATAACCTCATGCTCATACCCTCAGGCTCATACCCTCAGGCTCATGCCCTCAGGCTCATATCCTCATGCTCATAACCTCAGGCTCATACCCTCAGGCTCATAACCACAGGCTCATAACCTAATGCTCGTAACCTCATGCCCATAACCTCATGCTCATAACCTCAGGCTCATACCCTCATGCTCATAACCTCATGCTCATAACCTCATGCTCATACCCTGAGGCTCATACCCTCAGGCTCATAACCTCATGCTCATAACCTCAGGCTCATAACCTCATGCTCATGCCCTCATGCTCATAACCTCAGGCTCATACCCTCAGGCTCATAACCGCAGGCTCATACCTTCATGCTCATAACCTCAGGCTCATAATCTCAGGCTCATACCATCAGGCTCATAACCTCATGCTCATACCCTCAGGCTCATAACCTCAGGCTCATACCCGCAGGCTCATACCCTCAGGCTCATAACCTCATGCTCATAACCTCAGGCTCATACCCTCAGGCTCATAACCTCAGGCTCATACCCTCAGGCTCATAACCTCAGGCTCATACCCTCAGGCTCATAACCTCATGCTCATACCCGCAGGCTCATACCCTCATGCTCATAACCTCATGCTCATAACCGCAGGCTCATACCCGGAGGTTCATACCCTCAGGCTCATAACCTCAGGCTCATAACCTCAGGCTTATACCCTCAGGCTCATAACCTCAGGCTCATACCCTCAGGCTCATACCCTCATGCTCATAACCTCATGCTCATAACCGCAGGCTCATACCCGGAGGCTCATACCCTCAGGCTCATAACCTCAGGCTCATAACCTCAGGCTCATACCATCAGGCTCATACTAACCGGCTCATAACCTCATGCTCATTACCTCATGCTCATTACCTCAGGCTCATTACCTCATGCTCATACCCTCAGGCTCATACCCTCATGCTCATAACCGCAGGCTCATAACCTCAGGCTCATACCCTCAGGCTCATAACCTCAGGCTCATAACCTCATGGTCATAACCTCATGCTCATACCCTAATGTTCAAAACCTCATGCTCATAACCTCAGGCTCATACCCTCAGGCTCATAACCTCAGGCTCATAACCTCAGGCTCATAACCTCAGGCTCATAACCTCAGGCTCATACCCTCAGGCTCATAACCGCAGGCTCATAACCTAATGCTCATAACCTCATGCTCATAACCTCATGCTCATACCCTCATGCTCATAACCTCAGGCTCATACCATCATGCTCATAAGCTCAGGCTCATAACCTCATGCTCATACCCTCAGGCTCATACCATCATGCTCATACCATCAGGCTCATAACCCCATGCTCATACCCTCAGGCTCATACCCTCATGCTCATAACCTCATGCTCATAACCGCAGGCTCATACCCTCAGGCTCATACCCTCAGGCTCATAACCTCAGGCTTATAACCTCATGCTCATACCCTCAGGCTCATACCCTCAGGCTCATACCCATAGGCTCATACCCTCAGGCACATAACCTCAGGCTCATATCCTCATGCTCATACCCTCAGGCTCATATCCTCAGGCTCATAACCTCAGGCTCATAACCTCAGGCTCATACCCTCAGGCTCATAACCTCAGGCTCATACCCTCAGGCTCATAACCGCAGGCTCATAACCTAATGCTCATAACCTCATGCTCATAACCTCATGCTCATACCCTCATGCTCATAACCTCAGGCTCATACCCTCATGCTCATACCCTCATGCTCATAACCTCATGCACATACCCTCAGGCTCATACCCTCAGGCTCATAACCTCATGCTCATAACCTCAGGCTCATAACCTCAGGCTCATAACCTCAGGCTCATAACCGCAGGTTCATACCCTCATGCTCATAACCGCAGGCTCATAATCTCAGGCTCATACCATCAGGCTCATAACCTCATGCTCATACCCTCAGGCTCATAACCTCAGGCTCATACCCTCAGGCTCATACCCTCAGGCTCATAACCTCATGCTCATGCCGTCATGCTCATAACCTCAGGCTCATAACCTCAGGCTCATACCCTCAGGCTCATAACCTCAGGCTCATAACCTCAGGCTCATAACCTCAGGCTCATACCCTCAGGCTCATACCCTCATGCTCATAACCTCATGCTCATAACCGCAGGCTCATACCCGGAGGCTCATACCCTCAGGCTCATAACCTCAGGCTCATAACCTCAGGCTCATACCATCAGGCTCATACTATCCGGCTCATAACCTCAGGCTCATTACCTCAGGCTCATAACCTCATGCTCATACCCTCAGGCTCATACCCTCAGGCTCATAACCTCATGCTCATAACCTCAGGCTCATACCCTCAGGCTCATAACCTCAGGCTCATAACCTAATGTTCATAACCTCATGCTCATACCCTAATGTTCATAACCTCATGCTCATAACCTCACGCTCATACCCTCAGGCTCATAACCTCAGGCTCATAACCTCAGGCTTATAACCTCATGCTCATAACCTCAAGCTCATACCCTCAGGCTCATAACCGCAGGCTCATAACCTAATGCTCATAACCTCATGCCCATAACCTCATGCTCATACCCTCATGCTCATAACCTCAGGCTCATACCCTCATGCTCATAACCTCAGGCTCATAACCTCAAGCTCATACCCTCAGGCTCATACCCTCAGGCTCATACCCTCAGGCTCATAACCTCATGCTCATAACCTCAGGCTCATACCCTCATGCTCATAACCTCAGGCTCATAACCTCATGCTCATACCCTCAGGCTCATAACCTCCGGCTCATAACCTCAGGCTCATACCCGCATGCTCATACCCTCAGGCTCATAACCTCAGGCTCATAACCTCAGGCTCATACCCTCAGGCTCATACCCTCATGCTCATAACCTCATACTCATAACCGCAGGCTCATAACCGCAGGCTCATACCCTCAGGCTCATACCCTCAGGCTCATAACCTCAGGCTCATACCATCAGGCTCATACTATCCGGCTCATAACCTCATGCTCATAACCTCAGGCTCATTACCTCAGGCTCATAACCTCATGCTCATACCCTCAGGCTCATACCCTCATGCTCATAACCTCATGCTCATAACCTCAGGCTCATACCCTCATGCTCATAACCTCAGGCTCATAACCTAATGCTCATAACCTCATGCTCATACCCTAATGTTCATAACCTCATGCTCATAACCTCAGGCTCATACCCTTAGGCTCATACCCTCAGGCTCATAACCTCAGGCTCATAACCTCAGGCTTATTACCTCATGCTCATACCCTCAGGCTCATACCCTCAGGCTCATACCCATAGGCTCATACCCTCAGGCACATAACCTCAGGCTCATATCCTCATGCTCATACCCTCAGGCTCATATCCTCAGGCTCATAACCTCAGGCTCATACCCTCATGCTCATAACCTCAGGCTCATAACCTCATGCTCATACCCTCAGGCTCATAACCTCCGGCTCATAACCTCAGGCTCATACCCGCATGCTCATACCCTCAGGCGCATAACCTCAGGCTCATAACCTCAGGCTCATACCCTCAGGCTCATACCCTCATGCTCATAACCTCATGCTCATAACCGCAGGCTCATACCCGGAGGCTCATACCCTCAGGCTCATAACCTCAGGCTCATAACCTCAGGCTCATACCATCAGGCTCATACTATCCGGCTCATAACCTCATGCTCATAACCTCAGGCTCATTACCTCAGGCTCATAACCTCATGCTCATACCCTCAGGCTCATACCCTCATGCTCATAACCTCATGCTCATAACCTCAGGCTCATACCCTCATGCTCATAACCTCAGGCTCATAACCTAATGCTCATAACCTCATGCTCATACCCTAATGTTCATAACCTCATGCTCATAACCTCAGGCTCATACCCTTAGGCTCATAACCTCAGGCTCATAACCTCAGGCTCATACCATCAGGCTCATACTATCCGGCTCATAACCTCATGCTCATAACCTCAGGCTCATTACCTCAGGCTCATAACCTCATGCTCATACCCTCAGGCTCATACCCTCATGCTCATAACCTCATGCTCATAACCTCAGGCTCATACCCTCATGCTCATAACCTCAGGCTCATAACCTAATGCACATAACCTCATGCTCATACCCTAATGTTCATAACCTCATGCTCATAACCTCAGGCTCATACCCTTAGGCTCATAACCTCAGGCTCATAACCTCAGGCTCATAACCTCATGCTCATAACCTCATGCTCATAACCTCAGGCTCATAACCGCAGGCTCATAACCGCAGGCTCATAACCTCATGCTCATAACCTCATGCTCATACCCTCATGCTCATAACCTCAGGGTCATACCATCATGCTCATAACCTCAGGCTCATAACCTCATGCTCATACCCTCAGGCTCATACCCTCAGGCTCATGCCCGCAGGCTCATATCCTCATGCTCATAACCTCAGGCTCATAACCTCAGGCTCATAGCCACATGCTCATAACCTAATGCTCATAACCTCATGCCCATAACCTCATGCTCATAACCTCAGGCTCATACCCTCATGCGCATACCCTCATGCTCATAACCTCATGCTCATACCATGAGGCTCATACCCTCAGGCTCATAACCTCATGCTCATAACCTCAGGCTCATAACCTCATGCTCATACCCTCAGGCTCATAACCTCATGCTCATAACCTCAGGCTCATACCCTCAGGCTCATACCCTCAGGCTCATAACCTCATGCTCATATCCTCAGGCTCATGCCCTCAGGCTCATAACCTCATGCTCATAACCTCAGGCTCATACCCTCAGGCTCATACCCTCAGGCTCATACCCACAGGCTCATAACCTCAGGCTCATAACCTCATGCTCATACCCTCAGGCTCATACCCTCAGGCTCATACCCTCAGGCTCATACCCTCAGGCTCATAACCTCAGGCTCATATCCTCATGCTCATACCCTCAGGCTCATATCCTCAGGCTCATAACCTCATGCTCATAACCTCATGCTCATAACCTCAGGCTCATAACCTCATGCTCATAACCTCATGCTCATAACCTCAGGCTCATACCATCATGCTCATAACCTCAGGCTCATAACCTCAGGCTCATACCCTCAGGCTCATAACCTCAGGCTCATACCCTCAGGCTCATACGCTCAGGCTCAAAACCTCATGCTCATAACCTCATGCTCATAACCTCATGCTCATATGCTCAGGCTCATAACTTCAGGCTCATACCCTCAGGCTCATAACCTCAGACTCATAACCTCAGGCTCATACCCTCAGGCTCATACCCTCAGGCTCATAACCTCATGCTCATATCCCCAGGCTCATGCCCTCAGGCTCATACCCTCATGCTCATAACCTCAGGCTCATACCCTCAGACTCATAACCTCATGCTCATACCCTCAGGCTCATACCATCAGGCTCATACCCTCAGGCTCATAACCTCATGCTCATACCTTCATGCTCATACCCTCAGGCTCATACCCTCAGGCTCATACCCTCAGGCTCATACCCTCAGGCTCATAACCTCATGCTCATACCCTCATGCTCATACCCTCAGGCTCATACCCTCAGGCTCATGCCCTCAGGCTCATAACCTCAGGCTCATACCCTCAGGCTCATATCCTCAGGCTCATACCATCAGGCTCATACCCTCAGGCTCATAACCTCATGCTCATACCCTCATGCTCATACCCTCATGCTCATACCCTCAGGCTCATGCCCTCAGGCTCATAACCTCAGGCTCATAACCTCAGGCTCATAACCTCAGGCTCATAACCTCAGGCTCACATCCTCAGGCTCATACCCTCATGCTCATACCCTCATGCTCATATCCTCAGGCTCATAACCTCAGGCTCATACCCTCAGGCTCATAACCTCAGGCTCATAACCTCAGGCTCCTGCTGCTGCTCTTTATATACTCAAACGTTCATGCGCAGGAAGGCCAAGAGCATTGAGTTCATGGTGGCAGATGCAATGTTCGAGGCAAACTCGGTGGGTTTAAAACAGTGCCTACTTGCTGGGCCCTGCTGAACGCTCGGCCGCGTGGGGCTGGTGGGGAATGGCTTAGCTCAATTCTAGCGACCATGCACATGGGCCAGGACCAGGGTGCAAACTCGGTGGGTACAGGGGGTACATGACGGAGATACTGGTGGAGCAAACTTCCCTAAAATGTCTAACTATTGCCAATTGGCAGAGAGGGATGGAGGAGAGAAGAGGGGAGATGAAAGAGAGTTTTGGGGTAAGGCTGGGACGACGGAAGCCCCACTTCTCCAGTTGATATTTTGTTGCATCGTCATACTGCCAGCTGTGGCCTGCTGTAAGGGAGTCCTCTGTGCTGGTGGGGCATGCCATTACCCGGGTGTGTACACGTGTGGAGCGGGGACGCTACCACACAATACACAGACAACAGCGCTGAACATCACATTTAATGCAAGAAGTGGAGTTTTTATTTAAGTACCTCCAATGTTTTTGTGAACGGGTACAAGATTTCAAGATCTCGCTGACTGACAGCAGCGTTCAAGGTCACGCGGTGAGGAAGCGTCTCTGCCAGAGGGTCGGGTCAATGCTCCTGGGCAAGCTGCGGTTAGCTGCCCCCCACAACCTGACACGCGTGCGCCTCCCCGTCACCCTAGTTCTCACCAAGACATGCAGCCCTCCCCTCTGATGCGCCCCCTGTGCAGTTCTTCAAGTTTGACAAGAAGCTGCAAGATGCCGGCCAGTTTTTGAAGCTGGACGACAACTTGCTGGGGAAGGTGAGGGCACAGACTTGTTGCGCACAAGCCGGTACCAAGGGAGAAATGGTCCAGTGGTATTACGCGGGTGGCATCCATACCTAAAGGTTGAGGGATCGAAGCCGCCACAACATCCCCTCTCCCCCTTCTAGAGCGCCGGGCTCCATGTTCCTGCCCCCTCACATAGGAGGGCGGCATGGCTGCACCATGGTCATGGCTGTGCATGTTAGCTGGATTTGTGCCTAGTCATTCCCTACCAGCCCCACGCGGCCGAGCGGTCAATAGGGCCCAGCGGGTATGCACCGTTCTAAACCCGGTACCAAGGTACACCCCTGCCTGGTACCCCTGAGTGTCTATTGCACACAACCTGGTGCCAGGATGACGCTGATGACCCCTGATTGGTACCGCCGATTGTTTGTTGCACACAACCTGGTACCACTTTACCAGGGCGACCCCTGATTGTTGCAGACCCAGGGTATTCCTAACTTAATTGGGTCTAGCTGCACAGGACTGGCATAAATGGGCTGTTTGGTGTGACGATAAACTGCTGGGGACGGTGAGGGGACTCCTACTTTACCCAGTTCACCCCGCCTGGCTCAATCAAACAGGCTGAAGAACCTTAAGTGGATGAGTTTTCCCCCTGTGGAGCTGCTATGCCTGTGAATGCTCCATTTTCAAGAGCTCTCTTCTAAAGGTGGAAGAAGGAGTCCTTCTCCCCTAACCCTGAGCCCTGAACTCTGAACCTAATTGCAGATTGAGCACTTCGACGTTGACGACTACCCCGGCCTGGTCCTGGACGACCGCCAGGAGAGAGGCATGGCTGCGGCGCAGGCCGTGATCCTCCGCATCCGGAACCGTGAGATCTACATATACATCAACGAAATCAAGCTCAACCCAAGCATCCCCAGCAATGCCGTGGAGAGCATCATCAAGGCAAGCAAGCCTAAACCCTAAACCCTTAACCTCAGGGCTGAGTGTGTGTGGCGGGGGGGGGGGGCAAAGTGGCAGGGGGGGGGCATATGATCCCTTTCCAAATAATCAATACATTGGGAGGATAGATTATTTGGGGTGGAAGCTTACGAGGTCCATGCTTGGAGGAAACTAGCTGCTGTGGCCAGCAGGTCATGTGTGATGTGTCCTGCTGGTTTAAGCTGCTGCCTTCCAAGTTCCTCTGCCGCAAAGCCTTCATCATCCAGCCCGGCATAACCCGACCTGAAGTTGGGAAGGTGCACAAAGGGGTAACCCTCACGCCTGTGCTGCTGAAGTGAACTTCAAATATAGCCAACATGTAGCATGCAATTAACAAAATGAAGGACTGCTGATATCTTGCTTGAACAAGGGTATGAAAGTTCAAATAGTAAGTAAAGCTGGTCAAAAGCTTGAGACTCTTCTTCCCAGTGTCTATTTTAATGTGTTCCAGAGCACCTTCTGGGGCCGCCGGGCGACCATAACTGGGCCAATCAGGACCAAACCTTGACCGGCCTATGGACGGTGGCCCGAGCATTAGGGCTTACTACACCAGGCCCCCACGGCCCAAGGCTGTGGAGTAGCTGAATTGTAGCTGAAGCGTGCTAAAATAATCACTGCTTCTTCCCCGTGCAGAACTTTACTGACGTGGACATCATGAGCTGCTACACCAAAAGTGATGTGAAGCTGAAGAGGGAAGATATCATCTGCTCGGTCAACAAGATCGACTTCTCAATGAACGACAAGAACCCCATGGACGCAGTCAAGTTCTTCCACAACTTTGACGATACGTGAGTGGTGGCAGTGGGAGGACTGGGGGAACGCGGTCAAGTTTTTTCACAACTCTAAGAATGAGTGAATGGTGACAGAAGGCGGTCAAGTTTATTCTGGGGAAGGCGGTCAAGTTGTTTCACAGCTTGAAGAATTAGTGAGTGGTGGCAGAGGAAGGGCTGGGGGGAGGCGGTCAAGAGCCTCCACAGCTTCAATATTGAGTGAGTGGTGGCAGAGGGAGGGCTGGGGGAGGCGGCCAAGAGCCTCCACAGCTTCAATATTGAGTGAGTGGTGGCAGAGGGAGGGCTGGGGGAGGCGGTCAAGAGCCTCCACAGCTTCAACAATGAATGAGTGGTGACAGAGGGAGGGCTTGGGGGAGGCGGTCAAGAGCCTCCACAGCTTTAATAATGAGTGGCTGGTCGCATGTGGAGAGGCTGGGGGGGCAGAGTGAGTGCAGTGGCTGAATCCGGGTGAGGGGTGTCAGTGGCTGCTTGGGAGTGGCAAGGGAGTGGTGAGACTGCACCCCGAACTCTGTGTTTCATCCTTGCATATTGTTGCACCCTGTACCTTGCCCCCAATTATGGTGCACCTTGCACCTTACCCTCATGTCTTGCAGCTCCCTGCTCTCTGAACCCCACTACCCTGCCCCCAACTCTTTGTAGGACTGCCCAGCCCATTGCAAAAGACGACGCGTCATACATGCTCACCAACGTCTTCCAGGTGGGGTTGTTGAATTGTGGCTGAAAAGTGTGCTTTGGATGACACTGCGGCTGAGGCCTGTGGCCAGGGGGCACGCAAGAGGGTTTCTGCACCGGCCCACCTCTCATGCATGACCGCTAGGTGCGGTCTCCTTTTCAAAGCGTTTGGCTTTCGTATTTCGATAGTCCGTTCGTTTTTTACTGCACGTCGGCCTTGCTATTCCTCGCATGATGGGGTGTGTGCAGTTTAAGACACTGTGCACGCTAGGGCAACGTTTCAGAGCGCCAGAGAGGATGGAGAGAGGTTTCAGGGCACCAGCTCGCCTCCCCAAGCCCAAGGAGATAAATCGCTGAGCCACCAGAGTTGTTTACTAGGTTTGGGTTTAAGTTTAAGGTTGCTGACCAACCTTCCAACGGCTCCGGAGCCGGTATGCACGAGAGCCTCAACCCCAAAGCCTTGAAGCTGGCGCTCTCTGGACCCTGCGCATGTGATGAGCACAACCTGAACCCTGGACCCTATGTATGCAGTCCCTGAAACCTGAAACCTGGAACTTGTAAACGCAACCTCATAACCTGAAAACTGGGCCATGTCTGAGTTATCCCCAAACCCTGAACCCTGTGTTTGCGACCCCCATAACCTGAACCCTGGATACCCTGTGTTTGTGCCCTCAGGAGAAGACCCTGCGGCTGTACACCCGGAACCGCGACGACCAAGTGATCCAAGCGCTGGAGCAGGCGCTAGATGAGTGGCGCAGGCGCTTCGTTGTGCCACACAATCCCAAAAGTCGCATGGCCATGACGCCGATCAAACAGCGGCGGACATCCATGCAGCAGCCGGCGGTGCCGCACAACAACGGGAGCGGGGGCATGGAGGCGGCAGTGGCGGCGGGCCCGTCGGACTTCACTAATGTGATCAAGCAGAAGCGGCGGCGGAGCCTGCATGAGGACATGGACGACGCGTTGTAGGAGGGAGCGTGCAACTTGAGGGGTTCGGTCGCGGCCAGTAGCTGGAAGTGGGAAGGGGAGCGGCAGGTAGCCAGCAGCAAGCTTGCACAGGGGAGGAAGGAGGGGGGGGGGAGAGCTCGCCTGCATGCAGGGCAGGAGCGAGCGTGGGGCGGTCGCAGCCAGTAGCTGAGAAGGGGAGCCACAGGCGGCCAGCAGCAAGCTTGCACACACTGGGGAGGGGAGGGTGTGTGTACGAATGCCTGCATGCAGGGCAGGAGCGTGTGCGTAGCTGAAGCAGAGCGGCCGAAGCCACTAGCCGAGAAGGGGGGCAGCAGGCAACCCACAGCAAGCTCGCACACACACGTGGGGACTGGGGAGGAAGGGGGGGGGGGAGGTGCACACCTGCCCGCAGGGCAGGAGTGAGCGCGGGGCGGTCACAGCCATAGCTGAGAAGGGGAGCCACAGGTAGCCAGCAGCAAGCTGGCACACAAGGGGGGGGAGAGGGGGGGGGGGGGGTGAGAACACCTGCATGCAGGGCAGGAGTGGGTGCGAAACAGCAGATGGGGAGCGGCCGCAGCCAGCAGCACGCTCGCATGCACACATGTTGACGTGAGGGGAGCGAACACCTATATGTGGTTAGGGGGCTGGTTAAGGGTTTGAGTGTTCAGCAGGATGGGGCTTGCAGGGGTGACTAGGATGTGTATCTGCTATCTAGTATGGACGAGTAGAGTGATAGAGAGAGAGTGATAGAGTGACAGAGAGAGACAGACGCATGGGGTGGGTGGCTTTGCTAGGTTCCTAGCCAGCCCTTTAGACCAGGTCTTGGCCAGGTGCCGCATTCTATAACGTACCACCAATTTAAATGTGTTTGCTGGGTTTTATATTCAGGCGTGTTTGCGTGCGGTTCATGTGTGACGGGGGGGAGTGGATGAGGGATGGTGCAGGACTGCAGGTATTCAAATAAGCAGACTCGGTTTTAGGATGGATGTGAGTGCACGGTGATGAGGGAGGTGAGGGTATAATAGGGCTTGGCTTTTAGGATTTTGCATCAGGCATTGTGTTTGTCATACGGCACAAAATCGGTGTTTTTTATCACAACCAGCTTTGCTTGCTGGCCATAGCGTCACCTCCATGCCGACATGGATGCATGACGCATGTCGACGGTGGCCAAGCGCGCGCGGTGGTTCTGTTCAGTTATCTTTTCTTGCCTTGATTTGTCCTAACAAGGCGTCGAGTGAACACGTGGTTTACGTGGTTTGTTTGAGGGTGGTTGAATTATAAACATTGGCGGTTATTCAAAGTGTGGAGCCGTCTACCGGGCAAGCAAAGCTGGGTGTTGTGAAGCTGTGTAGCTGGGGTGCTGGACCTGCTGGATAATCATTCAATTCAGAAGATTCGTCGTGTGCCGCTTTTGAAGTGCAACCTGGACCGTTTTCGATTTTTTTGTACTAAGCGCTTGGCTGGCCATGCCCACTTTGCGCGCCACCTGGCATGCGCTACTCCTGACCCAAAGTTTGGATGCCAGGCATAAATGCACACAAGCGGCCCGCCTCTTGATTATGATGGCCAGGGCAGCAACTTAAGGAGGTATGTGTTGCTGGCATGCACTCCTAAAGTACTCGACCTAAGTCTTGAGTTCAAGCACCAATTATCCTCTTGAGCCTTGAGGTAAGCAAATTATAAAGCAGCGTATGCATGAGTGCTAGGGCATGGGAGAGTGGGGCATATCCCACTGGCCGTGAATCCGGAGGACTCACTGGCGTGAAGCTTTGTCTTGTTTAGACAGCCTGATCTGGTCTCGTATTCAGCCTCCGTCGAGGGCTCTGCGTGGGTGCGTTTCGAGCCATGCGTGCATTTAAAAGTTAGGCCGGCGCCCTGTTGACTGCTGTCCCCCGCCGCCTCTGCTGCGCACTCCCCAATGGTCTTTCGTTCACTTCCTCTCCCTCTGGCTGACTCCAATAGGGTGGCAGCATGCTGCATGGCTGCATGGCTCCCTTTCTCTCCTCTCTCTTTTCCCCCTTTTTCTCTCCCTCCTTTCCCTCCCTCTGTATGGCTCCAACAGGATGGCAGTAGGGGGGAGGGATGCAGGAGTGGTTTTCAGCTACAAATCAGCTTCATCACAGCCTATTGGTAGGAGAGTGCTATGATTGTACCCCACCATCCACGGCATATGCGTCGTCATCATCGTCGCTGGTCTACCTTTGGCTTTCGCAATCCATTTGCTGTGTTAGTCTCATGCAACGGTATGTCAGCACTATCCACTGCTTAGAGCGGACATGCTCCAGGTCCCTACTGCCAAGGGGGGCCTGTACAGCTTGGGGGAGTTGACACCAGAGCAGCTGATGATGGAGGCAGCTGTAGTGACAGGGGTGCTCATGCACTTGACGTACTCTGGAGGGAGTGAGGCTGATGGATCAGCAGCGTCCTCGGCTTTGGGTGGGAAAGTCGGTGTCCTGCTCAAGGTGCCAGCCTACAGGGCCATCCCCTTTGCAATGTCAGCCTCCCCTTCTCTGGGTATCATTGCGACGTGCGAGGTGTCGACCCTTGACGTCATCTTCAGCTGCCTGCTAGCCCAGATGGTGAGGGGTCCTGGTCAGCTTCTAGCCACCCTGGCCACTGATGACACCCCCCGACGGTTGGAGGATCTTCAGTAAGAATATGGACCACCAGTAGCTGGGGATGTGCCGACCATGTGCAAGGTGCATGGCTGTGGGTAGATAATCAAGCTATCAGCTATGCGGTTGCACGTTGGAGCGCACATCTTGCTGCACCAGTGTGGGGAAGCCTGTAGCTTGGAGCCAAGTGGTGCTGAGGCATGCGGCTTCTGTGCCATTGTGTGTGACGACAGGACATCAGGCCTGTGCAAAACAGACTTGGGCAGAGGCTTTACGAGCGGTATGCTAGCAGTCGAGTCCCGCTGCCCCTGAAGTAAAAAATGTCATGTGCGGCATTTATGTGGCTGCTGAGAGGGGTTCTACCAACAATCTTTGCACCAACAGACCAGTGGCTTCCACCATCTGCAGGAGCATCGCGCGTACCATCCGCCCTGTCTGGAGTGATCACTTCCTAGATCACATGGAGTCAGCCCACCCTGGTCAGAAGCTGACGGAGGCAGACGTGACGAGATATGCCATCAGCACTGAGAAGTTTAAGGGGGGGGGGCAAAGAGCTCCCCAAGAAGCCGGAGACCAGGCTTCTGAAGCAGCACATCAGCCCGCAGTGAGATGCTAGGTTGATGCCACTCATGCGTGAGTCCTCTCATTTCTGGATCCTTGTGGTCTCTAGCAATGACAGGTAGCTGGCAGGTGGTAGTTAGTGCAATGGTTTATTCTTTTGTTTCACCGCTTGACATTTGTGAATTATCTACATGTATCGACACCATTAGAAGCGCGCTGATGAGCTGATTGAAATTGACCCCGCTCCCTTCCTTACATTTTGATTTTGACTGAGAAATGAAGGTTTTACTTGGTTCCGGACGTTGGAGGGGGGAGGGGTGCCAGGGGTCGTTTGACATTTTTTATGATGGGGTATTTGACTTTCTTTTTTGCACCCCCTCGGACAGGCCCATGATTTAATTCATACAGACTCATGATTAAATAAAGGCAGGCTCGCGATCCAAATAAGGGAGGACCATGGTTTGGGTGGGTAGGCCCATTCTTAAGCCCAGACATGCCCATGATCATATTATGGTGTTTGCCCCGGGGGTCACTGGTTTTTGCGCGCTGTCGTCGCGTTTGAAATGCTCAAATGCCTGTTCTGCTTTATGGGCACATGTCCCATGCATAAAATGTGATGCTCTGCTGGACTGTAAAAACTTGACGAAACTTCACAGTCAACACTGAGAACGAGCTGAGTCGATGACATCTGTAAGCCAGGCTTTAGGCTACAGCAACTCAATCTAAGCCTCCCAAGTCTATCACATCTTCACTTGATACTTCTTCTTCCACAGCAGCAACGGCAGCCTCGTCCATCATTTGCTCCTCCTGCGCTGCAGCAGCAGCCTCTGCCCTCCGAGCAGCAGCAGCAGCGGCAGCATCTAGCAATCTTTCCTCCTCCTGCATTGCAGCTTCAGCGGCGGCAGCCACCTCTGCCAGGAGCTCCCGCATCAGCGCCCGAAGCTGCTGCCCCACGCTGGCAGCCGCAGGGGATGAGGAGGCCGTACAGCGGCGAGCACCCTCCTGTACTGCCGCCATGGCCTCAGTGCGCCTATCCGGGGCATCAGGGTCAGTCCAGTTCAGCCTTGTCACTTCAATATCAGGCGCAGCGCTGCGCGATTTGCCCTACCCTTAGCTACTTATTCAGCTACAAGCCCTACGAAGTTGCTATTTTCCCCTATCCCCCCATATTTTCTTTCAGCCAGCGCCGACATGCCCCTAGCGGGGCGCTTGGCCTTATTTTTCTTCCCCCATTTTCGTTAATTTTACTTTCCCCGCCCGTGACTTCACCAGGGTGTCAACCAGTTTTTCCGTTTCGTGGGATAGCTACATATCCGCTTCATGTCAGCTACATGTTTGCAGCTGCACCAGCACGCCTCAACCCCACATCTCCCGGTTCCACCTACCTCTGTGCCTTGAAATTGGGATTATAATGACCTCGCCTGCGCTTCCGCACTTGCCCCAGCGCGCCTAGGCCCCAAATCTCCTGACTTCCACTCACCTACCCAGCCGCCCCAGCGCCTGCCCTCTACGCAGGTACGCCTTGAGAAACCCCGTGTCCATACCCAGCGCGCTGTCCGCGTCCATCAGCGCCGCCTGCCAGTGCCGCTTCACAGAGCTAGCCTCATTGTGGTCCATCCCCTCCAGCAGGCCGCTGGGATCTATCTGGCCTGTTGGGACAAGAGGAGGAGATGAGGGAGAAAGGGGGGGAGGGGACTAAAAGGACGAGGTGGAGGAGGGAGGGACGAGGGGACGAAAAGGACGAGATGGGGGAGGAAGGGAGGAAGGGGGCAAGGGGAAGCAATAAGGGGGGAGGCAGGCGAGAAGAATAAAGGGAAGGAGATGAGAGATGAAGGCAGGAAGGAGGGGTCAAAAGGAGGAAATTACGGAAGAAGGCAAAAATGTGAGGTCAAGAGGAGGAGATGAGGGAGGAAGGGAGGGAGGAGGGGTCAACAGTAGCAAGTCAGGGAGGGAGACAGGGGGACACACTTTCCACACATCCCAAAATCTGCTCTCACTCGGGGCTACGAACAATTGATTGTTGAAAGACAACTTATGACTGCAGAGGGAGGACTGGGCAGTTTCATTCATACCCAACGCACCTTCCCTGAAAGGCCCAGACCCCCCTCGAGCCAGGTAGGCAGCTGCCCTGTTGGTGTGTAGCACTGCTCGCCTGGGTCCTTCTTCCATCAGCTGAGTGGAGTGCACCGGGGCGTCCAGAGCAGCACTGCGGCCAGGTGCACGCTCATGTTCACTGTTTTTGAATTCAAGCAGGCTGTAACACCTTTATCAAACCCCATTTTCTTCAATCCTAAATCGCCTTAGTCAACGCCCATTTCTCCAGCGAGTACTGCGTAAATCAACGCCCACTCCTTCAATGCTGTACCACCTTGGCCAGCGTCCAATTCTTCGATGCTGTCCCGCCTTTGCCAACGCCCACTCCTTTGTTTCAAATCGAATTGAGGATCCCAAGTTCTCAGGCTCATGGGAAAATGGGCCTCAGCAGCGAGGGGGCTGCTTACAGTGCATACAGTGATTATATGTACCGGCAGTAGTTACGGGATAATTGGTTGTGAGTGCAGGTGGTTCCCTTCAACAAACCTAGAGCAATACAAAATATACATACCGGTATACCGTATGTATTTTTGAAGTCATTTGAGCAGGCGGCTGTCTGCATCCACCTGCCATGATCATGGACTGGGACGTCTGATCTGCAGTACGGAGTACGACACCATGCTGTGCATTGTAGGGCATGCCCACCTGTAGTGCCGTATAGCCTCGCTGTACGCCCCATAGCCATACGCCGAATTGCCCAGGTCTTTCAGTCGCTCCGACTCTGATGGCTGATAGGAGTTGATCTAAAGGGGTGGGAGCACCACAAAGGAAAGGGGGTCGTGTGTTGTCAGCGGTGGAGGTCAGGGGGCACCGTGCAGTGTTGATTGTGCGCTGTGTGCGTCCGTTGAAGGAAGAAGATTTCAAGGAAACGCTGCAATCTTGGTTTTTGTGAGATCGGTTCCTGCACCATGAAAGTTGTAAACAGCACCTACCTAGTAGCTACAGGCCTCAACTGCCCCAATCAAGGTCGCTGACTTGTCTCTCTCCTAGAACCTTCAACCCAGAAGCTGGATCCACATGTCTGGTAAAGGAAAAGGGATCAAAACTCAATTGAAATGTCTGGGGCCCGTTCACATACCTGTGTCTTGTGAAGCACAACTTCTATGCGAATCCCACCCCCTCCTTGATTGCTGGGCATTGTTGTCTGCAGGGTATCCCCCCAGCTGAGGAGCCATGAAGGATGCAACAGGTGGATTTAAATGCCTGGGCCTCCTTCACGCACCTGCGTCTTATCGTGCACCACCTCATTGCGCAGCTCCTCCCCCTCCTGGATCGTGGTTTGCCGGGGATCCTCATCCAGCTGGGGAGTCATGTGGGAATCGGCCGGAGGGAAGCGAGCGAAATCCTCGTACAGCTGCAACAAAAAGCCCAAGGCAGCAAGCAGGCTCCTATCAGATGCAATACTTAGTCAGAGGCTCAGAGCTGGGTCGTCGAACCAAGGACTGCATTTTCAAATTAATGAGCGAAGTTCTCATGTAGTTGGGGCCTGTTAAAGGCAGCAAGCAAGCTGATCAAGACACTCATAGTTGGGCGGTCCAGGAAAGGGCTCTATTTTGAATCCAAGAAAGATGACATCAGTTTGAAATACCGGTAGGTCAGCGACCTGTCGTAAGTCAAAAGCAGGCAGATCAAGGCAGTGAACGCTGTGCGATCATGCAAATCATTACATTTTGAAATCCAAGAGAGAAGTCATCGCACAGTTGCAACAAGGAGTCCAAGACAACATGCAAGCTGATTAAGGCACTCAGAGCTGGACGGTCATGCCAAGGCCTTCAGCCATTGAAACCAATATCATGGCTTCTCAATATTTGGAGTTGCCTCCTACATCACTGCAATGTTGCCTCTCATCCCATCTGCCTGTTCTCCCATATTCAAATTCCTGGCCCACCTTCTTTGCAAGCTGCTGCTCTTCTGGGATCAAACCCTGTCTTTTACTCCAGTGCTGCAGAAGCTCCAACAGGTTGGTGCTCAATCTCAGCACTCGGTTCTGCACATTTAGGCACAGGGTAGGTTGAATCAGGGGTTGAAGCCTGGGTTGAAGGTACGTAAGCGTATATGAAGGGGTAACTTGCTCGTCACAGCTTCATCGTCGTCGGCTAGTTGAGACTTGAGATGGTTGGGGCGTCAAACGCCAGCAACGCATAACGCATTCATCTGCATCTTGCACCTTCGCTGCGTCGTAGCATGTGCTGCCGAATCGGTATGAAGCCATGATGGTCATGCATCACCCTATCTGTTTTGATCTGCATCGTACATCGTGTTGCTGCCGCTGCCAAAATTTGAAATTAGCTCGCAGTGCAATTTACTGCTGCCATGCCGACTGCCGACTGAGCACACCTGTAGCTTGCGCTTGCATCAGGGGCAACCCCCTGGCTTGCATCGTCTAGCAACCGCCCCATGGCCCTATGTCATTATCCAGGGCAGGGTCAGAGGTGTATTACTGCGCCTGATGATCACGATTGACGATCCAGGTCAGGGCCAGGGGCAGTAGGAGCAGGGAGCACTGTCACGGTCCGGGCAGGGTCAAGGTGCATTATCATGATCTGGGTCTGCGGGTTTATCCACTGGCGGGGTTTGTCAACATAAGCAGCTTCTCACTGGCCTACTGGTAGAGTATATACAGTTGATTCCATGGCAGACTGGAGATCTGCAAAGTCTTCGCTTATTCCCAGTCTTCAGACCTTCTTTGGCCATGCAAGTCCCAGTATGATAGCTAGAAGGTGTTAGACATGAACAGCACCAGATCAGGAGGTGGCAAGGTTCTAGGGCTTCGATCCAGCATTTTAATTTGTTCCCCTCATCAATCCTAGTCAGCCCTCAAACCTGAGAGCGGAATCCCCAAAATGTTTAGAAAGAAACCGTGAAGCTAAAATCATTTAAGCATACAGAGAACCCTAGCCAGGGTTTCCATCAGGTTTTCACGTCAGAATCTCCCCCCAAATGCATGGACGCTATCATTACCCCAAAGAACAGTCGCACTTACCGGGGTGCAGTGTTAACAAAGCAAATAAGTGACGGCCAGCAGTCTCAAAGCGACTTTTTAAGGCAGGATCTAAAACCCTTTTGAATCTGAGAGTAGAGACCGTAAGGTTGCACTCACAGGAGTGAAGTGGTAACGGAGCCAAGAGGTGTAGAAGGCCAGCATCCTCAGGGCGAGCATGGAGGATCCCGGGAAGGTGTCCGGCTGATGACGCAACAGGGACGCAATGAAAGAAGAGCTGCAGGCAACAGCAACAGCAGCGGCAGTCAGCGGCTGCCAAATGTGCCTGGCTGATGACGCAACAGGGACGCAATGAAAGAAGAGCTTCAGGCAACAGCAACAGCAGTAAGCGACTCTCAAATGTGCCGGGCTGATGACGCAGCAGGAACGCAATGGAGGAACTGCATGCAGCAGCAACAGCAGCAGCAGTCAGCGGCTGTCAACAGGGCCTCACTGGTGCTGCAACAGGAACACAATTTAGGAGGAGCTGCATGCAACAACAACAGCAGCAGCAGCAGTCAGCGGCTGTCAACAGGGCCTCACTGGTGCCGCAATAGGAACACAATGAAGGAGGAGGTGTCGGGACCAGCAACAGCAACAGCAGCAGCAGTCAGCGGCTGTCAAATGTGCCGGGCTGATGACGCAGCAGGAACGCAATGGAGGAACTGCATGCAGCAGCAACAGCAGCAGCAGTCAGCGGCTGTCAACAGGGCCTCACTGGTGCTGCAACAGGAACACAATTTAGGAGGAGCTGCATGCAACAACAACAGCAGCAGCAGCAGTCAGCGGCTGTCAACAGGGCCTCACTGGTGCCGCAATAGGAACACAATGAAGGAGGAGGTGTCGGGACCAGCAACAGCAACAGCAGCAGCAGTCAGCGGCTGTCAAATGTCAAAATGTGTCTTGCTTGTGCTGCAACACGTACACGATGAAGGAGGAGCAGCAGGCAACGGCAACAGCGACAGCCAGCAGTCAGCGGCTGTCAAATGTGTCTTGCTAATGCCGCAACAGACAAAATGAAGGCTACAGGCAAATGTGTCTCACAGCTGCAGGCAACAGCAACAGCCAGCAGTCAGTTGTCCACCATCTGAAGCAGCCACAGCATCAACTAGCCGTACCTCAGCCCCTGGCAGAAATCAACCCAGGCTCCTTTTGCCTAGTCAGTCAGCACATGGCCAAAGATGGCGACCAGCAGACCACACTGGGGCAGAGATGACTGATGCGTAAGCATGGTAACGCAAGAATACCTGACAGGTCGCAAATGTTACTGTCACAACAATGAAAAAAAAACGCTCCCACAGGTTGCCTCAGTTGTTTCTATATGTCTTGCATGATGTTCAACTCGCGGAGGCCGCCAACCACTTCCTCGCTCAATTCAAAACTTTGAACAGACAGATGAGGAGGCCATCAGCCATCTCCTCATTCATGTTTAGCTCTGCTGTATTTGTTACAATGCTGCATGCATCTAGCCTGTCCCTTACTCACTTCCTTAGCTCAAATAGCTGACGCCACATCAGGCGGTCCGGCCCATCCGCCGCCGGACCCCGGGCCCCTGCTTCTTCCCCGCCGGGCGGCGTGTGCCAGGGATAAAGGCTCTCTGCATGCAGGGAGATAAATCGCAGCAGTAAGCAGCAGGTGGCATCTCAGCAGTAGGCAGCAGGTGGCATCTCAGCAGTAGGCAGCAGGTGACATCTCAGCAGTAGTCAGCAGGTGGCAGTAGGTGGCATCACAGCAGTAGGCAGCAGTAGGCAGCAGGAGGCATCTCAGCAGTAGGCAGCAGGTGGCAGTAGGTGGCATCTCAGCAGTAGGCAGCAGTAGGCAGTAGGTGGCATCTCAGCAGTAGGCAGCAGGTGGCAGTAGGTGGCATCTCAGCAGTAGGCATCAGGTGGCATCAGGTGGCATCTCAGCAGGTGGCATCAGGTGGCAGCAGGTGGCATCTCAGCAGGTGGCATCAGGTGGCAGCAGGTGGCATCTCAGCAGGTGGCATCAGGTGGCAGCAGGTGGCATCTCAGCAGGTGGCATCAGGTGGCAGCAGGTGGCATCTCAGCAGGTGGCATCAGGTGGCAGCAGGTGGCATCTCAGCAGTAGCAGGTGGAAGCAGGCATCATGTGGCATCACAGCAGTAGCAGGTGGCATCAGGTGGCAACAGTTCGCATCATGTGGCAGCAGGTGGCATCACAGCAGGTGGCATCACAGCAGGTGGCAGCAGGTGGCATCACAACAGGTGGCAGCAGGTGGCATCACAGCAGGTGGCAGCAGGTGGCATCACAGTAGGTGGCAGCATGTGGCATCAGGTGGCATCACATCAGGTGGCAGCAGGTGGCATCACAGCAGGTGCCAGCAGGTGGCAGCAGGTGGCATCTCAGCAGTACGCATCAGGTGGCATCTCAGCAGTAGGCAGCAGGTGGCATCAGGTGGCATCTCAGCAGTAGGCAGCAGGTGGCATCCCAGCAGTAGACAGCAGGTGACATCTCAGCAGTAGGCAGCAGGTGGCATCTCAGCAGTAGGCAGCAGGTGGCATCTCAGCAGTAGGCAGCAGGTGGCATCTCAGCAGTAGGCATCAGGTGGCATCAGGTGGCATCTCAGCAGTAGGCAGCAGGTGGCATCCCAGCAGTAGACAGCAGGTGACATCTCAGCAGTAGGCAGCAGGTGGCATCTCAGCAGTAGGCAGCAGGTGGCATCTCAGCAGTAGGCAGCAGGTGACATCTCAGCAGTATGCATCAGGTGGCATCTCAGCAGTAGGCAGCAGGTGGCATCCCAGCAGTAGGCAGCAGGTGACATCTCAGCAGTAGGTAGCAGGTGGCAGTAGGTGGCATCACAGCAGTAGGCAGCAGGTGGCGTCTCAGCAGTAGGCAACAGGTGGCAGTAGGTGGCATCTCAGCAGTAGGCATCAGGTGGCATCTCAGCAGTAGGCATCAGGTGGCATCTCAGCAGGTGGCATCAGGTGGCAGCAGGTGGCATCACAGCAGTAACAGGTGGCAGCAGGTGGCATCACAACAGTAGCAGGTGCCAGCAGGTGGCATCAGGTGGCATCACAGCAGTAGCAGGTGGCATCAGTTGGCATCAGTTGGCATCAGGTGGCATCACAGCAGGTGGCATCAAAGCAGGTGGAATCACAGCAGGTGGAATCACAGCAGGTGACAGCAGGTGGCATCACAGCAGGTGGCAGCATGTGGCATCACAACAGGTGGCAGCATGTGGCATCACAGCAGGCGGCAGCATGTGGAAGCAGGTGGCATCACAGCATGTGGCAGCAGGTGGCATCACAGCGGGTGCCAGCAGGTGGCAGCAGGTGGCATCACAGCAGGTGGCAGCAGGTGGCATCACAGCAGGTGGCAGCAGGTGACATCACAGCAGGTGGCAGCAGGTGGCATCACAGCTGGTGGCAGCAGGTGGCATCACAGCAGGTGGCATCACAGCACGTGGCAGCAGGTGGCAGCAGGTGGCATCACAGCAGGTGGCAGCAAGTGGCATGACAGCAGGTGGCAGCAGGTGGCATCACAGCATTAGGCAGCAGGTGGCAGCAGGTAGCCTCGCAGCATTAGGCAGCAGGTGGCATCTCAGCAGTAGGCAGCAGTAGTCAGCAGGTGGCATCACAGCAGTAGGCAGCAGTAGGCAGCAAGTGGCATCACAGCAGGTGGCAGCAGGTGGCAGCAGGTGGCATCACAGCAGGTGGCAGCAGGTGGCATCACAGCAGTAGGCAGCAGGTGGCAGCAGGTAGCCTCACAGCATTACGCAGCAGGTGGCAGCAGGTGGCATCTCAGCAGTAGGCAGCAGGTGGCAGCAGGTAGCCTCACAGCATTAGGCAGCAGGTGGCAGCAGGTGGCATCTCAGCAGTAGGCAGCAGTAGACAGCAGGTACCATCACAGCAGAAGGCAGCAGGTGGCATCACAGCAGTAGCAGGTGGCAGCATGTGGCATCACAGCAGTAACAGGTGGCATCAGGTGGCATCTCAGTAGTAGGCAGTAGGTGGCATCAGGTGGCATCTCAGCAGTAGGCAGCAGGTGGCATCACAGCAGTAGGCAGCATGTGGCAGCAGGTAGACTCACAGCATTAGGCATCAGGTGGCATCAGGTGGCATCATAGCAGTAGCAGGTGGCATCAGGTGGCATCACAGTATTGGCAGGTGGCAGCAGGTGGCATCACAGCAGTAGCACTTGGCAGCAGGTGGCATTGCAGCAGGAAGCAGCAGGTGGCAGCAGGTGGCATTGCAGCTGTAGGCAGCAGGTGGCAGCAGGTGGTATTGCAGCTGTAGGCAGCAGGTGGCAGCAGGTGGTATTGCAGCTGTAGGCAGCAGGTGGCAGCAGGTGGTATTGCAGCTGTAGGCAGCAGGTGGCAGCAGGTGGCATTGCAGCTGTAGGCAGCAGGTGGCAGCAGGTGGTATTGCAGCTGTAGGCAGCAGGTGGCAGCAGGTGGCATTGCAGCTGTAGGCAGCAGGTGGCAGCAGGTGGTATTGCAGCTGTAGGCAGCAGGTGGCAGCAGGTGGCATTGCAGCTGTAGGCAGCAGGTGGCAGCAGGTGGTATTGCAGCTGTAGGCAGCAGGTGGCAGCAGGTGGTATTGCAGCTGTAGGCAGCAGGTGGCAGCAGGTGGCATTGCAGCTGTAGGCAGCAGGTGGCAGCAGGTGGTATTGCAGCTGTAGGCAGCAGGTGGCAGCAGGTGGTATTGCAGCTGTAGGCAGCAGGTGGCAGCAGGTGGCATTGCAGCTGTAGGCAGCAGGTGGCAGCAGGTGGTATTGCAGCTGTAGGCAGCAGGTGGCAGCAGGTGGTATTGCAGCTGTAGGCAGCAGGTGGCAGCAGGTGGTATTGCAGCTGTAGGCAGCAGGTGGCAGCAGGTGGTATTGCAGCTGTAGGCAGCAGGTGGCAGCAGGTGGTATTGCAGCTGTAGGCAGCAGGTGGCAGCAGGTGGCATTGCAGCAGGAAGCAGCAGGTGGCAGCAGGTGGTATTGCAGCTGTAGGCAGCAGGTGGCAGCAGGTGGCATTGCAGCTGTAGGCAGCAGGTGGCAGCAGGTGGTATTGCAGCTGTAGGCAGCAGGTGGCAGCAGGTGGTATTGCAGCTGTAGGCAGCAGGTGGCAGCAGGTGGCATTGCAGCAGGAAGCAGCAGGTGGCAGCAGGTGGTATTGCAGCTGTAGGCAGCAGGTGGCAGCAGGTGGTATTGCAGCTGTAGGCAGCAGGTGGCAGCAGGTGGTATTGCAGCTGTAGGCAGCAGGTGGCAGCAGGTGGTATTGCAGCTGTAGGCAGCAGGTGGCAGCAGGTGGCATTGCAGCTGTAGGCAGCAGGTGGCAGCAGGTGGCATTGCAGCTGTAGGCAGCAGGTGGCAGCAGGTGGTATTGCAGCTGTAGGCAGCAGGTGGCAGCAGGTGGTATTGCAGCTGTAGGCAGCAGGTGGCAGCAGGTGGTATTGCAGCTGTAGGCAGCAGGTGGCAGCAGGTGGCATTGCAGCTGTAGGCAGCAGGTGGCAGCAGGTGGTATTGCAGCTGTAGGCAGCAGGTGGCAGCAGGTGGTATTGCAGCTGTAGGCAGCAGGTGGCAGCAGGTGGCATTGCAGCTGTAGGCAGCAGGTGGCAGCAGGTGGTATTGCAGCTGTAGGCAGCAGGTGGCAGCAGGTGGCATTGCAGCTGTAGGCAGCAGGTGGCAGCAGGTGGCAGCAGGTGGCAGCAGGTGGTATTGCAGCTTGCATAGGCAGTATGGGCAGCAAGTGGCATTGCAGGTTGCAATAGGCAGCAGATGGAGCCTCGGCTTAAGACAACAGGTGGCATCACAGCAATAAGCGGCATGCGGCATACTGGCTTCACAGCCAGCATTTGGCAACAAAGGGAGCCTCACCCAAAGAAGGCGGATAGCACCACAGGATTCACAGCATTAGGCGACAGGTGGCGCCTAAGCATGGAAGTAAACCGAGCATCAATGGAAAATTTTATGAATATTTTCACAGGGGGCAGGGAGGGAGGGGTCCGTAAGATTGGGAAAGAGGGGTGGGTAACTAAACATTAGGCGGCAGACAAAGCCTCAGTCATAGATGGCAGATGGCAGCGCAGCAATAGGCGGCAGCTGGGGCTTCAGGCTCTCAGACTCCAAACAAACTTAGGACCCCAACGGGTTATGAAATTCGACGAAATTTGACTGTTTTTGTCTTTCTTTCTCTTCAGTGAAATAGACTCCTTGTGAAGTAGCGACTCATAATAATAGGAGGAAACCAAACTGGCCCCAAAGGAGCGCGTGAGGGTGAAGTAAGCAGTGCAGCATGGGCCCCAAAGGAGCGCGTGAGGGTGAAGGAAGCAGTGCAGCATACGTCCCAAAGGAGCGCGTGAGGGTGAAGGAAGCAGTGCAGCATGGGCCCCAAAGGAGCGCGTGAGGGTGAAGGAAGCAGTGCAGCATGGGCCCCAAAGGAGCGCGTGAGGGTGAAGGAAGCAGTGCAGCATGGGCCCCAAAGGAGCGCGTGAGGGTGAAGGAAGCAGTGCAGCATGGGCCCCAAAGGAGCGCGTGAGGGTGAAGGAAGCAGTGCAGCATGGGCCACCAAGGAGCGCGTGAGGGTGAAGGAAGCAGTGCAGCATGGGCCCCAAAGGAGCGCGTGAGGGTGAAGGAAGCAGTGCAGCATGGGCCACCAAGGAGCGCGTGAGGGTGAAGGAAGCAGTGCAGCATGGGCCACCAAGGAGCGCGTGAGGGTGAAGGAAGCAGTGCAGCATGGGCCACCAAGGAGCGCGTGAGGGTGAAGGAAGCAGTGCAGCATGGGCCACCAAGGAGCGCGTGAGGGTGAAGGAAGCAGTGCAGCATGGGCCACCAAGGAGACCCTGACCCTGCCGCACAGCCCTCGGGCTGAGTAAGCCTAAGGAACGTGGAGATCATATGCACACGTCCTATAACTCGTTTGCCCACAAGGAAATCCAGGTGCGGGCCAAGCGAGGTGGGACATTCCTCTGGCCCTCATCATCCAGGCCTTTCAATATACTGAAGGCATATGCAAAGGACATGCAATTGCTATGCACATGCTCCTCTCTGTCTATTTTAGGTTGCCTCAGCTACACGTCAGTGACATCACGGCCAAAGGCTAGGGGGCATGGTGCCACGAGCCCTTTTGCTTGGGCCAAAGGCCGAAGGGGCTGGTCAAGGCTGGGTCCCCGGTGGCCTAGTGGTGGCTGCCCAGCGGCAAGCCAGAGGTCGTCTGGTGCGCACTATCATTTATAAAATTGGTGTTCTCAGCATGTGTGATGGACATGCAACTACCAGCTGTGCTCCTGATAGCTGGGCGCACAGCTGACAACGGCTGTTGCCCTTTCTTATGAGGGATTACAAACAAGAGCGATGCGCAGCTCCAAACCCTAAATCATCCTCAACATAGAGACACCCCGCTCATGCAGAAGATTGCATTTCGGTATACAGTAGGTATTTTGATAAACGTCCCCCCGCTTAAATGGGATCAGCGACGGGATCTCCCAGCTCTTACCGTCCGTGATGAGTAGAAGGGTGGTCATGGCCTGGCTGGCCACATGCAGGTTGACGTGGCCAAAGAGATCCACTAGACACCTGATGGCATGCAGACAGACCGGCAGGGAGAGAGGGAGTGAGGCAGGCAGGCAGGGAGGCAGACAGGCAAGGAGGGAGGGAGTGAGGCAGACAGGCAGGGAGGCAGACAGGCAGGGAGGGAGGGAGGGAGGGAGGTTGGTCGGTAGGTAGGCAGACAGGCAGGGAGGCAGACAGCAAAGGGAGGGAGGAAGGCAGGTTGGTCAGTAGATAGGCAGACAGGCAGGGAGGCAGACAGGAAAGGGAGGGAGGAAGGCAGGTTGGTCGGTAGATAGGCAGACAGGCAGGGAGGCAGACAGGAAAGGGAGAGAGGAAGGCAGGTTGGTCGGTAGATAGGCAGACAGGCAAGGAGGCAGACAGGAAAGGGAGGGAGGAAGGCAGGTTGGTCGGTAGATAGGCAGACAGGCAGGGAGGCAGACAGGAAAGGGAGGGAGGAAGGCAGGTTGGTCGGTAGGTAGGCAGACAGGAAAGGGAGGGAGGAAGGCAGGTTGGTCGGTAGGTAGGCAGACAGGCAGGGAGGGAGGCAGGTAGGTTGGTCAGTAGGCTGGTAGGCAGGGAGGCAGGAATACAGGCAGGTAAGCTGGTAGGTAGGTACGTAGGCAGGCATACAGACAGGCAGATTGAGGGTATATATTGGCAGACAGGTAGGCAAACAGAGTGGCAGGCGTTCAGGCAGGCAGGTCGAGAGCAAGGAAGGGAGGCAGGCATGCAGACAGGCAGGGAGGCATAATGTCAGTCCGACAGGCAGGTTGGAAAGCCTAAAGAGGTCCATGGCTCCATTAGACCATCAGAGTATCAGACAGATAGACAGACTCCTGATGTATCAGGCTCAGCTCAGAGGGGGGGAGGGGGGTGGGGGCAGGATGCCACATCCCACATTCATGTCGTGACGATTGCCATGATGAATGAGTTGCAGCCCTGGGTACCTAGCATCTAGCACTCCTCATGTATCGTATATCATGACATCTAGGATACAGAATACATTGTCTAGGGTGTAGCGTATATAATGTAACATTTAGCATGTATGAATAGATGATATGGAGGATCTAGCATCGACACATCTAGCATGTGTGATGCAGCATGGGCGATTTTAGGATATAGCATTAAGCAGGGCAATTTGGCTCAGATGGCCGCCTCCTCAGCATTTGGTTTCGGGTTGTTGGTTTAGGGTTGCTGTCAAAGTATCGACGGCGCATACACCCTAGGGCACACAGTCCGAAAGCATGGGGCAGAGCAAGCAGCAAGGACTGGGTTAGGGTTACCGATACAGCATTGACGACGCCTCCAGCCTAGGGGCAGACTGTCTGAAAGGGTGGGCAGAGCGAGCAGGAAGAGCAAAGAGTACTGGATTAGGGTGACTGACACGGCAGGGTTCCCACAGGCTCTTCCACAATTGTCAGCTGCTGCCGCCAGTGTTACATTTGCGTTTTCAACTAAGCATCTACGGCTAGGGCACATTGTCAGGATGGACAGGGGCGGCGCCAGTAGGAAGAGCAGCTACTAAGCAGCTACTAGGTGTAGTGTTGATGATTTCGGGGGTGAAGGGGTCTCAGTGTGTTGGGGGGTCAGGGTTTATGCATGACTCACGTAAGACCTCCTGCCTCTATGAAGGGCCACATGCGCTCCAGCCTCTTCTGGTTTCAGGGTCCAGGGGGGGTCAGGGCCTGTGCATGACTCACGTAAGACCTCCTGCCTCAATGAAGGGCCGCATGCGCTCCAGCCTTTTGCAGTGCCCCATGTACAGCACGGTCAGAGCAGCCACCATCACCTTGAACTGCAAGCCATGCAGCATAAAACGCCGCGCCGTGCATAAGCAAGCGCCATTGCATTTTTAATCATTACCGTAGAACCACGTAGACTCTGCGCACCCCCCCCCCCCAAAAAATCGTCGCGCACCCCAAAAAGAATTTAAAAAACGGTCGCGCAACGACGAAATTTTAATTTAATTTAACGTTGCGCAGCAGGTTATTTAATTTAACATTGCACATCACTGGAAATAATTTTAATTTCCTTCCGCGCAGCACTTTCAGCAAGTACAGTAAAACTTAGTTAAAACCTCGTTTGATGCTAGCAAGGATAGTACACGGTCAGCAATACTCAGCATAGATGTCATCCTCCTCCTCCGCCGTTTCCTAGCCTCAGAAAACGTGTGGCTGTTGAAGCCCTGAAACGTCAGTAGTCGTCAGCACCCGTCTCTGCCTCCAGGATCGAGCTTCGCAACGGGGATTGGCGTAAATATCACTCGACGGATGTCACATCAAACAGTCGCGCGCGAGCGCGCGGATTTTTATATTTGCTGTTTTTAATTCGTAGCGCGCACCCCCAAATTAGTTGTTTGGGCGCCTGACTGACGCTCCGCGCAGCGGCGATTTTGGAAATAATATTAGTGCGCAGCCATGTCCGCGCACCCCAATAATTATTTAATTACGAGCGGAGTCAAAGTGGTTCTACGGTATCACGAATTGGTGTTCGTCTGAATTTGTGTTCGTCTGAATACTAAATTACTGAGAATACATAAAATGGTGCTCAGGTTCATTTTAGTGGGCGCCAGGCCGCCCTCGGGAGGTGCCGGGCGGCCACCACTTGAGCGGTGGGGAGCAAACCTTGAACGGCATACGGCTGTGGGTTCAACTGCAGGGATTTCTCCACCCCATCATAGGGTGGGTGGATCTCAATTGCAGCTCAAGGGCCGTATAAATTACACTGATACAGCACTAGACAGGCCCTCAAAAGGCAACTGCTAAAAGCCTCCACAGGACCCACCATGGCACCATACACACACTCCTGGGTACACTTCTGGACTCACTAAGATATCACCGACAGTCTTCCAGAGCTGCACCCTAGACCCTCAACCAAATACAATGCATATACGTCTCCTAGACACACTCTTTCGCCCCACTGTCAAATATGCCAATTAGTTGCATGATGCTCCATGTCACCCTGAGGCACACGGCCATGCCGTACAGACTGACACCAGACAGGAACATGCTCTACCCCTGACACTGACAGACCTGCGGGTGGTCTTGTCCTGCTGGCTCTGGGTCCACTGTCAAGAGGCCTGGGTAGCTCCTCATGTCCTGATCAGTGGGGAAGAAGAGCAGCTGCCGGGCCTGCAGGGGGTGGCATTCCAAGGAAATTGGTCGGTCAGGCTGTGGGTCAGACTGCAGGTTTGCGTGAATGGTCAGTGGGGAAGAAGAGCAGCTGCCGGGCCTGCAGGGGGCGACATTGCAGGAGAACGGGTTGGTCAGACTTTGGGTCAGACTGTGGGTTTGCGTGAATGGTTAATGGGGAAGAAAAGCAGCCGGCAGCCCCATACGGGTTAAATTCCAGGAATACAGTACGGTCAGACTGTGGGTCAGACTGTAGCGTTTTCTGAATGGTCTGTGGTTTTTCGAGCAGCCGGCGGCCCTATCTTGGGCTACGTTGAAGGGCAACGGGTCAGTCAAGCTGTGGGGAAACGGGCGCCTCAGACTGTGGCTTAGCCTGTGGCTTTGCGTTTATAAACAGTATTTCTCTTCACAAGCAACAGACACATAAAGATCTGCATGCATGAAAGGCGTGGGTGTGGAGTGCAGAGCAGTGGCATAAAAGGCGTGGGTGTGGAGTGCAGAGCAGTGGCATAAAAGGCGTGGGTGAGGAGTGCAGAGCAGTGGCATAAAAGGCGTGGGTGAGGAGTGCAGAGCAGTGGCACGTGCCCGTAAACGGGTACAGGCACTTAATACGCTATGACAGCGAACGAAAGCCAGTGCCCCCCTGGACTAGCAAATTACACACAACCACTGAGCAATAGAGTGGGAACGGACCCCATAGTGCAGAAGAGAAGCCCCAGTCATGAAAGATGATGTGGGTGTAAAAGATTTTGTTTCAGCTATTGGACCAACAGGGAACAAAACATGACCAGCCAACGGCCGTTAGACTGTGCCACTCGGTTTGGTCTATCAGCCCCCCCGGACCCCCTTGACCACAGCCCCCCCACGAACCATAGGCCCCCCAGACCCCCATGACCACAGCCCCCCCCCGGACCACAGGCCCCCCCCGGACCACAGGCCCCCCCGGACCACAGGTCCCCTCCGGACCACAGGCCCCCTCCGGACCACAGGCCCCCCCCGAACCACAGGCCCCCTCCGGACCACAGGCCCCCTCTTGACCACAGGCCCCCTCTGGACCACAGGCCCCCTCCGGACCACAGGCCCCCTCCGGACCACAGGCCCCCCCGGACCACAGGCCCCCCCCGGACCACAGCCCCCCCTGGACCACAGGTCCCCTCCGGACCACAGGCCCCCTCCGGACCACAGGCCCCCCCGGACCACAGGCCCCCTCCGGACCACAGGCCCCCCACGGACCACAGGCCCCCTCCGGACCACAGGCCCCCTCCGGACCACAGCCCCCCCCGGACCACAGGCCCCCCACGGACCACAGGCCCCCCACGGACCACAGGCCCCCCACGGACCACAGGCCCCCTCCGGACCACAGCCCCCCCCGGACCACAGGCCCCCCACGGACCACAGGCCCCCTCCGGACCACAGCCCCCCCCGGACCACAGCCTCCCCCGGACCACAGCCCCCCCACGGACCACAGGCCCCCTCCGGACCACAGCCCCCCCCGGACCACAGGCCCCCCACGGACCACAGGCCCCCCACGGACCACAGGCCCCCCACGGACCACAGGCCCCCTCCGGACCACAGCCCCCCCCGGACCACAGGCCCCCCCCGGACCACAGGCCCCCTCCGGACCACAGCCCCCCCCAGACCACAGGCCCCCCACGGACCACAGGCCCCCCCCGGACCACAGCCCCCCCCGGACCACAAGCCCCCTCCGGACCACAGCCCCCCACGGACCACAGGCCCCCTCCGGACCACAGGCCCCCTCCGGACCACAGCCCTCCCCGGACCACAGGCCCGCCCCCGGACCACAGGCCCCCCCCGGACCACAGGCCCCCTCTGGACCACAGGCCCCCCCCGGACCACAGCCCCCCCCGGACCACAGCCCCCCCCGGACCACAGCCCCCCCCCGGACCACAGGCCCCCTCCGGACCACAGCCCCCCCCGGACCACAGGCCCCCCACGGACCACAGGCCCCCTCCGGACCACAGCCCCCCCCGGACCACAGGCCCCCCCCGGACCACAGGCCCCCCCCGGACCACAGCCCCCCCCGGACCACAGGCCCCCCCTGGACCACAGGCCCCCCCCGGACCACAGCCCCCCCCGGACCACAGCCCCCCCCGGATCACAGGCCCCCTCTGGACCACAGCCCCCCCCGGACCACAGGACCCCCACAGACCACAGCCCCCTCCGGACCACAGGCCCCCCCGGACCACAGCCCCCCCCGGACCACAGGCCCCCCCCGGACCACAGCCCCCTCTGGACCACAGGCCCCCCCCGGACCACAGGCCCCCTCCGGACCACAGGCCCCCCCCGGACCACAGCCCCCTCCGGACCACAGGCCCCCCACGGACCACAGCCCCCTCCGGACCACAGGCCCCCCCGGACCACAGCCCCCCCCGGACCACAGGCCCCCCACGGACCACAGCCCCCTCCGGACCACAGGCCCCTCCGGACCACAGGCCCCCCCCGGACCACAGCCCCCTCCAGACCACAGGCCCCCCACGGACCACAGCCCCCCCCGGACCACAGCCCCCTCCGGACCACAGCCCCCCCCGGACCACAGGCCCCCCCCGGACCTAAGCCCCCTCTGGACCACAGGCCCCCCCCGGACCACAGCCCCCTCCGGACCACAGGCCCCCCCCGGACCACAGCCCCCTCCGGACCACAGGCCCCCCACGGACCACAGCCCCCTCCGGACCACAGCCCCCCCCGGACCACAGGCCCCCCCCGGACCACAGGCCCCCTCCGGACCACAGGCCCCCCCGGACCACAGGCCCCCCCCGGACCACAGCCCCCCCCGGACCACAAGCCCCCTCCGGACCACAGCCCCCCACGGACCACAGGCCCCCTCCGGACCACAGGCCCCCTCCGGACCACAGCCCTCCCCGGACCACAGGCCCGCCCCCGGACCACAGGCCCCCCCCGGACCACAGGCCCCCTCTGGACCACAGGCCCCCCCCGGACCACAGCCCCCCCCGGACCACAGCCCCCCCCGGACCACAGCCCCCCCCCGGACCACAGGCCCCCTCCGGACCACAGCCCCCCCCGGACCACAGGCCCCCCACGGACCACAGGCCCCCTCCGGACCACAGCCCCCCCCGGACCACAGGCCCCCCCCGGACCACAGGCCCCCCCCGGACCACAGCCCCCCCCGGACCACAGGCCCCCCCTGGACCACAGGCCCCCCCCGGACCACAGCCCCCCCCGGACCACAGCCCCCCCCGGATCACAGGCCCCCTCTGGACCACAGCCCCCCCCGGACCACAGGACCCCCACAGACCACAGCCCCCTCCGGACCACAGGCCCCCCCGGACCACAGCCCCCCCCGGACCACAGGCCCCCCCCGGACCACAGCCCCCTCTGGACCACAGGCCCCCCCCGGACCACAGGCCCCCTCCGGACCACAGGCCCCCCCCGGACCACAGCCCCCTCCGGACCACAGGCCCCCCACGGACCACAGCCCCCTCCGGACCACAGGCCCCCCCGGACCACAGCCCCCCCCGGACCACAGGCCCCCCACGGACCACAGCCCCCTCCGGACCACAGGCCCCTCCGGACCACAGGCCCCCTCCGGACCACAGGCCCCCCACGGACCACAGCCCCCCCCGGACCACAGCCCCCTCCGGACCACAGCCCCCCCCGGACCACAGGCCCCCCCCGGACCTAAGCCCCCTCTGGACCACAGGCCCCCCCCGGACCACAGCCCCCTCCGGACCACAGGCCCCCCCCGGACCACAGCCCCCCCCGGACCACAGGCCCCCTCCGGACCACAGCCCCCCCCAGACCACAGGCCCCCTCCGGACCACAGCCCCCCACGGACCACAGGCCCCCTCCGGACCACAGGCCCCCTCCGGACCACAGCCCCCCCCGGACCACAGGCCCCCCCCGGACCACAGCCCCCCCGGACCTCAGGCCCCCCCCGGACCACAGCCCCCCCCGGACCACAGCCCCCCCGGACCACAGCCCCCCCCGGACCACAGCCCCCCCCGGACCACAGGCCCCCTCCGGACCACAGCCCCCCCCAGACCACAGGCCCCCTCCGGACCACAGCCCCCCCCGGACCACAGGCCCCCTCCGGACCACAGGCCCCCTCCGGACCACAGCCCCCCCCGGACCACAGGCCCCCTCCGGACCACAGGCCCCCTCTGGACCACAGGCCCCCCCCGGACCACAGCCCCCCCCGGACCACAGCCCCCCCCGGACCACAGCCCCCTCCGGACCACAGCCCCCCCCGGACCACAGCCCCCCCCGGACCACAGGCCCCCCCGGACCACAGCCCCCCCCGGACCACAGGCCCCCCCCGGACCACAGCCCCCTCCGGACCACAGCCTCCCCCGGACCACAGCCCCCCCCGGACCACAGGCCCCCCCCGGACCACAGGCCCCCCCCGGACCACAGGCCCCCCCCGGACCACAGGCCCCCCCCGGACCACAGCCCCCCCCCGGACCACAGGCCCCCCCCGGACCACAGGCCCCCCCCGGACCACAGCCCCCCCCGGACCACAGGCCCCCCCTGGACCACAGGCCCCCCCCGGACCACAGCCCCCCCCGGACCACAGCCCCCGCCGGACCACAGCCCCCCCCGGACCACAGGACCCCCACAGACCACAGCCCCCTCCGGACCACAGGCCCCCCCGGACCACAGCCCCCCCCGGACCACAGGCCCCCCCCGGACCATAGCCTCCTCTGGACCACAGGCCCCCCCCGGACCACAGCCCCCTCCGGACCACAGGCCCCCCCCGGACCACAGCCCCCTCCGGACCACAGCCCCCCACGGACCAAAGCCCCCTCCGGACCACAGGCCCCCCCGGACCACAGCCCCCCCCGGACCACAGGCCCCCCACGGACCACAGCCCCCTCCGGACCACAGGCCCCTCCGGACCACAGGCCCCCCCCGGACCACAGCCCCCTCCGGACCACAGGCCCCCCACGGACCACAGCCCCCCCCGGACCACAGCCCCCTCCGGACCACAGCCCCCCCCGGACCACAGCCCCCCCCGGACCACAGGCCCCCCACAGACCACAGCCCCCTCCGGACCACAGGCCCCCCCGGACCACAGCCCCCCCCGGACCACAGGCCCCCCACGGACCACAGCCCCCTCCGGACCACAGGCCCCCCACGGACCACAGCCCCCTCCGGACCACAGCCCCCCCCGGACCATAGCCCCCCCCGGACCACAGGCCCCCCCCGGACCACAGCCCCCTCCGGACCACAGGCCCCCCACGGACCACAGCCCCCTCCGGACCACAGCCCCCCCCGGACCACAGCCCCCTCCGGACCACAGGCCCCCCCCGGACCACAGGCCCCCCCCGGACCACAGGCCCCCCCCGGACCACAGGCCCCCCCCGGACCACAGGCCCCCCACGGACCACAGGCCCCCCCCGGACCACAGCCCCCCCACGGACCACAGCCCCCCACGGCCGACAGCCCCCCCCGGACCACAGCCCCCCCCGGACCACAGCCCCCCCCGGACCACAGCCCCCCCCGGACCACAGCCCCCCTCTGGACCACAGCCCCCCCCGGACCACAGCCCCCTCCGGACCACAGCCCCCCCCGGACCACAGCCCCCCCCGGACCACAGCCCCCCCCGGACCACAGCCCCCCCCGGACCACAGGCCCCCCACAGACCACAGCCCCCTCCAGACCACCGCCCCCCTCGGACCACAGCCCCCCACGGACCACCGCCCCCCCCGGACCACAGCCCCCCCCAGACCACAGCCCCCCCCAGACCACAGCCCCCCACGGACCACAGCCCCCCCCGGACCACAGCCCCCCCCGGACCACAGCCCCCTCCGGACCACAGCCCCCCCCGGACCACAGGCCCCCTCCGGACCACAGCCCCCCCCCGGACCACAGGCCCCCTCCGGACCACAGGCCCCCTCTGGACCACAGGCCCCCCCCGGACCACAGGCCCCCCCCGGACCACAGGCCCCCCCCGGACCACAGCCCCCCCCCGGACCACAGGCCCCCCCCGGACCACAAGCCCCCTCCGGACCACAGCCCCCCACGGACCACAGGCCCCCTCCGGACCACAGGCCCCCTCCGGACCACAGCCCTCCCCGGACCACAGGCCCGCCCCCGGACCACAGGCCCCCCCCGGACCACAGGCCCCCTCTGGACCACAGGCCCCCCCCGGACCACAGCCCCCCCCGGACCACAGCCCCCCCCGGACCACAGCCCCCCCCCGGACCACAGGCCCCCTCCGGACCACAGCCCCCCCCGGACCACAGGCCCCCCACGGACCACAGGCCCCCTCCGGACCACAGCCCCCCCCGGACCACAGGCCCCCCCCGGACCACAGGCCCCCCCCGGACCACAGCCCCCCCCGGACCACAGGCCCCCCCTGGACCACAGGCCCCCCCCGGACCACAGCCCCCCCCGGACCACAGCCCCCCCCGGATCACAGGCCCCCTCTGGACCACAGCCCCCCCCGGACCACAGGACCCCCACAGACCACAGCCCCCTCCGGACCACAGGCCCCCCCGGACCACAGCCCCCCCCGGACCACAGGCCCCCCCCGGACCACAGCCCCCTCTGGACCACAGGCCCCCCCCGGACCACAGGCCCCCTCCGGACCACAGGCCCCCCCCGGACCACAGCCCCCTCCGGACCACAGGCCCCCCACGGACCACAGCCCCCTCCGGACCACAGGCCCCCCCGGACCACAGCCCCCCCCGGACCACAGGCCCCCCACGGACCACAGCCCCCTCCGGACCACAGGCCCCTCCGGACCACAGGCCCCCCCCGGACCACAGCCCCCTCCAGACCACAGGCCCCCCACGGACCACAGCCCCCCCCGGACCACAGCCCCCTCCGGACCACAGCCCCCCCCGGACCACAGGCCCCCCCCGGACCTAAGCCCCCTCTGGACCACAGGCCCCCCCCGGACCACAGCCCCCTCCGGACCACAGGCCCCCCCCGGACCACAGCCCCCTCCGGACCACAGGCCCCCCACGGACCACAGCCCCCTCCGGACCACAGCCCCCCCCGGACCACAGGCCCCCCCCGGACCACAGGCCCCCTCCGGACCACAGGCCCCCCCGGACCACAGGCCCCCCCCGGACCACAGCCCCCCCCGGACCACAAGCCCCCTCCGGACCACAGCCCCCCACGGACCACAGGCCCCCTCCGGACCACAGGCCCCCTCCGGACCACAGCCCTCCCCGGACCACAGGCCCGCCCCCGGACCACAGGCCCCCCCCGGACCACAGGCCCCCTCTGGACCACAGGCCCCCCCCGGACCACAGCCCCCCCCGGACCACAGCCCCCCCCGGACCACAGCCCCCCCCCGGACCACAGGCCCCCTCCGGACCACAGCCCCCCCCGGACCACAGGCCCCCCACGGACCACAGGCCCCCTCCGGACCACAGCCCCCCCCGGACCACAGGCCCCCCCCGGACCACAGGCCCCCCCCGGACCACAGCCCCCCCCGGACCACAGGCCCCCCCTGGACCACAGGCCCCCCCCGGACCACAGCCCCCCCCGGACCACAGCCCCCCCCGGATCACAGGCCCCCTCTGGACCACAGCCCCCCCCGGACCACAGGACCCCCACAGACCACAGCCCCCTCCGGACCACAGGCCCCCCCGGACCACAGCCCCCCCCGGACCACAGGCCCCCCCCGGACCACAGCCCCCTCTGGACCACAGGCCCCCCCCGGACCACAGGCCCCCTCCGGACCACAGGCCCCCCCCGGACCACAGCCCCCTCCGGACCACAGGCCCCCCACGGACCACAGCCCCCTCCGGACCACAGGCCCCCCCGGACCACAGCCCCCCCCGGACCACAGGCCCCCCACGGACCACAGCCCCCTCCGGACCACAGGCCCCTCCGGACCACAGGCCCCCCCCGGACCACAGCCCCCTCCAGACCACAGGCCCCCCACGGACCACAGCCCCCCCCGGACCACAGCCCCCTCCGGACCACAGCCCCCCCCGGACCACAGGCCCCCCCCGGACCTAAGCCCCCTCTGGACCACAGGCCCCCCCCGGACCACAGCCCCCTCCGGACCACAGGCCCCCCCCGGACCACAGCCCCCCCCGGACCACAGGCCCCCTCCGGACCACAGCCCCCCCCGGACCACAGGCCCCCTCCGGACCACAGCCCCCCCCGGACCACAGGCCCCCTCCGGACCACAGGCCCCCTCCGGACCACAGCCCCCCCCGGACCACAGGCCCCCCCCGGACCACAGGCCCCCTCCGGACCACAGGCCCCCTCCGGACCACAGCCCCCCACGGACCACAGGCCCCCTCCGGACCACAGGCCCCCTCCGGACCACAGCCCCCCCCGGACCACAGGCCCCCCCCGGACCACAGCCCCCCCGGACCTCAGGCCCCCCCCGGACCACAGCCCCCCCCGGACCACAGCCCCCCCGGACCACAGCCCCCCCGGACCACAGCCCCCCCCGGACCACAGGCCCCCTCCGGACCACAGCCCCCCCCAGACCACAGGCCCCCTCCGGACCACAGCCCCCCCCGGACCACAGGCCCCCTCCGGACCACAGGCCCCCTCCGGACCACAGCCCCCCCCGGACCACAGGCCCCCTCCGGACCACAGGCCCCTCTGGACCACAGGCCCCCCCCGGACCACAGCCCCCCCCGGACCACAGCCCCCCCCGGACCACAGCCCCCTCCGGACCACAGCCCCCCCCGGACCACAGCCCCCCCCGGACCACAGGCCCCCCCGGACCACAGCCCCCCCCGGACCACAGGCCCCCCCCGGACCACAGCCCCCTCCGGACCACAGCCCCCCCCGGACCACAGCCCCCCCCGGACCACAGGCCCCCCCCGGACCACAGGCCCCCCCCGGACCACAGGCCCCCCCCGGACCACAGGCCCCCCCCGGACCACAGCCCCCCCCCGGACCACAGGCCCCCCCCGGACCACAGGCCCCCCCCGGACCACAGCCCCCCCCGGACCACAGGCCCCCCCTGGACCACAGGCCCCCCCCGGACCACAGCCCCCCCCGGACCACAGCCCCCGCCGGACCACAGCCCCCCCCGGACCACAGGACCCCCACAGACCACAGCCCCCTCCGGACCACAGGCCCCCCCGGACCACAGCCCCCCCCGGACCACAGGCCCCCCCCGGACCATAGCCTCCTCTGGACCACAGGCCCCCCCCGGACCACAGCCCCCTCCGGACCACAGGCCCCCCCCGGACCACAGCCCCCTCCGGACCACAGCCCCCCACGGACCAAAGCCCCCTCCGGACCACAGGCCCCCCCGGACCACAGCCCCCCCCGGACCACAGGCCCCCCACGGACCACAGCCCCCTCCGGACCACAGGCCCCTCCGGACCACAGGCCCCCCCCGGACCACAGCCCCCTCCGGACCACAGGCCCCCCACGGACCACAGCCCCCCCCGGACCACAGCCCCCTCCGGACCACAGCCCCCCCCGGACCACAGCCCCCCCCGGACCACAGGCCCCCCACAGACCACAGCCCCCTCCGGACCACAGGCCCCCCCGGACCACAGCCCCCCCCGGACCACAGGCCCCCCACGGACCACAGCCCCCTCCGGACCACAGGCCCCCCACGGACCACAGCCCCCTCCGGACCACAGCCCCCCCCGGACCATAGCCCCCCCCGGACCACAGGCCCCCCCCGGACCACAGCCCCCTCCGGACCACAGGCCCCCCACGGACCACAGCCCCCTCCGGACCACAGCCCCCCCCGGACCACAGCCCCCTCCGGACCACAGGCCCCCCCCGGACCACAGGCCCCCCCCGGACCACAGGCCCCCCCCGGACCACAGGCCCCCCCCGGACCACAGGCCCCCCACGGACCACAGGCCCCCCCCGGACCACAGCCCCCCCACGGACCACAGCCCCCCACGGCCGACAGCCCCCCCCGGACCACAGCCCCCCCCGGACCACAGCCCCCCCCGGACCACAGCCCCCCCCGGACCACAGCCCCCCTCTGGACCACAGCCCCCCCCGGACCACAGCCCCCTCCGGACCACAGCCCCCCCCGGACCACAGCCCCCCCCGGACCACAGCCCCCCCCGGACCACAGCCCCCCCCGGACCACAGGCCCCCCACAGACCACAGCCCCCTCCAGACCACCGCCCCCCTCGGACCACAGCCCCCCACGGACCACCGCCCCCCCCGGACCACAGCCCCCCCCAGACCACAGCCCCCCCCAGACCACAGCCCCCCACGGACCACAGCCCCCCCCGGACCACAGCCCCCCCCGGACCACAGCCCCCTCCGGACCACAGCCCCCCCCGGACCACAGGCCCCCTCCGGACCACAGCCCCCCCCCGGACCACAGGCCCCCTCCGGACCACAGGCCCCCTCTGGACCACAGGCCCCCCCCGGACCACAGGCCCCCCCCGGACCACAGGCCCCCCCCCGGACCACAGCCCCCCCCCGGACCACAGGCCCCCCCCGGACCACAGCCCCCTCCGGACCACAGGCCCCCCCCGGACCACAGGCCCCCCCTGGACCACAGGCCCCCCCCGGACCACAGCCCCCCCCGGACCACAGCCCCCCCCGGATCACAGGCCCACTCTGGACCACAGCCCCCCCCGGACCACAGGACCCCCACAGACCACAGCCCCCTCCGGACCACAGCCCCCCCTGGACCACAGCCCCCCCCGGACCACAGGCCCCCCCCGGACCACAGCCCCCTCCGGACCACAGGCCCCCCCCGGACCACAGCCCCCTCCGGACCACAGGCCCCCCCCGGACCACAGCCCCCTCCGGACCACAGGCCCCCCCGGACCACAGCCCCCCCCGGACCACAGGCCCCCCACGGACCACAGGCCCCCCCCGGACCACAGCCCCCCCACGGACCACAGCCCCCCACGGCCGACAGCCCCCCCCGGACCACAGCCCCCCCCGGACCACAGCCCCCCCCGGACCACAGCCCTCCCCGGACCACAGCCCCCCTCTGGACCACAGCCCCCCCCGGACCACAGCCCCCTCCGGACCACAGCCCCCCCCGGACCACAGCCCCCCCCGGACCACAGCCCCCCCCGGACCACAGCCCCCCCCGGACCACAGGCCCCCCACAGACCACAGCCCCCTCCAGACCACAGCCCCCCCCGGACCACAGCCCCCCACGGACCACCGCCCCCCCCGGACCACAGGCCCCCCCCGGACCACAGCCCCCCCCAGACCACAGCCCCCCACGGACCACAGCCCCCCACGGACCACAGCCCCCCACGGACCACAGCCCCCTCCGGACCACAGCCCCCCCCGGACCACAGGCCCCCTCCGGACCACAGCCCCCCCCGGACCACAGGCCCCCTCCGGACCACAGGCCCCCTCTGGACCACAGGCCCCCCCCGGACCACAGGCCCCCCCCGGACCACAGGCCCCCCCCGGACCACAGCCCCCCGCCGGACCACAGGCCCACCCCGGACCACAGGCCCCCCCCGGACCACAGCCCCCCCCGGACCACAGGCCCCCCCTGGACCACAGGCCCCCCCCGGACCACAGCCCCCCCCGGACCACAGCCCCCCCCGGATCACAGGCCCCCTCTGGACCACAGCCCCCCCCGGACCACAGGACCCCCACAGACCACAGCCCCCTCCGGACCACAGGCCCCCCCGGACCACAGCCCCCCCCGGACCACAGGCCCCCCCGGACCACAGCCCCCTCTGGACCACAGGCCCCCCCCGGACCACAGCCCCCTCCGGACCACAGGCCCCCCCCGGACCACAGCCCCCTCCGGACCACAGGCCCCCCACGGACCACAGCCCCCTCCGGACCACAGGCCCCCCCGGACCACAGCCCCCCCCGGACCACAGGCCCCCCACGGACCACAGCCCCCTCCGGACCACAGGCCCCTCCGGACCACAGGCCCCCCCCGGACCACAGCCCCCTCCGGACCACAGGCCCCCCCGGACCACAGCCCCCCCCGGACCACAGCCCCCTCCGGACCACAGCCCCCCCCGGACCACAGCCCCCCCCGGACCACAGGCCCCCCACGGACCACAGCCCCCTCCGGACCACAGGCCCCCCCGGACCACAGCCCCCCCCGGACCACAGGCCCCCCACGGACCACAGCCCCCTCCGGACCACAGCCCCCTCCGGACCACAGCCCCCCCCGGACCACAGCCCCCCCCGGACCACAGGCCCCCCACGGACCACAGCCCCCCCCGGACCACAGGCCCCCCACGGACCACAGCCCCCTCCGGACCACAGCCCCCCCCGGACCACAGCCCCCTCCGGACCACAGGCCCCCCAGGACCACAGGCCCCCCCCGGACCACAGGCCCCCCCCGGACCACAGGCCCCCCCCGGACCACAGGCCCCCCACGGACCACAGGCCCCCCCCGGACCACAGCCCCCCCACGGACCACAGCCCCCCACGGCCGACAGCCCCCCCCGGACCACAGCCCCCCCCGGACCACAGCCCCCCCCGGACCACAGCCCCCCCCGGACCACAGCCCCCCTCTGGACCACAGCCCCCCCCGGACCACAGCCCCCTCCGGACCACAGCCCCCCCCGGACCACAGCCCCCCCCGGACCACAGCCCCCCCCGGACCACAGCCCCCCCCGGACCACAGGCCCCCCACAGACCACAGCCCCCTCCAGACCACAGCCCCCCCCGGACCACAGCCCCCCACGGACCACCGCCCCCCCCGGACCACAGCCCCCCCCGGACCACAGCCCCCCCCAGACCTCAGCCCCCCACGGACCACAGCCCCCCACGGACCACAGCCCCCCCCGGACCACAGCCCCCCCCGGACCACAGCCCCCCCCGGACCACAGCCCCCCCCGGACCACAGCCCCCCCCGGACCACAGGCCCCCCCCGGACCACAGGCCCCCCCCGGACCACAGACCCCTCCGGACCACAGCCCCCCCCGGACCACAGCCCCCCATGGACCACAGCCCCCCCCGGACCACAGGCCCCCTCTGGACCACAGCCCCCCCCGGACCACAGCCCCCCCCGGACCACAGCCCCCCCCGGACCACAGCCCCCCCCGGACCACAGCCCCCCTCTGGACCACAGCCCCCCCCGGACCACAGCCCCCCCCGGACCACAGCCCCCCCCGGACCACAGCCCCCCCCGGACCACAGCCCCCCCCGGACCACAGCCCCCCCCGGACCACAGGCCCCCCACAGACCACAGCCCCCTCCAGACCACAGCCCCCCCCGGACCACAGCCCCCCACGGACCACCGCCCCCCTAGGACCACAGCCCCCCACGGACCACAGCCCCCCCCAGACCACAGCCCCCCACGGACCACAGCCCCCCCCGGACCACAGCCCCCCACGGACCACAGCCCCCCCCGGACCACAGCCCCCCACGGACCACAGCCCCCCCCGGACCACAGCCCCCCTCTGGACCACAGCCCCCCCCGGACCACAGCCCCCCCCGGACCACAGCCCCCCCCGGACCACAGCCCCCCCCGGACCACAGCCCCCCCCGGACCACAGCCCCCCCCGGACCACAGGCCCCCCACAGACCACAGCCCCCTCCAGACCACAGCCCCCCCCGGACCACAGCCCCCCACGGACCACCGCCCCCCTCGGACCACAGCCCCCCACGGACCACAGCCCCCCCCAGACCACAGCCCCCCACGGACCACAGCCCCCCCCGGACCACAGCCCCCCACGGACCACAGCCCCCCCCGGACCACAGCCCCCCACGGACCACAGCCCCCCCCGGACCACAGCCCCCCCCGGACCACAGCCCCCCCCGGACCACAGCCCCCCCCGGACCACAGCCCCCCCCAAACCACAGCCCCCCCCGGACCACAGCCCCCCCGGACCACAGCCCCCTCCGGACCACAGCCCCCCCCGGACCACAGCCCCCCCCGGACCACAGCCCCCCCCGGACCACAGCCCCCCTCCGGACCACAGCCCCCTCCGGACCACAGGCCCCCCCCGGACCACAGACCCCTCCGGAACACAGCCCCCCCCGGACCACAGCCCCCCACGGACCACAGCCCCCCCCGGACCACAGCCCCCCCTGGACCACAGCCCCCCCCGGACCACAGCCCCCCCCGGACCACAGCCCCCCCCGGACCACAGCCCCCCCACGGACCACAGGCCAAGATGTAGCTCAAATGTTGCTTACGTGCACTGAATGCATATTCTGGTGTGGATTTGGTCATAAGGCTGATGACACTGCCGTTACATGGATAAGTTGCAGGATTGCAGCGAAGCACTCAAAATTTGACACATTTGTGAGCCTTGCTGCAATCCTGCTGCTTACTTCTGTTCTGAGGGGGGGCCCTTTGTATCAGATGAGGGGGGGCCCTTTGTATCAGGTGAGGGGGGGCCCTTTGTATCAGATGAGGGGGGGCCCTTTGTATCAGGTGAGGGGGAGCCCTTTGTATCAGGTGAGGGGGGGCCCTTTGTATCATGTGAGGGGGGGCCCTTTGTATCAGGTGAGGGGGGGCCCTTTGTATCAGGTGAGGGGGGGCCCTTTGTATCAGGTGAGGGGGGGCCCTTTGTATCAGGTGAGGGGGGGCCCTTTGTATCAGGTGAGGGGAGGGCCCTTTGTATCAGGTGAGGGGGGGGCCTTTGTATCATGTGAGGGAGGGCCCTTTGTATCAGGTGAGGGAGGGCCCTTTGTATCAGGTGAGGGGGGGCCCTTTGTATCAGGTGAGGGAGGGCCCTTTGTATCAGGTGAGGGGGGGCCCTTTGTATCAGGTGAGGGGGGGCCCTTTGTATCAGGTGAGGGGGGGCCCTTTGTATCAGGTGAGGGAGGGCCCTTTGTATCAGGTGAGGGAGGGCCCTTTGTATCATGTGAGGGGAGGGCCCTTTGTATCAGGTGAGGGGGGGCCCTTTGTATCAGGTGAGGGGAGGGCCCTTTGTATCAGGTGAGGGAGGGCCCTTTGTATCATGTGAGGGGAGGGCCCTTTGTATCAGGTGAGGGGAGGGCCCTTTGTATCAGGTGAGGGAGGGCCCTTTGTATCAGGTGAGGGGAGGGCCCTTTGTATCAGGTGAGGGGGGGCCCTTTGTATCATGTGAGGGAGGGCCCTTTGTATCAGGTGAGGGAGGGCCCTTTGTATCATGTGAGGGGAGGGCCCTTTGTATCAGGTGAGGGGGGGCCCTTTGTATCAGGTGAGGGGGGGCCCTTTGTATCAGGTGAGGGAGGGCCCTTTGTATCATGTGAGGGGGGGCCCTTTGTATCAGGTGAGGGGGGGCCCTTTGTATCATGTGAGGGGAGGGCCCTTTGTATCAGGTGAGGGGGGGCCCTTTGTATCAGGTGAGGGGGGGCCCTTTGTATCAGGTGAGGGAGGGCCCTTTGTATCAGGTGAGGGGGGGCCCTTTGTATCAGGTGAGGGAGGGCCCTTTGTATCAGATGAGGGGGGGCCCTTTGTATCAGGTGAGGGGGGGCCCTTTGTATCAGGTGAGGGAGGGCCCTTTGTATCAGGTGAGGGGGGGCCCTTTGTATCAGGTGAGGGGGGGCCCTTTGTATCAGGTGAGGGGGGGCCCTTTGTATCAGGTGAGGGAGGGCCCTTTGTATCAGGTGAGGGGGGGCCATTTGTATCAGGTGAGGGGGGGCCCTTTGTATCAGGTGAGGGAGGGCCCTTTGTATCAGGTGAGGGGGGGCCCTTTGTATCAGGTGAGGGAGGGCCCTTTGTATCAGGTGAGGGAGGGCCCTTTGTATAAGGTGAGGGAGGGCCCTTTGTATCAGGTGAGGGGGGGGCCCTTTGTATCAGGTGAGGGGGGGCCCTTTGTATCAGGTGAGGGAGGGCCCTTTGTATCAGGTGAGGGGGGGCCCTTTGTATCAGGTGAGGGGGGGCCCTTTGTATCAGGTGAGGGGGGGCCCTTTGTATCAGGTGAGGGAGGGCCCTTTGTATCAGGTGAGGGGGGGCCCTTTGTATCAGGTGAGGGGGGGCCCTTTGTATCAGGTGAGGGGGGGCCCTTTGTATCAGGTGAGGGAGGGCCCTTTGTATCAGGTGAGGGGGGGCCCTTTGTATCAGGTGAGGGAGGGCCCTTTGTATCAGGTGAGGGGGGGCCCTTTGTATCAGGTGAGGGAGGGCCCTTTGTATCAGGTGAGGGAGGGCCCTTTGTATCAGGTGAGGGGGGGCCCTTTGTATCAGGTGAGGGAGGGCCCTTTGTATCAGGTGAGGGAGGGCCCTTTGTATCAGGTGAGGGGGGGCCCTTTGTATCAGGTGAGGGGGGGCCCTTTGTATCAGGTGAGGGAGGGCCCTTTGTATCAGGTGAGGGGGGGCCCTTTGTATCAGGTGAGGGAGGGCCCTTTGTATCAGGTGAGGGGGGGCCCTTTGTATCAGGTGAGGGGGGGCCCTTTGTATCAGGTGAGGGAGGGCCCTTTGTATCAGGCGAGGGGAGGGCCCTTTGTATCAGGTGAGGGAGGGCCCTTTGTATCAGGTGAGGGAGGGCCCTTTGTATCAGGTGAGGGGGGGCCCTTTGTATCAGATGAGGGGGGGCCCTTTGTATCAGGTGAGGGAGGGCCCTTTGTATCAGGTGAGGGGGGGCCCTTTGTATCAGGTGAGGGAGGGCCCTTTGTATCAGGTGAGGGGGGGCCCTTTGTATCAGGTGAGGGGGGGCCCTTTGTATCAGGTGAGGGAGGGCCCTTTGTATCAGGTGAGGGAGGGCCCTTTGTATCATGTGAGGGAGGGCCCTTTGTATCAGGTGAGGGAGGGCCCTTTGTATCAGGTGAGGGGGGGCCCTTTGTATCAGGTGAGGGGGGGCCCTTTGTATCAGGTGAGGGGGGGCCCTTTGTATCAGGTGAGGGGGGGCCCTTTGTATCAGGTGAGGGGGGGCCCTTTGTATCAGGTGAGGTTCCCCATGTGGATTCATTGTCGCTGTCACAGCAGCAACAGAAGGAACGCTGTCACCGCAGCAACAGCAGTGACAACAGGAACAGCAGGAACAGCGGCAAACAACGCACGTGGCATCATGTCCTTTGCTTGCAGGTGCATGGCAGGGAAGGGCAATCTAGGTAGGCCGCCATGCTGCATTATGCATGCACCATGCGTCCGAGTTTCAAAGCCACCGCAACAAGTCTGGTAGACATGCAGGCTGACAAGTCACAAGCCGCATCATGCACGGAGCAATGGCGGCATGTACATGACGGTGCGGTCCGCACAGCAAGGGAACCAAGCAGGCTGCCATGCAGCGCCAGTGGCCGCATGAGCCGGTTGCATGGCTTCATCATGACAGTGTTATGTGCATGCATGACGGGGGGGGGGCATGCAGCGAATCTACCATGCACGCATGCATGACAGGAAAGGGCCATGCCATGCATGCAAGGTGCAAGTCACCACACATGACGCACGGCCTCCGCGACCTGCATTGTTCCCACTTATGCATGGCTTCCGCGACCTGTCTGGCTCCACCGCATGCATGGCTTCCATACCGTCCATCATCAATCATTGCTGCACCTGGGAGGCGTTGACGCTTTCGTTGAGGCAGGCCTGCAGGTAGGCAACCGGAGGCGCGTCGAAGCGCTTCCGGAGCCCAGTGGCGATCTGCGAGGCCACGTCAGCAGGCATGTCTCCTCCGATTTCCGCGTCGCGTATGAAGGTTTCGAAGAGGGCCTCCTCCTCTGGGGTCGCGATAGTGACTTGGACCGCGGCCGGCAGGGCAGCGAGGGGATCCGCCATGCGTGAAGCGTTCTCTGCAACTCAAAGTATTCAAACAGCGATCATTTAATTGCCTCGCGGGAGATCAGGGTATTGGACAGAGGCAGTTCACTGGCGTGCTGTTGATCCAACGAGTGCGCGTACAAGGGGGTCTTTGGGTGTACGGAGTCAACGCGGTGCGGGCTGCCGTGTTCTAAGCCTAGACAGGCCACTAGACAGCCACCACTGGACCGATGGGGACCAAACCTAGACTGGCCTACGGCTGTTGGCCCAAGCATAGCCTGCTGCTCCAGAGGATAACAAGCCAGAGGTCATATAACTGAATCCCCCTCAAACAAACAATATAAACCACGTGTTCACACCAGGGGGCTGACAGTGCACTGGGCTTCAACGTACGCAGTGCACCTTGCGCAGTTTGTGCCCTCAACTGACACCGGGTCTAATAAATCCAGCTAAGCATCTGAGAGGGAGGAAATCAGAGGGTGTGCTGGTAACGGAACAAGATCCGCGAAGCCACCCGAGACACACAAATCACACTTGCGGGTGGGTGAGTTCTTCCAAGGTGGCTGGCAGCTGTCATCAGCACTAGGGTGGATGGAGGGGGGGGGGCAGGCTTGATTATTACTTACTTGCTGTATGCGCATATCAGGGGCATCAGTTCGCTAGTGAAGAAACGCTGATGCTCAAGTCACAATGGGATCTTACAGTACTTTACTTGAATGGCTTCTGTGGCCCACTATTTGCCCAAGACTCTCCAGGCAAAACCTTTTGGTCATTTCCTGATCCCCTGTTTTAAGCACGCTGCTACTCAACATTGGCACATACCTTGCTCACCAATCTGCCTAGGTAACCCCAGCGGCAGGTGTCTTGATTAATCAGAATCATAGCTGATCGGGATGGAGCGTTTTGAATTTGGGCCTTTTAGGTCAAGCAAGCACCTTAGGGCATTTAAATAAATCCAGGTCTCCATAATTACTTAGATCCCTGACAATTGGATCATAGCCACGCCTTTCTCTCTTCAAATCGTATCATTCATGCAAAATGAGTGGCGATATCTGCCCCAATGGGGGGTCCATGATTGGTCCATGACTGAAATCTGAATGATTCCTAACAACCTAAATGGTCCAAGTCCCCAACCAGTAAAATGCCACCTGGAGGGGGGGAAGGGGGGGAAATCCAGCCATAACTTCAGCTAAACATGCAGATGAACATTATTGGTAAAGGGTGGGGTAACACCTGGGATGTATTGGGTAATCCATAGAGATTGTTAGAAATAATGGGAATTTCAGGCATATTCAGCAGACGGTGGCCATTCACTTACAATTCACCCTTAACAGTGAGTGGAGAGGGAATCATGTCCAGTGGGTGGAGATGGATCTAGGATGGAGAAACTGCCTAAACTAGCTGACTTTACACATTTTCACACTTGGTGAGGTGCTGCCACTTGAATGTCCACAACAGCCCCTCCCAAAAATCGGTTTTTACGTTGCAATGGTTAGGCAGCGGCAGCCACGAGGCCCCTCAAATCTATTCCGGTCCTGGAAAGTATGCCAACATTTTGAAATCATAATCCTGTCTGGTCCAGTTTCCTGGAAGTGTCGCCATGAATATGAACGTCACAAAACAGATTACGACAGCCTCCAGTCCAGAGTACACGAAGGAGTTGCAGTCTTCAAGAATTACAGTCCATTTGGTCAAGCAGAGCCTACTGTTGGCCCCCGCAGACGAACAAGCACCTGATCCTGCCACCTGATCCAGCCAAACAAACACACCGCACTATTGACCAGATCGAGGCAGCAAACCAAAATAATGACCTCGTTTTGTTTAGGCTTTCAGGTTTTGGCCTTGTCCCCCGACCCCATCGCCTAGCAATCATCCACCCTCTCCTCCTTAATCTCGACCTGGCGGCCCGCCTTCGGGTTTAGGCTCAACCGCTCCAACCGCGCCACTTGGGCGGCCACGAGCTCCGCGCCTCCCCGCCTGCTGTTGCGCCCGCCACCTCCTCCGCCGCTCCTCCGTCCTTTCGCGGGCGACGAAGAGATCCCCGAGGCCGAACTCGTCTCCCTTTCACTCAGGTCTTGGTCCCTCCGCCCGCCGCCGTCGTCGCTCTGTTGCTGCACCAAAACCGTGGCAGCAGCCTTCTCCGTTGCAGCCGCCTCGGCCAGTCCCGCTTTGCCCGCATCCGCTCCGTCGTCCAGATCTCGGCGCTTGCGGCGACTGATCACCGGAGTCATGCTCTTTGAGGCCTCGCGCTTCCGGCTAGCAGTCCCGCCTGACCCGCGATCACGACGGCTCCGACCCAAAGCCTGCGGTGCGCCATCTGGCTCCTCTTTAATCAGCCGGACGGCAGCAGCAGGGGCCCGGGCCATCTCGACGATGGCAGCAGCAGCAACAGAAGGGGTAGCACCGCCTTCTGTTGGTTCTTGAGACTCGGGCGCCATCCCGGTAGCCGCAGTGGCGGTGGGGGCATCCGTTGCTGACAATCTCCGGCGGGTCGGGGAAGCTGCTGAGCGACGTCCGCCTCGGGACCGACCGGATTTCGATTCAGGCACTTCTGCTGCCACTGCAGCGGGTGTCGGAGATTGAGTCCCGGGCTCCCGCTTTACCACCATCCCCTTCGCCCCTCCGGGTGGAGGCTCAGCCGGCCGGCAGCCTCCCTCCTCCCCATCGACATCCATCCCAGACCCGCCGCCATTGTCGCCATCACCGCTGTCGTCATCTTTGTGGCCCTCCCCTTGGTCGTTACCGTCATCACCCTCTTGACCGCCAGCCGGCACCGAAACTCCCTTCGCCGCCTCTTGAGGTGCTTGCTGTACATCCTCGGCCATGCCATGATCATGTTGCTGCCCCTCCTCTTCGCGTTGCTTCTCTTCTTGCTTTTCCTCCTGTTCCTTTTGCGCCTGTGCCACTCGGAGTGCCTCATGAGCCTCCTTGATCTTCAACTCATACTCAGTCAGCAGGTCACGCAAGTCACCCTTCTTGTCCCCGTGTTTGCGTGCATGAGTGATCAGGCCCTGAGTGTGGGAGGACAGAGAGGGAACAAGGGCAGCGGTCAGCAAGAGTAAAATTCACAGCGGTAGCAGCAGCAACTGCAACAGCTGTACGAATCACAGTAGTGCTAATAATAGTAGCAATTGCACAGGCTCGATTTAAGCAGTGTCAGCAATTGGATCACAGCTGTATCAACATGAGCAGCTGGAATGCAGCGCTAGCAGTACCAACTATTTGTCAGGCTGGCCACTTCCTTACCCCAGCGCCTGTGGCTGCAGGGCACCAGTCCCCACCCCACCCCACTTTGCCCCCTCATTTCAGACACTTAACAAACCTTCTCCCCCCCCCCTTGCTCAACTGGACCAACCCCTTTCCCCTCCCGTCTCACCTTGACCAGCCTCTCCCACCCACCCACACTCCTCCCACACCTTCCCACACTCCCTTCCCTCTGCCTCCCTCACCTCAAACACCTTGTACACCTGAGCCTGCCCCAGCGCCTGCTTGTAGCCCCTCAGCTGCTCCATAGTGCGCCTCATACCCTTGTCGCTGTACCCCAGCAGGCGCACACAGGACGCCAGCAGGCACCACTCGCGCGGCTCCGTTACCACCTCGAAGCGGGCACACACCTGGTGCAGAGGGGGGGAGTCAGGGTCAGTGATCATCATACTGGTATCAGGGTTCAGATTCATCATGATGTTGGGGTTTTGGATGATACAGCCGGGGCATATGAACATGACACTGGTATTTGGGTTCAGGATCCTGATGTTAGGGGTTCAGGATCATGATGTTAGGGGTTCAGGATCCTGATGTTAGGGGTTCAGGATTATGATGTTAGGGGTTCAGGATCATGATGTTAGGGGTTCAGGAGCATGATGTTAGGGGTTCAGGATCCTGATGTTAGGGGTTCAGGAGCATGATGTTAGGGGTTCAGGATCCTGATGTTAGGGGTTCAGGATCATGATGTTAGGGTTCAGGATCCTGATGTTAGGGGTTCAGGATCATGATGTTAGGGGTTCAGGATCATGATGTTAGGGGTTCAGGATCATGATGTTAGGGTTCAGGATCATGATGTTAGGGGTTCAGGATCATGATGTTAGGGGTTCAGGATCATGATGTTAGGGTTCAGGATCCTGATGTTAGGGGTTCAGGATCATGATGTTAGGGGTTCAGGAGCATGATGTTAGGGGTTCAGGAGCATGATGTTAGGGGTTCAGGATCATGATGTTAGGGGTTCAGGATCATGATGTTAGGGGTTCAGGATCATGATGTTTGGGGTTCAGGATCATGATGTTAGGGTTCAGGATCATGATGTTAGGGGTTCAGGAGCATGATGTTAGGGGTTCAGGATCATGATGTTAGGGGTTCAGGATCATGATGTTAGGGGTTCAGGATCCTGATGTCAGGGGTTCAGGATCATGATGTTAGGGTTCAGGATCATGATGTTAGGGGTTCAGGAGCATGATGTTAGGGGTTCAGGATCCTGATGTTAGGGGTTCAGGATCATGATGTTAGGGGTTCAGGAGCATGATGTTAGGGGTTCAGGATCATGATGTTAGGGGTTCAGGATCATGATGTTAGGGGTTCAGGATCCTGATGTCAGGGGTTCAGGATCATGATGTTAGGGTTCAGGATCCTGATGTTAGGGGTTCAGGATCATGATGTAAGGGGTTCAGGATCCTGATGTTAGGGGTTCAGGAGCATGATGTTAGGGGTTCAGGATCATGATGTTAGGGGTTCAGGATCATGATGTTAGGGGTTCAGGATCATGATGTTAGGGTTCAGGAGCATGATGTTAGGGGTTCAGGATCATGATGTTAGGGGTTCAGGATCATGATGTTAGGGTTCAGGATCATGATGTTGGGGTTCAGGAACCTGCTGTTAGGGGTTCTGGATCGTGATGTTAGGGGTTCAGGATCATGATGTTAGGGGTTCAGGATCATGATGTTAGGGGTTCAGGAGCATGATGTTAGGGTTCAGGATCATGATGTTAGGGGTTCAGGATCATGATGTTAGGGGTTCAGGATCATGATGTTAGGGTTCAGGATCATGATGTTAGGGGTTCAGGATCATGATGTTAGGGTTCAGGAGCATGATGTTAGGGGTTCAGGATCATGATGTTAGGGTTCAGGATCATGATGGAAGGGGTTCAGGATCCTGATGTTAGGGGTTCAGGATCATGATGGAAGGGGTTCAGGATCATGATGTTAGGGTTCAGGATCATGATGTTAGGGGTTCAGGATCATGATGTTAGGGTTCAGGATCATGATGTTAGGGTTCAGGATCATGATGTTAGGGGTTCAGGATCATGATGTTAGGGTTCATGATCATGATGTTAGGGGTTCAGGATCATGATGTTAGGGTTCAGGATCATGATGTTAGGGTTCAGGATCATGATGTAGGGGTTCAGGATCATGAGGTCAACGTCTGGGGGGCTCACCTTCTCGCGCAAGGCATCCTGCTGCTTGTCCTGCTTGATGTAATCCAATAAGGTCTGCAATGGGGGGAAAGATTCACAGAAGATTCACATCGATGCTTGTGCATGGGAGGGTTGCATGGGTGGGTCTGCATGTTGATGTTTGCATGTCATGTTTGCCTGGGAGATTTCCATGGGTGGTTTGCATGGGATGTATGTCTGCATGAGTGGTTTGCATGTGTGGTTATGCATGGGAGGTTCTGCATGTTATGTTTGCATGGGAGATATATGCATGAGTGGTTTGCATGGTAGGATTCAGCTTCATGGTCTTGCCCTAGTGACCCAGCACCTCCCCACCTCCATAATGACTTCAGCGTCTTCCAATGGCAGGCCCTTCTCGCAGGACAGGTGGGAGAGGATGTCCGGGAGCATGTTGTAGATCGGGTTGTTGTTGCGGTGGCTCTTCTTGGCCTGGATAGGAGGGGGGGCAACATTAGGGGGGCAACAATAGAAAGCACGCACAACATGAAAGGAAATCAGGTGACAAGATAGGCGTGAAATCAGGGGCATGCATAGTAAATAACATGAGGAATACCAAGGGAATACATGGAGGTGGTTGGATATGTAACGATGCTGCTGCAACGGCGTTATGACAGCCAGAGCCAAGGGCATAGAACCTTAGATTTGTGCGTCATGAGCCTATATCTAATAGGCCAGATCCAGGATCTAACATCCAAGAGGTATCCCAGATCCACGAAGAACCCAGTAGATCTGTAGATCTGATTACACCCCGGCAAATGGGGTGTAATCAGATCTACAGATCTTCTAGATCCACCTTCATAGGAGGATAATGACATGCACTGGCTAACGCCACGTACCATGTCCAGTTGTCCACACATCAGGAGGCCTGTAAGATCTACTGAATCCGTGCATCACCTGGCTCATCTTCAGATCCAAGCAGGCAATCAGCCAATCACCACAGAGCAAACCAGATCCACCAGATCCACGCACCAGTGTGGAGAAGAAGGCCTTGGCCATACACGCCACCTCTGGCGCCTCTCCGGAGCGCATGCACCTTGCGATGCGTGCGATGTGTCCCTTGACCTTCATCATGTCGTTGAGGATGAGGTGGCTCAGGACACCCAGGCAGCGCTTGCGGACGGCTGTGGGGTGCAGGGGTGTAGGGGGTCAGGAAGCTGAGGTGCATGGCGCAAGGGTGCAGGACACCCAGGCAGCGCTTATGGACGACTGTGGGGGTGCAGAGGTGCGTGGGGTCAGAAAGCTGGATGGAGGTGCATGGCGCAAAGGTGCAGGACACCCAGGCAGCGCTTGAAGAGTTCATTTCTAGTTAAATCCTGGCCAAGCTAAAAACTGCCCTCCCTGTCACCTAGGTCTGGTTGGCTGGGGGCCTGGGACATGTGGCTGGTCCAGGTATAAGGGTTAAGCCTTACCCTGCCTCAACTCTGCCCCCCCTGTCACCTAGGTCTGGGTCGCTGAGGGGCTGGTACATGTGGTTGGTCCAGGTATAAGGTTTTAGACTAGCCGTGCCTCAACTCTGCCCCCCCTGTCACCTAGGTCTGGGTCGCTGAGGGGCTGGTACATGTGGTTGGTCCAGGTATAAGGTTTTAGACTAGCCCTGCCTCAACTCTGCCCCCCCTGTCACCTAGGTCTGGGTCGCTGAGGGGCTGGTACATGTGGTTGGTCCAGGTATAAGGTTTTAGACTAGCCCTGCCTCAACTCTGCCCCCCCTGTCACCTAGGTCTGGGTCGCTGAGGGGCTGGTACATGTGGTTGGTCCAGGTATAAGGTTTTAGACTAGCCGTGCCTCAACTCTGCCCCCCCTGTCACCTAGGTCTGGGTCGCTGAGGGGCTGGTACATGTGGTTGGTCCAGGTATAAGGTTTTAGACTAGCCCTGCCTCAACTCTACCCCCCCTGTCACCTAGGTCTGGGTCGCTGAGGGGCTGGTACATGTGGTTGGTCCAGGTATAAGGTTTTAGACTAGCCGTGCCTCAACTCTGCCCCCCCTGTCACCTAGGTCTTGGTCGCTGAGGGGCTGGTACATGTGGTTGGTCCAGGTATAAGGTTTTAGACTAGCCGTGCCTCAACTCTGCCCCCCCCCTGTCACCTAGGTCTGGGTCGCTGAGGGGCTGGTACATGTGGTTGGTCCAGGTATAAGGTTTTAGACTAGCCCTGCCTCAACTCTGCCCCCCCTGTCACCTAGGTCTGGGTCGCTGAGGGGCTGGTACATGTGGTTGGTCCAGGTATAAGGTTTTAGACTAGCCCTGCCTCAACTCTGCCCCCCCTGTCACCTAGGTCTGGGTCGCTGAGGGGCTGGTACATGTGGTTGGTCCAGGTATAAGGTTTTAGACTAGCCGTGCCTCAACTCTGCCCCCCCTGTCACCTAGGTCTGGGTCGCTGAGGGGCTGGTACATGTGGTTGGTCCAGGTATAAGGTTTTAGACTAGCCCTGCCTCAACTCTGCCCCCCCTGTCACCTAGGTCTGGGTCGCTGAGGGGCTGGTACATGTGGTTGGTCCAGGTATAAGGTTTTAGACTAGCCCTGCCTCAACTCTGCCCCCCCTGTCACCTAGGTCTGGGTCGCTGAGGGGCTGGTACATGTGGTTGGTCCAGGTATAAGGTTTTAGACTAGCCGTGCCTCAACTCTGCCCCCCCTGTCACCTAGGTCTGGGTCGCTGAGGGGCTGGTACATGTGGTTGGTCCAGGTATAAGGTTTTAGACTAGCCCTGCCTCAACTCTGCCCCCCCTGTCACCTAGGTCTGGGTCGCTGAGGGGCTGGTACATGTGGTTGGTCCAGGTATAAGGTTTTAGACTAGCCGTGCCTCAACTCTGCCCCCCCTGTCACCTAGGTCTGGGTCGCTGAGGGGCTGGTACATGTGGTTGGTCCAGGTATAAGGTTTTAGACTAGCCGTGCCTCAACTCTGCCCCCCCTGTCACCTAGGTCTGGGTCGCTGAGGGGCTGGTACATGTGGTTGGTCCAGGTATAAGGTTTTAGACTAGCCCTGCCTCAACTCTGCCCCCCCTGTCACCTAGGTCTGGGTCGCTGAGGGGCTGGTACATGTGGTTGGTCCAGGTATAAGGTTTTAGACTAGCCCTGCCTCAACTCTGCCCCCCCTGTCACCTAGGTCTGGGTCGCTGAGGGGCTGGTACATGTGGTTGGTCCAGGTATAAGGTTTTAGACTAGCCGTGCCTCAACTCTGCCCCCCCTGTCACCTAGGTCTGGGTCGCTGAGGGGCTGGTACATGTGAGCAGTCCAGGGGTCCATTACGTTGGGGAAGCGGAAGGCCAGGTCACCGAGTGCCACCACCAGGTTGCATCGAATGCCAGGTTCAATACTCCTGTATAGATCAATGGATGTAGGTGGGTGGTGAGAGGTGAGGGGTGGGTGTGTGGAGATGTGAGGAGATGTAAGCATTGGGATGAGGGGGAGGGGAGGGGTGAGTGATGGGATGAAGGGAGTGAGTGGTGGGATGAGGGGGAGGGGGGGAGGATGAGTGATGGGATGAATGGAGTGAGTGGTGAGATGAGGGGGGAGGGGTGAGTGATGGGATGAAGGGAGTGAGTGGTGGGATGAGGGGAGTGATTAAAGGCGCAGTTGGATTGGTAGGATAAAGGGTGTGGATGTTTGTATACGTGTGAGCGGTGTGAGTGGTGGGATGAGGGTAGGCCGGTAGTGGGAGGAGCGTTGCATGACTGGTGGAAGGAAGAGATATTGTGCTCTGATGAGGTCACCTATTGCCACCCCCATACAGCAGCATATGCCGGGTTAACTGTCTTAGACGGTCCTTGATGTTATGCAGGAGGGGAGCGGGTGGGAGAGGAGCGGATGTTGGGTTCAATTTCTACAAGGGTGGGTTGATCATGGGTTAAGGGTTTAGGGTTCAATTTCCCCAAGCGTCGTTGATGATGGGCAGGAGGGGAGCGGGTAGGGAGGAGCGGATGTCAGGTTCAATATCCCCAAAGATGGGAGGTGAATGGTGGGAGGTGAAAGGTGGGAGTGTTGGGACGAAATGAGTGTTTGGTGGGAGGTGAGCAGAGGGAGTGAGAGATCAATGGTGGGAACTGAGAGGCCAAGTGAGGAGGGGCACGCCTTATACATCTCCTTGCATCCTCCTCCCCCCTCTTGCATCCTCATCATACCCCCATGTGCCGCCACGTGTCCTCTTCCCCCCCCCTCCCTTCTACAATCTGCATCCTCATCATACCCCCACGTGCCACCACATGTCAACTTCCCCCCCCTCCCCTCCCATTCTGCAATCTGCATCCTTCTCAAAACCCCAAGTCTTGACCATGTCCTCTGCCCTCACTTGCCAGCCCTCCACCCCTCTCTCTCTCCCCCTGTGTGCCAACTTGTGTGAGAGCAACGCATCCAACGTACCAAAGACATCCTACTTGTATTGAGAACCCGTGCACCATTGTGCATGGCCTGGGCCGGTAGTGGGCCCGCTAAATGTAACAAAAAAGGCTTGGTCAGGTTTCGTGGGGATTAATCACCTTAATCGCACACATGTTAGGTTTCGTGATTGTTTCGTGGGAATTAATTGCATTCCTGGTATACAAATGCGTGCGTCGCCATGCCAGCCAGTGTTCTGAGCAGACAGAAGCCCTGTCCACCCACTTGTCAGTGAGCAGCGTGAAGAAGAGCAGTATGTTGTCCTCACAGAAGGCGGGGTCGATGGCCATGAGCTTGGTCAGGGCCAGCAGGGCGGATGTGCGCAACAGAGGATTGGCCTGGGGGGGGGAGGGAGGGGGGCCATGAGCTTGGTCAGGGCCAGCAGGGCGGATGTGCGCAACAGAGGATTGGCCTGGGGGGGGGGGGGAAGGGGGGCCATGAGCTTGGTCAGGGCCAGCAGGGCGGATGTGCGCAACAGAGGATTGGCCTGGGGGGGGAGGGAGGGGGGCCATGAGCTTGGTCAGGGCCAGCAGGGCGGATGTGCGCAACAGAGGATTGGCCTGGGGGGGGGGGGAGGGGGGGCCATGAGCTTGGTCAGGGCCAGCAGGGCGGATGTGCGCAACAGAGGATTGGCCTGGGGGGGGGGGGAAGGGGGGCCATGAGCTTGGTCAGGGCCAGCAGGGCGGATGTGCGCAACAGAGGATTGGCCTGGGGGGGGAGGGAGGGGGGCCATGAGCTTGGTCAGGGCCAGCAGGGCGGATGTGCGCAACAGAGGATTGGCCTGGGGGGGGGGGGAGGGGGGGCCATGAGCTTGGTCAGGGCCAGCAGGGCGGATGTGCGCAACAGAGGATTGGCCTGGGGGGGGGGGGGGAGGGGGGCCATAAGCTTGGTCAGGGCCAGCAGGGCGGATGTGCGCAACAGAGGATTGGCCTGGGGGGGGAGGGAGGGGGGCCATGAGCTTGGTCAGGGCCAGCAGGGCGGATGTGCGCAACAGAGGATTGGCCTGGGGGGGGGGGGGGGAGGGGGGCCATGAGCTTGGTCAGGGCCAGCAGGGCGGATGTGCGCAACAGAGGATTGGCCTGGGGGGGGGAGGGAGGGGGGCCATGAGCTTGGTCAGGGCCAGCAGGGCGGATGTGCGCAACAGAGGATTGGCCTGGGGGGGGGGGGGGAGGGGGGCCATGAGCTTGGTCAGGGCCAGCAGGGCGGATGTGCGCAACAGAGGATTGGCCTGGGGGGGGAGGGAGGGGGGCCATGAGCTTGGTCAGGGCCAGCAGGGCGGATGTGCGCAACAGAGGATTGGCCTGGGGGGGGAAGGGGGGCCATGAGCTTGGTCAGGGCCAGCAGGGCGGATGTGCGCAACAGAGGATTGGCCTGGGGGGGGGGGGGGAGGGGGGCCATGAGCTTGGTCAGGGCCAGCAGGGCGGATGTGCGCAACAGAGGATTGGCCTGGGGGGGGGGAGAGGGGGCCATGAGCTTGGTCAGGGCCAGCAGGGCGGATGTGCGCAACAGAGGATTGGCCTGGGGGGGGGGGGAGGGGGGGCCATGAGCTTGGTCAGGGCCGGCAGGGCGGATGTGCCCAACAGAGGATTGGCCTGGGGGGGGGGGGGAGGGGGGCCATGCGCTTGGTCAGGGCCAGCAGGGCGGATGTGCCCAACAGAGGATTGGCCTGGGGGGGGGGGGGAGGGGGGCCATGCGCTTGGTCAGGGCCAGGAGGGCGGATGTGCGCAACAGAGGATTGGCCTGGGGGGGGAGGGAGGGGGGCCATGAGCTTGGTCAGGGCCAGCAGGGCGGATGTGCGCAACAGAGGATTGGCCTGGGGGGGGGAGGGGGGGGGGCCATGAGCTTGGTCAGGGCCAGCTGGGCGGATGTGCGCAACAGAGGATTGGCCTGGGGGGGAGGGAGGGGGGCCATGAGCTTGGTCAGGGCCAGCAGGGCGGATGTGCGCAACAGAGGATTGGCCTGGGGGGGGAGGGAGGGGGGCCATGAGCTTGGTCAGGGCCAGCAGGGCGGATGTGCGCAACAGAGGATTGGCCTGGGGGGGGGGGGGGAGGGGGGCCATGAGCTTGGTCAGGGCCAGCAGGGCGGATGTGCGCAACAGAGGATTGGCCTGGGGGGGGAGGGAGGGGGGCCATGAGCTTGGTCAGGGCCAGCAGGGCGGATGTGCGCAACAGAGGATTGGCCTGGGGGGGGAAGGGGGGCCATGAGCTTGGTCAGGGCCAGCAGGGCGGATGTGCGCAACAGAGGATTGGCCTGGGGGGGGGGGGAGGGGGGCCATGAGCTTGGTCAGGGCCAGCAGGGCGGATGTGCGCAACAGAGGATTGGCCTGGGGGGGGGGAGAGGGGGCCATGAGCTTGGTCAGGGCCAGCAGGGCGGATGTGCGCAACAGAGGATTGGCCTGGGGGGGGGGGGAGGGGGGGGCCATGAGCTTGGTCAGGGCCAGCAGGGCGGATGTGCGCAACAGAGGATTGGCCTGGGGGGGGGGGGAGGGGGGCCATGAGCTTGGTCAGGGCCGGCAGGGCGGATGTGCGCAACAGAGGATTGGCCTGGGGGGGGGGGGAGGGGGGGCCATGAGCTTGGTCAGGGCCAGCAGGGCGGATGTGCGCAACAGAGGATTGGCCTGGGGGGGGGAGGGGGGCCATGAGCTTGGTCAGGGCCAGCAGGGCGGATGTGCGCAACAGAGGATTGGCCTGGGAGGGGGAGGGGGGCCATGAGCTTGGTCAGGGCCGGCAGGGCGGATGTGCGCAACAGAGGATTGGCCTGGGGGGGGGGAAGGGGGGCCATGAGCTTGGTCAGGGCCAGCAGGGCGGATGTGCGCAACAGAGGATTGGCCTGGGGGGGGGGAGGGGGGCCATGAGCTTGGTCAGGGCCAGCAGGGCGGATGTGCGCAACAGAGGATTGGCCTGGGGGGGAGGGAGGGGGGGCCATGAGCTTGGTCAGGGCCAGCAGGGCGGATGTGCGCAACAGAGGATTGGCCTGGGGAGGGGAGGGGGGCCATGAGCTTGGTCAGGGCCAGCAGGGCGGATGTGCGCAACAGAGGATTGGCCTGGGGGGGGGGAGGGGGGGCCATGAGCTTGGTCAGGGCCAGGAGGGCGGATGTGCGCAACTGAGGATTGGCCTGGGGGGGGGGGAAGGGGGGCCATGAGCTTGGTCAGGGCCAGCAGGGCGGATGTGCGCAACAGAGGATTGGCCTGGGGGGGGGAGGAGGGGGGCCATGAGCTTGGTCAGGGCCAGCAGGGCCGATGTGCGCACCAGAGGATTGGCCTGGGGGGGAGGGAGGGGAGGAGGGAGAGGGGGGAGGGGAGGGGATGTCATTTAGGGTTCAGACTAATGATTCCTCCCAATTTCTCTCCGACTTCCCCGCCTATTGAGTCTAGGGCTTAGGCTTAAAGTTCACCCCCCACCCATTTAGTTTAGGGAAAGGCGCTCTTCCCTTCCCAACACACCTGCTTCAGCTTTTCGGAGCCGCAGACCGCCTTCACTGCCGCCGCGTACGCCCCCAGCATGCTGCGCCCGGCTGCCTGGAGGATCTCTAAGTCCACTGTGTCCTTGAGGACATCCAGCAGAACATCCTTAAGGGATGAAAGCAAATGAAGAAGTGTGGGAACGTGTGGAGAAGTGTGGGGGGTGGAGGCAGGTGTGGGAAAGGGTGGAGGATCTCTGCGCCCACACCGACCCTAAGGACGACCAGCAGAGGGTCCTGCACATGTAACTTCAGTGGGCTAGGGTTAAGAGTATACCGCGCGGGAGAATGGGGGGGGCAGAGATTGGGAAGTATGGGATGGTGGATGAGAGGCAGGGGTAGGGGGGGATGGGTTGCAGTGTGAGGCCGGGACAGAGGTGCAGACACAAGGCTGGAGAAGCATTGTACGGGGGGTAGATGGACGTCTAGGTTAGTGGGGTGGAGGCAGGGATCAGTGAGGGTGGTAGAGGCAGGGCCGGGGGCCTATGGGGGGTGGAGGCAAGAATGTGGGGGAGTGTGGACGTTGGAGGGATGGGGTGCAAGGCAGAGGGGATGAGGGTGGGAGGCAGGAGAGGTGAGTTAGGAAGGGTGGGGAGAAGGAGACAGGGTTGGCTGGGGGGGTGAGAGGTGGGATGCAGGCAGGGGTGCAGATCCATGGGGAGGCATGCTTCGGCAGGGACGTAGGCATTTGGGGGGGGGCAGGCTTAGGCAGGAATGCAGGCTTCCGCAGGGAGGCGGGCTTAGGCAGGGTTGCAGGCTTAGGCAGGGTTGCAGGCTTAGGCAGGGTTGCAGGCTTAGGCAGGGTTGCAGGCTTAGGCAGGGTTGCAGGCTTAGGTAGGGTTGCAGGCTTAGGCAGGGTTGCAGGCTTAGGCAGGGTTGCAGGCTTAGGCAGGGTTGCAGGCTTAGGCAGGGTTGCAGGCTTAGGCAGGGTTGCAGGCTTAGGCAGGGTTGCAGGCTTAGGCAGGGTTGCAGGCTTAGGCAGGGTTGCAGGCTTAGGCAGGGTTGCAGGCTTAGGCAGGGTTGTAGGCTTAGGCAGGGTTGCAGGCTTAGGCAGGGTTGCAGGCTTAGGCAGGGTTGTAGGCTTAGGCAGGGTTGCAGGCTTAGGCAGGGTTGCAGGCTTCTAGAGGAGTGCAAGGGGGGCAGGAACATATGGATGCAGGCAGGGGGCAGGATCCTTTGTGTTCCCGATCCTCAGCTCTCACCGCAGCTTGGGCGCCCATCCCGATCTGCGCGGCAATGTCCTCGTCGGGGGCGGCAGCGGGGGGGGGCCCGTCAGCCTGGCTGTCCGGAGGCTCCTCGCGACCCATCAGCCGCTCTCGTCGGACCCGCTTTGCCAGCCCGTCCACCATGGCCTGAGCGGTGGGGAGGAGGAGGAGGAGGCAGGTTAAGGAGCGGTGGGGAGGAGGAGGAGGAGGCGGGTTAAGGAGCGGTGAGGAGGAGGAGGAAGAGGCGGGTTGAGGAGCGGTGGGGAGGAAGAGAAGGAGGCGGGTCAAGGAGCGGTGGGGAGGAGGAGGAGGAGGAGGCGGGTTAAGGAGCGGTGGGGAGGAGGAGGAGGAGGAGAAGGAGGCGGGTTAAGGAGCGGTGGGGAGGAGGAGGAAGAGGAGGAGGTGGGTCAAGGAGCGGTGGGGAGGAGGAGGAGGAGACAGGTTAAGGGGCGGTGGGGAGGAAGAGGAGGAGACAGGTTAAGGAGCGGTGGGGAGGAGGAGGAGGAGGCAGATTAAGGAGCGGTGGGGAGGAGGAGGAGGAGGCGGTTTAAGGAGCGGTGGGGAGGAGGAGGAGGAGGAGGAGGAGGAGGAGGAGGCGGTTTAAGGAGTGGTGGGGAGGAGGAGGAAGAGGAGGAGATGGGTCAAGGAGCGGTGAGGAGGAGGAGGAGGAGGAGGAGGAGGTGGAGGAGGAGGAGAAGGAGGAGGAGGAGGAGGAGGAGGAGGAGGAGGAGGAGGAGGAGGAGGAGGAGGAGGAGGGGGTTAAGGAGCTGTGGGGAGGAGGAGGAGGCGGGGGCTAAGGAGGAGGAGCGGTGAGGAGGAGGAGGAGGAGGCGGGGGCTAAGGAGCGGTGGGGAGGAGGAGGAGGCGGGGGCTAAGGAGCGGTTAGGCAGGCACTGCTTGGATGAAATCGTTGTGAGTCCTTCACTGTCCAACAATGTTCACATCAGAAGCATGCCTCATATTCGTTTTTTGCCGTTCCGACCAGACCCGTCTCTCGCCAGTCTCACTCATCTCATAACCATAGGCTAAAATGGTACACCTGCCCCCCCCCTGAAAAGACTCAGGGTGCAACACCTAGATCTCTGCGTCCCTCCCCACATCACACACCAGATGGCTCAGGGCGCAGTGCCCGACGAGGAAGAAGAAGCGGCTCAGCCTCGAGGCAGGATCAGCAGACCCTGCCCCTGCTGCCGCGGCGGCCTGCCTCAGTACCGCCTCCATGACTGTGTGCGGACGAGGATGCAGGCAGTACAATGCGTTCACAGCCGCCTCTGTGGTGATGGGGCAAGGAGAGTTTAGGGTTTAGGGTTCACAGCCGCTTCTGTGGTGATGGGGCAAAGAGTGATTAAAAAAAAAGTATGGTCATTGCTATGTTTTCATTTTATTATCATTTTGTAAAGCAACAACTTAACGATGAGAGTGATCGCAGGGGTTGTGAGGGCAAGGCCAGACAGGCAATGATCGGCCAGACGAGGCAAAAGTAGAGACAGCAGAGTACCAGGTGCCCCCCCCAGCCCCCACCTGCTGCTGAGTACCAGGTGCCCCCCCCAGCCCCCACCTGCTGCTGAGTACCAGGTGCCTCCCCCAGCCCCCACCTGCTGCTGAGTACCAGGTGCCCCCCCCAGCCCCCACCTGCTGCTGAGTACCAGGTGCCCTCCGCCAGCCCCCTCGTCAGCATCACACGGCACAGCAGGGAGTAGCAGCGGGACAGAGCGGCCAATGCAAAGCAGGCTTCTGCGCTCCCCGCCGGCTGCTGGCTGCCCCGGACCAGGAGGGGCGACAGGTGCTGCAAGGCCAGGCAGCAGTGGCGGGCCAGCCAGGCATCCTGGGGAAAGGAGAGGGAAGGTGTTGAGGGTAACAGATGGCAGGGGGCAGGTGATGAGGGTTTAGATTTAAGAGTGAGAGGGTGCCGGTTATGAGGGTTAAGCGTTCAGGGTGGGGAGGGTGCCGGTGATGAGGGTTTAGCTATTAGGGTAGGGAGGGTGCATGTGATGAGTGTTTGGAGTTAAGAGTGAGAGGGGGTGGGTGATAGGGGTTCATAGTTCAGAGTGAGAGAGAGGGGGCATGTGATTAGGGTTTATAGTTAAGAGTGAGGGGGGGCAGGTGATGAGGATTTGATGTGCCGGGTGGAAGGGGACAGGTGATGAGGATTTGATGCGCCGGGTGGAAGGGGGCAGGTGATGAGGATTTGATGTGCCGGGTGGAAGGGGACAGGTGATGAGGGTTTATAGTTAGTTTTAGACATTTCTCCTTTCACAACGGCGCGGCAACCACAGACATACCCGCTTGTGTATATCAGTTTGGGGTGTAGGCTTGTTGATTTCAATGGTGGGCAACACGAACACCGACATACTGACTGCCTGCCAGTATCTTAACTGCTGTTAAATCATTCAAAAGTGCTGGGTAGGAATTGCTTTAATGTCAGCCATTTCGTTCGCCTCGAGACATTCAAACAAGCTGTTCTGGATGGAGGCATGGGCAGAAGAGGGCATGGCAGCAGCCCTCTTTATTTCATATTCTATAACTAAATTTCAGCTGATGCATCTAACCCTACCTGTTGCACCCCACACGCTGACGTCGGCAGATCCCTAAATCCATAACCTACCCGCAACACTCCATCTCTAAACCCTAGACCCTAACTGCAGCACCCCACATGCAGATGTCAGCAGATCCCTGAACCTGCTCTATACACTCCACACGCTGATGTCAGCAGATCTCTTCAGCCTTAACCCTACCTGCAGCACCCCACACGCTGATGACAGCAGGTCCATGAGCAGGGGCGCCTGGTCCAGGATCAGCCGCGGGGCATGCTCGGCAACCATGGTGAGCAGAACCAGGCAGTGGTTCAAGGTGCCGCTGGCCTAGGAGAGAAAGGCACACCAGGGGGAGGGGGGGAATGGAGGGTTTAGTTTGAGGAGAAAGCCAAGGGTGTATTTTTAGGTTTTGGAGGGGGGTGAGGGAATCTTGATTGCGATGGAGATTAGGAACGTATACAAGCTGAGCCCTGGGCGCACAGCCGCTTGTCGACTGCGCACCTCCCTTCCCTATCTCTCTTTTCTTGAGGTTTTGTACACTCAGCCTCCTTGGCTTCTCTTTTGCGCACCATCCTCGATCGTTCCCCTTGGCCTCACACAGAGCGACAGGGACACACGCCCTTATGTCCCCCTTCCCTCCCACACCGCGTGTCTATAGTGTACCGCCGCATGCATCCTCTTTCAGGTTCTGAAGTTCTGTACCCTCAGCACACACCCCGTGTCTATTGCACAGCTGTTTTCTTTTAGAGGTTTTGTACCGCCAGGCCTCCTTAGTTTTTATTACGCACCTTCCTCAACTCCGCCTCCTTGCCGACACATTTAGCGGCAGAGAGACACGCCTCATGCTGCCCCTTGATATACCTGCAGTAGGCGCAGAGCGGTTGAGCGAACGGAAAGGAGGAACGGAAGAGCGGCAGGAGGCGTAAAGCAGTCAAACAAGAAAAAGGGAGGAGAGGCGGGAGGCAAGACGCAGTAACAGGAGAAGGAGTGAGGAGAAGCGGCCAAATCGAATAGGGGAGAAAACCGGTGCTTCAAGTAACTAAACCCTCAAGTACGCTACTGAAATGACTGGGGGGCAGACCTAGCACATCCATCGACCCTGTTCACTAAACTGGTACGTAGCAAGTCCTTGGAAGTAGCAGTAAATACAGAGGGGGACATGTGCTGGTCCCCTTCCGTACCCACTTTAACCATGCTGTGTCCTGCAACATTGGCAGCTTACCCAAAAAAACGAGCCTAGCCAAAGCCTCCTTCCCTCCGCACTTCCACCGTCCACAACCACACTTCCTCCTCTTCCTGCCTCGTACCTCACCCCCCTCCTCCCTCCCACCTACCTCTGCCTCCTGCTTCGCACCCCAGAGCCCTTCCCCCTCCCTTCCGCCCCCTCTGCCCCCAGCTGATGTACGCAATGGCAACAGCCTTCAGCAGCTCATATGCCCGCCGCTGCCACCCTCTCACCCCTCATGATCTTAATCACCTTCTTATGCAGCAACATGCCAGCCCCCGGCCCCCCTCACCCTACCCCCCACAATATGACCACAAAAAACACCTTATGACCACACCACCTTATGGCCACACCACCTTATGGCCACACCACCTTATGACCACACCACCTTATGGCCACACCACCTTATGGCCACACCACCTTATGGCCACACCACCTTATGGCCACACCACCTTATGGCCACACCACCTTATGGCCACACCACCTTATGGCCACACCACCTTATGACCACACCACCTTATGACCACACCACCTTATGGCCACACCACCTTATGGCCACACCACCTTATGGCCACACCACCTTATGGCCACACCACCTTATGACCACACCACCTTATGACCACACCACCTTATGGCCACACCACCTTATGGCCACACCACCTTATGGCCACACCACCTTATGACCACACCACCTTATGACCACACCACCTTATGGCCACACCACCTTATGACCACACCACCTTATGACCACACCACCTTATGACCACACCACCTTATGGCCACACCACCTTATGACCACACCACCTTATGGCCACACCACCTTATGACCACACCACCTTATGACCACACCACCTTATGGCCACACCACCTTATGGCCACACCACCTTATGGCCACACCACCTTATGGCCACACCACCTTATGACCACACCACCTAATGGCCACACCACCTTATGACCACACCACCTTATGACCACACCACCTTAAGACCACACCACCTTATGACCACACCACCTTATGACCACACCACCTTATGGCCACACCACCTTATGACCACACCACCTTATGGCCACACCACCTTATGGCCACACCACCTTATGACCACACCACCTTATGACCACACCACCTTATGGCCACACCACCTTATGACCACACCACCTTATGACCACACCACCTTATGACCACACCACCTTATGGCCACACCACCTTATGGCCACACCACCTTATGACCACACCACCTTATGACCACACCACCTTATGACCACACCACCTTATGACCACACCACCTTATGACCACACCACCTTATAACCACACCACCTTATGACCACACCACCTTATGACCACACCACCTTATGACCACACCACCTTATGACCACACCACCTTATGACCACACCACCTTATGACCACACCACCTTATGGCCACACCACCTAATGACCACACCACCTTATGACCACACCACCTTATGGCCACACCACCTTATGACCACACCACCTTATGACCACACCACCTTATGACCACACCACCTTATGACCACACCACCTTATGACCACACCACCTTATGACCACACCACCTTATGACCACACCACCTTATGACCACACCACCTTATGACCACACCACCTTATGACCACACCACCTTATGACCACACCACCTTATGACCACACCACCTTATGACCACACCACCTTATGGCCACACCACCTAATGACCACACCACCTTATGACCACACCACCTTATGGCCACACCACCTTATGACCACACCACCTTATGACCACACCACCTTATGACCACACCACCTTATGACCACACCACCTTATGACCACACCACCTTATGACCACACCACCTTATGACCACACCACCTTATGACCACACCACCTTATGGCCACACCACCTAATGACCACACCACCTTATGACCACACCACCTTATGGCCACACCACCTTATGACCACACCACCTTATGACCACACCACCTTATGACCACACCACCTTATGACCACACCACCTTATGACCACACCACCTTATGACCACACCACCTTATGACCACACCACCTTATGACCACACCACCTTATGACCACACCACCTTATGGCCACAAAAATCCTTTCGCGGTCCTCCCACCACCAGACATATCACCTATCACCTGCCACCCAACCTCTCACACCAATAGGTCGACGCGGCAATATGCCGGTGTCCCATGGCCCCCTGTTCACCCACTTGATGACCCAAACAACCACGTTCGGGTGCAGCTCATACGCTCGCTCCTTGGTCACCGCTGCCGCCCCCGCCGCTGTCTTGTTGGCCGTGGCTGTCAGGAGGCGAATGATCTCGCCTAAGGAGCTGATCTCCCCCAACGTGGCACCGACCACCAGCTTGATCAGGTCCTTGGCATGTTCCTTGGGGCCATGGTCTACGGCAAATAAAGCAGGGCCTAAGGCGGGTACTAGAGCGGAAAATATAGTGGGGCCTAAGGCGGGTATTGTGTCGGAGAAAAAGGCGAGGAATAAGGAGGAATATCGGCGAGGAATAGGGATAGGAATATGGGGAGCTCGGCTTGCCATGTGCGGCACTGCCCAACGGTTTAATCACGTCCTTGGCATGATCCCTGGGGCTGTGGCCAGGGAAAGGGTGGGTGGGCTGGGAAAGGATGCGCGGGCAAAAAGGGGGGGAGGACGACCAATAGACACAGAGCGGGGGAAAGCGAGCGAGGGGAGCGGGGACTACGTTGCAAGGATGAGGACGGGGTGGTGTGGGCTGGGTGTGTGGCAGCGGCTCTGTCAGGTAGGCGGGGGTCAAGGGTGGATTAGGTACCTCGCCATTTTGTTTCCTAGCGGGGAGGAGGCTGTTTGATTAGGAGCAGGGCGGGGATTGTTTTATAAGAATGAGGGCAGGGTGGTGTGGGCTGGGGGTGTGGTAGCGGCTTCGGAAGGTTAGCAGGGGATATAGGGTAGACTACCGGCAGGTACCTCGCCATTTATTTCTTACAATTTCTTTTCTTTTAATTTACGGTTCCTTATCATACATGAGGATTCCCCTCACATCCAACATCCGCACACCCTCGCACCGCCCACCCACCCTTTCCGTCCCGCAGGTACAGATTGTACATCGCATCCACCACGGCCTCCCGTACCGCCTCCTCCTTGGAGTACACCAGTGGCCACATGGCCCGCAGGGCGACCTCTGCAGCGTCATCCGTCTTGGTAAGGTCGCCCTCGCCCGCACTGCCCTCGGGCAGAGACACCTGGCCACCGCTCAAGTGGGCCTAACAGGAACGGGGGATAGGGGGTAAGGGGACAGGGTCAGGGGGAAAGGGGGTAAGGGGACAGGGGGATAGGGGGTAAGGGGACAGGGGGGTAGGGGGTAAGGGGACAGGGGGGGAAGGGGGTAAGGGGGCAGGGGGCAAGGGGATAGGGGGTAAGGGGATAGGGGGATAGGGGGTAAGGGGACAGAAGGATAGGGGGTAAGGGGACAGGGGGGTAGGGGGTAAGGGGACAGGGGGCAGAGGGATAGGGGGTAAGGGGACAGGGGGATAGGGGGTAAGGGGACAGGGGGGTAGGGGGTAAGGGGACAGGGGGGTAGGGGGTAAGGGGACAGGGGGCAGAGGGATAGGTGGTAAGGGGACAGAGGGATAGGGGGTAAGGGGACAGGAGGGTAGGGGGTAAGGGGACAGTGGGCAGAGGGATAGGGGGTAAGGGGTCAGGGGGATAGGGGGTAAGGGGGCAGAGGGATAGGGGGTAAGGGGACAGGGGGCAGAGGGATAGGGGGTAAGAGGACAGGGGGATAGGGGGTAAGGGGGCAGAGGGATAGGGGGTAAGGGGACAGGGGGCAGAGGGATAGGGGGTAAGGGGACAGGGGGATAGGGGGTAAGGGGGCAGAGGGATAGGGGGTAAGGGGACAGGGGGCAGAGTGATAGGGGGTAAGGGGACAGGGGGGTAGGGGGTAAGGGGACAGGGGGCAGAGGGATAGGGGGTAAGGGGACAGGGGGGTAGGGGGTAAGGGGGCAGAGGGATAGGGGGTAAGGGGACATGGGGATAGGGGGTAAGGGGACAGGGGGATAGGGGGTAAGGGGACAGGGGGATAGGGGGTAAGGGGACATGGGGATAGGAGGTAAGGGGACAGGGTCAGGGGGTAAGGGGACAGGGGGGTAGAGGGTAAGGGGACAGGGTCAGGGGGCAGAGGGATAGGGGGTAAGGGGACAGGGGGGTAGGGGGTAAGGGGACAGGGAGATAGGGGGTAAGGGGACAGGGGGATAGGGGGTAAGGGGACAGGGGGATAGGGGGTAAGGGGACAGGAAGGTAGGGGGTAAGGGGACAGGGTCAGGGGGTAAGGGGACAGGGGGATAGGGGGTAAGGGGACAGGGTCAGGGGGCAGAGGGATAGGGGGTAAGGGGATAGGGGGATAGGGGGTAAGGGGACAGGGTGGTAGGGGGTAAGGGGACAGGTGGATAGGGGGTAAGGGGACAGGGGGGTAGGGGGTAAGGGGACAGGGGGCAGAGGGATAGGGGGTAAGGGGACAGGGGGCGGAGGGATAGGGGGTAAGGGGACAGGGGGATAGGGGGTAAGGGGACAGGGGGGTAGGGGGTAAGGGGACAGGGGGATAGGGGGTAAGGGGACAGGGGGATAGGGGGTAAGGGGACAGGGGGCAGAGGGATAGGGGGTAAGGGGACAGGGGGATAGGGGGTAAGGGGACAGGGGGATAGGGGGTAAGGGGACAGGGTCAGGGGGTAAGGGGACAGGGGGGTAGGGGGTAAGGGGACAGGGGGCAGAGGGATAGGGGGTAAGGGGACAGGGGGGTAGGGGGTAAGGGGGCAGGGGGATAGGGGGTAAGGGGACAGGGTCAGGGGGTAATGGGACAGGGGGGTAGGGGGTAAGGGGACAGGGTCAGGGGGCAGAGGGATAGGGGTAAGGGGATAGGGGGATAGGGGGATAGGGGTACGGGGGAAAGGGGGATAGGGGACAGGGGGATAGGGGGTAAGGGGTAAGGGGGATAGGGGGTAAGGGGACAGGAAGGTAGGGGGTAAGGGGACAGGGTCAGGGGGTAAGGGGACAGGGGGGTAGGGGGTAAGGGGACAGGGTCAGGGGGCAGAGGGATAGGGGGTAAGGGGATAGGGGGATAGGGGGTAAGGGGACAGGGGGGTAGGGGGTAAGGGGACAGGGGGATAGGGGGTAAGGGGACAGGGGGGTAGGGGGTAAGGGGACAGGGGGCAGTGGGATAGGGGGTAAGGGGACAGGGGGATAGGGGGTAAGGGGACAGGGGGATAGGGGGTAAGGGGACAGGGTCAGGGGGTAAGGGGACAGGGGGGGTAGGGGGTAAGGGGACAGGGGGCAGAGGGATAGGGGGTAAGGGGACAAGGGGCAGAGGGATAGGGGGTAAGGGGACAGGGGGCAGATGGATAGGGGGTAAGGGGACAGGGGGCAGAGGGATAGGGGGTAAGGGGACAGGGGGCAGAGGTATAGGGGGTAAGGGGACATGGGGATAGGGGGTAAGGGGACAGGGGGATAGGGGGTAAGGGGACAGGGGGATAGGGGGTAAGGGGACATGGGGATAGGGGGTAAGGGGACAGGGTCAGGGGGTAAGGGGACAGGGGGGTAGGGGGTAAGGGGACAGGGTCAGGGGGCAGAGGGATAGGGGTAAGGGGATAGGGGGATTGGGGTAAGGGGACAGGGGGATAGGGGGTAAGGGGACAGGGGGATAGGGGGTAAGGGGACAGGAAGGTAGGGGGTAAGGGGACAGGGTCAGGGGGTAAGGGGACAGGGGGGTAGGGGGTAAGGGGACAGGGTCAGGGGGCAGAGGGATAGGGGGTAAGGGGATAGGGGGATAGGGGGTAAGGGGACAGGGGGGTAGGGGGTAAGGGGACAGGGGGATAGGGGGTAAGGGGACAGGGGGGGTAGGGGGTAAGGGGACAGGGGGCAGAGGGATAGGGGGTAAGGGGACAGGGGGCGGAGGGATAGGGGGTAAGGGGACAGGGGGATAGGGGGTAAGGGGACAGGGGGGTAGGGGGTAAGGGGACAGGGGGATAGGGGGTAAGGGGACAGGGGGATAGGGGGTAAGGGGACAGGGGGCAGAGGGATAGGGGGTAAGGGGACAGGGGGATAGGGGGTAAGGGGACAGGGGGATAGGGGGTAAGGGGACAGGGTCAGGGGGTAAGGGGACAGGGGGGTAGGGGGTAAGGGGACAGGGGGCAGAGGGATAGGGGGTAAGGGGACAAGGGGCAGAGGGATAGGGGGTAAGGGGACAGGGGGCAGAGGGATAGGGGGTAAGGGGACAGGGGGCAGAGGGATAGGGGGTAAGGGGACAGGGGGCAGAGGGATAGGGGGTAAGGGGACAGGGGGATAGGGGGTAAGGGGACAGGGGGCAGAGGGATAGGGGGTAAGGGGACAGGGGGATAGGGGGTAAGGGGACACCCTGGGGGGGTAATTCACCTGGGGAGGTAAGGTTTCATGGGAGATTAGGGTAGAGGGAAGTACAGAGGCCACCGATTCAGGGTTTAGAGTAGTATAGATGTTACAAGGAGTTGAGGGAGTTGAGGGGGTTGAGGGGAGTCCCTTCGTCGTCGGGGGGAGTGCTGGGGTTGATTGCAGTTAAGGGAGATTCAGTCTTGAGCATTGCTGTGGTTTGCTGATTTATCAGGCTCGCCTAGTTCAGGGTTCAGGGTTGGACCTTCACCCTGAACCATTGCCTTGCCTTGCTCACCTGTCTGCACATAGTGAGGAGCACGATCGCCTCCTTGACCACGTCAACGCTGTTACCACCCAGAAGCAGCCTGGGGGCGAGGGGGCGGAGGGGAGCAGTGCTTGGACAAGGAGGAGGAGCAAGTGGGAGGCAGTGCTTGGACCGGGTGGAGCATGCAAGGGCAAAAGCGGATATCCTGCCACCCAGGAGCAGCCTGAGGGCGAGGGGGCGGAGGGGAGCAGTGCTAGGACAAGGAGGAGGAGCAAGTGGGAGGCAGTGCTTGGACCGGGTGGAGCATGCAAGGGCAAAAGCAGATATCCTGCCACCCAGGAGCAGCCTGAGGGCGAGGGGGCGGAGGGGAGCAGTGCTAGGACAAGGAGGAGGAGCAAGTGGGAGGCAGTGCTTGGACCGGGTGGAGCATGCAAGGGCAAAAGCGGGGATCTTGCCGCCCAGGAGCAGCCTGAGGGCGAGGGGGCGGAGGGGAGCAGTGCTAGGACAAGGAGGAGGAGCAAGTGGGAGGCAGTGCTTGGACCGGGTGGAGCATGCAAGGGCAAAAGCGGGGATCTTGCCGCCCAGGAGCAGCCTGAGGGCGAGGGGGCGGAGGGGAGCAGTGCTAGGACAAGGAGGAGGAGCAAGTGGGAGGCAGTGCTTGGACCGGGTGGAGCATGCAAGGGCAAAAGCGGGGATCTTGCCGCCCAGGAGCAGCCTGAGGGCGAGGGGGCGGAGGGGAGCAGTGCTAGGACAAGGAGGAGGAGCAAGTGGGAGGCAGTGCTTGGACCGGGTGGAGCATGCAAGGGCAAAAGCGGGGATCTTGCCGCCCAGGAGCAGCCTGAGGGCGAGGGGGCGGAGGGGAGCAGTGCTAGGACAAGGAGGAGGAGCAAGTGGGAGGCAGTGCTTGGACCAGGTGGAGCATGCAAGGGCAAAAGCGGGGATCTTGCCGCCCAGGAGCAGCCTGAGGGCGAGGGGGCGGAGGGGAGCAGTGCTAGGACAAGGAGGAGGAGCAAGTGGGAGGCAGTGCTTGGACCAGGTGGAGCATGCAAGGGCAAAAGCGGGGATCTTGCCGCCCAGGAGCAGCCTGAGGGCGAGGGGGCGGAGGGGAGCAGTGCTAGGACAAGGAGGAGGAGCAAGTGGGAGGCAGTGCTTGGACCGGGTGGAGCATGCAAGGGCAAAAGCGGGGATCTTGCCGCCCAGGAGCAGCCTGAGGGCGAGGGGGCGGAGGGGAGCAGTGCTAGGACAAGGAGGAGGAGCAAGTGGGAGGCAGTGCTTGGACCGGGTGGAGCATGCAAGGGCAAAAGCGGGGATCTTGCCGCCCAGGAGCAGCCTGAGGGCGAGGGGGCGGAGGGGAGCAGTGCTAGGACAAGGAGGAGGAGCAAGTGGGAGGCAGTGCTTGGACCAGGTGGAGCATGCAAGGGCAAAAGCGGGGATCTTGCCGCCCAGGAGCAGCCTGAGGGCGAGGGGGCGGAGGGGAGCAGTGCTAGGACAAGGAGGAGGAGCAAGTGGGAGGCAGTGCTTGGACCGGGTGGAGCATGCAAGGGCAAAAGCGGGGATCTTGCCGCCCAGGAGCAGCCTGAGGGCGAGGGGGCGGAGGGGAGCAGTGCTAGGACAAGGAGGAGGAGCAAGTGGGAGGCAGTGCTTGGACCGGGTGGAGCATGCAAGGGCAAAAGCGGGGATCTTGCCGCCCAGGAGCAGCCTGAGGGCGAGGGGGCGGAGGGGAGCAGTGCTAGGACAAGGAGGAGGGGCAAGTGGGAGGCAGTGCTTGGACCAGTTGGAGCATGCAAGGGCAAAAGCGGGGATCTTGCCGCCCAGGAGCAGCCTGAGGGCGAGGGGGCGGAGGGGAGCAGTGCTAGGACAAGGAGGAGGAGCAAGTGGGAGGCAGTGCTTGGACCAGGTGGAGCATGCAAGGGCAAAAGCGGGGATCTTGCCGCCCAGGAGCAGCCTGAGGGCGAGGGGGCGGAGGGGAGCAGTGCTAGGACAAGGAGGAGGAGCAAGTGGGAGGCAGTGCTTGGACCGGGTGGAGCATGCAAGGGCAAAAGCAGATATCCTGCCACCCAGGAGCAGCCTGAGGGCGAGGGGGCGGAGGGGAGCAGTGCTAGGACAAGGAGGAGGAGCAAGTGGGAGGCAGTGCTTGGACCGGGTGGAGCATGCAAGGGCAAAAGCGGGGATCTTGCCGCCCAGGAGCAGCCTGAGGGCGAGGGGGCGGAGGGGAGCAGTGCTAGGACAAGGAGGAGGAGCAAGTGGGAGGCAGTGCTTGGACCGGGTGGAGCATGCAAGGGCAAAAGCGGGGATCTTGCCGACCAGGAGCAGCCTGAGGGCGAGGGGGCGGAGGGGAGCAGTGCTAGGACAAGGAGGAGGAGCAAGTGGGAGGCAGTGCTTGGACCGGGTGGAGCATGCAAGGGCAAAAGCGGGGATCTTGCCGCCCAGGAGCAGCCTGAGGGCGAGGGGGCGGAGGGGAGCAGTGCTAGGACAAGGAGGAGGAGCAAGTGGGAGGCAGTGCTTGGACCGGGTGGAGCATGCAAGGGCAAAAGCGGGGATCTTGCCGCCCAGGAGCAGCCTGAGGGCGAGGGGGCGGAGGGGAGCAGTGCTAGGACAAGGAGGAGGAGCAAGTGGGAGGCAGTGCTTGGACCAGGTGGAGCATGCAAGGGCAAAAGCGGGGATCTTGCCGCCCAGGAGCAGCCTGAGGGCGAGGGGGCGGAGGGGAGCAGTGCTAGGACAAGGAGGAGGAGCAAGTGGGAGGCAGTGCTTGGACCAGGTGGAGCATGCAAGGGCAAAAGCGGGGATCTTGCCGACCAGGAGCAGCCTGAGGGCGAGGGGGCGGAGGGGAGCAGTGCTAGGACAAGGAGGAGGAGCAAGTGGGAGGCAGTGCTTGGACCGGGTGGAGCATGCAAGGGCAAAAGCAGATATCCTGCCACCCAGGAGCAGCCTGAGGGCGAGGGGGCGGAGGGGAGCAGTGCTAGGACAAGGAGGAGGAGCAAGTGGGAGGCAGTGCTTGGACCGGGTGGAGCATGCAAGGGCAAAAGCGGGGATCTTGCCGCCCAGGAGCAGCCTGAGGGCGAGGGGGCGGAGGGGAGCAGTGCTAGGACAAGGAGGAGGAGCAAGTGGGAGGCAGTGCTTGGACCGGGTGGAGCATGCAAGGGCAAAAGCGGGGATCTTGCCGCCCAGGAGCAGCCTGAGGGCGAGGGGGCGGAGGGGAGCAGTGCTAGGACAAGGAGGAGCAGCAAGTGGGAGGCAGTGCTTGGACCGGGTGGAGCATGCAAGGGCAAAAGCGGGGATCTTGCCGCCCAGGAGCAGCCTGAGGGCGAGGAAGCGGAGGGGAGCAGTGCTAGGACAAGGAGGAGGGGCAAGTGGGAGGCAGTGCTTGGACCAGTTGGAGCATGCAAGGGCAAAAGCGGGGATCTTGCCGACCAGGAGCAGCCTGAGGGCGAGGGGGCGGAGGGGAGCAGTGCTAGGACAAGGAGGAGGAGCAAGTGGGAGGCAGTGCTTGGACCAGTTGGAGCATGCAAGGGCAAAAGCGGGGATCTTGCCGCCCAGGAGCAGCCTGAGGGCGAGGGGGCGGAGGGGAGCAGTGCTAGGACAAGGAGGAGGAGCAAGTGGGAGGCAGTGCTTGGACCGGGTGGAGCATGCAAGGGCAAAAGCAGATATCCTGCCACCCAGGAGCAGCCTGAGGGCGAGGGGGCGGAGGGGAGCAGTGCTAGGACAAGGAGGAGGAGCAAGTGGGAGGCAGTGCTTGGACCGGGTGGAGCATGCAAGGGCAAAAGCAGATATCCTGCCACCCAGGAGCAGCCTGAGGGCGAGGGGGCGGAGGGGAGCAGTGCTAGGACAAGGAGGAGGAGCAAGTGGGAGGCAGTGCTTGGACCGGGTGGAGCATGCAAGGGCAAAAGCAGATATCCTGCCACCCAGGAGCAGCCTGAGGGCGAGGGGGCGGAGGGGAGCAGTGCTAGGACAAGGAGGAGGAGCAAGTGGGAGGCAGTGCTTGGACCGGGTGGAGCATGCAAGGGCAAAAGCAGATATCCTGCCACCCAGGAGCAGCCTGAGGGCGAGGGGGCGGAGGGGAGCAGTGCTAGGACAAGGAGGAGGAGCAAGTGGGAGGCAGTGCTTGGACCGGGTGGAGCATGCAAGGGCAAAAGCGGGGATCTTGCCGCCCAGGAGCAGCCTGAGGGCGAGGGGGCGGAGGGGAGCAGTGCTAGGACAAGGAGGAGGAGCAAGTGGGAGGCAGTGCTTGGACCGGGTGGAGCATGCAAGGGCAAAAGCGGGGATCTTGCCGCCCAGGAGCAGCCTGAGGGCGAGGGGGCGGAGGGGAGCAGTGCTAGGACAAGGAGGAGGAGCAAGTGGGAGGCAGTGCTTGGACCGGGTGGAGCATGCAAGGGCAAAAGCGGGGATCTTGCCGCCCAGGAGCAGCCTGAGGGCGAGGAAGCGGAGGGGAGCAGTGCTAGGACAAGGAGGAGGAGCAAGTGGGAGGCAGTGCTTGGACCGTGTGGAGCAAGCAACGGCAAAAGCGGAGAGCGATATTGCTGCCACTAAGGATCAACCTGGGGGGAAGGAAGGGGAGACATGGGAGGGGGGAGGGGCGAAGCTAGGACACAGTGGGGGGGAAGTTGTAGGCAGTGCTTGGATCCATTAGAGCAGTCGAGGGCCAGCAGAGAGAAACTTGAGGAGAGGGCCAGGGGGCGGAGGGGGGCAGGGCCGGGACCAAGCAGGGAGAAGAGGGGAGCAACTCTTGGAGCGAGCAGGAGCCAACAAAGGCTGATAACATCAGTGATGAAGAAGACAAATAACACAAGCAACCCATCTTGCTGTGCATTGCAGATAGGCACCCTGTACTTGCAAGATGCCAATAGCCCCCTCTGTACAGGTGTACTGCTGAAATCTCCCCTGGTACCAGCCTACTGCCGGCAGACCTTCCCCACATGTGGGTACTGCTGACAGGCCCTTCTTTGCCTGTCTACTGCCGACAGCCACCCTGTACCTGCGTACTGCCGTTGGCCTTTCTGGTACCTGCGTACTGCTGAGAGTCCCCCCCTACACATGTGTACTGCTGTGAATCCCTTCTGTACATGCATGCTGCCGACGGCCCTTCCAAGCACATGCAGGCAGCAGATAGCCCCAGCGTACATGTGTATTGCTGATAGCCCCCCCGTGTACATGTGTACTGCCTGCAGCCCCCCTCCCCCCGTACCTGCGTACTGCTGGCAGTGCAATCAGCAGGGACCTAATCATGTCCACCCCTGTGTTGAGTGTGGCGATAGTTAAGCGGAGGGCATCCACGTTCTTCGAGGGTCCTGAGGCAAGGGAAGAGGGGAGGAGGCGGACGAATTTGAAAGATAAATATCTCGAAAAGTGTTTGAAGACTGCGGAAGGGAGGGGTGGGGGACATATGGCACTCAGGGCAACCAGGGGGCGTGAGGCAACAGAAAGGAGGGAAGGTGGGTAAACTTGAAAAATACAGCTGTTTGAAATGTTAGTTGTGCTAGTGGCAAGGAGTGTGTGTGGGCGGGTGTCCCTCAGTGTACCAACGGGGGCCGGAAGAGGCAGCACGGAAAGGTATAGGGGGGGATTTCGATTCTTAACAGAGACGAGGCCAGGCATTTCTCATTTTTAAACGAAAATGCATGAAAATTTGAACCAAGCCAGCGGGCTGGGGAATCGGTCAGCCGTTGTTGGACTTTGGGAGGGGTTCATGGGGTTTAATGCTGGGGGAGTGTAAGCTAACCAATAGCAGCTCAGCTCAGAAGCAGGAGCTACCACCCACCCGGCCACCCTCAGCCGTACCACCAGACCTACAACCACAAGCCCTATCACTCTCAGCCCTATCACCCCTATGCCCAGCCACCACCAGCCCTACCACCACCAGCCCTACTACCACCAGCCCTACCCAGCCACCACTCACCCTCAGCCCTTTCCATTCATTTTTTCTTTCAGAGCGCACCAGACCAAACAATTACCAGGATACCGTTTATTGTATTACCCGTTTATTGTATTACCCGTTTATTGTATTACCCCTTTATTGTATTACCCCTTTATTGTGTTACCCCTTTATTGTATTACCCCTTTATTGTATTACCCCTTTATTGTGTCATCCCTTTATTGTATTACCCCTTTATTGTATTACCCCTTTATTGTATTACCCCTTTATTGTATTACCCCTTTATTGTATTACCCCTTTATTGTATTACCCCTTTATTGTATTACCCCTATCTGATTTTCGATTAATTTGTATAATGCCCTAAGGTATTCAGCAATCGCCATCACCCACCCTCGGCCTGTGTCTGTGAGGGCTGCATCACCGGAACCTGGCTCGACTCAGGGTCGGAGGCTCCCAGACCCGCATCCGCCTCAGATCCGTCCATATCCATGGCGGCAGGATCTGAAGATCTAGGTTCAGATCCCGCATCTTTCGCAATCGCCTCTCCGACAGCTGCCTCGTTCCAGGTAGCTGCTGACTCCCCTTGAGCAGCATCAGCATCAGCATCCTCCTCGCTCAAGCCTTGCTGCTGCATCGCAGCCTGCAGAACATGATAGCCAGGGATAAGGTTTAGAGGTGAACCTAAACCGTAACCTAGGCCTCGCTGCTGCTGCACAGCCTGCAGAACGTGATGGCCAGTTTTGCCAAGTTTTCAACAAAGCGTCACATTTGAGCAAGCCTAGCATGGGGGTTTAGGGTCGACATGTAGCCTGAGCCCTCAATTAGGCGTTGCCGCAGCCGCGCTGCATGTGCTGATGTGCATCATGAAAGCCAGGGATCGAGCAACAGAAAGGGTTTAGGGATGACAATTTATCTTGAACCCTGAACCGGGATTGCCTCTGGTCAGATGTCAAGCGCTGCTACATGCAGCTGCAATTACAAACCATGCAGACAGCGTGTGGACGGGCCTTTGGGTGTGGTCCCAGGTACTTTCAAAACTCACGTGCAAGGGTTTGCGCCTTTGCGGTGTAAACCTCAAGCCTTACCACCTGTCCCTTCCACGTTCCTTGTTCAAACCTTAGCTTATTTGGCCTTCCTTGTTTACCAGCAAGAACCGAGGGTTTGTGATTGGTGAACCTATTTCAACCCTATAAACACCTTCCACACTCGCCCTCATGCGTGCCTGTAGGTCCCTAAGACAGGCCTGCGTTGTGTTTACAGCCAGGGATTGGTTTTATTCCAACCTCAGTCACAATCCTTTCCCACCTACCTGCAGATGTTCCACCGGATCCCTCAGAGAGGCCAGCTGTAAGAGATCGCTACAGCGACGCTGTAGTTAGATCGCCAAATACGGATCCATACTTTCATGATCTGGGGTTTGAGGGTTTACCCTCTTGGTATGATCCAACTACAGCGTCACTGTAGCGATCTCTTACAGCAGCATTGCGGTAGCGTCCAGGGTTCAGGCTATTACAACCTCCGACCATTCCCTGTTCACAAGCATGGGTCAAAGGTACCGGTATGTGATTTGTTAACCTATTTCAGCCCTTTAAGCCCTTTCCCCACTCGCCTGGAGGAGTTTCTCCTGGTCCTTCTGAGTGGCCACCAAGACGCTAGCGTCGAGCTTAGTAAAGCCAAGTAAGCGATGGAGTTGGGCCAGGAGCGTCTGCGGGAGAGTGGAAGGATGTGGCTATGTGAGGGTAGGGTGGGAGGCAGGGAGCATGGGCCAGAAGTACCCGCTGGGGAGTGGGCGGTGGGAGTGGGGGCATGGAGGTGAAGCGAGAGGGGGGCAGGGAGGGGGAGCTTCATGGCACGGAAAGCCTAGACAGAGGGTGGCGTCCTTTCAGCAAATTGCTCCAGCTCGACTCTCTCAAAGATAAGAGGAAAGCAACACATAACAACAAATGGCTCCCCGCTCACCCAGTAGAGAAGAAAAGAATACATGGGGGAGCTGGCATCCTTAAGCAACTAAACGCGATCAGCGCCCCTTTTCCCCGTACACCAGCCCTTCCCGGCCCTGCTAACACAGTAGGGCCACTTCCCCCATTTCTACCCCCCTGGAAAAGGGGGTGGTGTGTCAGGTGAAAATGCTGAACCTGGACTGCCTGCCCACCTGCATGAGCTTGAGCGCCTCCTTGACCACCATAACACTCGAGTCCTCCAGTCGATCTTGGGCACAGTTCACAAGTAAGATCCAGACTGGCAGAGGCACACACCCGGCCTCCAGTAGGGCCGACCAGGCCTTGAGCACCTCCTTCCTGAACAGGCAGGCAGGCAGGCAAGTAGGAAGGCAGGCAATCCAATAGGCAGGCAATTAATCAGGCAGGCCATCAAGCAGGCAGTCAAACAGGCAGACGGGAAATCTAGCAGACAATCAAGCAGACAATCAAGCAGGCAATATAGCAGGCAATCCAGCAGGCGATCCAGCAGGCAATCCAGCAGGCAATCTAGCAGGCAATCCAGCAGACAATCCAGCAGGCAATCCAGCAGGCAATCCAGCAGGCAATCCAGCAGGCAATCCAGCAGACAATCCAGCAGGCAATCCAGCAGGCAATCCAGCAGGCAATCCAGCAGGCAATCTAGCAGGCAATCTAGCAGGCAATCCAGCAGGCAATCCAGCAGGCAATCTAGCAGGCAATCCAGCAGGCAATCCAGCAGGCAATCTAGCAGGCAATCTAGCAGACAATCTAGCAGGCAATCCAGCAGGCAATCCAGCAGGCAATCTAGCAGGCAATCTAGCAGACAATCCAGCAGGCAATCCAGCAGGCAATCCAGCAGGCAATCTAGCAGGCAATCTAGCAGGCAATCCAGCAGGCAATCCAGCAGGCAATCCAGCAAGCAATCCAGCAGACAATCCAGCAGGCAATCCAGCAGGCAATCCAGCAGGCAATCCAGCAGGCAATCTAGCAGACAATCCAGCAGGCAATCTAGCAGGCAATCTAGCAGGCAATCCAGCAGGCAATCCAGCAGGCAATCCAGCAGGCAATCTAGCAAGCAATCCAGCAGACAATCCAGCAGGCAATCCAGCAGGCAATCCAGCAGGCAATCCAGCAGGCAATCCAGCAGGCAATCTAGCAGGCAATCTAGCAGACAATCTAGCAGGCAATCAAGCAGGCAATCCAGCAGGCAATCTAGCAGGCAATCTAGCAGGCAATCCAGCAGGCAATCTAGCAGGCAATCCAGCAGGCAATCCAGCAGGCAATCCAGCAGGCAATCCAGCAGGCAATCCAGCAGGCAATCCAGCAGGCAATCCAGCAGGCAATCCAGCAGGCAATCCAGCAGGCAATCCAGCAGGCAATCCAGCAGGCAATCCAGCAGGCAATCCAGCAGGCAATCCAGCAGGCAATCCAGCAGGCAATCCAGCAGGCAATCCAGCAGGCAATATAGCAGGCAATCTAGCAGGCAATCCAGCAGGCAATATAGCAGGCAATCCAGCAGGCAATCCAGCAGGCAATATAGCAGGCAATCAAGCAGACAATCAAGCAGGCAATATAGCAGGCAATCCAGCAGTCAATCTAGCAGACAATCAAGCAGGCAATCCAGCAGGCAATCTAGCAGGCAATCTAGCAGGCAATCCAGCAGGCAATCAAGCAGGCAATCCAGCAGGCAATCTAGCAGGCAATCTAGCAGGCAATCCAGCAGGCAATCCAGCAGGCAATCTAGCAGGCAATCCAGCAGGCAATCTAGCAGGCAATCTAGCAGGCAATCCAGCAGGCAATCAAGCAGGCAATCCAGCAGGCAATCTAGCAGGCAATCTAGCAGGCAATCCAGCAGGCAATCCAGCAGGCAATCCAGCAGGCAATCTAGCAGGCAATCCAGCAGGCAATCCAGCAGGCAATCCAGCAGGCAATCTAGCAGGCAATCTAGCAGGCAATCTAGCAGGCAATCCAGCAGGCAATCCAGCAGGCAATCTAGCAGGCAATCCAGCAGGCAATCCAGCAGGCAATCCAGCAGGCAATCCAGCAGGCAATATAGCAGGCAATCAAGCAGACAATCAAGCAGGCAATATAGCAGGCAATATAGCAGACAATCTAGCAGGCAATCCAGCAGGCAATCCAGCAGACAATCTAGCAGGCAATATAGCAGGCAATCTAGCAGACAATCTAGCAGGCAATCAAGCAGGCAATCTAGCAGACAGGCAATCAAGCAGGCAATTAAGCAGACAGGCAATCTAGCAGGCAATCAAGCTGGCAGGCAGTCAGGCAACCAAGCAGGCAGGGAATCAGGTTGGCAGGCAATCAAGCAGGCAATCAAGCTGGCAGGCAATCAAGCAGGCTGGCTATCAGGCAGGTCGACAATCAGCGCCTCCCCCTCAGCGCACCCCTCCGGCCCGCCCCCTAATCAGCGCACCCCCCCACCCCCCTCAGCGCACCTAGTGTATGCGCTTTTGTCCAGCACCCTCTGCAGCAGCAGCTCTATGCATTTCCCCTTGGAGATGACAGCTCCTGCCCGGCCTCGCTCGTCAGCCTGGCCGCCTGTGCCCCCGCTGTCCCCTGTTGGGCCGTCCTGGTGATGCTTGCTGAACACCTCGGACACCATGGCGGCCAGCATGTGCACAATACTGCTGCGGATGCAGTAGGTGCTGGGGGCAGGGGAGAAGGAGGGAGAAGGCCGTGAGCTGGGGGGGGGGGGGGGGGTTGCTGCGGATGCAGTAGGTGCTGGGGGCAGGGGAGAAGGAGGGAGAAGGCCGTGAGCTGGGGGGGGCGGGCGATGTTGCTGCGGATGCAGTGGGTGCTGGGGGCAGGGGAGAAGGGGGGAGAAGGCCGTGAGCTGGGGGGGGGGGGGCGGGTTGCTGCGGATGCAATAGGTGCTGGGGGCAGGGGAGAAGGGGGGAGAAGGCCGTGAGCTGGGGGGGGGGGGGGGATGTTGCTGCGGATGCAGTAGGTGCTGGGGGCAGGAGAGAAGGGGGGAGAAGGCCGTGAGCTGGGGGGGGGGGGGCGATGTTGCTGCGGATGCAGTAGGTGCTGGGGGCAGGGGAGAAGGGGGGAGAAGGCCGTGAGCTGGGGGAGGGGGGGGGCGATGTTGCTGCGGATGCAGTGGGTGCTGGGGGCAGGGGAGAAGGGGGGAGAAGGCCGTGAGCTGGGGGGGGGGGGGGGGCGATGTTGTTGCGGATGCAGTGGGTGCTGGGGGCAGGGGAGAAGGAGGGAGAAGGCCGTGAGCTGGTGGGGGGGCGGGCGATGTTGCTGCGGATGCAGTAGGTGCTGGGGGCAGGGGAGAAGGGGGGAGAAGGCCGTGAGCTGGGGGGGGGGGGGGCAATGTTGCTGCGGATGCAGTAGGTGCTGGGGGCAGGGGAGAAGGAGGGAGAAGGCCGTGAGCTGGGGGGGGGGGGGGGCGATGTTGCTGCGGATGCAGTAGGTGCTTGGGGCAAGGGAGGCCAAGAGTGTGGGAAACGGGGCAGGCATGACATGTGTTCGTGTTTGTGTGTGACTGGACAATGCTGCTGCAGACCCCCAGACGGGGGGGCTCGGGACCGCAGCTTCTCCGCGGCGCTGGCGCGTTCACACTTTGGGCTCCAAAAATTTAATTTCTGAAAACGAAAGGGAAAATAACTGGCTGTGGATGCTGCAGGTGCTGCGAGGTGACCCAGGGGGTAGGGAAGGGGAAGGCTGCAAGGTAGCGACAGTGGGCCGTCAAAAATACAGTTATGTTTTATAATTGTACATTGCAATTTGTGTTACTTGCTTTCATGTCATTCCCACTCTCCTCCGCCCCCCCCTGCTTACTTGCATGCCAGGTACTTTTGCAGTTGGCTCATTTGTGTTGCCACCGCTCGGGGCTGCAACTCAGCCAGGCAGGCGATCACATCTGCAAGATGCCTGCAGGGCAGCACGGTGTGGCTCAGATTATGTCATAGGGAACAGAGGGCTCAGACTAGGTCATAGGGAACAGAAGGCTCAAACTAAGTCATAGGGAACAGAGGGCTCAGACTAGGTCATAGGGAACAGAGGGCTCAAACTAAGTCATAGGGAACAGAGGGCTCAGACTTGGTCATAGGGAACAGAGGGCTCAGACTAGGTCATAGGGAACAGAACGCTCAGACTAGGTCATAGGGAACAGAGGGCTCAGACTAGGTCATAGGGAACAGAGGGCTCAGACTAGGTCATAGGGAACAGAGGGCTCAGACTAGGTCATAGGGAACAGAGGGCTCAGACTTGGTCATAGGGAACAGCAGAGGGCTCAGACTAGGTCATAGGGAACAGAGGGCTCAAACTAGGTCATAGGGAACAGAGGGTGGCATGTCAAGCCTAAACCCTAAACCCTCAAGCGTGGCCTGTGGATGGCTCGGATTGGGTCATAGGGAACAGAGGGTGGCATGTCAAGCCTAAACCCTAAACCCTCAAGCGTGGCCTGTGGATGGCTCGGATTGGGTCATAGGGAACAGAGGGTGGCATGTCAAGCCTAAACCCTAAACCCTCAAGCGTGGCCTGTGGATGGCTCGGATTGGGTCATAGGGAACAGAGGGTGGCATGTCAAGCCCAAACCCTAAACCCTCAAGCGTGGCCTGTGGATGGCTCGGATTAGGTCATAGGGAACAGAGGGTGGCATGTCAAGCCCAAACCCTAAACCCTCAAGCGTGGCCTGTGGATGGCTCGGATTGGGTCATAGGGAACAGAGGGTGGCATGTCAAGCCTAAACCCTAAACCCTCAAGCGTGGCCTGTGGATGGCTCGGATTGGGTCATAGGGAACAGAGGGTGGCATGTCAAGCCTAAACCCTAAACCCTCAAGCGTGGCCTGTGGATGGCTCGGATTAGGTCATAGGGAACAGAGGGTGGCATGTCAAGGCTAAACCCTAAACCCTCAAGCGTGGCCTGTGGATGGCTCGGATTGGGTCATAGGGAACAGAGGGCTCAGACTAGGTCATAGGGAACAGAGGGTGGCATGTCAAGCCTAAACCCTAAACCCTCAAGCGTGGCCTGTGGATGGCTCGGATTAGGTCATAGGGAACAGAGGGTGGCATGTCAAGCGTGGCCCGTGGATGACGGATGTTGTTACAAAGTTGACGCAACCACCCACAGCCTTTTGCGAAAGGGCCAGGCAGAGCGAGCCGGAGAGAAACCAGAGAACGAGAACGCGACAGGCACTTGTGTCGAGGGCAACAGAGGGTGGCATGTCAAGCGTGGCCTGTGGATGATGGTCAATGGACTGTGATTGATGGCCGCGTGCTTGCTGAGTGGCACAGGAAGTACAATTCAGCTTGGGTCATGGGGGACAGAGGGTGGAATGTCAGGTGTGGACTTCAGATTGTGATAATTGAAGTGTGGAGTGTGGCCTGTGGATTATGGTCAGTGGTCTGTGGTTCACAGCCAGATGCCTACAATGTGGCTGCTACGGTTTATTGCAACAACTGCCAAAACTACTCACTTCACAGCCGTTGAACTTGATTGGGTTGCCTCTTCGTCGTATCCTTGCGGCTCAGTGCTGACAAACTCTTCAATCAGACCTAGGGTCTGCAGGGGGGGAGGGTCGGGTCGTCGGGATAAGGGTTTAGACCTAGGGTCTGCAGGGGGAGGGGAGGGGTAAGAAGCTGAGATCTCAGGTCTGTGGGAGGGCAGAGAAACAAGGCACAAGAAAGAGAGGGTGGGTCTATGGGGGGGTGCCGGTGGCACGCAGACAGGGTGCGAGATTGAGAGGGGGGTCAGGGGCTGGCAAATCTTGGGATTGAGAGGGGCGGGTGAAGATGGCCAGTGGTTCAGTGGTCTGATTCCGGATCTTTAGTAGCTGATGTTTGCAGTCCATGCATGCTGATAACCCATGCGCCCCATGCGGCCTATGAAATTCATGCAGCCCATACAACCCATGTTAGCCATGCAGCCCATACAACCCATGTTAGCCATGCAGCCCATACAACCCATGTTAGCCATGCAGCCCATACAACCCATGTTAGCCATGCAGCCCATACAACCCATGTTAGCCATGCAGCCCATACAACCCATGTTAGCCATGCAGCCCATACAACCCATGTTAGCCATGCAGCCCATACAACCCATGTTAGCCATGCAGCCCATACAACCCATGTTAGCCATGCAGCCCATACAACCCATGTTAGCCATGCAGCCCATACAACCCATGTTAGCCATGCAGCCCATGCAAGCTATGTAGCCCATGCAGCTCATACAGCTCATACCGTGCACACATGCCGGCAACCCAGCTGCTGCAGGACCCACCATCTGCTTGCTCTGGTACTTGTCATCGGCATGCTTTGCCAGGTGGCCCGACAGCTCGGGCAGGTGCTCATTCTCACGCTTGCGTACCGCTGCCATGACGGCCTTGGCAACCAAGGTGTCCTGCAAACATGTGCAAAATGTTTAGTCTCCTGAAAGCATACCATCTGACGCGGCATGTCATTCCAAGCATTTTAGTGTGGAAACTCTTTCAAGGGGTCATGATGCAGCATGCCTAGCAGCTTGGGCAGCTAGCCGCCGGCCGGCCAACGTTTGTCCCATTGGCCCAGGGGTGGCGGCCCGACTAGCTACAGGACACACGGATACATACCTGCACACATGAGACTCGGCATGACGTGCCTCAACCCCCTGGTGCTTGGGCGGGGTCTAGGGTTCAGGCTTCAAGGTTTTCTGAACAAAGGGATGCAGGGCGCGCCAAGCTAGGGTGTTTCTGTTAATCGACTCTCTGCTTCGGCACCAGTTTCCAACAAAAAATGATCCCAACCCATCCTGTCCCATCCCAAGACCCCATCCTAGGGCTGGGTGTTCAAATGGCCAGGCCCCGTCCATTCACCTAGAAATCAAAGTTTAAAGAACTTGGACTTCAGGCTTTGAGTTGCTCGGCCTTTGCGCACTCTCCACCTTCTCCTCACCTTCTTGTACGTTACGGCCGCCGTGCACAGGATGTCAAACGTCAGCATCTTGGTCTTCTCCCTCTTTAGAGCGGCACTGTTCTCAAGCACCGTGACCGCCTGCAATCACATGGCAGGCAAAGGAGCAGGAGCGCTATGGTTTACTAAGAAAAGGGCTGCCTTCGCCTCAGATGAGGGCCATGATTAGGGCCCACAAAACCAGTGTTCCGGATGAATACATCCAGGGCTACCGATTCAGGGTTGAGAGCACGGAGTTTCTTGAGCGACAGAGCGAGACCCCCGCTGTATGCATGCAGACCTCCAAGCTATTTAGGATGTTATGGCTTCCAATTCAGGGTTCAGGGTAAACCTTAAAATCGGTTCAGGGTTCAGGTTCAGGGTTTAGGTCCAGGGTTCAGGTTCAGGGTTCAGGGTAAACCGTGCCAACGCAGACCTCCATCATGCAGTTTAGGGCTCATGTCTTGTGGTATAGGGCTCATGATCAAAGGTCTTCAAGAGGGCCAGAAAGAGACCCTCACCATGCTGACGCAGATCTCCATCATGCAGTTTAAGGCTAATGTCTTGTGGTATAAAGCTGAGGGTCCAAGGTTTTCAGGGGGCCAGAAAGAGACCCTCACCATGCTGACGCAGACCTCCATCATGCAGTTTAGGGCTCATGTCTTGTGGTATAGGGCTCAGGATCAAAGGTTTTCAAGAGGGCCAGAAAGAGACCCTCACCATACTGACGCAGATCTCCATCATGCAGTTTAAGGCTAATGTCTTGTGGTATAAAGCTGAGGGTCCAAGGTTTTCAGGGGGCCAGAAAGAGACCCTCACCATGCTGACGCAGACCTCCATCATGCGGTTCTGCTCGTGCTCCCCGTCAAACAGTGAGGCGCTGTTGACGCGGATCCCAGTCAGGAGCGCCTGCAGCACCTTGTCGCGGCTGGCAGGCCAGTCCCACGTGCCACCGCCTCCAGAAGCAGCGGTAGGCTTCTTGGCGCCGCGGCCCTTGGCAGGCCCGGCGGCGGGCTTGGTAGACTTGCCTGTGCATGTGCGACAGGGGAGGGGAGAGGGGAGTAGAGATCAATGGCATGTGTTTAATTAACGTTGTTGGATATTCCATGAAACACTGAACGGACACCAAATGGCAAAGGCCGGTGCTCAGCATCAACGCCCAGGACAACTTATAGGAGGGTTTAGGGTTCTCAGTGTTCATAGCAGCAGTGTGCACCAGGCGTGCTTTGGAAAAAATGCTTGCTTTGGGAGACCGCTCGGCAGACATGAATGGGCTGATGGGGACCAATTGACCAAACCTTTTCCGGCCTTTGGCCAGTGGTCGAAGCTGCAGGGCTCTCTAAACCAGACCCCATTGACTGCTGGCCGTGATGTAGCTGAAGCGCACTAATAGAAACATTGCAGGATAGTAGCGGGGCCATTGGGCCACGGGCCTGCCACCGCGGAACAATGACCTACGGCTGGCAGCCCAAGCAGCAAGGCAGGCCATGTAGGAGGCTGCCAGCCAGGGGCTGGTAGGCAGCTGAGCAGTGGCTTCACTGCTGCTGACCAAGGAGGAAACAAAACGCCGGTCACCCTGCGCCACTAAGCTTTGGTCTCCACCCGGTTCGCTCTGCCTGGCCCTTTCGCGACAGGCTGTGGGTGTTTGCGTCAACTTTGTAACAACAAACAAGCGTACGCACCCATCTGGGCCTTGGCAGCCTCCTTTTCCTCAATGGCACCAGCTTGGTCAGCGACGGCGGCAAACCAGGACAGGAAGAACATGTACTGCTGTATGGAATTGCGATGCTGCAGTACAGTCGGGTGGCTCCGCTCAACGGGGCCCAGCTGGGAGATGGAGGAGGCGAGGAACGGGACATTCCCACACAGTGCCTCGAGCAGCTGGGTGCGAAGTCCAGAGGGAAGTTTTGAAAAATGCCTGAATCAAAGGGAGCAGGTGGTTTTGAGAGCAGTAAGTGTGAATGGGGGGAAGTTATGAAAACAGCCTGCATGAAAGGGGGAGGAGATTTATGAAAACATACTGTGTGAAGGAGGAGGGACTCTTGAAAACATACTGTGTGAAGGAGGAGGGACTCTTGAAAACATGCTGTGTGAAGGAGGAGGGACTCTTGAAAACATACTGTGTGAAGGAGGAGGGACTCTTGAAAACATACTGTGTGAAAGAGGAGGGACTCTTGAAAACATGCTGTGTGAAGGAGGAGGGACTCTTGAAAACATACTGTGTGAAGGAGGAGGGACTCTTGAAAACATGCTGTGTGAAGGAGGAGGGACTCTTGAAAACATACTGTGTGAAGGAGGAGGGACTCTTGAAAACATACTGTGTGAAGGAGGAGGGACTCTTGAAAACGTACTGTGTGAAAGAGGAGGGACTCTTGAAAACATGCTGTGTGAAGGAGGAGGGACTCTTGAAAACATACTGTGTGAAGGAGGAGGGACTCTTGAAAACATACTGTGTGAAGGAGGAGGGACTCTTGAAAACATGCTGTGTGAAGGAGGAGGGACTCTTGAAAACATACTGTGTGAAAGAGGAGGGACTCTTGAAAACATGCTGTGTGAAGGAGGAGGGACTCTTGAAAACATGCTGTGTGAAGGAGGAGGGACTCTTGAAAACATACTGTGTGAAAGAGGAGGGACTCTTGAAAACATACTGTGTGAAGGAGGAGGGACTCTTGAAAACATACTGTGTGAAGGAGGAGGGACTCTTGAAAACATACTGTGTGAAGGAGGAGGGACTCTTGAAAACATACTGTGTGAAGGAGGAGGGACTCTTGAAAACATACTGTGTGAAGGAGGAGGGACTCTTGAAAACATGCTGTGTGAAGGAGGAGGGACTCTTGAAAACATGCTGTGTGAAGGAGGAGGGACTCTTGAAAACATACTGTGTGAAGGAGGAGGGACTCTTGAAAACATGCTGTGTGAAGGAGGAGGGACTCTTGAAAACATACTGTGTGAAGGAGGAGGGACTCTTGAAAACATACTGTGTGAAAGAGGAGGAGGAGGGGGGCAGTTTTGAGGACTGACAGTGTTAAATCCCAGGGCAGGAGAGGGTGGAGTGAAGCCAGACAGTGCAAATGAGAGCTAGAGCGGACGTTAGGGGGTTAAAGGTGCATGAAATAAGAGAGAAAGTGCAGGTGTGAAGGTGAGTGTGGCACCAACTCACGCGCATGTACATGGGCGCTGCATGCATGCATACACATGGACAGCCAGTCACCAGTGCTTCCAGCTGCACTTCAGCTACAACCCAGCCTACGATAGGCAGGGTTGGGTGGTGCAGCTAGACCTGCTGCTTGAGCCACCAGCCGTAGGCTGGTCAAGATTAGGTCACAATCGCCTGCTGGTTGCCCTCAAACGGTGGTATACATTTGACGCTCAATGAATCTCAAAATGAAATGCATGCATGATTGCACTTGAAAATCAGGTGCATGAGTGCCACTACGTCAGGGCAGGAATGGGGGTGAAATAAAAAGATGGGAGGAGATTGGAAGACTAATGGAAGAGGGAAGGAGAGGTTTGATGAAGGCGTGCAAGGTGAGGGGATAGAAGGGGGATTGCATGGCCCTCTAGGCGAATGGTGGCGTTTCATCCCCGTGCGTTTGATCCCCGTGCGCTGTGGCGTTTGATCCCCATGCTGCCCATGGCCCCATGGCCTCAGACCTCTGAAGGTCCTTTAGGCAGCGCGAGAAGGTGGGCCGCGCCATGGCCCTCTTGGCTCTTTTAGGTCACTTGAGCAAGGCCAGAGCCTAGGAATACCCTTTATCCATAGAGCCCCCCCATGACCCTCTTTTATCGCATGCTCCCCTTCAAGCATTTAGGCACCGCCGGAGCTAACAGTGGCCGATGCCCACATGGCCCATCCCATGGCCCTTTTAGCCCACATGGCCTCCTTTGGTCACCATGCAGCGCCAGGAGCTGCTGGCGCATTTATGTGCTCACTTGATACCATTGTATACGCCGTCGAAGCAATTCTGGTCGTTGATGTACAGGGCGTCGTTGTCTTGGAGGCCATCGATTGCCTCTGGTCGAGTGTGGGGGCATCGAGTGTTATGTCATGAGCTCTCAAAGAGCTCGACCTTCCCAATTTGGGATTGCGATTTGTTGACTCACCCTCAACAGCGCTGCATATGCAATGCTCCGCGACATCGTCCGACAAGGCTTCAGACACATATACCTGGCCCTCACGCCCCTCCCCATGCCGCTCCAAATCGTGAGGATTCAATGGAATCACAAACCTCGCCTGCATTGCGTCAAAACTGCTAGACGGAACTGTCGACGCTCATTCAAACGGGAACTGCGCCTTTCGGGTTTGAACAAGGCACGCCCATTCTGTCTTGGACGCCGTACTTCCTTGATTCAGGCTAAAGCAGAGAGGGCTAAAGAACAAAGTTGTGTTACTGTACATGCGTGCTGCATGATTTTAACGTTAGAATGTTCAACTGCAAATTAATTTGCAGTATCTGCAGACTGCTGGCAGTGATGCTCAGATCTGCATGCGTCAGCAATCTCAGCATGGAGACGGCCGATCCGCGTTAGCAGCAGCTACAATGAGAAGCATGACAGTCTTTATGAATGGCAACCTTCAACAAATTTGTTGCGGCGAATTCATATCAGTGATTGCATTCATGTCTTTATATAAAGAAAGAGTCGGCATTTCGGGTGTGTCAGGCTCTTAATTGATCATCATCTCAGATTCTCAGGCTCTTGCACATCACTGTCTTGCCTGTGTGCATGAAGCTAGTTGTGATATGGCAGGCTAGCTCCCTGTTACACTCGAATGTGTGCAGATTGCGTGATGCCAAGTGTGGCCTAGGGGGGGGGGGAAGTAAAAAACCCCATCATCAAAAAAGTATGCAAGGACCCATGGGCTGTCCCCCCTTTCCCGCTTCCGGAATTATTTCAACATTTGTTTCTCAGGCAAATACAGAATTCTGTGGGGGGGCTGGGGTCCATTCCAAGCAGGGATCCTCTGATTTCAATCAGCTAAAGAGTGCGCTTCTAATGGTGTCAACCTATGTAGCTGGTTTACAAGTATTGGTTGAGGGATCAAACCCGTCACACGATCTTCTCTCCCCTCCCGACTAGAGCGCCGGGACTCATGCTCCTGCCCCCTCACATAGGAGGATGGCATGGCTGCACCATGGCCCAGGCTATGCATGGTAGCTGTAATTGAGCTTTTAGTTCCCTACCAGACCCACGTGGCCGAGCGTTTAGCATGGCCCAGCGGGCATGCACTGTTCTAAACAAGTATCAAATGGCCATGCACCTTCCACACCGAAAGCGCATCCCCATCTGTGGATGGCCCCTAATCTGCCTTACATTCCTCCAACTATCGGGGGATGTCATCGCAGAGTGACCAGGGCGTGGCCTCATCACCTCGGTAGGGAAACACAGCTGGCATGCTCAAGCTGTAACACGAAGTTGTTGGCAGTTGACCAGTAACCCCCACGGCCCCACCAAGGCACCAACTGGGCCTGCAGGAAGATGACGTCCAGGGTCAACACCTCAATATTACCCAGATTAGGAGAGGCCGGCATTACAAAGGGGGCCTTGTGTGCGGGCATCTTGAGCAGGAGCTGGAGCGAGAGCTGCCAGAATAGCCGGAGGAGGAAATGTCGATGTAATTGCCGCGTACCGGTATATGAGTTCTCCTTGGGCTCTTGGCCGAACATTTTCTTACACCCTTTGCCCTGTTGGTGATTCCTTCGAGACTCTGGTTTGTCTATAAATTTGAAGAACGTTAAACAATGTTCACATGTTGCCATTGCTTAATTCATAGCAACTATCGAGGCAGCTACACAGTTTGACTAAGAAACGGGCATAGAACAACAGTGCCTTCGGTATGGCTGCGTCGGGGGCCGTGACACACACCATGCCAAAATTGCATGCCAAAAGGGGTCTGGCTTAATGTGAGTGACACTGCATGACGCAGATCGACAGCTATTAATATAAGGAAACACAGCGGTGTAGCTATGATCTCAATTGCCCTCCCATGTCCCCCACCCCCCCGGGCCAAAATGCATATAAATACCATATTTGGAATGCTCTCGTCAAGCTCTACAACTTAGAATGATGGGGCGTCTCCAGTTGTTATCCCCCCCCCCCACGGTTGAGGCTCCCTATCTCCTACGCCCGAGTAACGGAATGTCCTTGTGGTTTCATGGTTTGTTCTAGTGCTCATCCATGTGCCGTGTGATAACTCGGCTAGCTGTGCGAAAAAATGTGCAGTCCCAAATGGGCTGCACTCGGCAATAGAGCATTCACACACGCATCCAGTCTCAAAACATCTGAAGCCCAGCCCTACAATAGTACCCCTTTCACATCTTTAAAACAATGATTGCCGCTTCATCCGAGGTTTATCAGAAATGCCATCTTCATCCTCACTGCACCCGCCTTGGTTGCACAGACCCCCCAGACAGGTCAGAAACTAAAGAAAGGAAATCCCCCTCCTTCTCACTGCTCAGATCTAAGATCACCAGCACCGAGCCGTCATCTAGATACACCTCATCGCTGCGTCGTGTGGCCCCTACCTTGTCCAGCAAACCATACAGGGCACCTAATGTCTTGTATGGGAGCTCGAGCTCGTAGGCTATCATGGGTCGAAAAGTGGCTTTCGGAGCCGCTCGGAGGCAATCACGTGCAGCACCTCCATAAGCGCGGATGAGGCCTCCAGGGCCCAACTTAATGCCACCAAAGTACCTGATAAAAGAGGTTTCAGGATTCAGGGTTCAGACATGGCCTCAACTCGATGCCAACAAAGTACCAAACAGAAAAGGGTTTGGGGTTTGGGGTTGAGACGAGGCCCCAACTTGATCACATCAACGAGAGCGCATACCAGATCAAGCAAGCCCCTCTCCTTGTTTTATTGTGCATGAAGTTAAGCAAAATTGCGCATCGTCATTCAATAGCCAGAGACGACCAGGCCAGCTCATCACACCCATACCTGGTAACAAGGACACATATCTGATCCAGCCCCTCTCCTTGTATGGCACTAAGGATGGGTCGGCCTGCCGTGCCGCCTGGCTCGCCATCGTCAGAACTCCGGTACTCCTCTCCAATCTGAGAGGGTGCGGGTTTAGGGTGCATTTGTTGTTCCATTCAACAGCAGTGCGAATTTCAGGTTCACATTTTAATTTGTGGCCGTGAGAATGGGAAGGGTGGCCCAGAGGTGGGAGTAAACCTAGACCCCAAGGCTCTATGTTGGTGCTCATCCGACCACCTTTGGCAGGCCACCGGACGGCCACCACCGGGCTGATGGAAACTAAACCTAAACCGGCTTAAAGCCGGTATCCCAAGCAGCAGGGATCTCATCTCACCGCAGGCTGTCATGTAGCTGAATCGTAGCTGAAATGCTTGACAAGGCGTGTAACAGGTGCGCCTTTTGAACATGCCTGTGAGGGGCACCTTTTAGCGCACCTCGGCTGAAGCATAGGATGCTCAGAAGGTGCGCACGGCTTAAGTGTGTACAAGGTGCGCGGAATTCCTTTTGCCTTGAAATAAACAGTGGACTGAGCCAGGCCGCCAGGGCCCCTCACCTGATATGCCCAACAATTGTGACTGGCATCGAGCTTGCTGGCTCCCTTAATCAGTTGTAAAGCTTGTGGCGCACTGGTGACAGGCCAGGCAGTGGCGATGAATTTGGATTTCTTCACATCCGTGACCATGCTGACAGGCTGAGCGAGCGTCGTGACTCTGCGTGAACAAATCAGTTCCATGAGGCTAGTCTCAGCTTGATCACCATGCTTGCGTGCATGCACACTTGCTCATTGCTTGAAGATGGCAGCTGTATCAACATGCTGGAGTGCACAGCTGCACACAGTCTGTGCATGATGCATGGCTGTGTTGGCCCTCATCAAGAGAATTGATGTTCCTTGACATGTCCATTGGCCGTCTCAAGCCTACGTACATAGGTCGGATGATGGCCAGCTGTACCACCATGCTGGTGAGCATGCAACAATTGCAAACAGTCTGATGGGCATGATGTATGCTGTATCGGCCCTCGTAATTTCTTCAGGGCAATGAATGAAACTCAATGAACCTGCAGGCACCACAAACCTACGCTGATTGTTCTGATGAGTTGGCTGCCAATGCCCTTTTGCATGGCGCAGCTCCATGCCAGGGGAAGACCGCTCCGGACCGCTGGAGATGAGAGAAACCTCCAGAAAGGGAACCGAGAGGGAGTCGAAATTGATGATTCCTAACGAGGGTCATGGGCGGAGCACGGGCGTTTCACTCCGCTTTCTGCATAAGCTGTTGGGCTATCCGTAGATAGTCTGTGGTGGCGAGGGTTCGTACCGGGATGGCAAAGTTTATGTCAGGGCGTTTCTGCCAGGGACAGAGGTGTCGAGAGCATGTCGAGCGACGGAGCGAGTGTTCAGGAGGTTTAGATCTGCCTGGCACCCGTTTCCCTGGTTTAGTGTAGATCTGGGTTTAGATCGGGTTACTACCAGGACATGTAGCTCGTCCACCCATGCAGCCACAGCCCTGCACACACTCTTCCCTGAGGTCGACCGTTTTCCCGAGCACTCCTTAATATATACGATAGCTTAATCGATAACCTTTTTAATCACCTCGTCTGGCGGACTCAAGGCATGCATTCGTGAATCGTGATTCGCTACTATTGGTTCCCTCGTTGCCACCGTCACATGATTCTCGCTCGCTCCCCATAGAGAGCTGAATTCCTATAGCTCCAAAGAATATAAACGGCGCGGATTTTGAATTGTTTGGCACAAGGAGGGTCGCTTGATGACGAGTTCAGTCTGATAACGTCTGGCCAATGACTGAGCCCCTTCCGCTGCGGGACACAGCATGGCAAGCTGTGTGTCACCACGTAACTACCGTCTGCAGAATAGTCTGGGACAAAGGCAGCTTGTGCAGCTTGGTTGCAGCATTCGCCTTCTCTATAAACTCCCTGCTGGTCAAGTGCCTGGATAGTAGAGTGCCCACGACAGAAATCGTGCTGGTCAGGAGGTGAGCTTGGCGGGACCGCTGACAAGCATGCTGCACAATGCAACAGCACCTCTTGTCTTTTTTGTTGAACAAACACCATTTCTCCAACAACACCTCTTCTTTTTGCTGTTTTCTTGGACAGCAATATGTTGTCATCCTCACAAGTCCACCTCCTCTTGCCCACAGCTTCGTGAGCCTCCTCCTGTGTGCCTACGTCGCTCATGTGGGGAAAATCTCGCCATTCTTCGGGCACGTCTCACGGCTCCCCTTGTTGTTCTTAAGGGGATGCTTTGGCGCAGCAGCCATGCAGGTATTGGATTTTTTTTTTCCATCTGACCTGCTTGATTGCTCCCTTCAGATTTCGTTTGCAGTCAACACAACTCACCATTGAAAAAGTACCCCCCTCCCCCTCTCCCGCCAGCGTTCATTTCTGTGTGCATTTCCGTGTTCATTTCCGTGTGCACCAGACCATACTTGGCAGGCCACTTGGTAGCTATGACTGGGCCAATGGGGACCCAACCTAGATCGGCTTTCAGCTTGTGGCCTAAGCAGAGCATGGCTTGCAACGCCTGACCACCACAGCCGTAAATCACGGTGTAGCTGAATTGTGTCTGAAGAACCTCATAATAAAAAGCGCCCCCTGCCTGTTTTTTTTTGCGCTAACAGACATTCTACCTGGCCATCGTCATGCTGCCACTGGAGGATGCCGTGACCTTCTTCTTCATGTCGCCCACGATCACTGCCGTGGCTGCTTGGCTCATCCTCCGTGAGACGCTCGGTTTCATGGTGCGATGCGCAGCCTTTGTTGCATGGTACATTGGTACTGCCATGGTACTCAGTGATGGTAGCTTACCCAGTGCTATGGCCGGATATGGGGCTTCCTCAATCCATGCCTCAGGGTGTATTATCTATTCATTTATTTGCAGTCCGCAGCTGGTGTCGCTGAAGCATGGCCATGTAGCTCCGATTTTAAATGTCTTCCCTCAATAATGCATTAACTATTTATTTTAGCACTGCCCCTTACGAAAAAATCGACCCTGAAACGTCAAGTCAACTGAAAATTGCGATGGACGTTGGATGATGAGTCATTTAAGTATTGAATACATCCCTTACATTCCTCAACATTGTGAGTTGCATGGGAAGGCAAAGCACCTCTACAGAGCATCATCAAGTCAACGTGTACATTTATCCCTATGTACTCACTACTGGTGCAGAAGAGACTGCAGGCTTGAATGTATCTGCTTAGTCTCCATCACGTCTGTTCAATTACACGTAGTGCTCTAGATGCAGTACATCTCCTATCTGTCCAATTACGTGTCATGCTCTAGATGCAGTACATCCTAACTACCAGGTTTCTAAGCCTAACTAACTGGATGTACCTGCAGGGCATGGGTGGCGTGCTGGTCTCCCTTGGCGGCCTGGTCATCTTGGCACAGCCTCCCTTCATCTTCGGGAATGCTGAGTCGTGGGACCACAAGCGCAGCATGGTGAGCGGCTAGGCTGGGCCAGTGCGTGTGATTGAGCTGACGAGGCTGAACGGGATGTGACTTGGCATCAGAGAGAGGGAAGACGCGGGCCCAACTGCCACACTTTCACTTGAAATCATTTCGTATTCAATAGAAAGCTTTCGTGTCCCATGCTAGAGTTTCTGAGGTCGATGAGTTGACCAAAGCACCTAAACCCTGTGCCGTACCAGCAGTTGGGAGCTGCGTCCTCCCTCTCTCTGCTTAGCATGATGTTCCTGAATGGTATGCTGCTACATGGGATGCTACTTTTCGTTGGAATGTTCCTCGATAACTTTTTTCTTTCTTGGATTTTTCTCCTTGAGATTTTCCATGTTAGTATTTACTGAATGGGATGCTGCTTTATGGGGTGCCTTCACTGCCTTGACTGGGTTGCAGCCTTGGGCTAAATAAGGTAGGGTAGCATGGCGAGCCGCTAGTCCTACCCAGTGCATTTGAGAAGATTTTGTGCTGAACCGATTGACAAGACATCAACCTGAGCATGTCCAGAAGATAATGGCCGAAAGGGATGCTGACATATGGGATGGCGAGCAACTAGTCCGCTGGGCGACCACCACTGGTCGGATCGAGACCAAAAACTGACCGGCTGAAGCAGCAGGGCAAGCTGCACCAGGACCCCCGGCCATAGGCCTCATGCTTTTATGTAGCAGAAATGTAGCTGAGGCACCCTGTCATAATCTGTGCTCCGCTTCCTGCTTTTTGGAATAGATGCATTTCACGCGTGCTGAAATGTAGCATGGCGAGCCGCTAGTCCTACCTAGTACCCAGTGCATTTGAGAAGATTTTGTGCTGAACCGAATGTTAAGACAATGACCTGAGCATGACCAGAAGATAATTAGGCATCGGCAATATACTTTACATGCCCCGCCAATGTAAAGTATATAATATATATATATATCATATATATAGTATATAAAGTCAGAAAAAAGTGGGCCAAAGTAAAAATAAAATAGAGGCCTGGATTTAGCTTAATCAGGGCATTCAGAATCTGCAGCTAACTCGTCCCATCTAAGAAAGCTAAGTCCTCAAAACATTAAAACACCGTATTTGTTTGACGCGGATCACGGGTTCGAAAAATGGGGCAGGTCTGGTCCAGAAGTTCAGTTAAAATACCACTACATGATCACTAGATATACATTTGAGTCTCATAGCATGACTGTTCCGAAGTTATCAAGTCAGTCGGAGTAATAGTTCAGAGAAACCTCCTCGTGCTGAACCTCCTTGACCTCGCCGTCGTCACGGTTTGCCTTGACATAAATCAGCTTCTCAGCCCGTGCGATGCCTAGGCGAGAGCGGCTACTGGTGTATGTCCGCCCCCATGCTGACCAGTTCCGCTGGACCGATTGTTCCAAACTCGCTTAATCTTATTCAGCTCGGCACACAAAGCCTCAGGCTCCCACTCGGTTCCTAAGTGCAGTTGCTTGCCATTGTCGAGAAGGATAGATCGTTTCACTTTCTTAATGGCCATTCCAGGTTACACGAGTATTATTGGAGTATAGAATCGGACGAGAACGCATGCGCTTGTCTCACAAGTAGCCCACAGTAGCTGAAATGCCGTATTTCCACGTTTTCAGTCGCGACATTCGGGATTTTCGAGACTTTATATAAAGTATATATGATATGCCGAATTCGAATATATACTATATAATATACTTTATATACTATATAATATTATATAATATTGCCGATGCCTAAAGATAATGGCTGAGAGGGATACTGACATATGGGATGGTGAGCAGCTAGTCCTTCCCAGGTCTGGTGGGGAGATTTTGTGCCCGACTGAATTTGTTGGCAATGCCCCGATAACGACGGAGCGGGATACCGCCATATGGCCTTATGGGATTATGGGATGGTCGTAAATCGATTGCTCCTGCAATTTGGCTAATCAGGTTGTCCCACTTTCTGCAGCTGACTGTCCCATCGTATTTGCAGTTTACTCTGTTTGTACCACACTCTGTTTCCCCACCTGCTGCCTCTACTTGCCCTGTTACATATGTGCAGGGTACTCTTTTGAACTGCTTTTCGCCGTGTTTCCCCATCTGCTGCCTCTGCCTGCCCTGCTACATGTGTGTTGGTAACTATATTTGGACGTCTTTCTCCTTTTCCCCTTCTGCTGCCTCTGCCTGCCCTGCTACATGTGTGTTGGTAACTATTTTTGGACTTCTTTCTCCTTTTCCCCTTCTGCTGCCTCTGCTTGCCCTGCTGCATGTCAATATGTGTGTTGGTAACTATGTTTGGACTTATTTCTCCTTTTCCCCTTCTGCTGCCTCTGCTTGCCCTGATACATGTCAATATGTGTGTTGGTAACTATGTTTGGACTTCTTTCTTCTTTTCCCCTTCTGCTGCCTCTGCTTGCCCTGCTACATGTCAATATGTGTGTTGGTAACTATGTTTGGACTTATTTTCCTCATCTGCTGCCTCTGCTTGCCCTGCTACGTGTGTGTAGGGTACAATGTTTGGACTGCTTTCCGCCGTGTTTGCGACGGGTGCCTTCATCAGCATCCGGCTGATAGGCAAGAAGGAGCAAGCTCTGGTCATGACAGTGTGGTTCCACTCGGTGTCGCTGGCATCGTGCATCATACCGCTCTTTATCGGCTACCCGTCGCCGGCTGTGTGGCCAAACGGAGGAGACTGTGGGATTCTGTTCGTCATCGCGCTCACAAGCTTCTTTGGGCAGATGGTGCGATTGTTATAGGGTTTATATGATTGTTTGTAGGGTTTTTTGTAGGGTTTATAGGCTAGTTTGTAGGTCTGTAGGGTTTACAGGGTTGTTGTAGGGTTGTAGGGTTTATAGGGTTGCTTGTAGGTCTGTAGGGTTAATAGGGTTGTTTGTAGGTCTGTAGGGTTTATAGGGTTGTTTTGTAGGGTTTATGTGAGTAGCGTGCCTTTGAAGCTTCAGTAGTGCACCAGTGTTTGTTTCAGCGTGCTTCAGCTATAACACACAATTGTGGTCATGAGGGGCTGGCGCAGCAAGCCCTGCTGCCCGGACCACTGACTGTAGGCCAGTCAAGGTTTGGTCCTCATCAGTCCAGCGATGGCCGCCCCGAGGCCCCACCAAGGTTGTCTGGTGTGCACTTACGGAAACAATGTGATGCACTTCGTGTTAACGATAAGCCGCATAAGGCCCTGCCCAAAGGAGGCCGCTGGGCGACCACCACTGGTTGGATTATGACCAAAAACTGACCGGCTGAAGCAGCAGGGCAGGCTGCACTAGTGCACTAGGACCCCCGGCCATGGGACTCATGCTGTTATGTAGCAGAAATGTAGTTGAAGCACCCTGTCATAATCTGTTCTCCGCTTCCTGCCTTTTCGAATGGATGCATTTCACGCGTGCGGAAATGAGCATCATGCATCATGCCGCTGTCCTCCCCCTCCGCTAGACTTACCGGTACCGCACGGTAACGTGGGTCATGGATCTTAAAAGTTGTAGCGTCGCTAAATGGGTTCCTCTGTCTTGCAGATTTTGTCCCGTGGATTTCAACTGCAAGCAGCAGCCACAGCCAGCGCTATCAACCTAACCCAGGTCTGTATGGAATGGATCTTGATTTGGATATTGATTTAAATGCATGATGAGGCCATGGCCAGTACTATCAATCTTACTTGGATATGTATGGAATGTATCTAGATTGAACTCTTGATTTGGATCTTGATTTCAAATGCAGGCAGCGGCCTCGGCCAGTGCCATAAATCCAACCCAGGCATGTTAGGAACGGATCTTGATTTGAGCCCATGGATCCTATTGGTCCTTGGATCCTTGAATCCTATGGTCACCTCATGACTATTATTTCATATAATCATGTCACAACATATAATTGCAGATGGTTTGGACGCTGATGCTGAGCGTCATCTCTCTGCAAATGAATGAAATGATGCTCCTGTGCTTGTACCAAGTCACCTCAATCACTCGATCATATTCTTACCCTCATCTTGTTCAGTGGATGATTTGGTCGTACATGCTGAGCGTCATCTCTCTGCAAATGATGCTCCTGTGCTTGTACCAAGTCACCTCAATCACTCGATCATAGTCTCACCATCATCTTGTTCGTTGGATTGCAGATGGTCTGGTCATGCTGAACCTCATATACTCATATTTTTGCCAATCGTATTTTTGCCAGTGATGCTCTCGTCCTTGCACCACAAGCACTCGATCGCAATCTCACTGTGATTTATTCAATTCAATGCTGATGGTTTGGTCATACATGCTGAGAAATGCTGATCCCCATATACTCTATAGTCTCATATTTTTGTCAATGATGCTCTCATCCTTGCACCAAGTGACCTCAAGGACTCGATCATAATCCCTCAGTGATGTATTCATTTCATTGCAGATGGTTTGGTCGTACATGCTGAGCCTCATCTTCCTCCACGCGTCCATCTCCTGGTTTGGGGCGCTGGGCTCCCTCCTGATAGCCGGAGGAGCCATTCTAGTCAGCATACGATGGAAGCCTAAACCCTCAGTCCAGGACCAGCAAAAAGAAGCAGGTGAAGTAGCGCTCGAGATGCACGGCAGCCTCCAGCCTGACGATGGGACGTCCGCAGCGCAGGATGGCAAGCTAGCTATCCACACTGACGCCACTGAAGCGGCTCTGGCTCGATCTGAAGGCTGCAGTCTACCTCCGATCGTCGTAGCTGAGCGCGGAGCCGCTGGCAAGGATGGGGATAAGAATGTGGAGGACGAGACGCAGTCCTTGCTAGGCAGCAGTGTCAGCAGCAGCAGGCAATGCCAGCATGAATCGCTGTACGCTGGCGGCATCCATCACGACGAGCTGATGGATGCTGCGTTGGGCGGTGGCATTCTGGTGGATGCTCCAGCCGCTGTGTCAGGCACGCCAAAGGTTCCGGACTGCGGCGTTGGGGACCTGGGCCATTTGCCTCGCCTGAGGGGGTACAACACCTTTGCAGGGCTGTGGGAGCATGCTGGGGGAAATGCGGCTTCGGTGGATGCTGGGAGAAGTCAGGCTTTGTCGGACACTGTGGGAAACCAAACTCCAGTTGATACAGGGAGAAATCAAGCTCTGCCAAACGCTGGGGGAAACCAGGCTTTGGTAATTGCTGCGAGGAAGCACGCCCTGGCGGACGCTGGGGGAAAGCAGGCTTCGGAGAATGAGGAGAGTAAGATTGAGGACGTTGAAGAGACTAAGCCACTCCTACGGTAATTCGAGCTGCTATCCATCTGCCTCTGCCTCTCACAATAAAAAGATGCAGGCCTGTCTGGGATTTCCTGAAGTCTATGGCCCGTAGCCACTCAGGAAAGACAGAGCATGGATCATGCAATGCGACGTGCGCCGCTTTGGCCATGCTTTCCCCGCGCTTAGCTTTTTTAGCGTTTGTCAAGAGAGAAGCTGTCACGCTATGTGATTGCAGTGGACCTCTGGTTGGCAGATGGGTAGGGGGGCCCTTCCCTTCCCAGCTGCCTGTCTTGCTCATTTGTCAGTTTTCGTTGGAAGGCCTGGTTGAGTCTGCTTTCTGGACGGGACAAGCCAGGAATAAAGAACTCGTTTATGATTAGTCAAACCTGGTTGTTTCAAGGCACAAGGCTAGTGCCTGCCGCTGGCCCCTCAAGGAATGCTTATATCAGCACTATCAGCTTCCCAGGATCCAGATTTTCAATACATATGTATGGCCCTCAGCATAATCCTTCTTGTGCCATGGTGGTGCTCTATGTACATTTTAGCCAGTTAGCCGTAGCTGACAGATCTGTTTCTCATAGAGACTAATTCCGAGTAGGTAGCAGGTCAGGGTGATGACAAACTACATCTCTGGGGCCGCCCAATCATTATTTTCTCCCCAGGGTGCGGCCCCAGAGATGGTCTTTCACTCTTCAATAATGTACTATACGTCGTAGGGATTAGGGACTGGCTTTTTTGACGCCCTGCTTTGACCTGCCGTTGAGAGCTGGTGCGTCTTGTACCTGCAGCTTCAGTGCGTGATGTCTCCTCAGGTTTGTAACATACGGACCGTTGGTCCAAATTTGAATAAGGAAACTCGTCATTTGTTGTCGTCCTGTGTTGACTGTTCTCAACCCCACAAGTAACTTCGCAGCTGCTCTCGCTTACATGCTGCCTTGGAATCCTGCGCTTATTAATAATGCCAGGCCTAGCAGAATCAACCGTGCTTTACCCACATCGTAACATACTTTTTCTTTTCTCCTCGCTGTTAGTTTCTTTTCCTCCAGGCCAGACAGTCAGTGCCCACGCGGGCGAGCCTTTGGGGCATGTTCCTGAGGTGTTATGTTATGGACGCAGGCAACATTTCCCCCTACAATAAAGCAGTGTTGTTTCCCAGTCCTCATCCACTCTCCTGAGACGGTCACATGTTGCAAGAAGAGACAGCGAACAGCAAACACATGTGACTATCAAGGGCATCAGCCACTCCCTCTCTAAGGGCAACTTCAACAATTCCATTTTTTGAAGTGTGATTGGAACGTTACCTTTTGACCCCTCGATTGAGATCACATCATTAATATACCGCATTGCCTGGTGGGCAGATGCCAATCCACAGCCTGAAGCCAGAGTCAAATCGTTCTTTCATAAAAAATCATAACTCACAAAGAATTAAGCAAAACCTGCATGTCTTGTCATGAATCGCGGTAACCTCGGCTGGGTACTACCCAACAGGTACCATATACAGCGAATCACAAACAAGGCACCACGATAATTGATCGCGATTACATCACACCCACGCCTACCGATAAACCAGTGGTGATAAACGGGGCGATTTTTGGGTCACCCCCCCCTGCCATAAACTGTGCTTCACAAGAATGGCACCGCGGTAGTACTCGATCATGCCGGTGTCACACCCGACCCCACCGCCGTGGCTGACGGCTGCACCTTCAGCTCATCCTCCAACGCGTCGTATCTGAACGTGAAGTTCTCCTTTCGGCGGTAGCACCAGCCCGTCTGGACGTCGTCATGCACGATGTTGTAGTCAAAGTAGACGTACGCGCCCTGCTCGTACTCGTCGCTGGTGATGGTGGGCTCGGTGAAACGCTGGAACCATGCGTTGTGGTGCTTGTGGAACCGCCAGGATTGCCGCTTGAGCTCATGAGCTGCCAGGAACTGCGGTAGTGCCAAGGGGAAGGCAGCGGGTCAGTAAATCACAGGAGCCAGGCGTGTTGTGGTGTTTGTGAAACCGCCATGACTGCCTCTCAAGCTCATAACCAGCCGAGAACTGCGGGCGTGCCGGGAACACTGTTTTTTAGTGAGTGGTATACCACTATCAGCTGCAGTTCAGGCACACTGTGGCCCCTGGCCACAAGCCCCTGGTGCGGCCAGCCCTGCTGCATGGGCCACCGGCGGGAGGCCGGTCCAGGTTTGGTGGAAATCGGCCCAGGGGTGGCTGCGGGGTGGCCCAGCAAAAGTGGTCCGGTACCCACTCAAGTAAATACTAGCCGGGAGCGCCGGAAATTCGGCGCATATGCAATTATGCATGCCTATTGGGCACGCCGGGTATATGCCTGGCATGCCAGGGACAAGAGGGACAGCGGGCCCGGCAGTCAAGTCTGCGCTTAAACTGCGGTTATCCCAAAAGCCTCAAGCTGCGAGGATTGGGATGCTTTTTGCTTTGGGGCGAGTAAAAAGTGAAAGCCATCCCAATACTGCCCCAAAGTAAAACCCGTGTCAGCAAACCAGCTGCCCTGTTGATTAGAGCCGGGCTGAAAGTGGACCACAGAGGAGACAAAGGAGAGAGGAGATATAGGAGGGAAGGAGAGAAAAAAGGAGAGAGAGGAGAAAAGGAGAGGGAAAAGGAGAAAGACGGAGCTCACTTACTCCTGGAGGCTGTACCAGCCAGTCTCTCCACCCAAAAAATGAAAGAACACTATACTGGAGAGGACATCCCCCCCCCCTTCTGAACGGCGTGACAGGCATAGCTCTGACCTGCTGGTGCAATTCAGGCTGGAAGTGGAACACAAAGAAGGGGCACAGAGCTCACCTGCTCCTGGTCCTCTGCCAGCCAGTCTCTCGAGACATACAAAGCAAAAGAAAACAAACTTGAGAAGACGCGCAGCCCCTTTCCCTTCAAACAAAAGGACAGGCACAGAGCTCACCTGCTCCTGGTCCTCTACCAGCCAGTCTCTCAACACACAAAAATAACACGAACAAACTGGAGAAGTCGCGCAGCCCTTCGAACAACACGGCAGGCATAGCCCTCACCTGCTGGTGCGATTCGGGCTGGAAGTAGAATGCGAAAAAAAGGCACTCCGGGTCCAGCCGGCGGAACAGCGCAGGGTTGTCCACCACTTCGTGCTGAAAACGGGGAAACGACCCCGGGACAGCCGTCGGGTGCCGCGGCTGGTACTTTTTCCACTCTGTGTCCGAGTGCTGCGGCATGGCGCGCCTGGTGCGGCGGAGAAACAAAGCGGGGGAGGGGATTACTGATACACCGGTTATCCTTCAAACGCATGATGCCATGGGACGCCGTGGCTTGTACGTCGTCTACTCCAGTGTTTGAGCGCTGCTGCGGCGTGGCGCGCCTGTTCTGTCAGGAAAGAAAGCGGTGGGGGAGATTCTTAACCTTAAACTATTGGAGTGTTAGGAAGGTTTGGTGATATACCGTAATCAATCTGGCTAAAAAAATAAGTTAAAAAGCAAGATATGGTGATGTAAGTTTGGTGAAAGGTTTGGCGTTGTCTTGTACTGATCTATTTGGATTTGTTTGAATTTTTACCTCGTTAAGTTTACGCTAGCATCTGATCAATTTGATGTATTACTACCGTAGATTTGAATCGCCTTCCACACTACCCACACACCCACCGCATGCTGCCGTCCAGGATGTGGTTTAGGGTGAAGGGTAAACTATGAACCCCACCACCCATCCTCGTGAGCCCACTCCCCACCCTGATCCCCACACTGCAGGCTATCATGCAGGATTTGGATGCGTGCCGAGTATTTCAGCCTAGGGTTGGCGGCGTGAAGTAGCCATGAGTGCAGAGGTGACCCCGTATGCCCACACTCCCCACACCCTCACCGCAGGCTATCGTCCAAGATTTGGAACTATATTCAGTGATTCATGCTGAAAGTCAGTGACTCAATGCAGCCGCTTTGTTAACATGACCTTGTTTGCCCCCCCCCCCCCCCCTCCCCCCCCCCCCCCCCCCCCCCCCCCCACTCACTAAAAGCTGCCATCCAAGACTTGGATTGGTATTGAGTGATTCAGGCGTTAGCTAAACTTGATGAAGCAGTTGAAAATATGTGAGTCATGTGACCCGTTTGCCCGCACACTCACTGCAAGCTGCCGTCCAGGATTTGCCGAGCGGCCTGCAGCGTGAAGGGCGGCACCATCGCTGGCAGGTTGAGCAACTCCTGGGGCAGGGGAGGTGCCAGAGACCGTTCACCGGCGCCTCCCGACGGCCCCAGCACTTTCGCCGCCGCAGCGATCTGGTCGGTCGACACGTCGCCGCCCCGCGCCCGCTCCGCGTCCTCCTGCTGATCCGGGGTGTTGCTGGGAGGGGGGTAGCCGGACGCGGCCGTTGGGCCCGCCGCGCTGGCAGGCCGGGGCGGCGGCACTGGAGGCGGCTTCTGAATCAAGGCGGGCGCTGCTGCTGCTGCGCTAGCTTGCGGCTGCTTGGCCGTCGCCGACATGTTTTTGGCCTGCTGCTGCATGGCCGGTGGTGTGGCCGCGGGCTGATCCCCCGAGCCAGATCCAGATCCGGACATCCAGATGTTGTTGCTGGGCTGTTGGGCAGGCGGCCGGGCGGGGTCAGTGGCTCCTGAAGCAGATGCTGACGGGGCAGGGAAGCCAGGGGCAGCCTGTCTCCCCGGCCCCTCTATGGAGATGCGCGGCGACCCTGCCGAGACCGCCGGCTGGCCGCGGGGTGTCGCGGAAGCGGCAGACGCCGGCGCGGCGCTGTCAGCAACCGCCCCCTGGTAGGGCCCGCTGGTGGTAGCCACCGGGGCACGCGGCGAGGGCGAGGGCGAGGGCGGGACCGTCGACGGCGTCGGTAGGGCCGTGACGAGCGCCTTGAGGGTTGGGCCGGGCACCGCGGGGGCGGCTTTCCGCGCCGACTCCTCCTCCTCGACCTTAAGCGCCGTGTTGCCCTGCGCGATCAGCTGGGCTTTGGCAGCGACGGCGGCAGCCCGCTCCCGCTCCCGCTCCTTCTCCCGCTCCCGGTTGTTGTCGGCGTCCTCCTTCTCCTTGCCCTTGGAAATCTGCTTGACCACCGCGGTTGGCGGTGTCGCGTTGTCGACGGCCTCCATGCGGTCGAGGAGCGCGGCGTACATGTCGTCGACGCTCGAGAAGTCCGCGTAGCTGTCCTCGTCGGGATTCTGAGGGCGCAGAATTGTGGAGCAGGCATGTCAAGCAAGGATTCAGGATAGGGGCAGGAATACGAGAACCTAAGCAGGCATGTCTGGATTCTGACATGTCAAACAATATTTCAGAATTCTGAGGGGACAGATGTATAGAGAAGGCATGTTCAAATTCTGAAGCGGCTATATTAATACCCCCCCCCCCATCAGGCATGCCAGGATCATGAAGGGGCAGGGGGGAGTGTCAAACAACTCAAGCAGTGTGCCAGGGCAGCAAGCATGTCAAGATTCTGAAGGGGCAGAGGCATCAAAACTCAACCAGGTACGACAAATTCCTTTAGAGGGCATTTGCATGACAACTGGCCGAGGCTATGCAAATTCTGTTCAGGGGCAGAAGTATGACGCCTCAAGCACAGATGTCACAATCGCAGTCGGCGGAGGGTTAAGTGTCCATCAACTCAAACAGGTGCGTCAGGATTCTGAAGGGGCAGAGGTATGACGATTCGAGCCGGTACGTCAAGAATGTTAGGCGGCAGACCTTTGACAACTCATGCAGAGATGTCTAAATTGAAGGGGCAGAACTACTGGTAGTACAATTCCACCTCAAACAGGTTTGGCAGGATTCTGAAGGGGCAGACCTGTGATAACTAGAGTAGGGATCTTAAATCTCATAAGGTGCGGAGGGAAGCACCAAGCACCTGGAGCACTCGTGTCAGGATTTTGGAGGGTCGGAGGTTAGACAACTCGAGCAGGCAGGGGCAGAGGGGCAGAGGTTAGACAACTCGAGCAGGCAGGGGCAGAGGGGCAGAGGAAAGACAACTCGAGCAGGCAGGGGCAGAGGGGCAGAGGTTAGACAACTCGAGCAGGCAGGGGCAGAGGGGCAGAGGAAAGACAACTCGAGCAGGCAGGGGCAGAGGGGCAGAGGAAAGACAACTCGAGCAGGCAGGGGCAGAGGGGCAGAGGAAAGACAACTCGAGCAGGCAGGGGCAGAGGGGCAGAGGGGCAGAGGAAAGACAACTCGAGCAGGCAGGGGCAGAGGGGCAGAGGAAAGACAACTCGAGCAGGCAGGGGCAGAGGGGCAGAGGAAAGACAACTCGAGCAGGCAGGGGCAGAGGGGCAGAGTTTAGGCAACTCGAGCAGGCAGGGGCAGAGGGGCAGAGGTTAGGCAACTCGAGCAGGCAGGGGCAGAGGGGCAGAGGTATGACAACTCGAGCAGGCAGGGGCAGAGGGGCAGAGGAAAGACAACTCGAGCAGGCAGGGGCAGAGGGGCAGAGGGGCAGAGGAAAGACAACTCGAGCAGGCAGGGGCAGAGGGGCAGAGGTTAGACAACTCGAGCAGGCAGGGGCAGAGGGGCAGAGGGGCAGAGGAAAGACAACTCGAGCAGGCAGGGGCAGAGGGGCAGAGGAAAGACAACTCGAGCAGGCAGGGTCAGAGGGGCAGAGGAAAGACAACTCGAGCAGGCAGGGGCAGAGGGGCAGAGGGGCAGAGGGGCAGAGGAAAGACAACTCGAGCAGGCAGGGGCAGAGGGGCAGAGGAAAGACAACTCGAGCAGGCAGGGGCAGAGGGGCAGAGGAAAGACAACTCGAGCAGGCAGGGGCAGAGGGGCAGAGGGGCAGAGGAAAGACAACTCGAGCAGGCAGGGGCAGAGGGGCAGAGGAAAGACAACTCGAGCAGGCAGGGGCAGAGGGGCAGAGGAAAGACAACTCGAGCAGGCAGGGGCAGAGGGGCAGAGGGGCAGAGGGGCAGAGGAAAGACAACTCGAGCAGGCAGGGGCAGAGGGGCTGAGGAAAGACAACTCGAGCAGGCAGGGACAGAGGGGCAGAGGTATGACAACTCGAGCAGGTATATCATGACTCACAAGCCTCAGTGGTAACACAAAATCAAGGGGGGGACGTTACTACTGGACGTGACATGACAACAAACGACGTCCCAGGCATATTGAAGGTGCATGGCAAGCCCCCCATCTAAATGCTTGTGTAAACGGGAAGCCCCCCACCCAACTGCATGTGTGAACAGCAAGCCCCACACACCCAATCACATGTGTGGACGGCAAGCCCCACACCCAACCGCACTTTTGAACAACAAGCCCTACACCTAATTGCATATTCGCATGAGTGAAAGGTAAGCCCCACATCCAGTCGCACGTGCGAATGGCAAGCCCTACACCTAATTGATGTGTGAACGGCAAGCCCCACAACCAATCGCATGGCCAAAGTGTCAACTCGAAGCCTCATCGTGTTGGGTGAATTTAAGCTCACAATAAACGTCTCAAGCTCGCTCTTGAGGTCGTCTAGCTCATCCGGCTGAATGGTCTCATTGTCAATGCAACGGAGGACCTTCTCCAAGTTGTCCACATGCTCCTTGTACTGCACGATGATCTCTTCCAGCTCAGCCATGCGAGGTGGAGGTTTCTGCTTCTTCTTCATGCCGTTCTGAAGCTCCTCCACCTCGTAATCAAACTCCTCGATCTGCGAGCATGCATGCATGGCGTTAGACATGCATGCATGGCCTTGCGCATGCATGGTGGGCGTGCATGGCGTTGCACGTGCATGGGGTCGGCAAGCATGGCATCTTGAGTATCGCATGCCGCCATGCGCCCCCCCATCCTCATGCAGCTTCAAGCCCTTGAGCGACCATGCGCCCCCCTTCCTCATGCACACTTCAGCCCACATACAATTATGATCCCAGCTCCCCCATGCGGCTGGTCGGTCAGCAGTACCTTGGTAGTAATGGTATCCACTGTGGTATTGATCCATTCTCTGGTGTCCTCCTTGGCTTTTTCTTTGGGGTCGTTGTAAACCCGATTGATGCCCTTGATCTTCGACTCCTTCTCGCAGGCCTTGAAGCGTTCCATGTCCCGCTCTATCGAACGCCGGGCGTCCATCAACGGTTGCTTGTCCTTGATGTCTGCTCCTGTGATCCTGCGAGATGCATGAGACAATAAAATCTCATGTAGTTCATGCTTCCGATGGATGCCCTTGGCACACTCGATGAGGCAGGTTACTCGATGCTGCGTGACACCCACCATGCTTTGATCTGCTCTCGAAGTCGTTGGAGCTTCTTAATTTCTTTCTTCAGCTCTCCTTCCAGCTTTTCTCGTTGGTTGGTGTTCTCGCAGTCATGTACCTACAGCATGCAGTTAGTCGGTCGTTCGCAAGGGCTGCAAGAGCAAGAATGAAGACAACTAACCTGGTTCCACAAGTCCTCGAACAACTCCTGGCCCTCTAAAACCTTCTTCAATGTCCTATCTATCTCTGCTTTTAGCTTTCGTTCGGCTGCCATTTTCCGGTTTCAACAAAACGAAAAGACTAACAGGTCTGACGAGCACGCCATCGATGACAAGAACGGGCCATTTTAAAGAGAACGTCCCATATGACTTCAGAAAAGTTCTTCAAGCTGGCTTAAACGTTCAGCTCGAGCAATTCATTTTCCTGAAGGTGACACCACCCACACCCTGACCCACACTTAAAACAAATGCAGTTAGTTGTACTGCGTGGTCACATTTCAGTCCCCAGCAGAGACTCCCTGGTCCCATGGATCAGTTCAGTTCAGCTCCCCAACAACCTTATGTGACATTCATCTGCCTGCCATGGCATTCTCGTGAATTGGGCCTGGGACCACGATAATTGTCCGCACAGGATCACAGCCAATCTTGTGCTCCTGCAGCAACAGCAGCTCATCACTCTCTGCAGCTCATCACTCTCTACAGAATTTCCTTTGCCAACCTAGTCAAATCAGAGACACAATAGCTCCGTGGAAGCTCCTTGGAAGCAGCCTGGGAAGAAGACACGTGCAACATCATCCTGGCCAGCTTCAGGATCCGGGAGGAGCAATCCGACCTTGGGCCTGCCTCCATGGCATCCAAGGGCGGGTAATGCATCTGCCCTATCGTGAGCCGGATCATGCAGAGAGCAGCGAACCCGATAGTGTCCCGCCACAGCGCGTCCAGTACCTTGTCAACAAGGGCATCGGTCCAGCTACCTTGCAGCTGCGAGGATGCGGATTGCAGGTGCCGCCGCCAGTGCCTTGAGAACAGCTCCCAAAAGGCCCCGAGGTCATCCATCAGCCAGTCGCTAGTTCCTCCACAGGCCTCATCGGCGCGCCCACCATTCAACATCTCCTCAGATCCGGGCCGAACCTCGTTGGGATGCAAGGAGGGTCTCCAACCGACCTCCGTCCCCAACCGACGAACCGCAAAGGCCAGCAGCAGATTTCCCACCAGGCAGCCAGTGTCAAAAGCTATGGGTCCAATCTGATAACAGGCAAACACGAGAGCAATCAGAGCTTTCAAGGGCTTCCAAAGGCGTCAAGACCCTGCCAGGGCAATCAGAGGCTTTCAAATCCTGCCCATCAGGCAGCCAGTGCACAAGGCCATGGGTCCCACCTGACACCAGGCAAGACATGAAGGCACAGGCAACACACAAAGGGTAATAAAAAAAGCTCATCAGGTAAGGCAAACACAACAGCTATCAGAAGCTCCCAGAGCCTGCTTAAGACTACAGGCATTGGCGGCGTCGGTGACCCACCGTGGCAAACTCAAAGTCAATCAGGTACAGGGGGTTTGCGGCCTGCAGCAGCTGAGACCTCACAGAACTCGTGTCATTGCCGCCGTTCTCAAGGCTCGAGATCCTGCCACCTCCCTCCACCCCTGTAGCCAGCCGCTGCTGAGATGCTTCTTGGCTCGTGTAGCAGCCGCCCCTCTCCAGCCCTGCCACATCAGTACTCGTGCCGTTCCCCCCTCCTGCCAGCTCAGGACTGCCACTGCTGCCGTCCCTCTCCGCCCCTGCCAGCCGGTCATCCCTCAACAGGTTGCTGTCAGGCCCGCCAGGTCTATCTTCCTTCAGTGCCGCCATCCCGACCAGGATGTTGCCCAGATGCAGGTCATTGTGGATGAGAGCTTCCTTGCGGCTTCGGTAGCTGTCAAGAAGGTGGGCGTGTGCGGCCTGAACACGCAGGTCCTGCCTGGCCAGAGGTTGCACACAGGGGTGGGTGGGAATGCAGAGGGGATTACAAAGGGGTAAAGAGAAGGACAGTCAAGGTTGCAGCAAGGACACTGAGATTTTAGAATTGAGAGGAAGGAACTAGGACAGCATGGGCAATGCATGGCATTGCATGACGTAGCACGGCATGGCGTGGAGTTACGTGGCGTGACATGGCATAGCGTGACATTGCGGGGCATATGGACCAAAAAGCCACCGCTGGGCCCATGGGGACCTAACCTTGACCTGCCTACAGCCAGTGGTCCAAGCAGCTTGAGCTTGCTGCACAGACCTCCCCCGGCCATAGGCTGTGACGTAGCTGAACTGTAGCTTAAGCACCGTTCAAATAAACAGTGGCACTGTCTCTGCCTGCTGACCTGAGTTCCCCAACCTGGGCGGACAGGCTGCCAGGAAAATAGTTCGTCGTGCAGGCAAGGTCAAAGGGCCCTGTCAACACCATCCGCTCGTTAGCAGCAACGATCTCCGCATTGGCAAACTGCAGCACCATGTCGTCCATCTCCCCTGAACAGAAGAAGGAGAGTGTGTGTGTGTGTGTGTAAGGGATCAGCTATTTTGTCCGGCAAGGTCTGGCAGCAAGGCCTGCCATGCATGACTATTTCCCTCAACGATGCTTCAGCTACACTTCGGCTGCAAACGTATGGTGCATCAGCTCCACTTCAGCGGTAATCATATGGTGCCTCAGCTCCACTTCAGCTACAACTCTATGTTGCTTGAGGTACATTTCAGTTACAACCCTGTGTTACTTCAGCTACCCTTTACTTGAAGGTCTCACGCCATGAAGCAAGTTGCCAGGATGCTTACCAGCAGGGACAGCGTAAATCGAGTTCCTGAAGAGGTAAGATGCCAGTAGGTCAGCCAGCTGCTCTGCCATGCATGGGAGGGGCACCTGCCACCTGCACGAGTTGCAGGCAAATCTCGATGTCTGCGACGGGGAGGCGGGAGGATTGGGGCTAAAGCTGTTCAGGATGTTGGAAGTCTGGGACTGGGGGATCCAGAGGATTGGTTCAAATTGTTGGCGAGGTCAGAGTGGAAGGTTGACAAGGGTCCAAGGCATCAAGTGGAACTTTTACGAAGCATAGGTGTGAACACGGTGGACGGAGGCAACATAACACTTGGAGCAGTCATATTTGAGCCTTGGGATTTCGTCTCAGAGCGGCTCGCAAGGCTCTGTCTGCGTTCTAGCTGAATATGCATGCAATCCTCAATGGAGTATTATCCCAATCCCCCAGTGGGGTCACAGCATAATGCAAATGAATCCCGTTCCTTTCAAATGCCTTAATGCCGCTGCCGCCTGTTTATTCCCTCGGGTGGATGCGCGATGCGCGGAAATCCCAATCCTCCCATGGGGTCAAGGCCACTGGTCACAGCATAGTAAAAAGAATGCCAATCCTCCAGTGGGGTCACAGCATACCGGTAATGCAAATAAATCTCGTTTCTTTCAAATGCCCTAATGCCGTCTGCCGCATGGTTTTTAAGGATCAAGAACCCTTGACCCTAGAAAAACCACTTTTCCCAAATATGTTTACGCCGTCTGACAAGTGAGGGATTGAGACAAATCCCTAGCCCCCAGTGGCAAGTATCTTTATCGGGTCTTAAGCCTTCAACCGTCAAAACCCTAGGCCCGCTTTTACTTAAGTCACACATGTGCCAATCCTTGCCTGTGTATGGCCTCGGATAGCTTCAAGTGGCTAGGCAAGCACTGCTGAATGAGGACAAAGGCGGAAGCGTCGTACAGGAACAGCTCGGGCACGTAGCGCGGACTGGCGGCGTGCATCCGGGACAGTGCAGCGGCCTCCACACCCATTCGCTCCTGGAAGGCATGCCCAACAGGATTTAAGTCAGCTGCTATCCAGCTACAAACCAGCTACAATTCAGCTGCAGTTCAGCTACAACTCAGCTACATACCAGCTACAATTCAGCTACAAATCAGCTACACTTTAGCTGCTATCCAGCTACAATCCAGCTACAATTCAGCTGCATTTCTGCAACAGTGCAGCTGCAATTCAACAACAACAGCACCAGCTATATCATGGGCTGTAACAGCATCAACTTCAGCAACAAAATGTTGCATCAGCTTGTCTGAGGGGGACTGACCTGTGTCAGGGGAAAGTTCCCAGGGCCCAAACTCTTCACGTACGGCGGCGCATGCTTCAGGATGACACTGCTGCTCACAGCGTTCACTGTCTCTTGAAGGATGCTGGCATTCACTGTGTCTCTAGGGCTGCCAGCGTCGTCCAAGTTGAAGGGAGGGTTGGAGGAGACCTTGAATACGTAATTGATCTGCCCATCAGACAGCTCGCATGCAGTGAGGGGCGCTGCCATGTCTGGAAGGTTGAGTTGCACGTAGGCCATGGCTTCGTCGATTCTGGTGACGCGGAGCGATATGCGTCTATCATTTTGCTGCACCGCTGCTGAAAAACGCCGTTGGATGCCTACCAGGAGAGGTCGGGAATGTTCATGCGTCGGTAACTTGCTCCCTTTCCCCGTGAATGCTGTTATCATCACACCCAAACAAATGGGTCACTTCGCATATGGCCCTTGCCACTTCCGGTTTGATCGGAACTTGCCGATAATCTGTTACGAGGTTTTGCTCACCGGGTTTTGCTCACCGTACAGATCCCGTGCCGTACATTTCAGCTGCAGAGCGCTGGGCATGGGCGGTGGCGGTGGTGCTAGGAGACCGCATGCCCGCATACTGGTCACCAGCTGCTGGTCTGCTGGGGAAAAGGCCGTGGAAGGCATTTGCTCTGGAAATCATCTACATAGCTGCAACGGATCAGAGCTCCATTGGCGCTGAAAATAGCCATCCTGTCACAGTATATTACAGTAAACGTGACAGAACCGTTTAGGCCGCTGTTAGCGGCCGCGGAGCCTCCGCAGCTTCCATGCGGAGTCTCCTGATCTGATCTGGAACCCAGAATCCCGCTTAAGTGTGAAGTGTAGCAGATTCTATCGTACTCAGTAATTAGGGCATGCCGGGACCTTTAAATCCCGGCGTGCCAGCTTGCTACTTACTTTTGTCCCTTTTGAAGGACAGGCCTCTGATGTAAAGAGTATAGGCGTAGCTCTCACGGATACTAGCCCTTGCTCGCCAGTAAGTCAGTACCTTACACTTCAGTCAAGTCTAGCACCACGGAAAGTTGTGATAGCATAAGCAAGTGACAAGCGAGCCCCATCCATATCACTGGTCATTCCCAGCCGACGCGATCTACGGCGCTCGCCCTGAAGAGCATGCGACCTACGGTGCCGATCCCTGACTACTCGTCCATCTCAGACGACTAATCAGGCAAGCAGTCCCAAGCAGATATTCACCTAAATAGACCAGGAGGCGCAAAGCCGACCAGGAGCTCTCGGCGTACCAGCTTCCAGCTGAGTCCGCCCGGCGACAAAACCCACGGACAAAGTCACCTCCGTCGCCGTTCCTTCGCAATCCCGAGCATCCCCGCTCTCAGAGTAAAGTAGTAGAAGCGGTACCCACGAGACAGGAACACCCAGACAGGCCCTAGGCAGGAAGACTCTCCTACTAGGGCTGTGCCTTACAGTTATCCAGTTAACATCTCTTGTTTGTAGTGCAAGGAGCATGTGTGTACGGTGCTGTACCGTATTTGTGAGTAGAGGACGCCTCTCTAAGGCGCCTTGACCGGAGTTCACGGTATTTACCATTGTATTGCAGTTACTGCTTTATGGTGCGACAATCCTCATGACTGCACCTTTGAAAAAGACAGATGAGACAGCCGGCATGCTAAGGATATTCATTGGTCACAGCTTGGACTGGAGCTGCAGATCTCATGTGCACACTTGGATGTCAGCAGCGACATGGGGATTTAGTGGGTATCTCCATTGCATGGCAGCTTTAAGCAGTGTCGGCAACTCGGCATAAGGCACATGGGCAAGTGTGGGCTAGTGGGCTGCATCAAGTCATCTAGCGCCAGCTTGGTACTGATGCGATAATAATTGCTCATGGCATTCGCCCTGAACGTTTATATTGCCAGGCGTATCTTTGGTGCACTACTTGGCTTCCAAACACCCACTACCGTTACATTTCATGGTTCAAGGTTAAGGGTATAGGGCTCATGGTCGCCTCAAGCAGGAAGCTGCAGTGCAAGGTCTAGATATGCAGCTCCGAATCGGAGGTCACTGATGCGGACCTGACTTACATGTTGGACCAACTTCAAAGCATGCTCTGTGGGTGCATGAAAAAATGCGGGCTATGCTCGATTGAGTGATTGACGCCATGACGCTGTCCAGAATCGTAACGTGTGGAAACCCATGGTAGGCCTACGCCTCCGGAAGAATGACGCTGCCATGGCCAAACAACGGCTGACTGTGTGGCGAGCCTTGTATGTCGGCTCTGGTGGCCATCCTACGTCCTCTACAACGTTGCATTTGTTGGAGAGCCTCTCTATTGTGCAAACAGCTAGGATGCCCATCATCCAAGTCTTCTTCTACAACTGCAAATCAATGCACCAGGTGGATATCCTGGTACAGGGAAGTACGCGTAGCGTAGAATAGATAGACCGGACCGGGTGATGAAACGCGATGGTGTACTTAAAAGTAGCCCGGTGAGGGCAAGAACGGCTATTCATTGTTCATGGGCCGGCCGAAGACTTCCTTGGATATTGCACTTCCCTGCACTCGGGCAATCCGGGCAATCCGGGCAATCCGGGCAATCCGGCATGAAAATCCGGGCAATCCTGGAAATCCCCGCGTACTTCCATGCACTCAGGCAATCCTGGAAATCCGGACCAGACGCCCGCAGGCATTCATAGAAATCCGGACGAGGCGCCCGAAGGCATTCCTAGAAACTAAGTCCCATACTCAGACTGGATCCCTCTCAGGCTACCTCTTAGTCAGCCTGATCCATGGAAGCTGGACCTGATGACCACTACAATGAACAAGCCGTACCGCGACCTTAAGTACCCGCCCAAGGCACGCGCCCAAGCGGATGCCTGATTGTCAGACCCGAAGGGAAACCTTTGGGCAACATCTATGGCAAAGGATTTGTGCCACGCTGTTGTTTGTTCATTGAAGCCACGGGCTGCATCTTCAGCGTAACCTTGCCCGCGCCCATCCCGTTGTATGACGCACGACAACGTTGAAGCCGGCTACACCGACCCTCAATAAGTAATAATGTGCTCCGTCGTGGCATTTTGCTGTGTTGGCCTATGCGGTCACTCACCACCTAATACGCACAGGGCTTCACAATATTTCGTTTCATATCAAAACACCACATGTCAAAACACCACATGTCATAATTGCAGCATCGATGTCACGGTATATTACGGTATACGTGCCAAAACCGTTTAGGCCGCAGATAGATGGCGGCCACGGAGACTTGGCAGCTTCCCTGTGGTGTCTCCTTATTTGAACTGAGACCTAGAAACCCGCTTACGCAGGATGATTGAGCATAATCCGTACTCTGAATTGGGCCTGCCGGGTCTCTGTATCCCGGCAATTGCCTAAACTAGTTACTTCGTCCCTTTCAAAAGGACAGACCTCTTCTGTAACAAGCTCCGGCCGTCACCAGTGCGTGAGACCCGAGGTGTTCCAAACGTCAGTACCTACTTCAAGTCAAGACTAGATCAGCCTCCGCTGAGATAGCAGGAGAACAAGACCTCAGTTGAGGAACGAGATCCCTGCAGAACAGTAGTTCGCAGTCTACGATCCCGTACCCTCACCGCGTGTGACGCGGTAAGTGCACCTGATATTGCCTAGCTGGATCGCGACCAGACGGCCTGAAGGCCTGCGCCAACCCTAGCTATTGCCTGATATACAAAATAGAAGCTTAACTCGTTGAGCACCCGCAGCCAGTGAGTAGTCACGAAGTCTGCCCGTAGGCGCCCATCACTGTCGTGAGGGAGAAGTCCGCCACGGACCTAAAGCGCACATCGCGTGTCCTTTTGAAAGGGACGAAGTAGATGAGCCTGATCAGCCTGATCTGCCAGTTCCTGCAGAAGGTGTTTGTGCTTCAAGAATTTGAATTTTGCTTGTCAGCAAACAGCCTGGAATTTGGTGCTTGAACTGCAATTTGGCTGAGGTAATCTCCAGAGAGAGATTGCCAAGTTAAACCATGTGAATCACTGTGTGTGGCAACACATTGCTGGGTCCAGGAGAGGCTTGAAGAATTGGCTGTGGATTTATACACCCAGCAATTTGTACCTGTGTGATTGAAGATTGTGATCAGGTGGATCCAATCTGTCATCATTGACAGAAGTGAACTTCTGGATAGAAGATCCAAGGTTGAAATTTTTTGGTGGGCCAAAGCATCCCCGCAGGACCGCAGAGCTGAGCGGGCACCAAGCAAGAGGCTCCATCCACGCAAGGCGTGTGACATCTAGCAGCTGCCCAGACCAGAAAGGTGGGAAGTGCTAAAGGCGACGGAGGATTCCGCCAGATTCTGATTATTAGCAAGAAAAAGCAGGAAGGCAGAGACCTGTCCTGTTTTTTGCTGTACCTGTCGGCTTGACCTGACTGGCAAGCCCTCACCAGGCTGCAGTAGGTGCAAGAGGCAGAAGCCTGAGCGTTAGCAGATCCTGTTCTGGTGTTGCCAGCACATTGCAGGATCGTGTGGATCGTATAAATTGCCTGTAGGAATGGCAGAGATTAACCTGCATCCTGATAGGCACCAGCACCCCGACGTCCAGCACCGCAGCGGGCAAGTACGGGGGCTGGAGCCAGGTGCAGACCTGATAGAGGTGGCTGATTCACTAATTGCAGAGGAAGCCCTGCGGATGGCGGAGAAACTGGCAGGGCCAGTGGATCCGGCCGCACGGGCCTGCAAGGTGTCAGGACCTGACCGCTTCCTGCCCAGAGCGGCAGGAATGCTGGCCGATGGCGCTGTGTGTGTAACAAGGACAGGCATTGGGCGAGGAGGACCACTGCCCGCTGATTCCAGGAGCAGCCTGGAATTTGAGCAGGGTCCGACGCAGGCGGGAACCCCAGATCTGATCTTGGATCAGGTGGCTGAGGTGTCCCAGAGCTGCAGCGTACGGCGTGACAGCGACCCAGATGCCGCTCCGCAACAGATTCCGTCCAAGGTGACGAGGGTTGCGCAACGGGTATTGGTGGAACCCTGTCAGCCGGGATACAGTGCAGCGATCGCCGCAGCCCCAGGGGGTTTTGCAGGCAGTGACAGATTTCAGCCAGGTGGAGAGACAATGGAGAGCAGGCGAGTGCATGCAGTGGTCAAGCGCGAGGGGGCAGTTGCCCAGCCAGTAGTGACCAGGCAGGTCTTGCAGGCTAGTGCAGAGCCACTGGCAGCACTTAAAAAATCAGCGGTGCCGGTGGGAAAGCCTTGGGCTGACCTGATATCCGAGGAAGAGCTGTCAGATCCAGTCCAGGAGGAAAGGGTGCACAGATCCAAGGCATGACTAAGGCCTGTGCAGCAACTGCGACAGCGCAGAATGCTGTTTCGGAGGGGAGCAGGCTCCACAGTCTATGGAACTCCACTGTCCAGGTTCCCACCCAGTGTGGGTAAGCCGGTGCAGCGATCCAAGGCTGGATCGAGCAACAAGATCCGGACAAGCACCAGCAAGAAGGACAGCCTGTATGGATTCTTCCACAACCCAGCTTGGGCACAGGAGGAAAGCCCAGGAGATCCAGAGAGATCCAGGGACAGGACTATGGTGAAGGAGGAAGAGGCGACGGAGGAACTGCCGCAGCCGTTTGGCTGGGCAAGAATCTTGCTGTGGGCAACGCACCTGTGGAAGCAGATTTGCTCTAGGACGTTTGCTCATTTCAGTGACCAGGTCACAGCAGCAATTGAGGAGTTCAAGGCCCATCACGTGGGGGAGTGGGCGACAAAGGCCATGATGGGTATTCCCCATACAGGCCAGGACAGGGCGACGCTGTTAGCCGCCCTTGGACAAGTGTCCAAGGGCGGGGCGGAGCACGAGGCGGCCCTGGCTGTTAAGACCTTCGCAGATGAATGGTGTAACGGCGTGACAGGAGATCAGGAGGAACCTGGATCTGAGCCTGAGGATGAGGAGGATCAAGAGTGGGAAGGATTTGAAACGGTGGCGCAGCGGCCAGAAGAGCTCAGGGAGGTCCAAAGGTGGCAGCAGCAGGCAAGGGCCGCGCCAACACCAATGCCCAGATCAGAAGCTTTTGAGATCAGCAGTGAGCCTAGCCTCAGGGGGCGGCCAAGAGGCGTGGAAGCGCCCAGGGCCAGCAGCCCAGCTGCCAGCGAAAGGGCAGAGCTGACTAGCCGATCGCTTGCCAGGATGGCAGAGCAAGGCGTGGAAACGCGCAGAGCCAGCATGCATGAGTCATATGCGCTGTTGCGCATAGTGGAGGACAAGGAGAATATATGCCAAGAGGTGCAAGTGGACCACATTGAGGAGTTCTCGAGGAACAGACAAGTGGGTCCAGCAAAGGGGAGCCTGCAAGAAATTGAACCAGGCAGTGCAAGGAGCAGCGAACCCAGAAGGCAGGAGGCCAGGGAGGAGACGCGATCTGACTCCTACGCCAGAAACTATACTGGGGGAACACAGCCAGGCAGGCAGTACCAGGCGCCGCCCAGGGGGCAGGCAGGCAGTACAGAGCAGCCATGTGGACACAACCAGGAGCCGCCCAGGGGGCAGGCAGGCGGCAGAGAGCAGCAAGATTGGCAGAGCCAAGAGCCGCCCAGGGGGCAGGCATACGGCACGGATCAGCAACACTGGCAGGGCCAGGAGCAGCCCAGGGGGCAGGCTGAAAAGAGCGGGGCAGCGCAGCAAGGTTGGCAAAACCAAGGGCCGCACAGGGGGCAGGCAGAGTCGGACAGGGGAGCACAGCCTTGGAGATCCAGCCCTGTGGAGCGCCAGAGCAGAAGTGAGGCAGGGTGGCCGCCACCTGCAGGGAGCAGAGGCTCCGCAAGCAGGGCAGGCAGACAGCCGTCCGGAGAGAACTATGCTCAGGAGGAGCCAGATAACAGGCACAGTGGATACCAACAGAGTCGCAACCCAGCAGGGGGCGGCGGAGATGGATCCGGATCTCATTCTGGATCTGAGGATTCAGGGTCAGCTGGAGCGGACAGGCGCAGGCCAGGGGCCAGGCGGGAGTCAGGTGACCAGGAAATGAGGAGGCTGGATCGAGAGCAGGCAAGGAACAATCTGCAGCTGCAGCAGCAGATGATCTTGCAGTTGGCAGGTGTTGCCAAGTTTGCCAAGATCCCCACTATCCAAGGCAACGTGCCGGTGCTGGACATGTCGCACCCGGGCGCGGTTGCAGCCAGGACGTATTGCCAGGCGTGTGGCTACTGGGGTTCACACAACAGGCTGGCGCTTTCAGATGAACCACTAGCACTGGCCGTGGTGGCCGGGGAGATCACAGGATCGTGCCAGTCGCCATCAGCTATGGCTATGTTGGTGAAGTCACTGGTCAAGCTGTGGGACAGCAAGCCTGCGTGTGTGGTGCCGCTGATGTTGGCCATCAGGGCAGCGCCCCACGCAGGAGAACGGGCTGCCAGAGAAGTGGACAATATCAGGGATCTGTGGACTGCCCCAGTGGGGGAGCAGTGCCGTGAGACATCGTTGCTCACCCTGTGGTTAGGGTGGTGCAAGCGGAGGTGGGGAAGCCAACCTCAGAGGAGAGGACAGCTATCTCCAACCTTAGGTTGGGAGTGAAGACTACCCTTGATCCGGATGTTAAGTCAGAGGAGACTGTGGAGGCGTTTGCTCACAGAGTGCTGTCAACATCGCAGTTGCTGCAGATCTCGAGGGATGCCGTGGACCACTTTGGCAGGCGGCACTCAGTCTCGCACATGTTTCATGACGGGCTGCCAGCTGCTACAAAAGCAAAACTCAGCGAATTCGTCATCACGGTACCAGGGTACCTGTGTATGACGGATGAAGACCAGATCACAGTGCTGACTCAGCAGGTAGTGCTGTGGGAGAAGTTCGCCCTGGAAATGGGGGACCTAGGAGGTGCAAGCCTGAGGCAGGTGGCCAACAGTGGACCGGGCCAGGGCGAGGCGCAGAACAACAGAGGAAGTTGAGAGCGGACTGGACAGTGGGAGATGAGGGCGCGCCTTGATGGGGCAGTGATCCCCGCAGGCCCAGCAGCAGCCCAGCAACAGCGGAGTGAGGGTAAGCCCAGAGGAGTTTCCTGGGCAGACCAACCCGCAGCGCAGCACAACAACGCAGGGGGCGCTATGGGGGCAGCCAAGGCGTGTTACCAGTGTGGTAGCACAGCGCATCTGGCCAGGGACTGCAGAGTGCCCAGGGCCAGGGATGAGCGCAGAGATGAGCGCAGGGATGAGCGCAGGCCAGCGCCGCTAGCTACCGACATAACAACTGGGCAGGCCAGACCGCCGCTGCAGCAGTATCCTCTACCGCCCAGGCAGCCGCAGGGACAGGCGGCTGGCAGGCTGTATGATCGGAACTAGGGCAACATGCCGTATCCAAGGCCAGGGCCAGGCCAGGGTGGTCAGGCGCAGCAGGCGGCACATGTGTCGCATCTGACCAGCCCAACAGGGCAGGCTGAGCCTGAGGGCTGGCACCAGACGATGGCTGAGATGCTCAGCGAGTCGGTGGCCCTAATGACCCAAGTTGGGCTGATGCCCAAGCCTGTGGAATTCAAAGAGGCGGTTCACAACGCCCGCCCTAAGTCATTCTTACCAGAACCTTTCCGGGAGGAGGAACCTGAGCAGTGTCTCAAGGAACCTGCCTCCAGGAAGGGAGAAAAGAGGCTGGTGTTGAGCAGATTGGCTGACGATATGATTGATATCCGTCTGCAGGTGTTCAAGCTGAACGAGAGGTTGTCGTCACTCTCTTGCGCTACCTTACCCATGGGAACTGACCAGCGTGGTGAGGCCAGTAAGGGCAAGCAAGAGAGCAGGGTGGTGTCAGCTGCGCCAAAGCTGCAGTACTTCCGGAACGACAGGAGTAACCTGGAACAGTGTGTGGGTCTCATGGTGAAGGGCAAGGTCCTAGTGGCTCAGAAAGCACTGATGGACTCTGCTTGCTCCTGCCATGTTATCACAGTGAACATTGCTGAACAGCTAGTGGCCATGGGCGCTGAGCTGGTGCGTACGGATGAGAAGATCCGTACCACGGACAATGCAGGGGCAGACCTGTATGGTATCCTGTTTATTTATGTTGTGTATGGTTACGGTGGGCCTAACGCCATCATGGAGCCCACAGTGGTCCGAATGCTGCGACATCCGGATCTTAGAGCACGTCAGGTCAGGGCTGCGCTAGGAGGTTCATGTACCCTGCAAGGACGAAAAGGCAGCCAAGGTGCAAACGGCCAGGCTGCAGTCAGAGGCCTGCAGGAGCAGGCCAGGTCCAAGTTCCCGGGAGGTGGACAAGGAGGTCCCTCCGGAGGTGGAAAGGGCAACACAGGGAGAGGCAGCCCAGAGCAGGAACACAGGATACGGCCCGTATTTGAATTAGGATTACCGTACTTTTTTTCGTCCATACCGTATTATATAGATTTCGGAGAGACTGGGGAGTGCCGCTTCCTTTCCTTTCTCCGGGGTTGGCTATTAACCTTTCTTTGCTGTGTAGTTTATTATCTTTACACAAGACAATGGAATGCTGATGCGGCCGGGCATTCTAGGGTATCCATAGTCGGGCCAATAGAGGTCACTTCCTTTATAACCTTAACTTTCGACCAACCAAACAGTTTTTAAACACGAGTTATTTTAATTGAATTAGGATTACCGTACTTTTTTTCGACCGTAACAAACATATGCCGGTATGTGCAGCCGGTATGTGCAGCCGGCACATTCCAATCACGCTTCAATTCAAACCAGGAAAACTAACAAACATCTAGATGCCTCTAGGTAACGCCCCCCTGACAGCATGCCAGGCATTCCTGCCTGCTGCTTCAGCTACGTTTTCTTTATCAGTTTGAGGCCCTAACCCGTTAAACACCCTTGCTATCTATCCCACTGGCCCTGTGCCCCATCAGATCAAGGGACGATCCCGGTCTCCCCCTCCTTGTCTTCCTTCTCTGCTGCACCCTCCTTGAGGGGCGCAATGCCCAGCTTGGTAAGCATCGCGATGAACTCCGACCTGGAAACGGGGAGGAAAGGCAGCAGGGGAGGATGCGTTGGACATGGGAGAACACTCTTGAAATTAGGGGTCAAATCAGGGGTCAAATCAGGGGTCAAATTAGGCCGTTATGTAGCTGTAGCAGTCTACCAGCAATCTGGAACACTATGGGGCAAGTGAAGGCAAAACGAACAATCACAAGAAAGCTGTTCCGACCTCCACCGGTCCAAAACGGCCCGTAACGTAACGTATCGTAACGTAACGTATCGTTACGGTCCACTACGGTGCACCGACTGAAAATCCGCACTTCTTGAGTATGTGTGGAATGACCGCGCCGAGATTCCACACAGCGACACGACCATCGCTAGTGATAAGCCCAGCAACTCGTGCATTGCACATTTGCAGCGATGTATCGCGCAACAAATATGCTTATACTTCACAATGGCATTGAGAGTTTGTGAGCTCAGAGTGTAGGGAACTGACGCAAGTCATGTTCGGACAGCCCGTTCGAAATTTCGCGGATAATGCACCCGTTTAACGCTTGGGGATCCTTCATTCGTCTCTTATGTTTAACTTCCGATGAAATAGCACTTCAGGAGCTCACGGAATTGAAGCCTGCAGCTCAGCTGCTTAGCTAGTCAGATGTAACAGATCATGAGGTGGGAGAGTGAGACGTAGGAGGAACTGACTCAAGTACCGGTACTCAACTGAGAGGGGATGTGCTAGTGCTTATACAGACTGGGTGAAATTATGAGTTAAATATCCATCATTGCCCGGATGATTGTCTGCTTAAACTAGCATTCTGCATGGTCAATCTGCATGCATACATGGACACATGGTGACCCTTAGGGGTTACTTGGGGGCCATGCAAGATTGCATGGGGGCTGGCATGCAGCCATGCATGCCAGTTTGGGCCATGGCACCTCCACCTCAAATGTGGGATTTGGGGGGGGGGAGGTCGTATTGAATCCCGTATCGGGCCAAAGGCCCGTATCGTAACGTAACGTATCGTAACGTAACGTGATACCGTAACCCGTCCCCTGTGTCCCTGGCCCAGAGCAGTGGCACAACCCTCAGCCAGGACCAGGCAGGCAGCAAGGATGAGGCGGAAGAGGAGGAAGAGAGCCAGCAGGAGGCGGAGCCCCAGGGGGCTCTGCACAGCAGGGAATCCAGAGAGTTGGATAGACTGCGCTACCAGCAGCGGGTCTCGCAGAAGGCTCTAAAGGACAAGGAGGTGCAGCTGTACCAACAAAGCGCGGCCTTTGTGCAGTACCTACGCCTGCAGATGGCCAGGTGGGAGGACATCAAGTCCGTGGATAGCGTCATGGCAGATTTGCAGAAATGGTATATTCTGCGGGCAGACTAGCTGCCAGACCTGTATCAGGCCATTGGGGACCTGCAGGCGGGGAGGCCGCAAAACAAGGTGCCAGTGGACCCGGAGCTGGCAGCCAGCATCCAGAAGGCGTTGCTACCCGCGTCCCCGTGGGATAGCGACCCAGAGGGGGAAGGCGAGCCCCTCAGCACGGTGGTGCCGGCGGAGGCAGAGCAGAAGAACCCCGGGTTAAAAAACCCGGGGGGCGCCGACAGAGCTAAGATGGCTAGTCCCGATACCCGCAGGGAGCGGAAGGGGACAACGGCGGCAGTTGAGGCCGCGGACAAGGCTCCCAGGGAGCGCAGCAGGAGCGCCCAGAGAGGGCAGGTGAGGGATAGCAGCCCGGCCGATGTACAGGCCAGGGGCAGGTGGCGCAGGTCCCCAAGTGAGGGGGACAGCGACAGGCGTATCCATGCGAGGAAGGAGAGTCCAGGACCAGGGCATAGGGGCAGCCTACCCAGAGGCCGCTCCCTTGAGCGAGGCTCAGGGAGCATGGCCAGGTCAGGCAAGAATGATGACCAGGAAAAGGACAGGAGAAAACCAGCCGACCGGAGTCCACCGGGCAGGGCCCCGGCTGGACAGGGACGGACAGCCAAGCCGGCCCATCTGGGACCAAAAGATGGGGGAGTGTGTTTCAAGTGCCATCAGCCAGGGCACTACGCCAGCGAATGCCCAGACTGGAGGCCGGTGATGGCAGGCAACAACGGCCGCTTGGACAAGCCTTGGGTTCCAGCCGGCCCAGAGAGGGGTGTGGAGGCTGATGGACCAGGCCACAGCCTGGAGGGTCCAGAGGACAGGTTAAGGAGGGCCTACGAGGCCGAGCAGCGATGTCGATCCATGGGGGGTTTGATCAGGCCGCCGGCACAGCCCAGGTTCAGAGAAACCAGGTGGCAGAGGTTCCGGGGGACACCTAGCGCGGCAACCGGGGCAGCCGCCAGGGCTCGGGTGTCAGTCAGCAGGACTGGTCGCCACCAATGGGCTCAGGGAGCCGCAACGAGGAGCTTGGGAGGCGATACGGCAGAGCCCGTTAGAAGCCATCGCTGCACATCCTCCAGGTACAATCCTGCAGGGTGGGGGGAGATGGCCAGTGGGCCTCCCAGCAGTGGTGTCAGCGACAGGTGGTCCGCCGGAAGGGACGAGGATACGGCTTATGACCAGGACGGTGAGGGCCACCGCGACCAGGCCAGCGGCAGGGAGCATGTCCAGCCCAGGCCTATACCGCCGGGCCCGCCAGAGGGCAGGGGCTTCGTGCAGTGGTACCGCTCGGGCGATGAGCTGCCAGGGTCAGCAGCTACTGAGGCGATGCTCACAGTACCGGAGGATTCCCAGGATGGGATTTGCAGGATCCAAAACCACAGGCTGCTGCCTAGCCGTGAGGTGGTGTGCGTCAATCGGCAGGCGGCCATGCAAGCAGTAGCCAGGCTGGTGTTCCCATGGGACGTAGTTACGGCGGTACTGCTGATCGCAGCTCTCAAGGGGTACATCAAGCCCAGCACGGTGATTGCTGATTTGATGCAGCAAGAGTGGAGGCATCCCATCTGGTCACACTGCGTGGACAGAGCCGTGCACTTGGTGTGCCAAGAGGGAGTAACAGCGGTGAATGCTGCGGACATGGCGCGATGGGAGGTGCCAGACAGCGTGCGCACCGATGGATGTGGCAAGGGGCGCAGCTGGGATTTATGAGTGCGCGTGCCCACAGCTTGCTGGGACACCCCAGCCTGAGGGACTGCACCTTCTACGTGCCCGTGCAGGCAGTAGCAGGAATGCAGGAATGACTTGCCGGTATTCTTCTTCGCAAGGAGCGAGGAGAATGTAGCCATTGTGGACGAGGCAGAGTTCCACGCACACGAGTACGCCAGGGGTGCTGATCCAGCAGTGTGGACCGTCATAATGTTGATGGTGCTGCAAAGGACCATGCTGCCTGGACAAATGTCGGCAGCCATGCAGGAGGTGTGGAGCGTTGGAGCGCAGTGGGCGCCTGCGGAGTTTGAGTGCCGTGACGCAGGAGCTGTGGAAGCAGGCACACCCAGCAGGGGTACGCACGCTGCATCCCTTGTTCCAAGGAGTGGGTTCATGGACTTATGAGGCAGAGCTGGTGGAGCTGAGGGACCAGCCAGCGAGGGGCCAGTGGAGGATCGGCAGGTGGGGCGCCCGCAGGTGGGACCCCAATCCGGAAAGTGACGATGTGTCCCAAGAGTCGTCAGAGCAGCCAGGGCCGTTTGCGCCGTTCCAGGCGGCTTTCGTCACTACACTGGGTGCAAGGGCATCGGAGTGGGAGTGGCTAGAAACAATTGACCAGGAGCTGGAATTGGCAGCGCTGGCAGCGGAAGCCAGGGACCGGGCAGAACCCTGGACACCCTCGGGTAGCTGCGGCGGGACCAGTATTCTGAGGGAAAACAGCGAACGCAGACTGTTAGCAGGACACCCTGACGGCAGGAACCAGGGGTTCCGCGAGGGGGAGGATCCAGGCCAGTGGGACGCGAGCCTGCCAGGCGGGGAGAGTGAAGACCCTTTGGAGGGGTTGCCACCGCTGGTGGCTGACTCGGAGTCATATGGGGAGTATGGGGCAAGCAGCCCCCAGCTGCCTGTGGGCGTGATCAGCATCGGCTGGCCAGTGGCCAGGAGTGCATACATGCCGGGGGAGCCAGCCTCCGCATGCCCAGGACCAGAGAGTCCGGGGCAGAGCCTCGAGGAGGCGATGGAGCAGCTGAGGCAAACATGGATGAGCAACGGAGATTGGGAGAGGGACGCCATTGAGGAAACAAGGCACAACCTCGATAGGGAGTTTGAGCTAGGGAAGCGCCTGCCTGCAGTAGGGGTGAGCCCGCGGCAGGCTGCATACCCGCTCATGGCAGCTTCCTGGGACGCAGCGGAAGGCAGGCCAAACAGCAACAGCTCAGGGGACAGACAAATGAGTGAGCCGGTGCAGCCAGTGGCGAGGGACCCTTGGGGGGACCCTGCCATGTAAAGCACTCAGCGCTGGAAGTCAACCTTGAAGAGATTTGTGGGGCAGCTTGATGAGCAGAGGAAGGAGGAGATGGGCCTGCATGAGGCATGCCAGGAGCTGGTCGCCAGCAGCGCAGCCATGGCAGAGTCCAGCCTGTGGTTCAAAATCAGAGTGCTGATCCCAGGATGTGGCAGTACAACCAGGCGCTGGAAGACCTGGAGGAGGAGCTGGACGTCAGAATGATAGCCCTCATAGATGGGGTTTCAGCGGAAGTCGCCGCGCATCGGCTGACTTGCAACAGCGGCGGTGCCGACAGCGCTGGAGAATTTGAGGTGTGGAGCGAAGGTGTCTCATCAGCAGGGGAAGGCCTGGACGATGCCAGAGCGCAGTCGGACAGGCAGCTGGAGGGACTGAGGGTTGCCAGGCAAGTCCTGGAATACCAGCTGAGGAAAGCTGAAGGGACAGCGGTAGAGCCGGAGGAGGACAATGTCGGAACCATAGAAGAGCACTTGAGCATGATGCCTGAGCTCCTTGAGGGAGCGGGTTTGCAAGAAGTGGGGTTTCAAGCAGCCATCAGACAGCTGCAAACTGGGTTGGCCCGCAGGGTGCGCCAGCTCAGAAGCGCGGCCAAGTGGGCCAGCGGCAGGGGACCAGAGCAGGCGGCTCTGGTGTACGCCGATGATATTTGCCTCAACCTGAGGGTGGTAAAACGCCAGCTTGCAGAGTGGGTTAGCACCCGAGAAGGGCAGGGGGTGTTGTGGCTACCAAGCAATATCACCTGGCAGCTGAGCATTCAGGGTGCAGGAACAGACAGCGCTAGCTCAGGCGATGAGCAGGGCGATAGGGATGCGCAGGCGGCGGCAGGCGGCAATGGCCGGGAGGGGCCCGCCAGCAGCCAGGCGCCAGTGCAGCACCCGCCCAGGCCAGAGAGCCGGGCTGGGGGCGCAGCCAGGGGAGCTTGCGGCCTAACCAGCCGCAGCGCAGTCAGCGGGGAGCCACTGCGCGGGAATGTCGCATGCATGCCTCAGCAGTGCCTGGGTTGCATGGTCAGCTTAGAGGAAGGGACCAGCAGGAAGTGCTGCAAGTGTCGCGGTACAGCCTGTGAGGCTTGTGCCGGCACTGAGGGCATCGGCGGCACCTGCAGAGGAGTGTGGGCGTGCCATACGTGCAGTGACTTGGTACAGCCGGCCTGGGGCCATGCGTCAGCTACTGGGGAGCCATGCATGCGATGCGGCAAGCACATGCATGACTATCACGCCTGCCCTGTCCCAGAGGGGATGGCAGGCAGGTGCCTCATCTGCGCCCGGAGTGGCCATCAAGCAAAGGAGTGCCCAGAGGGGGATACACCCTTGGGAACCATCAGAAAACGGCAGCTAGCCGCGGACAAGGCAGAAGGCTGCAGATGGTATTGCGCCTGGGAAGAGGAGCTCCCCAGCGAAAGGGCTACGGTGTTACGGGCCGCCCAGGGGTTGGACTTGCCAGGGGAACTGCAGCAAGCCAGGCAAGCGCGTTGGGAGCGTGAGGCGGCAGTAGCTGAGGTCGAGGGCAGGCGCCCTCGGCTGATCAGAGAATGGTACAGGATCGCAGACGGCGGGCCTGTGCTGGGATCTATGTGTGCGGTCCAGCGGGCGCAGATCATAATCTTTGGGAGAATATTGGCACAGGCATATGCAGACGGGGTCCAGCCAGGCCAGGGTAGGCCTATCCGTGGGTGGCCAGAGCAGTGGCGCAACCCAGCTCAATCCAGCGGAATGGACTACCAGACTATGCAGCGTGCCAACGCTGGGAGCAACAGGAAGAAGTGCAAGGAACCAGCAGGATCTGCAGGTGCAGACAGCAGCGGAGTGCCGAGCCCCGCCAGCAGGCAGGGGCAGCAGGCCAAGCGCTGCAGGGGACATCAGTCGGGGGCGCGGCCAGCGGGGGCCGACGCAGCCTGGGCGGAAACAGCCGAGCTTCAGGGGAAGAAGTAAAAAAAGGCTAGGAGCCGCGCAAAGAGAGCGCAGCAGAAGGCCGTCGACAGGGATCGCGGCGGCAGACCAGGCATGGATTGCCCTTGCCAGCCGGGCATGATCAGCCAGGTAGAACTGGAGATCACATGGGCCACGGAGCAGTTGAGGCCAGGGCCGGCTGCAGAGCCTATAGTGGCGCAACCGGCAGAGCAACAGCCGCAAGTGAAGCGGCAGCCGCCAGCATGCAGGGGACTCCTGAACTGCACAACATTCAAGGGAGTGCTTACAGGAGCGTTCCAGCTGATGCTGGTGTGGCTCCTGTTGTCAGCGTGTATCCCGGGTGCAAGGGCCACTTGACAGGGAGTCCGCGGCGGGGGATTTACAGCAGGCCAAGGTGCTTTTGTGTCCAGCCAGGAGGCTGCAGCAAAGCTCACGCCAGGCTGGCTGCGCCCGCCAGTTGTCATCCCTGTGGGGGGTGCCAGGAGGGCTGGGGGCGCCTACAGCCAGCAGGAGGAATGGCAACGCAACAGCAATGCCGAGGGGGAAGCACCAGCCACGGAGGACGACCCGCAGGCAGCAGAGATGATCGACATGTTCCAGCCAGGAGGTGTGGTGGAACCACCTTCGGAACATGTCAAGACAGAAGAAGGGTGGCTGCTGGGCAAGCACCCTGACTTCACGGAGGAGCAGCAGGCGTCCCTTGAGCAGAGCCTCAGGGACCGCCAGGGAGCGTTCGCTTACTCCATGGAGGACCTGCCAGGCTACTGCGGCACGCAGGGGGTGGACACAGCGTGCTTGCCGGTACAGGCTGTGCGAACCATGGAGAAAGAAGGAGTGGTCCTCTTTGAGCCCTTTGGAGGGAACGCATACTCTGGCAGTGGGGAGGTGGCAACGACGTACAGGTAGTGCCTGGGAGAATCCGCTGCGGCAGATTGGGCCGATGCAGCGCAGGAACCAGGCAGACGGGCTGTCCGAGAGGGCAGTCCAGACTCTCAAGACAGGACTTCGCAAATGTTGCCAGGAGGGCAGCAACGACGATTCCTGGGACAAGATGGTACCATGGGTGGCGCTGGGCTTTCGCTGCTCGCCGCAGCAAGCTACGCGCATGGCGCCCTACGAGGTTCTTTTTGGGCAGAGACCCACGTTCCCCTCCAGAGTGGGGGCGGACCTATGGAGCACCGCCAAGGTGGCAACAGCAGAGGAGGCAGCGGACCTGCTCCTGGCCAGAGTGGCTAGGATCAAAGAGGCGCTGCGAGTTGCGGGTTGGCACATGGTTTGCTTGGTACCAGCACTTGATGAGGTGCCTGAGGGCGAATGGTTGTGCCCACAGTGCCAGCCGGACGACAAGGTCGCTGGGCACGCTGAGATAGCAGGGCCCGCTGCAGAGCCAGAGCGCAGCGCAGCCGTCCGGGCGGCCAAGCCCAACTGCCAGAGCAGCAGCCAGGGCAGCCCCGGATGCCGACATCATGGATAAGCCGGAGGTGGAGGTTATGGCCACCAACCCGGCCACGCGGCAAATGGAGCGGGGCATAGCAAGGCCAATGGCGAACGGGTTGTACGACATCTCGTACACCACTGGCCGGGGAGAGGCCAATGTCACCCCGAGGGCAGTTGCCAGACGGGCCAAGGTGGCCAAGGAAGCAGCAAGGGAGGAGGAGGAATCGGCACTTGAAGGGTGCACCGATACATGAACCTCAGGGAAGGCCGAGCCCAGAGCGGCAAGGCCGCTGAGCATGGGACGGTACTCACACCGTAACCGGCAGGAAAGGGCAAAAGGATGAGCAGCAGAAGACACTTTCAGGCGCAGCGCACCTGGACCTAGTACACGGCAGGTGCTGGGCCGGCGGCCAGCGGGTCAATGGCGGATTAGGCTAAGTGGCGACAAGACCTAGAGCAACGACGGGTTATGAAAATTTATATCTCAAGAGCAGCAGCAGCAAGGCTGCGGTAGTACATATGCTGGAGCATGGACGACAAGACTTGATTTTGTGGAGTAGAGATAGTACCCAAGGGGGCAGAAGCCGCTGCTGCGGCGCGCATTTCCTGTGGCCTTGAAGGCCAGCCGTCTATGGCGCAGTGGGGCGAGAGCAGCGGTTATACTTAGCCTGGCCTGATGATTCTGATTAACAGCCAAGTTTGGTGTTGAGCAGCTGAGAAGCTTAGAATGACGCGCAGTAGGTGCGCATGGCTTGCAGAGATTATGTGAATTTTGCCTTGATGATAGCCTGAACCAGGCAAAGGCGGAGAAGGCCTGAACCAGGCTGATTTGCTTTTACTTTGATCTTCTGAGGTGTACATATTGCCAGAAATTTCTAACAGTACCGACCCCTTTTTCCGGCTCCCAGCGTATGCCCGATAGGCTTAACGCTGAGGAGCGGGGGGGCGAGTGAAGTAGTAGGGGCGGTACCCACGAGACAGGGACACCCATATTTATCCCTAGGCAGAGAGACTTCCTGCTAGGGCTGAACCTTACAGTAGCCAGTTAACAGCTCTTGTCTGAAGTACAAGGAGCCTGTTTGTGAGTAGAAGGACACCTCTCTAAGGCGCCTTTACCGGAGATTACGGAGTTTACCATATTGGCGCATTTACTGCTTTATGGTGCGACAGCTGTCACGGTATATTACGGTATACGTGCCAAAACCGTTTAGGCCGCAGATGGCGGCCACGGAGACTTCGCAGCTTCCCTGCGGTGTCTCCTTATTTGAACTGAGACCTAGAAACCCGCTTACGCAGGATGATTGAGCATAATCCGTACTCTGAATTGGGCCTGCCGGGTCTCTGTATCCCGGCAATTGCCTAAACTAGTTACTTCGTCCCTTTCAAAAGGACAGACCTCTTCTGTAACAAGCTCCGGCCGTCACCAGTGCGTGAGACCCGAGGTGTTCCAAACGTCATTACCTACTTCAAGTCAAGACTAGATCAGCCTCCGCTGAGATAGCAGGAGAACAAGACCTCAGTTGAGGAACGAGATCCCTGCAGAACAGTAGTTCGCAGTCTACGATCCCGTACCCTCACCGCGTGTGACGCGGTAAGTGCACCTGATATTGCCTAGCTGGATCGCGACCAGACGGCATGAAGGCCTGCGCCAACCCTAGCTATTGCCTGACATACAAATACAAATCTAGAAGCTTAACTCGTTGAGCACCCGCAGCCAGTGAGTAGTCACGAAGTCTGCCCGTAGGCGCCCATCACTGTCGTGAGGGAGAAGTCCGCCACGGACATGAAGCGCACATCGCGAGTGAAGTAGTAGGGGCGGTACCCACGAGACAGGGACACCCAGACTTATCCCTAGGTAGAGAGACTTCCTGCTAGGGCTGAACCTTACAGTAGCCAGTTAACAGCTCTTGTCTGAAGTACAAGGAGCCTGTTTGTGAGTAGAAGGACACCTCTCTAAGGCGCCTTTACCGGAGATTACGGAGTTTACCATATTGGCGCGTTTACTGCTTTATGGTGCGACATCGATCACTATAAAATCCAAGATCTCGCATCAATCGCGCTCCGTCTTCTTGCCCCATACATGCTTTGTGTACTTCAGTGTATGTATTACGCGGATCATGCTACCCGGCAACAGAGTTTCCGAGGACCCCGCAGATGGTACCAACGACGACATCTGCAAGACAAAGAAAATATTCAGGCGGGTAAACAAATTGGGTATAACGGAATTTGACGAAGAAATTCCAATCAACTCGACTTGCGCATCACACCCTTTTATGTGTCGTCAGAATTTATAAATCCTTCCTCATAACCTCCACGGATAGCGCTCATAAAAGTATCCTCTTACAAAAAATTTCCGAGGATGGGCCTGCCTTGAAGACTAAATATTTTTTTAGTCCCTACATCTTAACGACCAGCAACAACAAGTTTCCAATATGTTTTCTCTGCATCGAGGGTTATGCACCGTGTAACAGAGTGGCACTTATAATGCCTTAGAATGTCTCCTTGTTTCCATGCCTATTGTATCCATGCTAGTAGCTAGGATATCAAACCATTAGTATTGCTAGTTCGCCTATTACTCTAGGCGGATTGAAGCCGTTTCCGTTTGTGTCTCTTTTCCGAATCTCCTTCCGAAGTTCGGCGATTACTAAAACTGCCATGACTAGCTGCCTCTAGCCATGACGCTTTGACACCATGACACGCTGACTAAGTTCCATGACGGCATGACACTCTGACTGTGTCCATGACTCTCACTACTATGCATGCATGGTAGTAATTGTTATTTGTCATAGACTAGGGCCTGTCTAGTTTGCCTTGTCTACTTATACTCTGGCCTTCTAGTTTCAAGGAGATTCTTATTGTATCAGTTGACTGCATAGTTGTTACTGCGTTGTAACAAGAGGCTGCCACATCGTCCCCGACTCCCCGACTCTGAGACTCCCCGTTTCCCCGTCACTTGAAGACTCGCTCTCACAAGTAAGAGTTGCTCCTGTTATAATTGGTTCCAGAAGCCTGATTGATCCTGAATTGTCATTCCTGACATTTTTTCGCGGACCTTTTCGCTTGTGCCCTTGCTTCAGCCAAATCCGGCCTCGCTCAAGTTGAAGTTCACTGTGAAATTGCGGCCAGCAGCCTTCCAGTCACCAGCAATTGACGTGCGTTAAAGTACACTCTGTGTACTCCCTACGCAGTGGCTGACGACGCTGAGACGACGCTGGGAAGTCCGCGGAAGACTTGATCGCCGAGTGCCCTTCGGACGACGAAGAAGAGGCCGAAGAGGAGGAGCCCGTCGCCCCTGCCCCAAAGAAGGCAAAGGCCACCCAGCCCACCCCAGCCAAAGCCAAAGCCACCCCTCCCAAAGCTTATCCCCCAAAGGCCACTCCCCCTCCCGCCAAGGCTGCCAAGAAGACGCCCAAGGCCGAGTCGGCTTACCCATCAGCTTGCATCGCTTGCTGCGTGAACTTGTCTCGCATCAGGAGCTTGGAGAACACAAACACTGCTCTCCGCCATACTGAGCCAGCAAGCGGAGCCAGCAAGCGGAGAGCAGTGTTTGTGTTCTTCAAGTTCCTGATGCGAGACAAGTTCACGCAACAAGCGATGCAAGCTAATGGGTAAGCCGACTCGGCCTTGGGCGTCTTCTTGGCAGCCTTGGCGGGAGGGGGAGTGGCCTTTGGGGGATGAGCTTTGATTGAACATGCTGCTTCCTGGTTTTTCGCACGCCGCCGGCTCTCAGGTATGAACCGGATCAGTACCTGGGCCGAATTCAAAAAGTGCATAAAACAGCAGTTCCAGGCCGCCAACAAATATGACATAGCAAAGGCTGCGCTGTTCCGCCTGTCTCAGGGCAAGGAATCAGTCCAAAAGTACACAGACCGCTTCTTGCAGCTCATGACAGCAGTTGGGGATGTCGAGGAGAAAGACCTAGCCTTTCTTAACAAAGAAGGTCTCACCCCCCAGCTCAAGGTGGAAGTAGCTACTAGGCGCCCGAGCACTCTTTACGAGACCCTCGAGTTAGTTGAAAGGCTTGAGAACATTCACGTCGAGAATGGTTGGGAATTCCAGGGCAGGCCAGGCGCAGGTGGGGGCCACGGTAGCAACCCGGGCCATAGCGGTCATGCCCCGATGGACTTGGGGGCTCTTCAGTACCAACAGGGCCCTGCCCAGTCAGGATACCCCCCCCAACAACGTCAGCAAGGCTACCCCCCTCAGCAACCACGCCAAGGCTACCCCCCCATGCAACAGCGCCAGGTAGGATACCCCCCTCAGCAAGGCTACCCCCCCCAACAGGGTGGCTCCGCGCCCACGGCTGCCGAACGTCAGGAAAAGGTTTTCCATAGGGAAGGTGGGTTGTGCTTCGGCTGTGGCCTCACCGGTCACATCCACAGCCAATGCCGCAACAACCCTCCCCAGCCAATGCCGGGAAACGGCCAGCGCAAGGCCCAGGGGGGCCGTTGGTAGATATGCAGGGGGGGAAGGCATCCCCCATGGCGACAGAGACGCCTGCTACGGAGAAAAAGCGGTTCGTTCCACAGGTACCTAAAGCCAAACTAGTGCCACCACCAAGGCCGGAATCTCCACCGCTAGTCTTCAAGAAGCTCAAAATGAAAGTCAAACACGAGGATCCTAGCGTTCTTATGTTTGACATCACCATTTAAGGCCAACAGTTCAAAGCCCTCATTTACTCGGGCGCGAACGGGTTGTTTTTAAGCTCCAAGGTAGTCACTCAGCTTTGACTCAAGACGGTCGTTTAAGATCAGCCTGACGTTGTTCGCCTTGCTGACGGTAGCTCCCTCAACAGTTGCGCCGCACCGCGGCTAGGATTCAGACTTCACGGGTTTCGAGACGTAGATTCCTTTCATGTCCTAGACTTGCCAAAGTTCGATGTAGTTATGGGAATTCCGTGGCTGCAACGCATGAATCCAGCCATCGATTGGAAGAAACGCATCATGACAGTCAAGCATCTTGGTCGCACCCACCGCTACCACGCCGCGTCCGATACGAAAGGAGCGCATGTAGCTAGTTTGACGATGTCCGCTTTAGAGCTAAAGCAAGCTGTAAAGAGAGGCGATGACGTGTTTCTCATATCTCTAAAGGAGGTATTGGAGAGCAAACCCGGGGACCATGTCAAAATTCCCCAGGAAGGTCTACCACTCCCAACAGGCTGGCTGGAACGCTTGAATCAGATTTTGACTCCATACAACGATGTTATCTCACCGGATCACGACTGGAAACCCTCATTTCCTCCAGAACGGACAGTGGATCATATGATCGAGCGCATAACGGGCGTTCCCGTCTCACAGCGACCCATGGGGCGCATGGGCCAAGACGAACTCGAAGAATTGAGAACGCAACTCGCCGATTTCCTTGATAGGGGTTACATCGTGCCTAGTTCTTCTCTGTTTGCATCTCCAATGCTTATGGTCAAGAGGCCGGGTGAGACTAAACTTCGGTTCTGTCTTGACTACCGGGCACTGAACTCTGCTACCGTCAAGAACGCATACCCCTTGCCCCCGATCCATGATTTGCTTGATATGTTGCATGGCGCTACTATCTTTAGCAAGATCGACCTGGCAAGAGCATATCATCAAGTTCGGATAGCAGAAGACAGTGCACACATGACAACGTTCCGGTGCCGCTATGGGTTATTTGAGTGGCGGGTAATGCCGCTCGGCTTATGTAACGCCCCAGCCACCTTCTAGCGTTTGATCATGGATGTCCTTCGCCCGCACCTCGACGTCTTCGTGACATGCTATTTGGACGACCTAATCATGTGGTCTAAGAACGAGGAGGAACACTTAGTACACATTGAGACCCTCCTCGCACTACTACGGAATGACAAGTTGTATGCTCGGCCGCACAAGTGTGAGTTCGGGAGACGCCGGATCAAGTTTATGGGCCACTATGTCAGCTCCAACGGCATTCGGACTGGCATTGAAGTGGACCCTGAAAAGATTCGTGCAGTCGCAGAGTGGCCGACGCCTAAGAATGTAAAGGACATACTACAGTTCAAAGGCTTAGCAGAATTATACCGACGATTCGTCAAGGATTTCTCCATGATAGCAGCCCCGCTATCGGCACTCACATGCAACGTCAAATGGACGTGGGGTCTAGCACAAGAGGCATCGTTTAAGCTACTGAAACATGCTCTTACCCACGCTCCTATCCTGGCTCCTCCTGACTATACACATCCATTTGTAGTCACCTGCGATTCGTCCGGCTTCGCTGTCGGCATAGTCCTCACCCAAGGCGAGGGGATGGATTTGCGCGTCGTCGCGTACGAAAGCAGAAATATGATTGATGCGGAGACGCATTATGAGAACCACGACAAAGAGTTGCTTGCTGTCATACTCGCGCTCAAGAAGTGGGGTTTCCATCTTAGGGGGAAGAAGTTCGTCATACCGTACTGCTACTGTCATTTGGGAGTTCGATGCCTTTGGGGGTCCGTTTTGAGGCCTTTTAAACTACTCTGGGGGGTTACTTTGGGGGTTCCCAAAAGCATGCAATACATTCTGGTGATACGACTTTGGGGGTTGATTATTTTAGACTGAGCTGGTAAGTGTCGGCGGTGTATCACTCAAATTCCACACTTGCGTTGGAAAATGTGTGGTGATTCGACTTTGGGGGTTCGCGCGGACCCCTAATATCGAAGGTGCTACTATTGGGGGTTGCTACCATCTGCGACATAAGCTGTTGTTTGAGGCTCATGATGGCCCGCTTTCCGGCCACTTAGGGCGCGACAAGACTTACGAACGTCTCTCACGCGCCTTCTATTGGCCTAGGCAGCATCGTATGGTGGATAAGTACTGCAGTACATGTCCATCGTGCCAGGCTAATAAGCCGAGCCATCAAAGAAGGATGGGGTTGTTACATCCCTTGCCTATCCCTTTCGAGGCTGGTGCATCGTGGTCAATGGACTTCATCACCGGTCTCCCCCGCACGAAACACGGGCATGACAACATTTGTACATTCGTCGATCGTATGACCAAGCTGGTAGTTCTAGCTCCCACATCGGTCGAAGTAACAGAATAGGGCATTGCTGAGTTGTTATGTTCCAATATCTTTAGGCGTTTCGGCATGCCTCGGTCCATCATCAATGAAAGAGACCCCCGGTTCACTTCGGATTTTTGGAAAGCGCTGGAACACGCCTCAATATGTCACGGCAAATCATCCTCAGACAGACGGTCAGACGGAGAATGCTAACAAGATGGTTGAAGATATGGTACGGGCATACGTTTCGCCGTATCAAGATGATTGGGATGAGCACCTCGTATCATGCGAGTTCGCTTACAATGACTCTGAGCATGCTAGTCACCGGTTCACACCGTTGTACTTGACTCACGGTCGTCACCCAAGGGTTCCCCTCAGCATGGTTCTCAAACCGGATCAGCAGCCTAGCTCTGAAAGGTTCAATGAGTACACCTCCCGGTTGCGGGCTGAACGGGAACGAGCTCGAGTAGCTCTGAAGGCAGCTCAAGATAGGATGGCAAAGAACGCAAACAAACACCGTCGGGAGTTTACGATTGAGGTGGGCGACACAGCGTGGCTTGCTGCAACCCATCTCCGCCTGCCTAGAGCATTGCGGGCAACGAGAAAGCTTCAGCCTCGGTACTACGGCCCGTACAAAATCATCTAGGTTCTGTCGGACGTTGCGTACAAGCTGGAGTTGCCGGCTCACTTCAAAATCCATCCCGTCATTCACATCTCGCATCTCAAAGCGAATGAGGACGGATCCCTAGACTTCCCGCAGCGCCCGGCATACACAGCCCCTCCGCCGCCGGTCGTTCAAGGTGATGATGAGGAAGAGGAAGATTATTTCCATGTAGAGGCGATCAGATCGCATCGGTTCCGGGGGAAAGGACAGCGACGTGAGACCTCCTAACTGGTCAAGTGGATTGGCTACGGTGAAGATGAGAATGTTTGGATTACTGAGACACGACTTCGGGTTGACATGCAAGACGGGCTAGTAGATGGATTAATTGCTGACTATGTCCGCCGGACATCAGGTGATCTGACGTAGTAAGGCTCCGAGGGCGTCGCCTGATTGAAAGGGGGGGAGAATGTAACTAACATAGAGGCACTTATAATGCCTTAGAATGCCTCCTTGTTTCCATGCCTATTGTATCCATGCTAGTAGCTAGGATATCAAACCATTAGCATTGAGACTAGTTCGCCTATTACTCTAGGCGGATTGAAGCCGTTTCCGTTTGTGTCTCTTTTCCGAATCTCCTTCCGAAGTTCGGTGATTACTATAACTGCCATGACTAGCTGATTGTAGCCATGACGCTTTGACACCATGACATGCTGACTAAGTTCCATGACACTCTGACTGTGTCCATGAGTCTACTATGCATGGTAGTAATTGTTATTTGTCATAGACTTGGGCATGTCTAGTCTGCCTTGTCTACTTATACTCTGGCCTTCTAGTTTCAAAGAGATTGTTATTGTATCAGTTGACTGCACGGTTGTTACTGCGTTGTAACAAGAGGCTGCCACATCGTCCCTGACTCCCCGACTCTGAGACTCCCCGTTTCCCCGTCACTTGAAGACTCGCTCTCACAAGTAAGAGTTGCTCATGTTATACAGCGGAAGAGGGACAAGTGGTCAAGACGGACATGACCGCCCGCAGCCTGACTGATAAGCTACCGCTATGGCAGAATATGTACAAATGAGGGTTGGGTGCGTGCACACGGTGCTTGGAGACAAGCTTGATAAAACCGATTTCATCTACGGAGACTTTTTGAGTCTCAGGGCCCAGATAGAGGTGTAACGTCCTTGACCTACTACGCACATGAGATGTCTTTCAAAGACAACAGCTACTTCATGGGCTTTACCCCTCCCCCCACCGGGCAGTTTGCCTGGCCTTGCCAATGCCTTGGTTCAAATTAGCCGCTGCCGTGATGCCTTGCAACTCCTGCTCATGTCTATGTTGTAGTACAACGAGAAACAGCGCCTTCAGGCTCGCAGCAAGTACAAGGCAGCGTTGAAGCTGAACCAGCATGGGGTACAAGGGATGAAGCGGTTGAGAAAGCTAGCAGACAGAACTCGCCAGAGAGAGGCTGCGTTGTGGAGCTAGTGGAGCAGGTGCTGAAACATGCATGTCCTCCAAATCGACATTCAGTCCTCCACATCCATATTCACCATCACGGTTTAGCATCTCTAGGCTGGGGAGTAGGACAAGCTTTGGCCATGGCACTTAACCCCAAGAGGGGCAAAGATACGTCGGGCTGCCTTTTCCTTTTGGGGGGGGTATTTCTTTCTCCTTTGTGCTCTTCTCCTTCTTTACCTCTTACCTTAAGTTTCTTTTCCTTCAACGGGACAGTTGGGCGCCCACGCGGCCGAACCTTGTTGAGCAGGGTCTAGAGGTGTAATGTCATTGACTTACCTCCAAGTTGTAGAGCATCGTTGTTGTTTCTTCTTTGTAACTTATTTTCTGCTCTTCCTTTTACTTGCATAGCATGTGCGTTGAAAATGCACAATTTGTGAAGGTGGGTTCTTCCCTTCCACATACCTCTCCTACGGTCCGCCCTTTCTAAAACATTCAAGATTAAGGAGCAGGTGGCAGGATCGGTCTGGAGCCAACGGGGGCCCGTGCACAAGTCTTTGACTTATGTTTGTCATACACCTGCTCGTGTATGGTATTTTCCAGGAGCTTTCAAGGGTTATAGGAAAGCTCTGAGGTGGGTCGGCAGGGCCCAAACTAGCAGGTGTCTATGCAATAGCCTCATACATGGTACTGCACCGCATGTTGGAAACCAATGTTCTTTTGGGATGGGTGCATGCCGCCTGTTGTAACCAGATCCTTTTGTGTTATACTTGCCAGACATCTTCTTTGGGGATGGGTCTAGAGTCCAGACTGCCGGGCGAAACCAGCAGGTGCCTGGAGCCTATGCTTTTCTTCAATTCTGACTGTGGAAAGTTTTTTCTTCACGGGCTATTTGAATAATTCTGACTGCGGAAAGTTTTTTCTTCATGGGCTATTTAAAGAATTCTGACTGTGGAAAGTGTTTTTCTTCACGGGCTATTTTATTGATTCTGACTGCAGGAAGTTTTTTCTTCATGGGCTATTTTATTAATTCTGACTATGGAAAGTTTTTTCTTCACGGGCTATTTTATTAATTCTGACTGCGGAAGTTTTTCTTCACGGGCTATTTTAATAATTCTGACTGTGGAAAGTTTTTTTCTTCACGGGCTATTTTATTGATTCTAATTGGACACACCACGCACACATCCGGTCTGGTCCGAACTAGCTTAAGATGCAATTTTTTCGGATTCTGCCGATCCTACTTTTGATGCTCGCTTCGTGTTCTGATCACCACCAGGTGGTGAGGGCCGCATGGCAGGCAGTTTTCCATTTCTGCCAAACTGCATGGCTTCCGGTATCTTGACCTACCATATCGGTCTACACCGACTGCGACACATCCAAGCCAAGCATACCATAATGCGGCCTTCCTGCTGACAGGGACACGTCCCAGCCTTCACGCCCCTGACGCGCGCAGAACATCCAAGACCGGCACTACGTGCTGGTTCAGCTTCAACGCTGCCTTACACTTGCTGCAAACCTGAAGGTGCTCTTTCTCGGGCAAACCTGAAGGTGCTCTTTCTCGGGCAAACCTGAAGGTGCTCTTTCTCGGGCAAACCTGAAGGTGCTGTTTCTCAGGCAAACCTGAAGGTGCTGTTTCTCGGGCAAACCTGAAGGTGCTGTTTCTCGGGCAAACCTGAAGGTGCTGTTTCTCGGGCAAACCTGAAGGTGATGTTTCTCGGGCCAACTGCGACACTCGGGCACAGAGCCACTCACGCAGGCGCTCATATGATACAGTTCCCATGGTGAACCCAGCGCAAACTTCCCAACAGATTTATCAGTCCTCTTTATCTCCCGTAAAAGAATCAAAATCACACGCAAGTCTTGACGCATAACTTGGCATGCAGCACCAAAAGCAGACAGTTAATATTCCCCAGGTCTAGCCATGGGGCCCACCCCTATCCACAGTCCATGGCCACTCTCCTTTTGTTCCTTTCCTAGTTTAGGGGTTAGGGTTTGGTCTTCCTTTTCTTCTTTTCTCCCTTCTGAACAGTTGGGCGCCCACACGGCCGAGCTTTGAGCGGGCCCAGAGGTGTAACGTTATTGACAGTTTCCGTAAACAAGCCCTACCACATCAATTTTTTGTGTCCACGAATAACTACTCCCATGGTGGCCCCGCAGGTCCACTCAAGAAGCGGTGCTCCCTCAGCTCCTTGATCACAGTTTCCGTAAACAAGCCCAACCATATCCACATTTCGCGCCCACTAATCCTCTGGCAGCGCCACAGTTCCACTCAGGAAGCGATGCTCCCTCAGCTCCTGGGCCCCGCCTTGGCTACCCAGTCGAGCATCCACCCTCTGCCTTAGCAGGCTGCGCATGAAATACTGGCAGCACTGGCTCACCTGCAACACAGCAAGCATCTGGTCATGCACCCATGCAGTCATGCGTCCATACGGCCATGCACCCATGCGGTCATGCGCCCATGCGGTCATGCACCAATGCGGTCATGAGATCACACAGCCACGTGGTCATGAGTCCATGGCATGCCCGCGAGGCCATGGCATGCCCAACTGGCTACACTTCAAAACACAGAATGCATCCGTCCATGGAAATCTGCTGCGGAGATCCATCTAGAGCTTCGTGTACTGACAACGTTTGGCAAAAAACGCGCATCCACATGGCTTGCAATAACCCTGGACCGTTCACAAACATGGTAGCATCAGAGGGTAGCATGCATTGCACCTGCACAATGCCTCTTGTTTGGCTTAGAGACCACCTTCGGCTTAGAGCCCACTTTGGGCTTAGATCTCACCTACGGCTTAGATCCCACCTACGGCTTAGATCCCACCTACGGCTTAGATCTCACCTTCGGCTTAGATCTCACCTTCGGCTTAGATCCCACCTTCGGCTTAGATCCCACCTTCGGCTGGCCGCCCCGCGGCCGCCAAAGGCCCCATTGAGGCCAAACCTTGACCGGCCAACTGCAAGAGGCCTAAGCGGTCTGGCTGACCATGCTTGAGGCCTCCGGCTCAAGGCCAGGAGGTAGCCGAAGTAGCTTCAGTGCAGGCCAGCCAAGAAAGAAGGGCCACATATCCTACACATGCATGCCAGCATATAATCAACCTGCCTGGGGACGTTCTGGAAACTGTGGTGACCTCATTGTGATGTTGTAGAGGGTGCGCTCCTGGGAAGGAGCGCAGAACGGAGCATACCCGAACAAGCACTCAAAGGTGAGGATACCCAGGGACCTGTGTGACCAGGGACGAACACATGCCAGGTTCAAGATTAAATCATTAACACCAACAAGCACATGAAGGTAAGGATGCCCAAGAACCTAAGGTGTGGCAACGGGGACAAACACATGCCAAGGTCCAGATTGAAACCCTCAACCCAAAGAAGCACTTGAAGGTGAGAAAGCCCATAAAGCTGCCTGACCAGGAACAAATGTGTGTCAGGGTTGAGAGCAAAACCCTTGACCCGAACAAACACTCAAGTTTGAGAATACCCAAGGAGCTGTCTGACCAGGAACAAACACATGTCAGGTCAAGGGGATCCTGGGCATCCTTACGAAGAACCTTCCTATGTATCATGGGCCAAAGTGCGAGAGGCTTGTGGAGGCTCCTACTCCTCATGACTCATCAAACCTGGCCAAGATATACAAGTCGGGGCTCCAGGATCTAGGGCACAAGTAATAGCTTGATAGGCTTCAAAGGTTCATTAACCCTGACCTGGACATACATGCAAGGGTTGACACTTGATAGTCACTAGTCAGCATCCCCTCTCAATGACCTTAGGACTCCGGGCCTGTAACACACTCACCACCAGTCTGAAGCTGGAGAGTAGCCAGCATCCCCCTTCCCCATAGCCTCAGGCGACACGTAGCCCTGTCCCATCCACACACTCCCTACCAGTCTGAGGCTGGGGAGTAGCCAGCATCCCCCTTCTCCATAGCCTCAGGAGGCCCGTAGTCCTGGCCCATCCACACTCACCACCAGTCTGAGGCTGGGGAGTAGCCAGCATCCCCCTTCTCCATAGCCTCAGGCGACACGTAGTCCTGACCCATCCACACTCACCACCAGTCTGAGGCTGGGGAGTAGCCAGCATCCCCCTTCTCCATAGCCTCAGGCGACACGTAGTCCTGGCCCATCCACACTCACCACCAGTCTGAGGCTGGGGAGTAGCCAGCACCCCCCTTCTCCATAGCCTCAGGCGACACGTAGTCCTGACCCATCCACACTCACCACCAGTCTGAGGCTGGGGAGTAGCCAGCATCCCCCTTCTCCATAGCCTCAGGCGACACGTAGTCCTGGCCCATCCACACTCACCACCAGTCTGAGGCTGGGGAGTAGCCAGCTCCCCTCCCCTCAATAATCTCGGGCGACACGTAGTCTAATGTGCCCCAGAAGCGGTGGGGATGCTGCTCAGGGGCAGCTTCCGGGGAAATGGGCGCTGCGGCTACATTCACCGGGAGAATGCTGACAACGCTGCCCCGGCTGGCAGGCCCACCGCCCCGGCTGGCAGGCCCACTGCCTAAGCTAGTAGGCCCATCCTTGAGGGAAACCTCATGCTTCCCCACTGCTGCTGCTGCTGCGCTGCTGCTCTCCTGCCCCCCTGCCTTGCCGCCGCTGCTGGCGGCTTGCCTGCCAGCCCCCGAGCAGGACTGGCACAGGTCGAAGTCCAGCAGCAGGATGCGCAAGTCAGACGCGCTGCCTGCACGCAACAGCGGGATCGCTTTTCGAGATGCTTCAATGCTGTTTTGAAGGCACCATGTCTCTTCACGCTATTTTTTCACACTTTCCCTCCTCTTCACACTGCCAGGTCATTTCGAATACGTGTCTCACCTGATGAGACGCAGCAGGGCGGTAGCAGGGCACGCACAGCAGCACATTGATCTTCGGGTCTTTGCGGCTGCTTACGCTCCCCATCGCCCCCCTCCTCCTCTTCCTTGTCGCTGCCCCCCGCATGATCCTTCCCCTGAGGGGGTGTGAGTCACAGAGAACTTGGGCCCGCAGCATCTCCCCCTGACATTATAGAAAGCCAGAGGCCCATCATGGACAGAATGGGCAAGGTCTGGCAGGCATGGACATGTTTTTTTGTGGCTTTACGAGGCTAGTGGCCCATCATGGTCCATGATTCATGGACAGGTCTGGCAGGCTAGACCTCTCTTAGTCTCATGGGAAGGATGGGACAGATGTAGAAGGCATGAATATGTCTGTGGGATGCTTCATAAATTATGGCTGAGGAGCTAAAGATTAAAACATGCTTCAGCAGCTGTTTCCTTACCGTGAGGACCAACACGTTTTCAGGCTTCAAGTCCTGCAAATGGGGTACAATTAAAGACCAAGAGGTTGTCAGCAATGCTTATTTCAACATACTTCAACTATAGTACTGCACGGACATCACGGCCTAGAGCCGCAGGGGGCTGGTGCGGCGGGCCCCAAAAGCTCGAGTTCAGGGTTCAGGGTTCAGGGTTAAGGGTCGACTTTCCCCCCCTTCAAATCAGTCCAGTGGTGACTGTGCCTGGAAGCCCCCAGATGGAGGTCAGTCACACACACACAAGAAAAGAACGCATACCGTACAAAGACTAGGAGGTTGTTATGTCTTTATCCTCGCTACGTCTCCCATCTGTCATGTTGTTAGTGTACTTCAGCTACAATATAGCTACGGCCCGGCCCGGCAGAGGAGTCCTGGTGCAATGCTGCCTGTTGCTACGTCCCGGCCCAGCAGAGGGGTCCTGGTGCCATGCTGCCTGTTGCTACGTCCCGGCCCAGCAGAGGGGTCCGGGACGTAGCAACAGGCAGCATTGCACCAGGATCCCTCTGCCTAGGTACGTCCCGGCCTGGCAGAGGGGTCCGGGACGTAGCAACAGGCAGCATGGCACCAGGATCCCTCTGCCTAGGTACGTCCCGGCCTGGCAGAGGGGTCCAGGACGTAGCAACAGGCAGCATTGCACCAGGATCCCTCTGCCTTGGTACGTCCCGGCCTGGCAGAGGGGTCCAGGACGTAGCAACAGGCAGCATTGCACCAGGATCCCTCTGCCTAGGTACGTCCCGGCCTGGCAGAGGGGTCCAGGACGTAGCAACAGGCAGCATTGCACCAGGATCCCTCTGCCTAGGTACGTCCCGGCTCGGCAGAGGGGTCCTAGTGCAATGCTGCCTGTTGCGTAGGCTAAATTCTTGTAAGAGGGCTATAGGGAATGCAGAATAATAGACCACTGCTTAAGTGCTTATATTAAGTGGGCACCAGACAGCTTTGCAGGGCCGCTGAGCAGCCACTGGTCAGTTGGGGACCAGACCTGGGACATTCTTAAGGCCAGTGGCCCAAGAAAAAGGTCTTGCTACACCTGTCCCTTTGTGCATAGGTAGCTGAATTGTAGCTGAGTCACCAACAAATGAACACTGATGTACATCAGGCTTGGATACTTTAAGTGAAGGCAGTTCCTTGCCGGAGGAGTGGAGGGGGGGGATTTCCAGCAGAGGGGAGGAGCATCAGGAACACAAAAAATGGGGAGGTGACAGATGACTTTGAAAGGTCGGTGGGAGGATACGGGAAGCGAGGTGGGTGTTGTTGAGGGGTTTATAGTTTCGTAGTGCGACTCAGGACATCTGGCGCCATGTGTCCAGACTCCTGAGGGGCATTGCAATTTGCAAAACCCTAGATACTTCAAGAGGTGGTGCCAGGAGTAGCGGGAGAGACACGGGAATATGCAGGCCTGCAGGGAACTAGGCTAGTGGTGCAAGCAGTCACCTACCACATAGGCATAGCCGATGTTGTGAAGATATTCCAACGCCGTCACGAGCTGTGACACAACGGCCTGTACTGCCTGCTCTGGCAGGCCCTTGGTCGCTTGTACTGCCCGCATCAGGCTGATCCCCGCAGCATAGTCCATCACGAGCTTGAGACTCTGCTCTCCTGATCCCGCATCTGTGACGAGGATGGCCGCATGGTAGGTGGGCATAAGCGGGTGTGCGAGGGACTGAGCGATGGACACCTCCCTGGCAGCCCTCTGTGACGATGATCAGGAGAAGAGGATGGGATATGTCGGTAAGGAGGGGGCAATGCAGGTGACAATGATCAGGAGAAGAGGTTGGGATGACGGTATGGAGGGGCGATACAGGTGACAATGAGCAGGAGAAGAGGATGGGATATGTCAGTAAGGAGGGGGCGGTACAGGTGACAATGATCAGGAGAAGAGGTTGGGATGATGGTAAGGAGGGGGCGATACAAGTGACAATGAGCAGGAGAAGAGGTTGGGATGATGGTAAGGAGGGGGCAATACAGGTGACAATGAACAGGAGAAGAGGTTGGGATGACGGTATGGAGGGGCGATACAGGTGACAATGATCAGGAAAAGAGGTTGGGATATGTCAGTAAGGAGGGGGCAATACAGGTGACAATGATCAGGAGAAGAGGTTGGGATGATGGTAAGGAGGGGGCGATACAGGTGACAATGATCAGGAGAAGAGGTTGGGATGATGGTAAGGAGGGGGCGATACAGGTGACAATGATCAGGAGAAGCAGTTGGGATGATGGTAAGGAGGGGGCGATACAGGTGACAATGATCAGGAGAAGAGGTTGGGATGACGGTAAGGAAGGGGCGATACAGGTGACAATGAGCAGGAGAAGAGGATGGGATATGTCGGTAAGGAGGGGGCGATACAGGTGACAATGATCAGGAGAAGAGGTTGGGATGATGGTAAGGAGGGGGCGATACAGGTGACAAAGAGCAGGAGAAGAGGATGGGATATGTCGGTAACTAAGGAGGGGGCGATACAGGTGACAATGATCAGGAGAAGAGGTTGGGATGATGGTAAGGAGGGGGCGATACAGGTGACAATGATCAGGAGAAGAGGATAGGAAATGTCGGTAAGGAGGGGGCGATACAGGTGACAATGAGCAGGAGAAGCGGTTGGGATGATGTAGATGATGGTAAGGAGGGGGGATACAGGTGACAATGAGCAGCCAGGAGAAGAGGATGGGATATGTCGGTAAGGAGGGGGCGATGCAGGTGACATCTTGTACCCAGAGAGGCTGAACATAAGATATGTCCAGCCTATCTGGTTTCAGGCGGTCAGAGGGCAGCAGAGCAGGACCCCTCGTCTTGCATGCCATCTTGCCTGACAGGTGTGCCCAGCAGTACCAACTGCATGCAAGACGGCCTGCGGCCTGTGGACTTGTGTACCAACTACAGAGAAATGGCAGCTACCAACCTGTACAACCTCCTCGCTGCATAGGGGTATCGTCTTCACCACATATCGTGTATCCGTTTCTGGGAGACGCGAAAGCTCCACCCTGCGGAAGCAGTGGATGACGTGGGTCCCGCCGTACCAAGTGGCCTCGGGCCTCGAACGATTCAAACTCGAACCCACCTTCCGATACTCCCTTTTCCCAAAGCTCGCACACTCTTCAGGTTGGACAGTAGTGCGGCAGCCGATGCCAAGCTGTCCGCGAACTCGGGACGATGGAATTGGAGCGATTCATCGAAGCTGAAGGTCATATCTTTTCATGCCATTAATTTAAAATGTTCTAATACAACGGCACACAAATGATCAACACACGATCAGAGTCGGGAAACGTCCCAAGCCTCCTGTCTTGACTGGAAAGCTTCCCGAGAAACGCCTGTACGAAGCAGTACGACCTGCAGCAACTGTGGCAATCTAACAAGTAACAACTGCAAAAGTCCCCCCCCCTTGCCACTGTCTCTGCTAGAGATTCATGCCCCTAATATCCGGTCAGCACAGTGCCCCTCGTGTCTCCGATGCCTACGCCGCCCTGACAATCTGTCACCCAGTTCAAGACAAACACTGAAAACTCTGTTCAATCCAGCAGTCCAGCCCCAGATTGCACCATGCAGCCTTTCATCTGCCTCCCCCCGAACCCTGCAGCAGGAGCATCAGCAGCACTGCCAGGCCTGCACCTGCAGCTGCAGACGCCACGCCCACCGCAACAGTTGCTTTGCGCTGCCCCGCGCCCGCCCACACGCCCAGGCCCTCGGCAGGCGCATCCGCCGCCCCTCTACTGTCATTCCCAACAGTGCCCCCTAAGCCCTCAGGTCCAACACCACAGCTTGGCTCTACAACGCCCTCCTTGGCAGCATTGCCGTCGCCCCTGTGAAACGTATCTCCGGCCATCATGCCCGACACCGCTGCCTGCAACTGCTCCTGCTGCACCAGCTGCTCTGAAGCCGCCTCAGCCAGCTGCTCCTGCCGCCTCTGTTGCTCCGAGGTTGCTTCAGCCAGCTGCTGAGCAGCCTGGTACCTGCTGATGGCCAGGTCCTGTCTTAGCTGGCCTAAGCCCTCATGCAGCGAAGCCATGGCGCGGGCCATGCCGAGGAGAGCATCACTGACCTGTCCGGGTGGCAGGCAGTGGTTGTGTTTCAGGGAGATTAACTGGGCTCATTATCTGGCACTGAAGTCCCATGAAATATTGCAGAAGGCCAACAACGTACTGGTTGCGGGATGGGGGGACAGGATCAGAGTGATAGTGCACCATTGTTAATCCAATGCACGTCCGCCACACTTACACTATGCTCCTCACATTATGAATCTACCAAACTCCAAACCTATGGGCATAACAGGCATCTACACCCCAGTGGGAAGCACCCCAGCAGAAGAAAAGGAGAGGACGGAAATGTACACTGAAATTCAAGAAATCATGGAAACGGACCAGAAAACACTAGGCCAAACATGTCACCTACTTATGGGTGACCCTGTATCACGGCCCACACAAAGCGTTATAAGGGAAAACGCGATGGGCATAAAAGGACGCCACAGTGCAGTCCCAAGTTGGGAAACAAAAGCGGAAACAAAAGCGTTATTAATTAAACTAAACAAAGGAGAGTTAAGTCCATTATATGGAAAAGCCAAGTCAGAGGAGAGCAACCATTGAGACCTCCCCCTTCCAATCCGCCGAACTAGGGTAGCAAAGGTTGATCCTGACCCTCGTCCCAAGCCGCACCTGAGCTGCAAAGGCTTCGCCTCCATATAATGGTCAATGGTCAGCAATTTGACTGTGGAAATGATGCGAGTTTCACAAGCGTGGGAGGGTGACGGGCTCAATCTCGCCCCTGTGTAACGTCCCAAGCCGCACCTGAGCTGCAAAGGCTTCCCCTCCATAGGGCGGGGAGGCACTGCTGCTGCTGCTGCTGCTGCTGCTGAAGTTCCCGCCGCTTCCAGGCCCATCAGCCGGGACGTAAACCACATTGACTTCCGAATTCTCCTTGACTGCATCGCGCACCTGTGAAGTTTTTGTGACGGTTTCACAATCCAGCGGGGCATCACATTTGATGCATGGGACTTGTGCCCGTAAACCGGTACAGGCACTTGATATGCTAGGACAGTTAGCGAACACCAGAAAACCCCCCTGGGCAAGCAACCAACACACAACCAACAAGCTGTAGCGTGGGAATGAACCCCATGGTTGCCTGCATGCAACACAATACCGTTAAGACAGCAGCTCAGACCGCAACACAGGACTCCTGCTGCTTGCTAGTTTAGGGTCAAGGGTGTCTGGTGCCCTTCAAATTACCGAGCCAGTTCATGGACAGCAAGCAGACCTTCAGGACACGGCCGCTGCTTATCGCGGTTTTCAATGTCGATCGAACATGGGGTCCGAAAACCTGAATTCCCGAAAAGCTGAAAAGCTGAAACTCACATCAGGAACAAGCCATTATCAATGAGCTGCAAATTGATGTACACTGGCGGATGAAATTCTTGAAGCAAGAGAGTAGAGCATGGCAGCTGTTCAACCCTACACCCTGCACTCTGTACCCTTAACCCTCAAAGCTGCCAATGAAGACACACTTATGAATAAACCGATGAACCTTGCAGCCAGGACATGACATGCTGGGTGCTCAGCCTACCAATATGCCTTTAACTCCATCGCTTTCCGATCGGGAATGAAGCTCAGGCTGTCGTAACCAGGACAGGATTTGTTAGTTGCTCAGCCTACCAAAATGTCTTCCACTCTCTTGCTTTGTGCTCCCCCAATGGGTCTGTTTCACCCTCTTTCACACTCTTTCTGCTCCCTCCCCCCCGACAACCTTCTCCCTCCTGATGCTGCAGAGCACGCCCCGCACCTGCTGCAGCATACTGTCCGTGACCGCCTGCATGGCCGCCTCTCCCTCCTCCTTGTGCTTCTGCAAAACGCCCTCCACATGACTGCGCAGGAGAGCCGCCTGAATGCATGCACATAGCGGGGCGGGGGTGGGGTGGGGCGGGGTGGGGCGGGGCAGTGGTAATCTGCTCATAACAACACATGGCAAGAGTACAGCTTCAATGCATGCACATAGCGGGGCGGGGGTGCGGTAGGGCGGGGTGGGGCGGGACAGTGGTCATCTGCTCATAACAACACATGGCAGGAGTACTGCTTCAATACATGCACATAGCGGGGCGGGGGTGGGGTGGGGCGGGACAGTGGTCATCTGCTCATCACAACACATGGCAAGAGTACTGCTTCAATGCATGCACATAGCGGGGCGGGGGTGGGGTGGGGCGGGGTGGGGCGGGACAGTGGTCATCTGCTCATCACAACACATGGCAAGAGTACTGCTTCAATGCATGCACATAGCGGGGCGGGGGTGGGGTGGGGCGGGGTGGGGCGGGACAGTGGTCATCTGCTCATCACAACACATGGCAAGAGTACTGCTTCAATGCATGCACATAGCGGGGCGGGGGTGGGGTGGGGCGGGGTGGGGCGGGACAGTGGTCATCTGCTCATCACAACACATGGCAAGAGTACTGCTTCAATGCATGCACAAAGCAGGGCGGGGGGGGGCGGGGCAGGGCAGGGCAGGGTGGGTCGGGGTAGTTGTCATCTGCTTATCACAGCACATGGCAAGAGTACTGCATAAATGCATGCACAAAGCGGGGCGGGGGGGCGGGGCAGGGAGGGGGCGGGATGGGACAGAGGTCATCTGCCCATCACAGCACATCGCAGGAGAGCTGCCTATACATCACAAGGCACTGGCCATCCACCCTATCGCCACAGGCTTAAGGCCTAGCATGAAATACTGGATTTTGCGATAGCAAGCTTCTCAGCCCCGGCTGTTTGGCATACACAGCATCGCGCGAGGTGTGAGCCACTGTTCGTACGGCAACATGATGCACCGCGGACCCTCTGCTCAGGCGAATCCCAGCTCGCTAAACCCACAGCTCACCTAGGCTACACCCAGCGCAGACGATACCCAGCTCACCTTGCGTGGCTCAAGGATGGAGTAGAGTGCGAGGAAAGAAGTCGCTTGCACTCCCATCATGGCAAATGTCCACCTGTACGCAAGGGCGGGAGAGTCTCGCAAACAAGCAAGGAGTTTTGCAAGCAAGCAAGGAGTCTCACAGACAGATCCCCCTGAAAAGATCGAAAACGATGAAAACAAGCATCACAAACAAGTGTCCCGATCCAAGGAGTTCTAGCAAACAAAGTCTTTCAAGCACGTCCCCCAGCAAAGATCTCAAAAATCAAGGAATCTCACAAGCAGGTCCGTTCTAATCAGCATCAAGGGGAGAGCTCAGCCTCGTGTTTCACTGCTTCATATCCCTAGCCTCAGCCCCCCTGGAGGCCCCTTCTCCCCTTCTCCCTTCCTGCCCCGCCTCATAACCCCTGGCCGCCTGTCCTCCCCTCCTACCCCCGCCTATAACCCCCTGGCCGCCTGTCCTCCCTTCCTGCCCCGCCTCGAACCCCGTGGCCGCCTGTTCTCCCCTCCTGCCCCGCCTCTGAACCCCTGGTCGCCTATTCTCCCCTCCTGCCCCGCCTCAGACCCCCTGGACGCCTGTTCGCCCCTCATGCCTCGCCTCATAACCCCTGGCCGCCTGATCTCCCCCCCTGCCCCGCCTCATAACCCCAGGCCGCCTGTTCTCCCCTCCTGCCTCGCCTCATAACCCCAGGCCGCCTGTTCTCCCCTCCTGCCTCGCCTCATAACCCCTGGCCGCCTGTTCTCCCCTCCTGCCCCGCCTTATAACCCCTGGCCGCCTGTTCTCCCCTCCTGCCCCGCCTCATAACCCCTGGACGCCTGTTCTCCCCTCCTGCCCCGCCTCATAACCCCTGGACGCCTGTTCTCCCCTCCTGCCTCGCCTCATAACCCCTGGCCGCCTGTTCTCCCCCCCTGCCCCGCCTCATAACCCCTGGACGCCTGTTCTCCCCTCCTGCCTCGCCTCATAACCCCTGGACGCCTGTTCTCCCCTCCTGCCTCGCCTCATAACCCCTGGTCGCCTGTTCTCCCCTCCTGCCCCGCCTCATAACCCCTGGTCGCCTGTTCTCCCCTCCTGCCTCGCCTCATAACCCCAGGACGCCTGTTCTCCCCTCCTGCCTCGCCTCATAACCCCTGGCCGCTTGTTCTCCCCTCCTGCCCCGCCTCATAACCCCCTGGACGCCTGTTCTCCCCTCCTACCCCGCCTCATAACCCCTGGCCGCCTGTTCTCCCCTCCTGCCCCGCCTCAGACCCCCTGGACGCCTATTCTCCCCTCCTGCCCCGCCTCATAACCCCTGGACGCCTGTTCTCCCCTCCTGCCCCACCTCGTAACCCCTGGACGCCTGTTCTCCCCTCCTGCCTCGCCTCATAACCCCTGGACGCCTGTTCTCCCCTCCTGCCTCGCCTCATAACCCCTGGACGCCTGTTCTCCCCTCCTGCCCCGCCTCATAACCCCTGGTCGCCTGTTCTCCCCTCCTGCCTCGCCTCATAACCCCTGGACGCCTGTTCTCCCCTCCTGCCTCGCCTCATAACCCCTGGCCGCCTGTTCTCCCCTCCTGCCCCGCCTCATAACCCCCTGGACGCTAGTTCTCCCCTCCTACCCCGCCTCATAACCCCTGGCCGCCTGTTCTCCCCTCCTGCCTCGCCTCATAACCCCAGGACGCCTATTCTCCCCTCCTGCCCCGCCTCATAACCCCCTGGACGCTAGTTCTCCCCTCCTACCCCGCCTCATAACCCCTGGCCGCCTATTCTCCCCTCCTGCCTCGCCTCATAACCCCTGGCCGCCTGTTCTCCCCTCCTGCCCCGCCTCAGACCCCCTGGACGCCTATTCTCCCCTCCTGCCCCGCCTCAGACCCCCTGGCCGCCTATTCTCCCCTCCTACCCCGCCTCATAACCCTTGGCCGCCTGTTCTCCCCTCCTGCCCCGCCTCAGACCCCCTGGCCGCCTATTCTCCCCTCCTGCCCCGCCTCATAACCCCTGGTCGCCTGTTCTCCGCCCCTGCCCCGCCTCATAAACCCTGGTCGCCTGTTCTCCCCTGTTCATCAGCGTCACTAGCCATGCCTCAGTTCCCCCTGGCTGCCTCAGCCCCCCTGGCTATATCAGCACCCCCTGACTGCATCAGCCCCCCCTGGCTGCCTCAGACCCCTCTGGCTGCCTCAGTCCCCCTGGCTTCCTCAGTCCCCCCTGGCTTCCTCAGTCCCCCCTGGCTGCCTCAGTCCACCCTGACTGCCTCAGTCCCCCCTGGCTGCCTCAGCCCCCCCTGGCTGCCTCAGTCCCCCCTGGCTTCCTTGGCCCCCCCTGGCTGCCTCAGCCCACCCTGACTGCCTCAGTCCCCCCTGACTGCCTCAGCCCCCCGTGACTGCCTTAGCACCCCCTGGCTACCTCAGGCTCCTCAAAAGCATCACCAGCCATGCCCCTTGCTCATCTTCCCTGGCCACCTTAGCCCCCCTGGCCACCTCAGGCCCCTCACCACGTTGAAGCGCGCCTGATCTTATCGCTCCAGGCTTGCTCCTGGCTATACCTCTCCCTGATCGCTGCCATCAGAGAGGCACGAGAAAGGTCCAGCCGGTCACCAGCACCCTCGTATGCCATATAGGTAACATTGACCTAGAAGCAGGAGGAGGTAGATGGGGTGAGAGAAGAAAAGCACGCCCGCATCGGCTGGGATACGGCAGCGGTGGCTGGATTGACCTCCAAGGGAAATCCTGTATAACGGTACACAGGGTTTAGGGTTTAGGGTTTAACCCTAAACCCTATACACAGGCAGACGGTAGGGACAGACCGTAGAGGAGGACCGTGGGGCAGGACAGAGTTGGTCCACAGGTATAGGTGGGATGCATAGGCAGCCACCAGAGATAGCAATACAAGTAGACAGTACATGTGGGCAGTACAGGCTTGTCGCACAGATACTGGTTCAAGGCAAGGCAGTGGTGCAGTACAGGTGGGCAGTACACACATGCAGTGACAGTGGACTATGCACAGGCGATACATGCAGGCAGTGCAGCTGTGCAGTACAGTTCGGCAGTCCTGGCACACAGTACAGGTAGAAAGCGCAGGTAGACACGGCAAGTGCGCTGTACAGAGGGTCAGAGCCACGGCTTGAGGGCGTACCTCAAGACGCAGGACTCAGACCTCCCAAACACCTCCACCTCAGGACCTCCTCATTGATAGGATACAATCACCACGTGTAAGGGTGGTTATTGGCCCCAGTTCCACCTGTTGCTCTCCCCTCTTATCATTTGTTTGTCCCCCTTATCCTCTATCTATCGACGTCCCTGACACCCCTGACCCTCCCTTATCCATCGCGGACCCCCGTATCCCCTTTATTATTTGTTTTCCCCCTTATCCCCCTTCTCCACCAGGTCAGTTCGGCGTCCCTCATACCCCTTGCCAGTACCTGGGCCTGCAGCCGGTGCTCCTCCTGGCACAGGCGAGCAAAGTGCTCCACGTCCGATGCAGTCCAAGACCCCTACGATGAGAACGAAACACGATTAGGGGGTTCAGGGTTAGGGGGGTTTAAGCAGTCCGAGACCCTTGCGACGAGAACAAAACACGATTACGGGGTTCAGGGTTTAAGTTGCATGCAGTCCGAGACCCTTGCGACGAGAACAAAACACGATTACGGGGTTCAGGTTTTAAGGTATATGCAGTCCAAGACCCTTGCGACGAGAAAAAAGGGTTAGTAGGGTTCAGAGTTCAAGGCTAATGATGTCCAACACGCCTGCGATCCGGAGGAGGGGAACGCATGGGGGGATGGGAGGTCCAAGACCCCTGCAATGTATAAAGAATGCTGACAGATTAAGGGTTTAGGGTTTAGGCAGTACAAGAACCCTGCTATGAGGACAAATGGATTAGGGTTTGAGATTTAGGAAGTCCTACATCCCTGTGACAAATCCGAAAAAACGATTCAGCCCATGATTCGTGTGATGAGAAAAGAGACGGCCGTCAAAAGCTCGTGTCCCGTCAAGAAGAATCACTTATCAACAAAATAATACGTGATACGCGTATCCCAAATCCATGGTAACTACATTTCTTTAATACCAGTAGTTTTGGCAGTCAATCAGTTTCAGCAGTTTCAGCAGTTACCGGTAATTAGTTTCAACTAAAATCACAGAACCGGTCAGCACTATTTTCCAATGAATAGGGGTGCATGCCTCCGCTTGGTATCGGCTGCACGCATACCGGCAACACTTTCCATTTCACTGACCTTACGTTGCAGCAGGCCGTTGACTTCCCGGCTGTTTAACGACTGAGCGGCCAGACACCCCTCATAAGCCTGCAACCAAAGGGCACACACAGTCATAGAGGCTTGGGCACTACCGTAATCAATCAATAAACCATTTTAAGTCAAGACACATATCGGCCTCCTCCAGGGTTACCCAGTACGACCGTATGAGCCGAGAATCCGTACCGTTGAGCCAAAATTCCGTACCGTTTGAGCCCAACTTCCGTACCGTTTGCCCCCAGATCCCTGTCGACCCTTGCTCCAGAACCTAACTGCCTTGAGCCCTCTCAGCTCATCCCTGAGAGCGTCAAACGCATCTCAGCGCCCCCTCCCCTCAGATTTATGCCGCACCTTACTCCAGAACCGAAGTGCCTTGAGCTCTCTCAGCTCATCCCTGAGAGCGTCAAACGCATCTCAGCGCCCCCCCCCCTCAGATTTATGCCGCACCTTACTCCAGAACTGAAGTGCCTTGAGCTCTCTCAGCTCATCCATGAGAGCGTCAAACGCATCTCAGCGCCCCCCCCCCTCAGATTTATGCCGCACCTTACTCCAGAACCGAAGTGCCTTGAGCTCTCTCAGCTCATCCCTGAGAGCGTCAAACGCATCTCAGCGCCCCCCCCCCCTCAGATTTATGCCGCACCTTACTCCAGAACTGAAGTGCCTTGAGCTCTCTCAGCTCATCCATGAGAGCGTCAAACGCATCTCAGCGCCCCCCCCCCCTCAGATCCATGCCGCACCTTACTCCAGAACCTAACTGCCTTGAGCCCTCTCAGCTCATCCATAAGAGCGTCAAACGCATCTCAGCCTCCTCCCCCTCAGATCCATGCCGCTCCTTGCCCTAATTGCCTTGAGCTCTCTCTGAGCTCCTGCCTGAGAGCGTCAGGCAGGATCAAACAAATATCTGCCTCCACCACACACCCCTTCAGACCCCTTCAGATATATGCCTCCCCTTACCCATTTAACTTTGCGCCTCGAGCTCCCTCTCAGCTCATCCCTGAGAGCGTCGAACCGCACCTGTTGCCCCTAGCCCGTACCGCCTTATTAAGCCCCTTGCCCGTACATGTACCCCTTGCCCGTACCACCTAACTGAGCCCCTTGCCCATACCTGTACCCCTTGCCCATACCTGTACCCCTTGCCCATACCTGTACCCCTTGCCCGTACCACCTTGCTGAGCCCCTTGCCCATACCTCCTCAGCTCATCCCTGAGAGCTCCTTCTCCACACCCTTAACCCTAAGCATACCGCCTTGAGCTCTCTCAGCTCCTTCCGAGAGGAATTTGCATCTCTGCTTCCTTGTCCACACCTAAACCCTAAGCTTACCGCCTTGAGCTCTCTCAGCTCGTCCCTGAGAGCATCAAAGCGCATCTCTGCCTCCTTCTCCACACCCCCCACCCTTTCAGATACATGACGCCCCTTGACCCTAAGCTTACCGCCTTGAGCTCTCTCAGCTCGTCCCTTAGAGTGTCAAAGCGCATCTCTGCCTCCTTCTCCACACACACACACCCTTCAGATACATGACGCCCCTTGACCCTAAGCTTACCGCCTTAAGCTCTCTCAGCTCGTCCCTGAGAGCATCAAAGCGCATCTCGGCTTCCTCCACCGTGCCCTTCAGATGCTCAATGCCTGTCCAGAAAAATGAGGGTAGAACAAGGCAGCTCGATCAGTGAAGTCCCCCAAAATACCGCCAAGGTAGAAACCACTGTTTCAGAGGTTTAGGGTTTAGGGTTTAGAAACCACTTTTTCTGAGGTGTACAGGAGGGTACTGCCTGAATCAGGCCCATTCATACCAGTCGAGTGGGTACGTGAGAATGATTGCCCATTGAGCTGGCTCCCAATGTTCCACACCTCTGCTTTGACCACCCTATGCACGCCACCCCTGACTTGCCCTCTCGGCAATCCAGCTGCCCTGCCCAATATAACCATATACCTGTCCTTCAAAACCCGAACAAGCTGTTGGCATATCATCACTGGAGCGGCTCCCAAAGAGCGCTTCGTCGTAAGGGGCACCCTGTTGGCCTGGTCCCAAGCTGCGAGGTGTGCTTATGAGCAGCATTGGTAGCACCCGCAGCACTGCTCACAGCCCACTACTTATTCCAGAGTGCTCCAACTGCAATTCTGATACACGCAGCGAGCAGCTTGGGGGCTGGTGCAGCAAGGTGCCTGCTGCTTGCGCCATCGACTTAAGATTGTTCCAGGTGGCTTCATCAAGGCAGACAGCCAAGGGACTGGTGCAGCGAGATCCTTCAGCCGCTGCTTGTGTCACCGGCCAAAGGCTATGAGGTTCCCCAGGGACCCAGAGGAAGCTCCCCAGCGCCCTATCCAAGGTGGCAGAGTGTTCAAGGAGACCTGACGGAGTATCCCTTAACCCTTAACCCTAAACCCTGACGTGGAATCCCTAAACCCCAAACCGTGACAAGGAATCCCTAAACCCTTCACCCTGACGGGGAATCCCTTAAACCCTTCACCCTGACGGGGAATCCCTTCACCCTTCACCCTGACCGGGAATCCCTTCACCCTAAACCCTATCGGGGAATCCCTTTACCCTAAACCCTGACGGGGAATCCCTAAACCCTAAACCCTGACGGGGAATCCCGTCACCAGGACAGTCATTGGACACTAAAGGATGCGGACACCTACCCGTGTACCCCGTCAGGTCATTAAGGAGGCGTGCATATCGAGCCAGTTGAGCTGCGGAGGCCTCGCTGGCCCTTCCAAGCTGCAGAGGGAGTGGAGACGTGGATAGGGGAGGGGAGGGGGTCAGGTCGTACGCCGCAGATGAAATCTGGTCCTGGAGCCGAGCCGGAACAACTTCAGAGCAGCACCGGGCCGTGGGTGGCGGCCCGGGGTGGTCGAAACGCATGACGAAATCAGCATGATCACGGAGGGTTGGCCATGGGTGTTATACTCCTCACAGTCATTGATAATTGTGGCATGTCGCCTGTCCCGCTGTCATAACAGATGGTTAGGTCATTGAGGTGAAAAGGTCATGTCAGTTGGTTAGTTCAGGTAGTTAGGTCAGGTAGTCAGGTGAAGTGGTAAGGTCAGGTGGTTCGGTGAAGTGGTTAGGTCAGATTTAAGGTCCTCATGTTCAGTTGTCTATTTCCAGTGCTTATTTTTTTGTGTATCAGACCACCTTCCTCAGGGGACCTTCATGGGCCCACCATGCGGCCACCACTGAGCCCACCATGCAGCCACCACTGGGCCCACCGTGCGGTCACCACTAGGCCCATCACGACACATACTTATTTGGTGCGCACCAGACCAGCTTCGGGGGGGCACCCGGCAGCCATCCCTGGGCCAATGGGGAAACCAAAACTTGAACCAGCTTGCCGCTGGTGACCCACGCTGCAGGGCTTGCTGCACCAGGACCCCTCAGCCTCAGGACTGAATTGACGAAACTTAAATAAATAAATAAACGATACACAATGAGGCGTGGATAAGGAAGCCACTGGTTCAGCCGTAGCATTAGGTGAGCTACCATATGGGCGCTACCTAATGGGAGCTACCTGATGCAACTAAATTGTAGGCAAAGCGTGAGAAATAGCCACAAGAGGTTCAGCTACAATTGACCATGCCATCTCGTATGGCGCCCCGTCCAACATCCATCAGGGCACCTGCATGAGACCTGTCCCTCCTAGTCGCGGTGGCAATTTAAACAACGCACCTTATCCTCGGCAAAGGCCCTGGCAGAGCCCATGGGCGTGCCACCGCCCAGGGCTGTGCTGTCATGAATCCCGCTGGCCGAGCCCTCTCCTGCCGCCGCTGCCCCACCTTGGGAGCCAGCGGGTCCGTCAGCAGGGTCGTCACTCTTTTGGGTGAGCCTCAATTCAGACATGGCTTGCCGGAACTTGTCTGCCTGAGAGGACCAGGCAAACATGTGGAGTTTGTGAAGTGTTTACAGTCCAACAGAGCATCACATTTAATGCATGGGACATGTGCCTATAAACCGGTACAGGCACTTGATACTCTACAAACATGAACGATCAAGGATGTCTCGATGGGTGTGAGGCACTGGACACGGAACTTGTCTGCCTGAGAGGACCAGGCAAACATGGACGCTCAAGGCCGTCTTCGATGGTTGCAAGGCTCTGGACACAGCAAAAGGTACAGACTCTATGTGCCTGAGAGGACACAGCGCACACACACACACTGACACACACACTGACACACTGACACACACACTGACACACACACTGACACACTGACACACACACTGACACACACACTGACAGACACACTGACACACTGACACACACACTGACACACTGACACACTGACACACTGACACACACACTGACACACACACTGACACACTGACACACACAGAAGGCTGTATGACATTGGCACAAGGCTGTGGACACGGAATGTTTGGGACTGAGAGGACAATGCAAAGATGAAACTTGAGGCTGTCTGTGATGCGCACAAAGCTCTGGACACAGACCCTTTGTGTCTGAGAGGACAAAGCACACCACACACTGTCACTGGCTCACACACGCCCCCCCCCCCCACACACAAGGCAGACCGTGACGGATACCTGTACATGCATACAGCCATTACAGCTTGCCTGAACATTGGGGCCTGAGAGTGGTACACATACATAATGCAGGCTGTGACGAGTACCAGGGTGTGAGCATTGAGCACCGCTAACCTGAACCTTTTAGGCTGGGAGGGAGAACAAACACAAACAAAAGGCAGTCTATAAAAAGGGAGACTGGCTTTGGATGCGGAAGGTGTCTGAGAAGTATGGTCAAACCAGGGTGTAGGCACAGCGTGTGTGCCCTTTCTAGGCTGGGAGGAAAAAACACATACATGAAAGGCGGTCTATCAAGGCAACAGGGCATGGATGCGGAGGGTGTCTGATATTATTTAATTCAGGGGTGCAAACGTACGCCCATGTTCATGCCAAGGAGGTCCCGCACCCCCCGGCACCTGACAGGTCCTCGACGTACAAGTGCAGAGACCTGGTGCGACACATTCTTGATTATAAGATTTAAACTAACACACCAGGATCCTTGAGGTTTTCTCGTGTATTCATAGCAAATAAATGGCCAGACAGAGGATTGACGCGGTCAAGGAATGGCAAGTGCATGAGCAGAGCATAAGTAGTGCAGGAGCACTGGGGCCTGCCGGTGTGATGCCACATGGCAGCCAGGCCTGCCGGTGTGCTCCCACATGGCACCCGGGCCTGCCGGTGTGATGCCACATGGCAGCCAGGCCTGCCGGTGTGATGCCACATGGCAGCCAGGCCTGACGGTGTGCTCACACATGGCACCCGGGCCTGCCGGTGTGATGCCACATGGCAGCTGGGCCTGCCGGTGTGCTCCCACGTGGCAGCCGGGCTCGCCGGTGTGCTCCCACATGGCACCCGGGCCTGCCGGTGTGCTCCCACATGGCAGCCGGGCCTGCCGGTGTGATGCCACATGGCAGCCAGGCCTGCCGATGTGATGCCACATGGCAGCCGGGCCTGCCGGTGTGCTCCCACGTGGCAGCCGGGCTCGCCGGTGTGCTCCCACATGGCACCCGGGCCTGCCGGTGTGCTCCCACATGGCACCCGGGCCTGCGGGTGTGATGCCACATGGCAGCCAGGCCTGCCGGTGTGCTCCCACATAGCAGCCAGGCCTGACGGTGTGCTCCCACGTGGCAGCCGGACTTGCCGGTGTGCTCCCACATGGCACCCGGGCCTGCCGGTGTGCTCCCACATGGCACCCAGACTTGCCGGTGTGCTCACACATGGCCCCCGGGCCTGCCGGTGTGATGTCACATGGCACCTGGGCTTGCCGGTGTGATGCCACATGGCAGCCCGGCCTGACGGTGTGCTCCCACGTGGCAGCCGGACTTGCCGGTGTGCTCACACATGGCACCCGGGCCTGCCGGTGTGATGCCACATGGCAGCCGGGCCTGCCGGTGTGCTCCCTCGTGGCAGCCGGGCCTGCCAGTGTGATACAACATGGCAGCCGGACTTGCCGGTGTGCTCACACATGGCACCTGGGCCTGCCGGTGTGATGCCACATGGCACCCGGGCCTGCCGGTGTGCTCCCACATGGCACCCAGGCCTGCCGGTGTGATGCCACATGGCAGCCAGGCCTGACGGTGTGCTCCCATGTGGCAGCCAGGCCTGACGGTGTGCTCACATATGGCACCCGGGCCTGCCGGTGTGATGCCACATGGCACCCAGGCCTGCCGGTATGATGCCACATGGCACCCGGGCCTGCCAGTGTGCTCCCACGTGGCAGCCGGGCCTGCTGGTGTGATACAACATGGCACCCGGGCCTGCCGGTGTGATGCCACATGGCAGCCGGGCCTGCCGGTGTGATGCCACATGGCAGCTGGGCCTGCCGGTGTGCTCCCATATGGCAGCCGGGCCTACCGGTGTGCTCCCACATGGCAGCCGGGCCTGCCGGTGTAATGCCACATGGCACCCGGGCTTGCCAGTGTAATGCCACATGGTACTGGGGCCTGCCAGCGTGCTCCCACATCACACTCACTGTTTCCTTCGCTGAGGCTGTCAACCGTTTCAGGTAGTCCTGCACCAGCGAGGAGGCGGCTACGAGGGCGGCCACGGCAGGAGTAACGGGAGCGGACTCCGCAGAGGCAGAGGAGGAGGAAGGAGATGAAGAGGACGAAGGAGGAGAGGAGGTGGGAGAGGAGGAGGGAGAGGACAGGGAGGAGGAGGGGGAGCTGGCAGCGCCTCGAGCGCTTGGGGTATCGGTCCCGGTGCCGGTCGCAGACGGTGTCGAGGGCCGCCCGGGGGCTCCCTCTGCTTTCTTCGGTGGAGGATTTGAGGCGGCGGCTGAGGTTGATTTGGCTGCATGGCGTGATGAGGTGTCTGATGCGGAGGCATCGCTGGCTCCCGTGCCGCTGCTAGGGCTGCTGCTGCTGCTGCTGCTGCCAGCGGCAGCATCCCGAGAGGCAGCTGCCTTGCTGGACCGGCTGCTATCACCTTCATCATCCTCACGAGACCTGCCGGTCGAGTATCGTAAATGGGCATGGGGTGCTGCAAAGGCTGAAAGAGTGGAGCGCTGGGCGGATCTCTGAGGGTGTCCCTTCAGGATCCTCATGCTGGCTAATGAGTAGGTGGCACTGAGGCTGGCTGGAATGCATGGGGCACCTTCTGCATGCAGTTGCGTCCCTCTATGGCCGATTATTCCAGGCCTTGCCATGGCATCAAGGATGTTTGAGGGCAGGCTTGAGTGACTGCTTGCATGGAGCTGAGCACACGCATGGTCGGTGTTGATAGCGTGCGAGGGAGCTTTATCGGTATTTCCACATTGCGATGATAGTGCGCTCCGAAGGGATCGTGATGATCGGCCAATGTGCGGGGAAAGCAGTAGTGAGAGGAAGGGCGACATGTGATGAACACCTGGTTTTGGCCGACGCTGTGATATGGAAGAAAGTAGAAAGAAATAATGCGCTAGTAGCAAGATCCCTCTCAAGATAAAGCCTGCTGATTTTCATTCATTTAGCTCGCCGCCTGAACCCTGCCCCCACACCCGGTATCGCGCATGGCACAGATCGGATCGAACCAGAGATCTCTGGATCGAACCACCTTGCCTGATTTGTCAACGAATATTTTGAGGCCATTGACAGCCAACGGGGATCGCTATCTAGAGCGTCACCAACACAAATACCTCAATAATTTATCAATGCAAGCCAGGGCCCCTGTTTCCAAGTCTCTTGCTGAAGTCCGCACGGCTATACGACCGCTTCGTGAGAAAAGCGCACAGCTCTCGCAACAACCCCCACTTTTGATTTTCCCCGGACCACATGACACTCACCTATCGTTACACAGCCACAGCCACCCGGGGACACAGGATACGGAATATGGAAATACGATGCGATACGACACGATACGGGATATTTGCCCGATACGGGATTCATTTGGCTCATACTGGCATGGCTGCATGCCAGCCCCTATGCAATCTTGCATGGCCCTCAAGTAATCCCCAAGGGTCACCATGCATGCATGCATGCATGCATACAGATTTACCATGCGGTGTGCTTCCCACCTGCGAGAATTGAGCGGGTGTAACGTTAATGACCTGCGAGGCACATGAAATTTGGTTTGCAAGAATAAAGCAGTAGATGTAAGAGGCCTCATAATCACCTTGCATAGTTGCATGCCATGCATGGAAACCACTCACGGTAGTAAGGAGATGCGCTCCTTCTATCGTGCCTCCCTTTTGCCTCCTCCCTGGCTAGCTCCCCCCATGCAGCTTTGAAGGGTTGTAACTCGGCGCCAAATTTTATCTTTTTGACACTAGGTATTGGGGTCGACATAAGCTTTCACAAGCAACATATGCTTTCTTCTCTCTGCAAGCAAGCGAGCTTATACATATTTGGAAGTCCTACATGTGCGGATTGTGAACTAAGTGGACTTGCAAGACGTGGGCAAACTCACTATGCTGATCACCTGTCAAGAAGCAGAATTTTTGCATGATACTTCTGCAACGTACTGGCTTTGGGGATTTCTAATAATGACCTTGTTGTTGCGTGGAATCCCTGCGCGGACATTCCGCGCCTTCTATAGGTCTATGACATTACACATGTAGGCCCTACTCAAAAAGGCGCGGCTAAGCCTTTTTGAGCAGGGCCCAGAGGTGTAATGTCATTGACCTACCATACAAAATGTGGATTTCAGTCGGTGCATCGTAGTGGACCGTATCGAGACAATACGTTACTATATGGGATCTTGGCCAAAACGGGCGTAACATGTCCCTACAGCCACCGATCCCAACCAACATATGCCCCCCCTCCAAGTCGCCATCGCAACTTATGATCATTGCTAACGCTGAGGGCCTCGCTCGCTTAGTCGCTTCTACCTTCCTCTCAAGTCTCCTGACGCTTCAATTGTGCACATAGTCCTGTGCCACCCTATCCCCGGCTAGATGTCACTCGATATCCATCATGCGTTATTCAACCTAAGAAGTCACGTAGGCGTACAATCAACCCGAGTCCAAAACCTAAGCGCTACTATAAAGACCCTCCACAAGGCTTAACAACTAGGATACAGGAAGTCTTAGTCGAGATAATTGTCCCACTAAACAATTATAGCCTAGTCCTAGCCTGTTGGCATTCCCCTCAAGCCCCACTAGAGCATCCCAAGGAGTCCACCACTAGCTTGTCAGCTATTGGCGCCTATCCATTACAATCAATTCAGAGTGTAGCTGGGTCAAGTTGGGTGGAGGTGCGAGAGTATGCAGCGTTGGCTCTGTCTAACCTTGCAGTCCATGTGGAGAGCAAGGTCATGCTCGCTGCAGTCGGTGCCATCCCTCCCATTGTACGGATATTGGAGTCAAGCTCGGTGGAGGTGCAAGAGCTTGCAATGTTGGCTATGTCTAACCTTGCAGTCAATGTGGAGAACAAGGTCATGGTCATTGTAGCCGGCACGGGCTGCAGCGACCTAGATCTTGTTCTTCACATTGAATGCAAGGTTACACATGGCCATCGTTGCTTGCTTCTACACCCCCACCGAGTTGGACCCTATCAGCCATACGAGGGGAGGGATGGCACCAGCTAGAACGTGCATGACCTTCTTCTCCACGTTGATCGTAAGGTATGATAGAAACAACGCCTCGCCATTCAGGCAATATGCATGAGGCACATATACACGGTTCAGGTCGCCGATCTCGTTCGACTGGCCTCCCATTACTAGTCGATCCTGACAGGATGTTTGGGGTCGAGATTGTGATGACTGGCCAAAGAACTGACATATTCTGATAACGTCACAGTGAGAGTTGAAAGCAATGTTTGCATAATGGGAACATGGATATGGTCGGCCAGCAGGATAAGAAAACATTGAAAAAAGCCGGGCATGTCTGGAGGGATACGGCTCCCTGATGTCGCACAGAAGCACAGAAGGGAGGGATGGGCCCCAAGAGAAGCGGTGTTGAATTGGGAGACCCTCGGGTATTTTCCGCCAAAGTTGTGGCTGATCTGTTGAGTTCCCCTGGTCGAGATGCTTTGTATGGCTACAGTACACGTGCTTCACACAAATTCACACTTCACTTCCAGGTGTCGCCCTGTCGAAGACCACGCATGTCGGCAAGGAACGTCAGCAACGGCCTCCGACAATCGAGCTTTACCAGGCTCAGATGATGCCCACACTGTTCAAACCTGGTAACATGCTGTTGGTTCATGCATGGCACACCTTGCAAGAGGGAAAGGAATAAAGAAACACCACTAGCTCAAGCTATATAAGGTTATATATAATTGATTAATTTTGTGCATACTCTTTCAGTCGCATAGTACATGAGGGGCACACTAAAAAAATGGGGAAAGTGGTAATTTGCAGGTACATATCCTTATATACGGTACCGCAAAACAAAACTATCCAGCTGGACGAGCAGATTGTGCAGCAACATACACCTGGCACATGTGTTAGTAGTCGGCATTTTGGCCAGTGCCCCCCCCAACCCATACAAATATATGCAATCATTGCAATGCACCGTTTAATGAATTTTGCGTCAGGCCACTGATTGACCAAGTTGGACTGGCCTACAGTTGGTGGCTCAGGTGGTAGGCAGGGTTTGCCCATTACGGCCGTTGGCTGTTAATCCTGTTATGTAGCTAACTTGAAGCTGACCCCTCATGGCAATGATGTTACAGTGTTACACCTCGCTCTCCAGTTCGGCAGCCGCTTAGCAGCGCAGCGCAAACAACCAGTCCATGCCTGCGTGTACGGCCGAGATGGGACAGTGCTGAAGCGTGTTCAAGAATTAACATTCTTGGGCATCATTCAGCAAAAGAGCGGCCACATGCAGAAGGCCATGCAAGGTCGAGAGGTGTCTCTGGCTCCCGTACTGCATTGTGCCCACCGCATGGCCACCAAGGTAACCAAGGCTCGTCTGAGGCACCATCTCCCTACACGTATCCGGATGGCCTCAGTCTATGCTGCGCTTGCGGCCAACTGCAGTGATGGGGTGTGGGCCACCGGTCACCTCAAGTCCTCAAGCCGCGGCATTGCCTCAGGAGCAAGATGCGGTCAAGCTTGCTTCAGCACCTGCGCTAGGCTGCATGGCCACTTGCGTCCGCCGCAAGCTGGGGTTCATGAGAGAGCTGCAGATTTACCTTTTACAACGAGGTTGGTGGTAGCATGTAATCCGCTTCTACAAGGCAGCGGTAGCACCAACAGTACAGCAAGATAGCCCCCTCATGGCGGTTGCTATGGCGGCCGACATGCAGCTTGCTGTCACACAGAGCATCGAAGGGCACAGCTGGTGTCGGGAATGGCTTACTGCCTTAGAGGACCTGGAGCAGGGAGTAGCCATACCCACACTGAGTCAATGAGTGACTGCTCTGTAGCCTCTTCCCGTAACAGAGGTGATGGCGCTAGTGGACGCAGCCTACGAAAGGGCACAATTGGAGGTCACCGGCGTAGGGGATCCCAGAGACCCAGCCTTGGAGCATAGGTATGCGGCCGCCTACCGCGCTTGGTTTCAGCCTGCGGCGGGCGCCGTGATGGCGCAGTCAAGGAACCGCACCTGCAAGAGGGAGTGTCCTTGTGTGCGCACAAACTGAAGGCTGCCGCTTGGCGCCATCAGCACGGCTAACACTAGGGGCAGGCGCAGCGGTCAACAGCGTGACGCACGTTGCTGCCAGCGATGTTGGGCAAGGGGAGACGGCGAGCATGTGGAGGACGCATTACATGCTTGCTTCCAATGCCCCAACGTGCAAGATCACCTCACGGAGTGAGGATAGGCAGGCCTCCCAGACGCTGCTAGAGACTTCCACGCTTAGTACCAGGGCAGGCTTGGGTGGGATGCTCTGACTTTTGTGGAGGATGTGGACATGTGGTAGCTTTCGTTGAGGCTTAGTTGTTTCAGAGGCCGTGGCTCCCTCTCTTATTTATTTTTGTTCCGCCCAGGCTTGAAAGTGCCGCTTGATTATATGTCTGCTTTCCGGGTTTCCTGGCTTTCTGCCAAGTATGTTAGCATCCTTTCCTTTTGTTGAGGGCTAGGATCTGGACGGCCTGGAGTTTCTTCAGACTTCTTCTCTTTGGGGGGAAGGTATTTTTTCTTCTCCTTTTCCCCTATGTTCCTGTCCTCTCGCCTTAAGTTTCTTTTTCTCCCAACCGCACAATCGGGCGCCCATGCGGCCGAGCTTTTTCAGCATGGCCCAGAGGTGTAATGACATTGACACCTCGCTCTGAGCCCTCCTCAACAGGCTGCGTGGGCCCCCAACTAAACAGCAGTGCCCTAAATACCATCTCCGTCCGATAGCCACTGTTGGTGGAAACGGATCAAGCGAAGTGTCCGTCCTTGGTCCCTCTGCGCGATTCTCTGCTAGGATGCCCCCTAACCAGGAAGTGAATGGAAGCGGCGACCCACCCTGGCAGACAGTGCCCCAGGCAAGATGGGCAGTGGCTTGTGGAGCTCGATTATGCCCGCCGTTGAGAGGTGCATGGTATTGCATGGGCGCTTCATCTGAGCACGTCAATAGATGCGAGGATGCCCGGAACGAAGGGACCATGTATCAGGGCAAGGGCAGGAGGTCAGGCCTAAGCCCGGTCTAGATCTTAGCAGCCAGGGGGTGGAGGGTTAGTGGACTGAGGTGACAGTAGGATGCATGGAACCCACCAGGCGGCAAGGTTGGTGCACCTCTGTCGGGCCAGGTATCCCATGGCAGGGAAGCATGCACTGCAGTTTATGGGGTTAGGCGAAATTCAGCTACACCAAGCATACCGTATGTGAATGATCTGGGTAAATACATGTGAAATTTTGAGGACAAGGCAGTGAAGGCACACATGGCATGCTTTGGAATTAACTCTGGGGTCGTTTGGGATTGAAGAGCATTTATTAAGTTCGAAGGCGGTGCTTATAAATCCTCTACCGAAACTTGGAATTCGGTGTCACCTCAATCCAAAATAAGATGGATCGTTGCACAAGCTCATATCAAACACAATCCTAAACCTTAAGGGGTCTCCCGATTTGTTTATTTAAATATGTCTAAAACCCCATCAAAAAGGGTATCCCGATTGCTTTAGTCCAATCCGATATAACCCCAGGAAGAATGCAACCCAAGAGTAGGACATAAACTCAGGCCTGGTCCTTCGGAACTGAGAAAAACGACGAAATGGACCTTTGTGTTACGTTGGCGGCAGGAGCATTGGAAGCCTTCAACGCCGGGCCATTCTGCACCTTCTTACCACCGCGGACCCCAGCGGCTGCTTTGACTTTGCTCCCACCCGCGACCCCTGGCCGAGTGCAGAGCACAGAGGGCTTCTTGGCCAGACCGGCTGCCGCGGACTGCCGGCTACGCTCCAGGCCACTCGAACATGACGCTCCCTCCCCGCCAGGCAGAAGGGGTGCTGATCGAGACCGCTCAAGCCCCTGGCCGCTCCCTCCCGCAGTTCCTTCTGGCCCTGCAGCTGTCCCCCCGCCATCCACCTCTGACTGAAAGCCCAATCGTGGCAGCTTGGATCCCCGTTGGTCACCAGCAGCTCCCCCTCCGGGCATCGCCTCCAGTGGTGTGACACCGGGTGGTGCATCGGCTACACTGGCAGCCGCCGGGCCCTCGCCGTTGCAAGCGCCACGTTTTCTGTCCAGGCTGGCCGACAGCAGGTCCTGCTCCAATGACGGGAGTGATGCTTCAAGCGACGGGAGTGATGCTTCAAGCGACGGGAGTGTAGATGCTTCAAGCGTCGCCGCGATGCCAGCGCACCTTGCCGGGTCAACGGGCAAGGCGTCCGCCGCTGCCGCCTCCGGCGTGTCTCCATCCTTAACCACACCTGCCACAGGGAGCATATATACAGGTATAATTCATGTCGGCTGGAAACGGTAGCAAACACCGCCTCAGGCACGTCTTAATCCTTAGACGTACCCGCTAGAACGAGCGCAGACGCTTTCTGCCGGCTGGTAGCAGCAGCAAACAGCGTTGACAGCTTCTTCTGAGACGTGTCGTTCCATCGCTTGTTCCGGAAAGATGATTGCGCACACGGCGGGTGCGGCGGGATGACAGCCACGTCCTTGAACTCCACCACCATGCCCGCGTGGTCACTCCATTTAGGAGGGATCTCAGAGGCGCTCAAGATTTCACAGCTGACGACCTGGACACGTAGAACTGCAATTGTTAGTGCGCTTCAGCTACATGTGGTCCGCTAGGTCGCTCCATTTTGAAGGGATCTCAGAGGCACTCAAGATTTTGCAGCTGACCACCTGGACACGCACAAATGTGATTGTTAGAGCTCTAAAGCTACACTTCAGCTACAAGAAGTTGCTCAAATTTTAGGGATCTCAGAGGCGCTCAATATCTCGCAGCTGACCACCTGGACACAGATCAGTGCAATTGTCAAGAGCTCCTCAGCTACATTTCAGATACATCATGGCCGCTGGGTCGCTCCATTCGTGAAAGATCACTGACGCGCTCAAGATCCCACAGCTGACCACCTGACCACAAGCGGCAATGCTTTTCTCAGTCTGCTCCATCTACATTTCAGCCACAGCATGTCCGCATGGTCTTAGGCTGGGTTCTAAGAGGCGCCCAAGATGTCGCAACTTGAACCACCTAGAAAATCGACAGTTGGCAGAGGTAGGCCGAGTTGCAGGCTGTTAGGAGATGATGGAAAGCCATGGACAGGGTCCATCAGCCATCCAGGATCTCACAGCTGACCACATGGAGAAGCTATAGTACATTTTTAGAACACTCCAGCTACATTTCAGCTACAGTTTAGGTACGTTTTGGCTACAATATGGCTGCGTGGTCGCTCTACTTTGGGAGGCTTCTCATAGGTGCCCCGGATCTCACAGCTCAAAACCTGGACAAGCAGCAATGGAATGTTTAGTGCACTTCATCGTCATTTAGCTTCATATAATTTTAGCTACACTCAGTAGCTTAATTAACAAGTCAGCTAGCGATACATACGTTACATTTAGCAACATCTTAGCTACATGTTACCTTTATTTTGACTAACCTACATTTTGCTACACCCAGGCATGCGCCAATGGCTCCTGATGCAGTAAGCACAGTTGCCTGGGGCCTGGGCCACTGGCTGCAAGGGCTGAAAGAACAACGCTTGTGGCACTTCCGCTGCACACAGGTACCTCGGTCTTTGCAATACAATTATCAACACCCCCCCCCAGCCCCCCCCTCCTCAAGACGTGGTGCTCACCAGCTGGAGTGTAGTTAGTGCGTACCAGGCCACTCATGGGCTGATGGGAACCAAGCCTGGAAGCTTGGCCCAAAGCTGGTGGCCCTGTCAGCAGGGCTTGCTACACCAGGCCCTCACCGTGGTAGCCGGTAGGCCGTGATGCAGCTTAATCGGAGCTGATTCACCCAACATAGATGCCTACCTAAATGCCTACCTAAATGCCTAACAGGCAAAGTTGCACACCCATTCATCTTGTTATAGGCATGTACCGGATGGGTACCATTAAGTGGGCTCTCAGCCTCTCACTTACGAATATACATTATACTTAAGCATACCGTATGCAGGCTTACAAATTGATCTGATCTCATTTCATTACTTGGCACAAAAGCTTACATGACAATCCCTACATGCAATTCACACGTCCTACTTGATCTTAAATGCCGGAGGACAAGCCAGCCCTTATCCCTAGATGCAATCCACATCCGTCCTAAGTGGATCGTGCATGCCGGAGGACAAGCCTGCCTTATCCCAAATCAAGTCCTTTGCGCTAATTGACGGCCTGCCTCAGATACAGCCACCCTTGCGAGATGCAGAGCCTACCAACCACTCGAAGCTGCACACGTATATATCTCAAAGCTTGCGCCACGTGGTGGCCCTGCCTCCTAAAGCTTTCCACCACTCTGCTGCACACACATCTAAATCTGAATCTAAATCTAATATAAGTAAATCTGGAGGCTTACGCTGCGTGGTGGCTTTGACCCCCAACCCACCTGTGGCATCATATTCTTCGACACAAAAACATAGTCGATCCTCAGACCCTGCACATCAGCACATGGGGACATCAGCGGATGGCTTCTACAAAGCATAAACCTGATCCCAAATTCAAAAACAGAGCATGACCTGATCAGGGGTTCAAAAAACAGAGCATGACCTGATCAGGGGTTCAAAAACAGAGCACGGCCTGATCAGGGGTTCCAAAAACAGAGCATGACCTGATCAGGGGTTCAAAAACAGAGCATGACCTGATCAGGGGTTCCAAAAACAGAGCATGACCTGATCAGGGGTTCAAAAACAGAGCATGACCTGATCAGGGGTTCAAAAACAGAGCATGACCTGATCAGGGGTTCCAAAAACAGAGCATGACCTGATCAGGGGTTCAAAAACAGAGCATGACCTGATCAGGGGTTCAAAAACAGAGCACGGCCTGATCAGGGGTTCAAAAACAGAGCATGACCTGATCAGGGGTTCAAAAAACAGAGCACGACCTGATCAGGGGTTCAAAAAGCAGAGCATGACCTGGCCAGGGGTTCCAAAAACAGAGCATGACCTGATCAGGGGTTCAAAAACAGAGCATGACCTGATCAGGGGTTCCAAAAACAGAGCACGGCCTGGCCAGGGGTTCCAAAAACAGAGCATGACCTGATCAGGGGTTCAAAAACAGAGCATGACCTGATCAGGGGTTCAAAAACAGAGCATGACCTGATCAGGGGTTCAAAAACAGAGCATGACCTGATCAGGGGTTCAAAAAACAGAGCATGACCTGATCAGGGGTTCAAAAACAGAGCATGACCTGATCAGGGGTTCAAAAACAGAGCTTGACCTGATCAGGGGTTCAAAAAAACAGAGCATGACCTGATCAGGGGTTCAAAAACAGAGCATGACCTGATCAGGGGTTCAAAAACAGAGCATGACCTGATCAGGGGTTCCAAAAACAGAGCATGACCTGATCAGGGGTTCAAAAAACAGAGCATGACCTGATCAGGGGTTCAAAAACAGAGCACGGCCTGATCAGGGGTTCAAAAACAGAGCATGACCTGATCAGGGGTTCAAAAAACAGAGCACGGCCTGATCAGGGGTTCAAAAAGCAGAGCATGACCTGGCCAGGGGTTCCAAAAACAGAGCATGACCTGATCAGGGGTTCAAAAACAGAGCATGACCTGATCAGGGGTTCAAAAACAGAGCATGACCTGATCAGGGGTTCAAAAACAGAGCATGACCTGATCAGGGGTTCAAAAAACAGAGCATGACCTGATCAGGGGTTCAAAAACAGAGCATGACCTGATCAGGGGTTCTAAAACAGAGCATGACCTGATCAGGGGTTCAAAAACAGAGCATGACCTGATCAGGGGTTCCAAAAACAGAGCATGACCTGATCAGGGGTTCAAAAACAGAGCATGACCTGATCAGGGGTTCAAAAACAGAGCATGACCTGATCAGGGGTTCAAAAACAGAGCATGACCTGATCAGGGGTTCAAAAAACAGAGCATGACCTGATCAGGGGTTCAAAAACAGAGCACGGCCTGATCAGGGGTTCAAAAACAGAGCATGACCTGATCAGGGGTTCCAAAAACAGAGCATGACCTGATCAGGGGTTCAAAAAACAGAGCATGACCTGATCAGGGATTCAAAAACAGAGCATGACCTGATCAGGGGTTCCAAAAACAGAGCATGACCTGATCAGGGGTTCCAAAAACAGAGCAAGACCTGATCAGGGGTTCAAAAAACAGAGCATGACCTGATCAGGGGTTTAAAAAACAGAGCATGACCTGATCAGGGGTTCTAAAACAGAGCACGGCCTGATCAGGGGTTCAAAAAACAGAGCATGACCTGATCAGGGGTTCAAAAACAGAGCATGACCTGATCAGGGGTTCAAAAACAGAGCATGACCTGATCAGGGGTTCAAAAAACAGAGCACGGCCTGATCAGGGGTTCAAAAAGCAGAGCATGACCTGATCAGGGGTTCAAAAAACAGAGCATGACCTGATCAGGGGTTTCAAAAACAGAGCATGACCTGATCAGGGGTTCGATAAACAGAGCATGAGCTGATCAGGGGTTCAAAAAACAGAGCATGACCTGATCAGGGTTTCAAAAAAAGAGCATGACCTGATCAGGGGTTCAAAAAACAGATCACGACCTGATCAGGTGTTCAAAAACAGAGCATGACCTGATCAGGGGTTCAAAAACAGAGCATGACCTGATCAGGGGTTCAAAAACAGAGCATGACCTGATCAGGGGTTCAAAAACAGAGCACGGCCTGATCAGGAGTTCAAAAACAGAGCATGACCTGATCAGGGGTTCAAAAACAGAGCACGGCCTGATCAGGGGTTCAAAAACAGAGCATGACCTGATCAGGGGTTCAAAAACAGAGCATGACCTGATCAGGGGTTCAAAAACAGAGCATGACCTGATCTGGGGTTCAAAAACAGAGCATGACCTGATCAGGGGTTCAAAAACAGAGCATGACCTGATCAGGGGTTTCAAAAACAGAGCATGACCTGATCAGGGGTTCAAAAACAGAGCATGGCCTGATCAGGGGTTTCAAAAACAGAGCATGACCTGATCAGGGGTTCAAAAAACAGAGCACGGCCTGATCAGGGGTTCAAAAAACAGAGCATGACCTGATCAGGGGTTTCAAAAACAGAGCATGACCTGATCAGGGGTTCCAAAAACAGAGCATGACCTGATCAGGGGTTCAACAGAATACGAAACCTACTGGTAACAGCTCCCAATATTGCTCCTGTTCGAGCTGCAAGGCAAATAACTCTGTATATCTGCTGGTTATGTGCCCTGTGCATGGTACAGCCAGAGTTCCAGACAGCCTGCAACGACATAAATCTGTATGGTTCTATATGCCAGCCAACCCGCCAGTCAGCCAGTTAGCAACCACGCTCTACTTCACATACTTTTTGATAGCCAGTCAGCCAGCCAACGGCAACGCTCCAATTCACAAACTTGTTGATAGCTAGTCAGCCACCATGCCATACTTCACAAACTCACTTTGTTGGAACTGCGAGCGTCTGTCCGCTCCTCCCACCTGCAGATTGGGAAACCAGCGAGCCCTTTAAAAAGTGTGAACACAAATCCGTCCACACTGCTGGCCACTTTTAGACCCCCCGGCTGTCCTGGGCCGGCCGAAAGAAACCCTTGCCCGGCAAAAAACGGCTACTTGGCTGACCCCTGGCCCTTCTTTGCAGTGAGGGGAGCATCCATGACCAACTGGCAACAACGAGGTACAGGGGCGGCGTTGAGGAACTGGGTTGAGGCTTCAGGGTTTCACAAGGGGTCTCAACAATGGGCAGAGGGGACGGCATTGAGCAAAGGGCCATTGCTGTGTTTAAGGTTCAGTGGCGGAAATTTGAAATTAGAAGGCAGCAGCAATAGAGAGCAGTGGGGAACAATTAAGCAGAGCGCACCAATGTTTCTTTTAGTGGGCACCAGACCACCTGTAGGGGGCCGCGGGGCGGCCATCACTGGGCCAATTGGGACCACACCTTGACCTACCTATAGCCAGTGGCCCGAGCAGCAGGACTTGCTGCCCCAGGCCCCCACGGCCGTAGGCCGTGATGTAGCTGAATTGTAGCTGAATTGCGCTAAAGGAAAGACCGGAGCGCGCGCACTCCAAGCACTCACACTGTGAACTGATTCTCCGTGTCGGGGTGCAACGCTCGCCACACATCAACGTAATCAATGGAAAAGGCCTGTCGGACACATGGGCGGGAGGGGCATCGCCTGAGTGCGGCTCAAGCAGCTCAACAGCTTAGCATTGTCTACTTTTGTGGCAACAAGGCCAACCTTGCTCCACACCTCCTCATCTTCTACTGCCTGATGACGCCGAGCTGGTACGTTCAACATGGTAGCGTGCTTCACCAATGTCTTGCCATCCGTGCGACTGCCTACATTTGCGGCAACAGGGCCACCATTGGGAGACCACACCCTGAACTAGCATATGGACACAGTGGCATGTGGACACCCTGCAAACACATCGTACAGACACACCTCGGACACTTGACATTGTCAGCATGTCCGGCCATACGGGTGAACCAATGATAGTTTCCCCCTCCCTCCCCCCCCACGGACACCCGACAGCCACATTCTGTTCTAGCATGCGGACACAGTGACACAACCTGCACACACATCCTACAGACACACCTCAGACACCTTTTGGCCACACCCTGTCCTGGCATGCGGACAGTGGCACAAGCAGCATAGCTGGCTGCACTCGGTGTATCCGGCCTACGACCGGAATGTAGCTGACATGTAGCTGATTTGGTAAAAGAGGTTGGAGGCCGCAAAAAGGCCGGCAGCCTGAATGTGGCTGACATGGTAGCTCAGTCGATACAAAATCGAAGTCCATCGCTCACAGACAGAGCCTGGAGGCTGCTCCGCGGTATTTCGGCAGTGGTCGGTGGGACCTTATGAGTCACTTGAAACACAGACTTGGGAGGCGGGGGTGGTTTCGGATTTATATCCCCTGTCCTTTCCCGTCCAGATGAAAACCCACACCCAGCTTGCAACTCCTCCGAACCCTAAAACTTGTTCTCGTGGCTGATATTGCGCTAGGCGATTACCAGGTTCCTCATAGCCTGTGCGTGGTGTGCTCATCTAGCCCAGCCAGCGGTCAAAATGCTGTACGTTGACTCAGCCGCCCGTTTGCGATACCACTTAAGTGTGCTCATCTAGCCTTGCCGGCTGACCAAACGCTTTACATTGATTCAGCCGCCCGTGCACGTTATTTCTGTGGTGTGCTTATCTAGCCCTGCTAGCTGTCCAAATGCATTGACTCAGCCGCCCATGTGCGATACCACTTTCGTGAACTGATATAGACCCGAGAGCCAACCCAACGCCTCAGCTCGGAACGATTCTGTCTAGCCACCCTGACACCCCACCTGCATCAGCGCCAGCTCCTCGGCGCTGTACAGGTCGCCAAATGGGATGGCTGGGTGCACGTCCCTGGGGGTCATAGCCACATTGAAGTCCCCCACCAGAACCACCTGAGAGGAGCAGCCACCACAGGCACTCCCAAGGTCAGACGGCACTCCTTTTCCATCGCAAGAGGGCAGGCAAGGTCAAAGGCAGGCAAGGGCGGGCGGTGCTCTTCCTCAATCATAAGAAGTCAGGCAAGATCGAAGGCAAGCACGATCGAAGGCAGGCAAGGTCAAAGGCAGGCAAGGTCGTAGGCAGGCAAGGTCAAAGGCAGGCAAGGCCAAAGGCAGGCAAGGTCACATGCAGGCAAGGTCGAAGGCAGGCAAGGTCAAAGGCAGGCAAGGTCAAAGGCAGGCAAGGTCAAAGGCAGACAAGGTCGAAGGCAGGCAAGGTCAAAGGCAGGCAAGGTCGAAGGCAGGCAAGGTCAAAGGCAGGCAAGGTCAAAGGCAGGCAAGGTCAAAGGCAGGCAAGGTCAAAGGCAGGCAAGGTCAAAGGCAGGCAAGGTCACATGCAGGCAAGGTCGAAGGCAGGCAAGGTCAAAGGCAGGCAAGGTCGAAGGCAGGCAAGGTCAAAGGCAGGCAAGGTCAAAGGCAGGCAAGGTCAAAGGCAGGCAAGGTCAAAGGCAGGCAAGGTCAAAGGCAGGCAAGGTCAAAGGCAGGCAAGGTCAAAGGCAGGCAAGGTCAAAGGCAGGCAAGGTCAAAGGCAGGCAAGGTCGAAGGCAGGCAAGGTCAAAGGCAGGCAAGGTCAAAGGCAGGCAAGGTCAAAGGCAGGCAAGGTCGAAGGCAGGCAAGGTCAAAGGCAGGCAAGGTCAAAGGCAAGCAAGGTCGAAGGCAGGCAAGGTCATAGGCAGGCAAGGTCAAAGGCAGGCAAGGTCAAAGGCAGGCAAGGTCGAAGGCAGGCAAGGTCAAAGGCAGGCAAGGTCAAAGGCAGGCAAGGTCAAAGGCAGGCAAGGTCAAAGGCAGGCAAGGTCAAAGGCAGGCAAGGTCAAAGGCAGGCAAGGTCGAAGGCAGGCAAGGTCGAAGGCAGGCAAGGTCACATGCAGGCAAGGTCAAAGGCAGGGAAGGTCAAAGGCAGACAAGGTCAAGGGCAGGCAAGGTCAAAAGCAGGCAAGATCAAAGGCAGGCAAGGTCGAAGGCAGGCAAGGTCAAAGGCAGGCAAGGTCAAAGGCAGGCAAGGTCAAAGGCAGGCAAGGTCGAAGGCAGGCAAGGTCAAAGGCAGGCAAGGTCGAAGGCAGGCAAGGTCAAAGGCAGGCAAGGTCAAAGGCAGGCAGGTCAAAGGCAGGCAAGGTCAAAGGCAGGCAAGGTCAAAGGCAGGCAAGGTCACATGCAGGCAAGGTCAAAGGCAGGCAAGGTCAAAGGCAGGCAAGGTCAAGCAACGCTCTTCTTCCATCATAAGAAGGCAAGAAAGATCGAACTGCACCCCTCTTCCATCGCAAGAGGGCAGGTAAGATCAAGGGCACGGAAGGTAAATGGCGCTACTTCTTCATGACAAGAAGACAGGCAAGGTTGAAGGCAGGCAAGGTCGAGCGGTGCTCCATCTCAATGATAAGAATAATTAAACCAAATGGTATTTCAGGCATCTTGGATAGTTGGGAAGGAGCAAATTTGAATGAACATAAACAAAGCGCGCACCAGCCATTCTCTGTCACAGAACTTAATTATCCAAATTGGATCTGTACCATGTGGAGGGCAAGGGTTCAATGTTTGTAAACCCTGAACTGCATATGCGGGATCCGAGGCGTATAGGAGGCAAGGGTGTAGGGGCAAGGGCTCTAGAACCCCCAACCTAAACGAGATACGGAGGCTTGTAGGAGACAAGGGTATAGTGGTAAGGATTTCCTCAACCCTCAAGCAACGAGATACGGAGGCTTGTAGGAGACAAGGGTATAGTGGTAAGGATTTCCTCAACCCCCAACCTAAACGAGATACGGAGGCTTGTAGGAGACAAGGGTATAGTGGTAAGGATTTCCTCAACCCTCAAGCAACGAGATACGGAGGCTTGTAGGAGACAAGGGTATAGTGGTAAGGATTTCCTCAACCCCCAACCTAAACAAGATACGGAGGCTTGTAGGAGACAAGGGTATAGTGGTAAGGATTTCCTCAACCCTCAAGCAACGAGATACGGAGGCTTGTAGGAGACAAGGGTATAGTGGTAAGGATTTCCTCAACCCCCAACCTAAACGAGATACGGAGGCTTGTAGGAGGCAAGGGTATAGTGGTAAGGATTTCCTCAACCCTCAAGCAACGAGATACGGAGGCTTGTGGGAGACAAGGGTATAGTGGTAAGGATTTCCTCAACCCTCAAGCAACAAGATCCGGAGGCTTAGGGAGGCAAGGCTCCCGCAGCGCAGGCCCTGCCTGCATGGGTATACCTGTTTTACATCCCAACCCCATTTGTGTGCCACCTGTCCGCACCTTCCTCCCAGCTTCCTGAAATTCGTCGGCCTTCCTCTTCAACGCAGCCAGGAACTTGCACTTGAAGCCGCGGCGCTCTCCCACCGCCCCGGCGTTCGGCACGTACACATTGATCAACACGAAATCGACATGGTCCGTGATGACCACCCTGGTGCAGAGGACAGCATGTAAACAACTGGATTGAAAACAAACAAGCATGCTGGTAAAGAACCAGCACGAAGAGGGGGAAAACCTGTCCACTCTTCCACTCTTTATTTCAGGGTAGGATTCAGCAGGATCGTGGCCTACAGCCAGGCAATCCGTGATGACCAGCCTAGTGCAGCGGGCAGCCTGGAGCATTGGCATGAATAACCAGCACGAAGAGTGGAAATGGCAATCCATGGCTTCACTGTATATTCCAGGGTACGATTCAGCTGCATCATGGCCTACAGCCAGGCAGTCCGTAATGACAATCGCCATGCAGTGGAAAGGGAGGCGGCATGAATAACCAGCGTAAACAAATGGGGAATAACTGTCCAATTTTTGGGAATAACTGTCCAATTATTTCCCCTGTCTGTTTTAGGGTAAGATTCGACTGCATCATGGCCTACAGCCACTTAATCCATAATGACATCCCTGATGCTGTGGAAAGGGAGGCGGCAAGGACAATCGGCATGAAGACCCGTGCACATTAAAGCACGGTATACTTCATCAGTAGTCATCAGCGAGACATCAACCCGCCCAGTTTCCAGCCTGAAATATTATGCCGTACCGTAGATTCGAATAGCCTTCCCTCATGATTAACGTTCTTTGGGGGTGAGGGTTGTGTCTGAGGGCTGATTCAATCATCATTACTTGGGGTGAGCGACGGCAATCAGGCTTGTAGTACTGATTTGTGGCGAGTTTTGATGTGGAGGGAACGGATTAAAAATAAAATCTGCCCTGAGGGCAGCATGAAAAGAGTTTAAAATTAAAAACCGAGGGAAGGCAAATCAAATCTACGGTACCGTAAAATCGGATAGGGTCCGTGCACCCCTTTCGAGATAGATGCGCCGCGCAGGCAAAGATACCCTACTCCGCGCACGCGCAGCTGGAATGTTTTGTGATTCGGTGCCTGAAACACAACTCCACGCACACCCCACAAGAGTTGCTAATTAATATTATTCTATCGCGCATGTTATCCGCGCATCCCCAAAATAATTACTTAATAGCAGAGTCAAACCCGTTTTACAGTATGTGACATTTGATCCAAGCTTCAGATTGTGATTGCTGCAGGAGTTAGGATTGATGCAAATGTGTGCACTTGAAGCCTGAGTGCTTCAGGCTTGATGTCATGCAAATTGCCATAGTGGCAGGAGTCGGGAATGGTGCGCACTTGAGGCCTGAGTTATTGAGGCTTGAGCACTTAACGCTTGAGTCCAGTACTCAAGGCTTGATGCCATGCAATTGTGCAGATTGTGATTGTGGCAGGAGTCGGGATTAGTAGTATGGGGCACACTTGAGTCCTGAGTACTCAAGGCTTGATGTCATGCTAATTGTGATTGTGGCAGGAGTCGATATTGGTGCAATGGTGCGCACTTGAAAGCTTGAGCACTTGAGGCGTGATGTCATATAAATTCTCCAGCACACACCTGCCCTCTTGATCGATGTCGTCACTGCCATCCCCAAGGCAGTCTATGTGGGCTGCCACTGGTGAGCACGCCGGAAGGCAGGCCCATGTTGTCACACCTACAACAATGCAACGGGTGGATTACAAGGAGTGGATGTTTTTGAAGAGTAGGCGTAAAGCCAGCCACACTCAAGCCAGCACACAACCGTCCTGAGACAGTCCAACAGGAATGCGCAACACAGTGTGTGTTGAAAGTGATTCAGCTATAATTCAGCTACATCGCGGCCTAGGGCGGAGGGAGGGGCTGGAGCAGCAAGCCCTGATACCCGGGCCACTGTCTGTAAGCCAGTCGAGGTAGGCCCCCTCATCGGCCCAGTGGTGGCTGCCCGGCAGCCACCCAAAAGGTTGGCCTGGTGCAGAAATCAATCCTATTATGAGCGGCAGTTCTGATAGAGAACACCACAACATTTATATAATTATATAGATACCCCGGAGCCGTCCAAACGGCTAATATTGAGCAAAATAAAAGACAATTTAATACTTGAGAGCCAAGGAGATATCTTGCATAGCTGATAGCTTCCAATGCGGATGTGCATCTAAATGCTCTGTACCCAGAGTTCCCCAACCACTGCTGCCCTGGATTGAATTCCAGTGATTATGCCCCAGCATGACATGTTGCATTGGATTCCAACCCCAACCACTGCTGCCCTGGATTGAATTCCAGTGATTATGCCCCAGCATGACCTGTTGCGCCGGATTCCAACCCCAACCACTGCTGCCCTGGATTGAATTCCAGTGATTATGCCCCAGCATGACCTGTTGCACCGGATTCCAACCCCAACCACTGCTGCCCTGGATTGAATTCCAGTGATTATGCCCCAGCATGACCTGTTGCGCCGGATTCCAACCCCAACCACTGCTGCCCTGGATTGAATTCCAGTGATTATGCCCCAGCATGACATGTTGCGCCGGATTCCAACCCCAACCACTGCTGCCCTGGATTGAATTCCAGTGATTATGCCCCAGCATGACCTGTTGCGCCGGATTCCAACCCCAACCACTGCTGCCCTGGATTGATTTCCAGTGATTATGCCCCAGCATGACCTGTTGCGCCGGATTCCAACCCCAACCACTGCTGCCCTGGATTGATTTCCAGTGATTATGCCCCAGCAAGACCTGTTGCGTTGGATTCCAACCCCAACCACTGCTGCCCTGGATTGATTTCCAGTGATTATGCCCCAGCAAGACCTGTTGCGCCGGATTCCAACCCCAACCACTGCTGCCCTGGATTGAATTCCAGTGATTATGCCCCAGCATGACCTGTTGCGCCGGATTCCAACCCCAACCACTGCTGCCCTGGATTGAATTCCAGTGATTATGCCCCAGCATGACCTGTTGCGCCGGATTCCAACCCCAACCACTGCTGCCCTGGATTGAATTCCAGTGATTATGCCCCAGCAAGACCTGTTGCGTTGGATTCCAACCCCAACCACTGCTGCCCTGGATTGAATTCCAGTGATTTTGCCCCAGCATGACCTGTTGCGCCGGATTCCAACCCCAACCACTGCTGCCCTGGATTGAATTCCAGTGATTATGCCCCAGCATGACCTGTTGCGTTGGATTCCAACCCCAACCACTGCTGCCCTGGATTGAATTCCAGTGATTATGCCCCAGCAAGACCTGTTGCGTTGGATTCCAACCCCAACCACTGCTGCCCTGGATTGAATTCCAGTGATTTTGCCCCAGCATGACCTGTTGCGCCGGATTCCAACCCCAACCACTGCTGCCCTGGATTGAATTCCAGTGATTATGCCCCAGCATGACCTGTTGCGCCGGATTCCAACCCCAACCACTGCTGCCCTGGATTGAATTCCAGTGATTATGCCCCAGCATGACCTGTTGCGCTGGATTCCAACCCCAACCACTGCTGCCCTGGATTGAATTCCAGTGATTTTGCCCCAGCATGACCTGTTGCGCCGGATTCCAACCCCAACCACTGCTGCCCTGGATTGAATTCCAGTGATTATGCCCCAGCAAGACCTGTTGCGTTGGATTCCAACCCCAACCACTGCTGCCCTGGATTGAATTCCAGTGATTTTGCCCCAGCATGACCTGTTGCGCCGGATTCCAACCCCAACCACTGCTGCCCTGGATTGAATTCCAGTGATTATGCCCCAGCATGACCTGTTGCGCTGGATTCCAACCCCAACCACTGCTGCCCTGGATTGAATTCCAGTGATTATGCCCCAGCATGACCTGTTGCGCCGGATTCCAACCCCAACCACTGCTGCCCTGGATTGAATTCCAGTGATTTTGCCCCAGCATGACCTGTTGCGCCGGATTCCAACCCCAACCACTGCTGCCCTGGATTGAATTCCAGTGATTATGCCCCAGCATGACCTGTTGCGTTGGATTCCAACCCCAACCACTGCTGCCCTGGATTGAATTCCAGTGATTATGCCCCAGCAAGACCTGTTGCGTTGGATTCCAACCCCAACCACTGCTGCCCTGGATTGAATTCCAGTGATTATGCCCCAGCATGACCTGTTGCGTTGGATTCCAACCCCAACCACTGCTGCCCTGGATTGAATTCCAGTGATTTTGCCCCAGCATGACCTGTTGCGTTGGATTCCAACCCCAACCACTGCTGCCCTGGATTGAATTCCAGTGATTATGCCCCAGCAAGACCTGTTGCGTTGGATTCCAACCCCAACCACTGCTGCCCTGGATTGAATTCCAGTGATTATGCCCCAGCATGACCTGTTGCGTTGGATTCCAACCCCAACCACTGCTGCCCTGGATTGAATTCCAGTGATTATGCCCCAGCAAGACCTGTTGCGTTGGATTCCAACCCCAACCACTGCTGCCCTGGATTGAATTCCAGTGATTATGCCCCAGCATGACCTGTTGCGTTGGATTCCAACCCCAACCACTGCTGCCCTGGATTGAATTCCAGTGATTATGCCCCAGCATGACCTGTTGCGCCGGATTCCAACCCCAACCACTGCTGCCCTGGATTGAATTCCAGTGATTATGCCCCAGCATGACCTGTTGCGTTGGATTCCAACCCCAACCACTGCTGCCCTGGATTGAATTCCAGTGATTTTGCCCCAGCATGACCTGTTGCGTTGGATTCCAACCCCAACCACTGCTGCCCTGGATTGAATTCCAGTGATTATGCCCCAGCATGACCTGTTGCGCTGGATTCCAACCCCAACCACTGCTGCCCTGGATTGAATTCCAGTGATTATGCCCCAGCATGACCTGTTGCGCCGGATTCCAACCCCAACCACTGCTGCCCTGGATTGAATTCCAGTGATTATGCCCCAGCATGACCTGTTGCGCCGGATTCCAACCCCAACCACTGCTGCCCTGGATTGAATTCCAGTGATTATGCCCCAGCATGACCTGTTGCGTTGGATTCCAACCCCAACCACTGCTGCCCTGGATTGAATTCCAGTGATTATGCCCCAGCATGACCTGTTGCGCCGGATTCCAACCCCAACCACTGCTGCCCTGGATTGAATTCCAGTGATTATGCCCCAGCATGACCTGTTGCGCCGGATTCCAACCCCAACCACTGCTGCCCTGGATTGAATTCCAGTGATTTTGCCCCAGCATGACCTGTTGCGTTGGATTCCAACCCCAACCACTGCTGCCCTGGATTGAATTCCAGTGATTATGCCCCAGCATGACCTGTTGCGCTGGATTCCAACCCCAACCACTGCTGCCCTGGATTGAATTCCAGTGATTATGCCCCAGCATGACCTGTTGCGCCGGATTCCAACCCCAACCACTGCTGCCCTGGATTGAATTCCAGTGATTATGCCCCAGCATGACCTGTTGCGTTGGATTCCAACCCCAACCACTGCTGCCCTGGATTGAATTCCAGTGATTATGCCCCAGCATGACCTGTTGCGCTGGATTCTAGTCATGTTGCCCCGGCATGACCCCGCACCTGAGTAGCCCTTTCGTTTCCTGCAGCAGGGCAGAGTGGAACCTCATATGAGCAAGAGCAGGAGATGATTGATTTTTAAATACACGAGCAGGAGACGGCTCGGACCTCCCTCTCATCCTGGAAGCATAAGAGGCCCTGGTATGCCTTATTAAGTTACAAGCCCGCCAAACACAGGTCCTGGAGCAAATGCAGCTGGAGTAATTTAGGCAGAAAACAAATGGCACCTCGAACTTGTATCCTGGAAGCTTACAAGACGCTGCATTCAATGTTTCTTCTAGCCTGCACCAGACCGCCTTTGGGAGGCTGTCGGGCAGCTACCACTGGGCCAATGGGGGGAATGAACCATGGCCAGACTATGGCCGGCAGCCCAAGCAGCCGTGCATGCAGTACCAAGGCCCCCCCTCAGCTGGGGCCGTGATGTAGCTGAATTGTAGCTGAATTTTGCTACATAGCTGGAATGGCTGGAATGGCTGGAGTGGCTGGAATGTTTTATGACACAGCAAAACCGCCACAAAAAGTCCTGTGGCAAATATAGCAGAAAAATAGAGGCAAGCAAGTACCGTATACATTGAGACTTTTATTATGGACGCCCTAGTACAATTGGCACACACTCCTCCCCAAGAGGTCTACATTCGCAACAGCAGCTTGTCACCCATCTGGAATTTTCTTTATTCTAGCGCACTTCATCAACAATTCAGCTACATCATGGTCTCCGTCCAGGAAGCCATCGGGGAGCCGGTTGCTCCTGAGGGTGCTCCCCCCTGAAGGGAAATGGGCCCCCTGGCAGGAACAAGGCCTGCTGCTCAGGTCAGCGGTGTTAGGCCTTCCAAGGTTGGGTCCCTAATGGTGGTGCCACCCGGCGGTAGCCACCCGGCGGTGGCCTTGAAGGTGGTGCAGTAGCGCAACAGTAGCGCCTGCTAAGAACGCATAAGAAGGCAACAGAATCTTGTCCCGCACCTGGAGAAGGCCCAAAACGATTCCCAGCCCACGGGACAGGCTATGTCCTTGCTGACCTTGTCCTCCTGGATCTTGGATTCCTGAGAATTCATGAGGTTCAGATGCTCCTAGATTCCCAAGCAGGAGGAGATTGAGAAGCACTAATTTCCAGTGCATGCCCTAGTCCTAGTTTGACACTCATGTCACATGTTTCCAGGTGCAAGCCGCAGTCCCAGTTCCAGCTGCCTGCCCTAGTTTCCAAAAGCATGTCGCAGTGAATAATGGATGAAGCAAAAGCATTATGGACCGACCACAACATTATATCCACCACGCAGCCAAGATAATTTGATTCACAGTGGATTGCTTTTGACAGGCTGCAGGGCAGCTATTACTGGGTCATGGGGACCAAACCTGGACCAGGCTAAGCTGGTAGCCCGAGCAGCATGGCATGCTGAACCAGGACCACACAGCCGCAGGCTGTGTAGCTGGATTGTAGGTGAAACTGTCTATCATATAGATGCAGTGCATGCAACACATATGACTCAAGGTTTCCAGTGATGCATGGGCAAGACAAAACCTGTGTACCTGAAGACAAGCGATATCCGAGTGTTGTCTCAAGAATCCAGACAGGCTTCCATAAGTTGCCGCGAGATTGATGTTGGGTACAGTGCATGCGATACCGTTCACGTTCCAAATTAGAAGACGCATTCCAACTACCGGTAGATCAGTGAAAGCAGCTGCTCAACGCATGCTTAACTTGTCATGCAGTGTTCGAAGGACAGTAGCCGCGAAACGCCGGTTCAATGACGATCTGTGAAGCGTTCTTGAATGATTAGCGATGCAACGGAAAAACCAGGGTAAAACCCAGGTAAAACCATAATGTCGTTAGGGCCGAGCTCGAGGGGCACTTTTCCCCGGGCAGCAGCAAGGCAGCAAATAGCTCGAAATACTTGACAGTGATTCGTCCACTAGCAGCTCTCGAAGAATCTCGACCGTGAGTGATTTCATATTTCCTTGGACAGGTCGTCGGTCAAGGCAGGGCCACTTCGCTTTCTGGCGCTTTCTGGCCGTTGGAGTCTGGACCTAGCTACCTCATGTCGAACTGTCGACACTCGACAGCCACCAACGCAACCCGAGCTGTCATACAGGGGGCAATGTCACCGGGTTCGAAGTCGTGCGTCAGCAGCATAACCAGTTGATACGGTGTGAGGTATTAATCGCATACGGTGACGGTGGACTGGCTGGCTGGGGGGACGCTTCGATAGATTGACCAGCTAGCGCTGCATCCCACGCCAGATCGGCAGATCCGGCATCTAATTGTTTGGCTATGTTTGTGTTCACATCCAATTTATATGAATTATCCAAACAACATTTTCAACTCGTATCATCCTAGCAGTCCTTCGGGGTGATATTTCAATTTTGTTCCTCTCACATTCGTTTCTCCTTTCTTTAATTCTGACTTGTTCCGTCAGGGCTAGATTCTAGTGCGACTGAGGGGCATGTAGGGGAATCATCGGACTTCCTTTCCTCTTGTGGATTTTTTTACCATTTCCTTTGTTTTAATAGTTTTACGTCTTCTCCTTTTCTACCTTTTCCCTCAGACTGCCCTCAGTTTTATTTTCAACCATCCACACGGCCGAGCCTGATGGGGCTAGGCCCAGATAACCCAGAGGTGTAATGTAATTGACTGGCCAACATCACGACCAGGCACTGACATGACACTCCTAGTAAACGTAACATTGCTTACATTGCTACCAGTCCACAGTGTACCACTCCTACCAGTCCACAGTGTACCACTCCTACCAGTCCACAGTGTAGCACTCCTACCAGTCAACAGTGTAGCAATCCTACCAGTCCGCATTGTAGCACTCCTACCAGTCCACATTGTAGCACTGCTACCAACACTCCTGCCGCCCATATGTAGGAGCCTTTTCGTAGCATTGCTACATATCATGAGATATGTAGGACATCTGTAGCAAGCATGCAATCGCACTGCTACTAGATAGTAGCATTACTACATTCTGTAGGACTTCCTACATATCCTCCTACAAAATGGGTCCCCATGCCAAATTAAAGCTGTAGGAGACGTGTAGCACTACTAAAGTATTATTACAATTTACAAGGGGGGTCACAAACTCACAATTCATAGTTATGTCGTGTCAGTGTAGTTTTCTTGTAAAAAAGTGCTTGGCTGTTTCATGGTTTTAACTTCGATAGTAATTGCAGTGTTTAGTTGTCACGAATCTTAAGTTCCTAAAGGACTTGACACCAATTATATAATGAAAACCTGGAATGTGCTTGGCATGGGTTGCACAGCGCTGCTCTGATGGGCGATTTTAGGCCTGTCTAAAACAGCTTGTATACTTATCAGGTTGTCACCCAGCAGCTGGGCCGTTTGAAGCCAAGTACCGTTATTGAGTCTTGCGGTTGCTCCAAGCCAGCATTACGAGATATGAAATTAAGTTAACAAAACAGTGGCCGAGTAGCTCTTGTAGCCAGTCACCGATAGAAAGTAGTTTAGATCAAACATAATTTTATATTGCCTGACACGATTTGCATGAATTATGAGCGGCCTTTGTCATAAGACCCCTCTGGTGAAAACTGACAATTCACTCGGCGTCCTCTACGTCCAAGTGGATCTCCAAGATAAATAATTAAAACATTCCAGAGGGGGAAAAAGGTGGGGAGACAGCATACCACATGACAAATGACACTTACATATCAACTGGCAGTACAAGCTGATATGCAATCGATGCAAGCTGGCCAGATACCTGCCTCTCTGCCAGCCAGGCTTTAGATTTCATAGATGTGGGGCGTACATTGCTGGCTGACCTCCACTAGCTCGTTAAACGGTTTAAGCAACTGTCGGATCCCGGCCAGCTGGCAGTTGGCACACTTCCTTTTGTTGCTGTATTTGTGTGTGACCTTGAAAGTGTGAGTGGGGGTGATCTGCCAGTGTGTGAACAATTAACTGACTTAAGGCATGTTCATTTTTGTTGGGTCACAAGGCCAATGCTTCACTCTTTCAGGGCCGGATGGGGGGCTCACATGTTGGACCGATTCATGACGTTACACCTCTGGGCCCTGCTTAAAAAAAGCTCGGCCACGTAAGCAAACAAAACACCAGCTAGGAAACGAAAGGGAGAAGGCAGAAGAGGAAGGAATGGAAAGCAAGTTCACCCACCAAACAGCAAGAACAACAACAAAAAGGTCAGACAAACCATATACCCTGCCCCTGATGAGTCTAGCCTTCAAAAAGCTAAATTAAAAGTTCCACAAAAACCCAAAACCTCCCACGGCACCCCTGTCTGCGGGCTTTCCTTTTTCCTCTCGTTGGGAGGAAAAGGAAAGGAACCAAAGGCAAGATGAAAGACAGAGACGAGCACAACGGACAAAGAAACCCCTCCCCTTAGAACACAGAAAGGCGGACCAAAGGATCCCCGCCCCTAAAAGCAAAAGAGAGACAAGAAGGGAAAGAGCCAGTCCCCAAGAAGGCAAACAATTACAGCAAACTAGCCCTCAAAAAGTCTACCACGTCCTCAACAAAAAGCCAAAGCCTCCCCCCATGTCTGCCCTGGTTCAACTGCTGGAAGTCCGTGGCACCCTCCGGGGGACCTGCCCAAACTCTCGCCCTCAGCCTCTCCTTCACGCTAGGGCACTGACAGCACACATGCAGCGCATCCTCCATTCCTCCACATGCTGGACGTGTCCCTCAGCCCAGCACCGTTGGCAGTAGCGTGTGTCACGCTGATGATTGCTGCACCTTCCTCTATTATCAGCTGTGCTGACCGCTCCGAGTCGCAGCCTGAAAGTAGCCCTTTTGCTAGTGTGGCTCCAGCCGGTGAAATTCAAACTTTGCCAGCCTGGAGGCAACATGGGGGCACTGCTTTTGGGGATGTAGGGGCGGTCCCAGATCTCGATGCAAATTGGACCATTTTACAAGCCACGAAATATGTAAGCGGCCTGTGCTATAACCAGATGATTGCACAAAATATATTTAGAATCCAATGGCAGGAAGTCCAGCAAAACCTCATGGACTGTGCGGTACATTTGAAATGTACCGATCATGTCTTGGACTCTAAATTTTTATTTGGGAGGGGCATCCAACATTTTATTTGTGCAATCGATAGCCAACATCAGGGGCCCTTTATAAAATTAAAGACAATGATGTTGCAAGGCCCATCGGAGGAAAAGCTGTGTTTGAAACCCTACACCATTTCAAATTTGAAAACCTGGCAATCAGAAATGCCCCCAAGCCAATAGATTCAACTCAAGTGACATCAAAACCTTATCTTCACATCTGCACTGCAATGGATGCTTAAGAATTAGAATATACGGATGAACCTGATGAGCCTGGTCATCTGAATGAGCTGGAGCAGCAGTAGCAACAACAGTGGCAGCAACAGCCGGAGGCAAAGCAGCAACCAGAGCACACGCGGGAAATTGAGGTGCTGCAGCAGTAGCTGCAGGGGGGACTGTGTCCGGAGAGTCAGCTGCTGTTTTAGCGGCTGCTGCATGAGTTGCATTAGCCGGAGCAGGAAAAACCACAACAACAGCAACAAGAGCTGGAGCAGCAGCAGCAAGAGCAGCATGAACAGAAAAAGCATCAGCAGCTTTACCACAGTAACAACAACAGCAGCGACAGCCTTGCTTCTATATCAGCTAGTGCGATCCCCAGGTCATGCCCCTCGAGAAGCTCGCTGAGTTTGCGCTTTTGCACGCAGCCAAGGATCCGCAGTTAAACTGCGTCACGCAGGCAATTATCTCCGAAGATCAGGAGCCTGGGCAGCACGAGACTGCGATAGTCAAGCTACACCTGAATGCAGCTGCGGTTCTAACGTATGCAACAAGATTATCAAAAGCAACACCAGAGGGGTAGCATGAGCAGCAACAACAACAGTAGCAACAAAAGCAGCAGCAGCAGCAGGAATAGCAGCAGCATTAGCCGGAGAAAAAGCAGCAGCCAGAACATACAAGGAATATTGAGGTGCTACAAGTACAGCCGCAGGGGGGACTGGCTCCGGACATGCGGCTGTTGCTTCACAGGCTACCGCACGAGCTTAAGCATCAGCAACGATAGCAGAAGCTTCCAAACTTCCGTTGAAGCGATGAAGCTGCATGACGCAGCTATGCATGCTTGCGCGCGTATCTATTAGCAGTAGCTAGGCAGCAGCTGCCACGGGACTTCGATGGGTCAAGCTACACCTCGAGGAGGCCACCTTGCTACCGGTCGTCCTCGCCAGGGGATAGAACATGACAGTTGCCATGCAGCTGCACTGTTGCATCCCATGCTGGGCAATCCGGTCAGGCAATCAGGTGAACTGTTGCATCTGCTGTGCAAGCTGGCCATGCGTCATGCTGCGCCATGCATGATATCCTCAGGCAGGTGCTAGAGGAAATGGCAGGGCGATAAATGCAGTCACTGCATCTAGCAGATTATCTCCCTTGTTAATTACCTCGGTGACCTCCATTTGTTTGCCATGGGGCTCATTAATCTAGAGGGCTGCTCCTTCGGCCAGCAACGCCCTCTGGCTGTGTTGGGTCAACTGGTAGGCCCGCTTGAAGACGCAAGCACCCGCTGCCACTTATCACACGCTAGAACATTACACACGTTTCTAAAGTTTTGAATTCCGAGTGGTGGAAGTTGCGGACATAAAGTTCTGCGACCTGACGTCCTGGCACAGGCCAGCTGTCCGTGAATCAGCTATCACTCGCATAACTGAGTTGGTAGAGCGAAATAGTATGGTATAATGTTAGGCTACGAACTGGCAAACGAGGCCTCAAGGTCGTATGACAGCCAAGCTCGGACGTGCCATATTGAGGGCACCAAATCGAGCTTCGCCTGGCTCAAACCTGGCTCAGGCAAGCTTTACATAATAGTATTTTTCATTTCCTGGCTTCCAATTTTAAAATTGCAAGCTTTGACAAAATTTCCCGCCCCGGAATCGCTGGTTGGCCCCCCGTGCTACAACCCACCCACCCACCGCCTCCGGAACCCATTGAAATTCAAATATCTCAGTCAAAACTCACAATTACTGGGCATGTAAGGAGTGTTTTTATTATCAGCTCGTCAAGGCGCTTCTACTGGTATTTTAAATTTGTTAGGTGATGACCATTCATGCCAACAGTCCATTTGTTACTGGGCTCAGCCAAGCTACTGAGTACCGACCTATGCCCGCTAGCGATCACAATTCATACCAACAGTCAATTTGGGTACTTAGCTCAGCCAAGCTATTGACTACCAACTATTTCTAGCGATCACATGTTTCCAGAAGGCAGATGGCCTGGATGGCGGTGGCAATGCAATGGCATCAGCCTTCATCTTGGCCATGAGCTCCCTCACAGCCTTCTTCCTCTCCCTCAGCGGAACCTCTTTGCCCACTACTCCCTCCAATTCCTCCACCGTCACCGCGTAGCTTGCCACATCTGCCTCCGCCAGCTGCTGATCGGGATGGGCTGAGCAAACCTGAGCGTTCTCTGCCGCTTCGAATCGCGGGGTATCGCGGAAGCTACCATGCACTCCCTCCCATTCTGGTGGCGTCTGACGTTTGCAGGGTCAGCGGATTTGAGGACCTTGCCACAACGACCACAAGTGATAGATTCATTCATGATCCACCAGACCAACACTACCATGTGCGGCGTATAATTCAGCTCTTTCTAAGGCTGACTCAGCTGGTTTCGGGGTGTGTCCAATGGGGCCAAACTCTTAGTGTGGGGGGACAGGGGTCATGTGGTGATTCAATCAACATTTTAGGAAGTAAATGGACTCATGCTGGCAAGATGAACACAGAGGTGCCGCTGCCAGCCTCAACAGACCTCCAGAAAAAAATATACGAAGTTTGAAAAATAAAACCAAATATTGGATTTTTAGGGAGACCCCCCCCCTCACTCTGCCCCCCATATCTCCCACCCCCCTGGGCCAAAAAATATTTAAAAACAGCTATGGAACGCTCTCGTTAAGCTCTACAAAAAGGAGAATGGGGTCGATTTTTTTGTTTTGTTTTTGTTTTGCCCCCCCCCCGCCCTCTAGCTATGTAAAGCACGCTACCACCAGAATTCCACCCTCGGAATGGTGGTCTCGGAGTAAGGGCCTCGAATGCTGTTGATGGCGCGTCAGCAAGGTAATACCGGTAACCCTATCACAATGCGCAAGAGGTTGGCATGACACAAAATGTTGGAATGGTTACTTGGTAAGAGGTCGGGCACACTGCGTTACGTCTGGGGTTGCGTCAGGAAAAAGTGTTAACGTGACGCCGGTCACACCGGCCCAAACGCGAAACGCAACGTGTCCAAACGCGAAACCGATGCAGACGCGGAGGGGGGGCGGGGGGATGACGTTTCGCGTTTGAGATTTTTCATCGATTCCAGCTCACGCTTGATCGTAAGCTGCAAATTAACAAGACATATGTTACAATCTAAGGAAATGTCAGCCCCGAGCCGCTAGGAGTCGGAATTCGCATGTCGTGCCCTGACGTCGCCTTGCCCTGGCGTCTTGCCCAAACGCAGTGTGACCAGTTTCGCGTCAGATCAGACGCGAAATCCAGACGCGACCCCAACGCTACTGCCAAACGCAACCTCAAACGTAACGCAGTCTGACCGACCTCTGAGGTGAGGAAACTTGAGCGTCAAGATATGGATAGGTCATCAGGCTCGAAATTCATATGATCAGGACCTGTTTTTTATTGAAACCACACGAGCAATCAAATGTAAGGCATGCATGGAAGCGCATGTGACATGTCACGATTACTCATTCCTCGACTCATTATGTTTCTCCGTCCCATCCGATCTCGATCAACATGTCCAGTTCGTTCAACCTGGTCCTTCCGGGGTAAAATCATTTATGTGTTAGCGTCAGCACTGTATGAACAGGTCTTGCCACCACTCCTCGCCGCAACCCATCCAAGGCATCCAAGGCATCTGGCTCCGAAGTTTCGAAGTCCAACCCGTACCACGACCGGGGACCACGACCAGAGACCACGACCCCTGCCTCGCCCTCGCCATCATCGATTTGGGTCCTCCTATGACGGCATGGAGTTGCAATACCCTCGCACCCCATACAGTCATACATATGAAAACGCATCATTCTGAGATGCGATAAGCTACATTGACTCACATAAACCGGACCTGTCAAACCGTAGCCGGCCAGATATATATTGTAGGCAATCAGCACGTTTCAGGGCCCGCATACGCACCGTTACAAACATCGGCAACGCCCGGATGCGCAACTCCTACCTGCACGCTGCAGCTCGCTCAGCTCGATGATGCACAGGGAGCTCGCGCGTTGGCGCAAGCGCAGAATTTCGGAGCAGGAGGCCGAAGCAGCTGCGGCCAAGGCCAAGGCCGAGGGTAGGCCGCTCCTGACTGGCCCTCCGCCGCACGTATTCGAAGAGAATCCCATCCTGCTGCAACCGGCAGACCCGCCATGCGAGGCATCGGTCGAGCCTGAGACCTACAGGAACCGTAAGCCAGTGGTGTTCCAGAGCCGCAATCTGCTCGCAAGGGCCTCGACAAGCAGCTTCAGAGAGGAAAAGGCGCCCAGGTAGTAGGGTGGGCAGAAGCCTTGGAGTGAGGGGCGGGCAGCCAGAGGGCGGGAGAGTGGCACGCTCACGCTTGCAAGGATGGCGCAGAAATTCCACGCGACGGCGCCTGTTCTTTGCATGGCCCTTTGCATGGCGGTTTGCATGGCCGCCCGTCCCTCGCGTCAATGGAAAATGACATGAGCTGCATGGGCCTGACATGGCGCTTTGCATGGCTATTGTTGTTGCAAAGTTAACACAACTATCCAAAGTCTTTTCCGAAGGGTCCAGGCAGAGAGAACCTGGGGAAACCAGCAATAACATGAATCTGAACAGAACCTGGCAGACCTGTGCCTCTTTGGTACTGAAATAGAACGAGGTGCATGCGCATAAGATGCTGATGCAGCTTCCCCATGAACCTCATGCGAGGCATTGACACCTGCATGAGCCATGAGCTAAGACAGCTGCATGGGATCAGGATTTGAACGAATGGGCCGACGAGTCGCTCAAGGAGTAGATCACACACACAGGCTAGGTACAGCACTTTATTCAAGCGCGCACCAGGCCGCCTTTGGTAGGCAGCTGGGTAGCTACCATATGGCCAATGGGGACTGCACCTTCAAGGCCAGGGGCCCGAGCAGCAGAGCATGCTGCAACAGTTCTTCCCAGCCCTAGGTTTTTTTGTTGAATTGCATCTGAAGCACTCAAAAAAACCTAGTAGTGGCAACCGGGCGCTGGTGACGCAGTGGCCTAGTAGTGGCCTACCGGTCGCTAGTGGCCCAGTGGCCCAGGAGTGGCCTACCGGGCGCTAGTGGCCCAGGGGCCCAGGGGTGGCCTATCGGGTGCTTGTGGCCCAGTGGCCCAGTGGCCCAGTGGCCTAGTAGTGGCCTACCGGTCGCTAGTGGCCCAGTGGCCGAGGAGTGGCCTACCGGTCGCTAGTGGCCCAGTGGCCGAGGAGTGGCCTACCGGTCGCTAGTGGCCCAGTGGCCGAGGAGTGGCCTACCGGTCGCTCGTGGCCCAGTGGCCGAGGAGTGGCCTACTGGTTGCTACAGCAATTGCTAGAGGGGAGCCTTGGCAGCTTCCTTAATCCACACCTCAGGACGCATTGTAAACTATTCACTTATTTCAGCGCTGGCTAGCCCTGGGAACTGATCCCTAACTGATCCCTAACTGAACCCTAACCGAGTCGTAACTGATCCATAGCTGATCTCTAACGTAACCCTCTATCATTCCTTCCTCTTTTACAACTCTGTAGAGTTAAACGCATTAAGCCTGGGCTGCATGTCTGTAACACTTATAGAGTGCGCGATAAAACACCTTTATGAGGCTGCCCCATAGCCACCCCTTCATCCCACCGTCACCAAACCGGAGACAGCGTGCTCCCGAGGACCCAAGCCGCAGGTCTGGCTGCACCTCACGACCCTGGAGGTAGCTGACTTGAAGCTGATGCGAGCTGAATTAAACAGCGTAGCACGCCCCCCCCCCCGTCCTGTGGCACGCAGACCCAGTACAACTGGAGGTAGCTGTTGGTCCTTGGTCCCCATCCCACCCTCCCTTCTCGCCCTCCTGTGACACGCAGACCAAGTACAACTGGTGACAGCGGCAGGTCCTCGGTCCCCACCCCCCCTCCCATCTCGCCATCCTGTGACACGCAGACCAAGCACAACTGGTGGCAGCGGTTGTTGCTCGCCCCCCTCCCCCCCCCTCCCATCCCGCCCTCCTTTGACACGCAGACCCAGCACAACTGGAGGCAGCGGCAGGTCCTCGGTCCCCATCCCCAGCCTGCACACCGTGGTTATGTCCAGCTCAACGCACCTGCTACGACGGGCCATGGGAACAATCGAGGCCCTGCACCTTCAGGTGAGGGAAGGTACTGGGGCTTGTGGCTCTCCGGCATGGTTACTGGCTTGATGAACGGCACCTGCAGGTGTGGGAAGGTACTGGGGCTTGTGGCTCTCTGGCGGTGTCAAAGGCTCGTGATAGGCACCGGCTCGTGTTGAAAGGCAAAGGAGCTCGTGGATCTCTGGCGGGGTCAAAGGGCGCGTGATAGGCTCCGGCTCTTGTGAGAGAAGGCAGTGGGGCTTGTGGCTTTCTTGCAAGGTTTAGGGATTGCTGAATGGCAAAGGAGCTTGTGGCTCTCTGGCGGGGCTAACGGGTTGATGAAATAAATCAGAGTTTGTGTCTCTCTGCGGTCGAAGGTTTAGAGAGGCATGGAATGGTCACTGGGGCCAGGGTGTAGGGGTTTAAAGTACGAGGCTCTGGAGTGATCCTGTATCATCAAGTGATGAAAAGTACCGGCTCTTGTGGCTCTCTGAATTCAAGATTTAAGAGACACATAGAATGTGCTGGGGGGCTGGGGTGAGGGTTTTTTCAATATGAGGATCTGGAGTGATCCTGAATCAACGAGTGATGTAAGGCACCGGCTCTAGTGGCTCTCTGAGATCGAGGGTCAAGAGACGCAAGTAATACGCTTGGGGGGCGGGTTGTAAGGTTTGACAGTATGTGGCTCAGGACCGGCCCTGCACCAGCAGATAAATCAAGGCACAGGAGCTTGTGGCCTTCTTTCATGAAAGGTTAAAACAGGCACAGGAGATTGTGGCTCCCTAGGTTTTAAGGTTAGAAGAGACAAATACATTAAGTGATGTACTTGGGGTTTGGGGTGTAGAGTTTGAGACCCAGGAGTGAAGTGTGTGAGTATATATCTGATGGTTTACCGACTTGGCGTGGCCTACATCGTTTGATGGGGTCCTGTGACTTGTGTTTGCATTGGCGCACAGCTTCTTACCAATGCAAACACGAGTTCTACCTGACTCGTGAAGGGCCTTTCAATACCTTCTCTAGGAGCTGCCATGAAGCTGCCTGTCGCTGCTCCTGCCCCCCCCCTTGCTTCCACCTCCTCCCCCCCTCAGAACACACCACCCCTTATGACCTGCTCTAGGAGCTGCCATGAAGCTGCCTGTCGCTGCTCCTGCCCCCCCCATTGCATCCACCTCCTACCCCCCTCAGAACACCCCACCCCTTATGACCTGCTCTAGGAGCTGCCATGAAGCTGCCTGTCGCTGCTCCTGCCCCCCCCTCTTGCATCCACCTCCTACCCCCTTAGAACACCCCACCCCTTATGACCTGCTCTAGGAGCTGCCATGAAGCTGCGTGTCGCTGCTCCTGCCCCCCCCATTGCATCCACCTCCTCCCCCCCTCAGAACACCCCACCCCTTATGACCTGCTCTAGGAGCTGCCATGAAGCTGCCTGTCGCTGCTCCTGCCCCCCCCTCTTGCTTCCACCTCCTCCCCCCCTCAGAACACACCACCCCTTATGACGTGCTTTAGGAGCTGCCATGAAGCTACCCACCCTTCCTCCCCCTCCTCCCCCCGCAGAACGCCCCGCCTGTCATAGCCTGCTCTAGGAGCTGCCATAAAGCTGCCCGCCCCCCCCCCCCCCCTCTCCTGTCCCCTCAGAGCACCCGCCTGTCATAACCTGCTCTAGGAGCTGCCATAAAGCTGCCCCCCCCCTCTCCTCCCCCCTCAGAGCACCCCGCCCGTCATGACCGGCGTGGAGTGCCTTCCGCAAGCAGTGAAGCGGGACAAGGAGGGGATGAGGCGGCTGAGCCTGCCGCTGTACCACAGCCTGCAGCAAGCCTTGGAATCGGCACCGGACCCTCACAGTAGCGGCAGCCCGCCACGCGCCGTGGCGAGGCAAGGCTCGATTTCGAATTCAAAACAGCTTCAAGGGGCGACCAATCTGGTAGGTGGGAGCTGCTCACCTGGGCATGCTGTACAGCAGTACCACAGTACCGCGGTACCGCTACGCCTGTACCTACCTGGGTCCTAGGGGGGGGGAACTAATCAGAAGGTTCCATCCAGATGTTGAGTCTGCTGTTCACTTAGGGCTGCCCCCCCGATTTGCTGTTTTTGCTGTTGTACAGACGTACCGCTGTTCCTCGGCCTACATGGGTCTCAGGCCAATGCGACTGATCAGGAGGTCACATCCAGATGTTTGACCCTTGCCGAACGCACAGTCTGGATTTGTATCCTTTCCGTGAATGTTCTTTGCTCTTCAGATGTTTGCAGTAGGATGGGTGCTGGCAGTTGCCCTCCCACCCCCTGTTTCATGCCCTAAACTCTAAACCCTAACCCTAAACCAACACCATAACCCCCTGTTTCATGCAGGTTTTAGGGTTTAAATCCTTAACCCTACCCCTAACCCTAAACCCCTGTTTCATGCAGGGTTAATGTTTGTAAACCCTACCCCTAAACCCTAAACCCCTGTTTCATGCAGGATTTATGTTTGTAAACCCTAACCCTAACCCCTGTTTCATGCAGGGTTTATGTTTGTAAACCCTAAACCCTAAACCCCTGTTTCATGCAGGGTTTATGTTAGTAAACCCTAACCCTAGACCCTAAACCCCTGTTTTATGCAGGGTTTATGTTTGTAAACCCGAAACCCCTGTTTCATGCAGGTTACTGGCTGGGAAGATGACCTCCCCAACGTTACGCCGCTGCGTCAGTCCTCAGAGGGATTCCTGCAGAGGCTGGTGGGTCGAGGGTTGAGGGTTCGGCAGGGGATAACTGTGTTTAGGGTTTATGATTTGGCGCATGCTGCTGGTGGGGCAGCTGATGCTGCTGGTGGTTGAGAAGTGGCGCACGTAGCAGTATTGCACACGCCTTCAGTTGCTGCGCTGGATGCACCTCGCTGGAACAAGCTTGTTGTATTACAGGTACAGGGCATGTCTGGGCATGAGGCATTGGGCAATCAGTAACCCCAGCAGCACCTTGCCAAGCATGGAAGCCAGCCAGCCAGCCCTGCATGCCAGCCCTGCCCGCCTTGAACCGCCCGGCCTTGACCTGCCCACCCACCCTGTCCCGCCTCGCCTACCCTGCCCCTGCCCCTGACCCGCCCGCTAATTTTTGAACAGCTCCGAATACCGGTAGATCGAATTCACATTTTGTTTTCATTATGTTTACAGCGCACGCCCAACAGCGAGACCTCCCTGAAGCGGCAAGCGGCCATGCATCGGGGCTCCAGGGAGCCTCCGAGGCCCTTCACCTCTGGGGGCTTGCCAGTCGCCACATCGGCGTACTTGCTAACTTCAGGTGCGGGCTCGGGGAAGGTGTGGGGGGGAGGGGGAGTGTGGACAGGTATATGTACAACATAGAATTTTTGCGCGCATGTGGCATGAGAGGAGGGGGAATCCCGTACACTCCAACATCCTGAGCCCTTGAACAGTCCAAGCGATGCCAAGAATGTACCAGCTTGTAGGATTTTTAAATGCAGGGGGTTCAATGCCCCCCCCCCCCCCTTCTTCTGGCCATCCCCCGCTCCTTTCTTTTCTTGACCCCTTTCTTTTCTCCTCCCCTTTTCTTGACCCCTTTCTTTTCTCCTCCCCTTTTCTTGACCCCTTTCTTTTCTCCTCCCCTCTCCTTGTTGCCTTCCCCTCTGCCTCACCCCATGGCATGCTGATTTCATTGAGAGTAAACAGTTTCCACTTGGCCTCATATTTTATAACCCCCCCACATTATTTCCAGGTATTTCCAGGTATTTCCAGGTATTTCCAGGTATTTCCAGATTTGTTTTCTCCCTGCCCAAGTTCTTGAAATCCAGGCATTTTCTGGTTGCCCCTCATCGTCCGATGTGATCAACACAGGGTTCAAAATCCTTGCCGCCACAGTGGCCTGAAATTCCCGAATTTTTCGACTTCCTCTCCCCTGTATCTGACCATATGATATGTTGGACCCCTCTCTCAGTATCCGACATTTTCAACATGGAGTTTCAGATATTTCCGGAAATGCCGTCCCTCCCCCCCTCAGTTTCTTAAAAATCCCTTTCTTTTCTGCCCCCCCTCTCCCAGAGTCCACGCAGGATGACAATGCTAGAACTATTGATATTTCTCAATTGTTGCAACGCCCCCACACATTTCTGTCAGTTCCCCATTACTTTTCGTCCGCCGTCTCACATTCCTCAACATGTCCCACGTGGAATCATAGCAAGTCCCATCCATATTTCTGTCAGTCCCCCATTATTGTCTGCCCCCCTCCCTCTTAGATTCAGACGTGTTCCACATGGAATTAAAACAAGTTCCCTCCATATACCCGTAATTTTCCAATAAGTTTCTCCCTCCCCTCCCCCCCTCTCAGAGTCAGCAGACGTGTTAAACATTGAAAGTATGACGAGTCCCCTCCATATTTCTGTCAGTTCCCCATTTGTTTCTCCCCCCCCCCTCTCAGAGTCAGACGTGTTCCATATGGCCGCTAACCTGGGCATCGTCTCTGATGGCAGCCGGCGCCCCTCCACCTGCCCCACCACCAACGGGCGGCCTACACGGTGGGTCTACGCTGCACGCTCCTACGCTGCCACTGCCGCAATTCTTATCCCACCCTCAACCTTTCACCCTCAACCCTGCACCTTTCACCCTCAACCTTTCAGAGCTGTACCCTACCAAGGGGCACTCGTCCTGCTCAAATATCCTCCTTCCCTGTAGAACCACTCCACCTAAAATTCCTGGGTTGGTGAAATCCTGTTTTCTTCGGCTAGCTGAGCCGTTGTGACCTCAGCGCCCCCCAGCCTAGCTTTATCTTGGTGGTCAGGTAGAGGCCATGTTTGGGGTGCTGCCATGCCATGCCTGCCACCCACTGGGAAAAAGGGGGCCGCATGGGAGCCGTATGGGAGCCGCATGGGAGTCACATGGGAGCCACATGGGAGCCACATGGGAGCCGCATGGGATCCGCATGGGTCCATGGTTTTGGTGAGATGCGTCCAATGGGACAATGGGGACTACACCTTGACCGGCGCACCACCTATAGGCTGTGATGTAGCTAGAATGTAGCTTAAGCTAGCTGCAGGGCTGGCTGCACGAAGCTTCCCAGCCATATGTCATGATGTAGCTGAAATGTAGCTGAAGCCAGCAGCAGGGCTGGCTGCACCAAGCTTCCCAGCCATAGGTCATGATGTAGCTGAAGTGTAGCTGAAGCCAGCAGCAGGGCTGGCTGCACCAAGCTTCCCAGCCATATGTCATGATGTAGCTGAACTGTAGCTGAAATAAGCTGCAGGGCTGGCTGCACCAAGCTTCTCAGCCAGAGGTCGTGATGTAGCTGAACTGTAGCTGAAATAAGCCGCAGGGCTGGCTGCACCAAAATAAAAAGTGTTCCTCGTACGCGGCCATAGGCCGTGTTGTAGCTGACCTGTAGCTGAAGTAAGCTGCACCAAAATTAGCTGTGTGCCTTCAATCGCGGCCCGCAGGTCCAGCAAGCCCTCCAAGGGTGGCCTTTCACCCCGCCTGCATTCCGGAGGCAGCGGGGAGTGTGGCGACGAATTGCCCGGCAACCAGACCAAATGGCAGAGCCTCAAGACCAGCCCAGGTATTTTAATTTAGAAGTTGGTGAGGTGGATGGAGCTGAGATGTGGTCAAGGTCCAGCTCATCAGTATGGGAGAGAGAGCACATGGATTATAAACAAATTATAAGCTTGAATTTCAAGCCAGAATCTGGGCGTAGCTTTGACTGAAGCTCAGCTCGTCAGCCGGGGAGGGGGCAGAATCCGTAACCTGTGAAAGATTCGTGCCGCAAGGAGTCTGAAGTCCTAAGAACGGTATGGGTTTTTTTGGACTGGTTCGGAAAATTTGACTCTCTGGCGTCTCTCTTGTGCGCGTGTGTGGGGGGGGAGCCGTACTGGATCTATTGATTTTATCAGTGAGGGAGGCTCGACCCCTGATCTCGATTTCCAAACGCACAGCCTGCCTCTCAGCTACCCATATATAGTACCTTCGGTCGAGGGGCCTGCCGATTCGGCATGCCCTACTGAATGTGCGCGCTCAAATTTCAGATGTGTGTACACTTTTTGAAAATGTGTTTGCACTCTTCAGGGGGCACCCGCGCCTGCCGACATTGATCCTCGTCCCCCCCGGCATCTTAACTCTAAACCCTTAACCCTTAATCCTAACGCCCCCCTCTCTCCCTGGCGGCAGGAGGACCGGACAAGCCCGGCTAAAGCTCCTGCTCCCTCCCCCCCTACGGCTCACCCTAAACCCTAAACCCTAATGCCCCCTCTACCTGGTGGCAGGAGGACCGGACAAGCCCGGCCACAGCTCCTGCTCCCCCCCTCCACTGCGGCTTACACTAAACCCTCAACCCTTAACCTTAATACCCCCCTCTCCCCGGTGGCAGGAGGACCGGAAAAGCCCGGCTACAGCTCCTGCTCCCCCCCCCCATACGGCTCAACCTTAACCCTCAACCCTCAACCCTTAACCCTAATACCTCCCCCCCCCCCCTGGCGGCAGGAGGACCGGACACGTTTGGCTACAGCGCCTGCTCCCTCCCCCCCATACGGCTCAACCTTAACCCTCAACCCTCAACCCTCAACCCTTAACCCTAATACCTCCCCCCCCCCCCTGGCGGCAGGAGGACCGGACACGTTTGGCTACAGCGCCTGCTTCCCCCCCCCCATACGGCTCAACCTTAACCCTCAACCCTCAACCCTCAACCCTAATACCTCCCCCCCCCCGGCGGCAGGAGGAACGGACACGTTTGGCTACAGCGCCTGCTTCCCCCCCCATACGGCTCAACCTTAACCCTCAACCCTCAACCCTTAACCCTCAACCCTTAACCCTAATACCTCCCCCCCCCCCCTGGCGGCAGGAGGACCGGACACGTTTGGCTACAGCGCCTGCTCCCTCCCCCCATACGGCTCAACCTTAACCCTCAACCCTCAACCCTTAACCCTAATACCTCCCCCCCCCCCCCGGCGGCAGGAGGAACGGACACGTTTGGCTACAGCGCCTGCTTCCCCCCCCCCCATACGGCTCAACCTTAACCCTCAACCCTCAACCCTTAACCCTAATACCTCCCCCCCCCCCCCCTGGCGGCAGGAGGAACGGACACGTTTGGCTACAGCGCCTGCTTCCCCCCCCCCATACGGCTCAACCTTAACCCTCAACCCTCAACCCTCAACCCTTAACCCTAATACCTCCCCCCCCCCCCCTGGCGGCAGGAGGACCGGACACGTTTGGCTACAGCGCCTGCTTCCCCCCCCCATACGGCTCAACCTTAACCCTCAACCCTCAACCCTCAACCCTCAACCCTTAACCCTAATACCTCCCCCCCCCCCCCGGCGGCAGGAGGAACGGACACGTTTGGCTACAGCGCCTGCTCCCTCCCCCCCATACGGCTCAACCTTAACCCTCAACCCTCAACCCTCAACCCTTAACCCTAATACCTCCCCCCCCCCCCCCGGCGGCAGGAGGAACGGACACGTTTGGCTACAGCGCCTGCTTCCCCCCCCATACGGCTCAACCTTAACCCTCAACCCTCAACCCTTAACCCTAATACCTCCCCCCCCCCCCCGGCGGCAGGAGGACCGGACACGTTTGGCTACAGCGCCTGCTTCCCCCCCCCATACGGCTCAACCTTAACCCTCAACCCTCAACCCTTAACCCTAATACCTCCCCCCCCCCTGGCGGCAGGAGGAACGGACACGTTTGGCTACAGCGCCTGCTCCCTCCCCCCCATACGGCTCAACCTTAACCCTCAACCCTCAACCCTTAACCCTAATACCTCCCCCCCCCCCCGGCGGCAGGAGGACCGGACACGTTTGGCTACAGCGCCTGCTCCCTCCCCCCCATACGGCTCAACCTTAACCCTCAACCCTCAACCCTCAACCCTTAACCCTAATACCTCCCCCCCCCCCCCCGGCGGCAGGAGGACCGGACACGTTTGGCTACAGCGCCTGCTTCCCCCCCCCCATACGGCTCAACCTTAACCCTTAACCCTCAACCCTCAACCCTAATACCTCCCCCCCCCCCCCGGCGGCAGGAGGACCGGACACGTTTGGCTACAGCGCCTGCTCCCTCCCCCCATACGGCTCAATCTTAACCCTCAACCCTCAACCCTTAACCCTAATACCTCCCCCCCCCCCCCTGGCGGCAGGAGGACCGGACACGTTTGGCTACAGCGCCTGCTTCCCCCCCCCATACGGCTCAACCTTAACCCTCAACCCTCAACCCTTAACCCTAATACCTCCCCCCCCCCCCTGGCGGCAGGAGGATTGGACACGTTTGGCTACAGCGCCTGCTTCCCCCCCCCCATACGGCTCAACCTTAACCCTCAACCCTCAACCCTCAACCCTCAACCCTTAACCCTAATGCCTCCCCCCCCCCCTGGCGGCAGGAGGACCGGACACGTTTGGCTACAGCGCCTGCTTCCCCCCCCCCCATGCGGCTCAACCTTAACCCTCAACCCTCAACCCTCAACCCTCAACCCTTAACCCTAATACCTCCCCCCCCCCCCTGGCGGCAGGAGGACCGGACACGTTTGGCTACAGCGCCTGCTTCCCCCCCCCCATACGGCTCAACCTTAACCCTCAACCCTTAACCCTTAACCCTAATACCTCCCCCCCCCCCCTGGCGGCAGGAGGACCGGACACGTTTGGCTACAGCGCCTGCTTCCCCCCCCCCCATACGGCTCAACCTTAACCCTCAACCCTCAACCCTTAACCCTCAACCCTTAACCCTAATACCTCCCCCCCCCCCCCTGGCGGCAGGAGGACCGGACACGTTTGGCTACAGCGCCTGCTTCCCCCCCCCCATACGGCTCAACCTTAACCCTCAACCCTCAACCCTTAACCCTAATACCTCCCCCCCCCCCCGGCGGCAGGAGGAACGGACACGTTTGGCTACAGCGCCTGCTTCCCTCCCCCCATACGGCTCAACCTTAACCCTTAACCCTCAACCCTCAACCCTCAACCCTTAACCCTAATACCTCCCCCCCCCCCCTGGCGGCAGGAGGACCGGACACGTTTGGCTACAGCGCCTGCTTCCCCCCCCCCATACGGCTCAACCTTAACCCTCAACCCTCAACCCTTAACCCTAATACCTCCCCCCCCCCCCGGCGGCAGGAGGACCGGACACGTTTGGCTACAGCGCCTGCTCCCTCCCCCCCATACGGCTCAACCTTAACCCTTAACCCTCAACCCTCAACCCTCAACCCTTAACCCTAATACCTCCCCCCCCCCCCCTGGCGGCAGGAGGACCGGACACGTTTGGCTACAGCGCCTGCTTCCCCCCCCCCATACGGCTCAACCTTAACCCTCAACCCTCAACCCTTAACCCTCAACCCTTAACCCTAATACCTCCCCCCCCCCCCCCGGCGGCAGGAGGACCGGACACGTTTGGCTACAGCGCCTGCTCCCTCCCCCCCATACGGCTCAACCTTAACCCTCAACCCTCAACCCTCAACCCTTAACCCTAATACCTCCCCCCCCCCCCTGGCGGCAGGAGGACCGGACACGTTTGGCTACAGCGCCTGCTTCCCCCCCCCCATACGGCTCAACCTTAACCCTCAACCCTCAACCCTCAACCCTAATACCTCCCCCCCCCCGGCGGCAGGAGGAACGGACACGTTTGGCTACAGCGCCTGCTTCCCCCCCCATACGGCTCAACCTTAACCCTCAACCCTCAACCCTTAACCCTCAACCCTTAACCCTAATACCTCCCCCCCCCCCCTGGCGGCAGGAGGACCGGACACGTTTGGCTACAGCGCCTGCTCCCTCCCCCCATACGGCTCAACCTTAACCCTCAACCCTCAACCCTTAACCCTAATACCTCCCCCCCCCCCCGGCGGCAGGAGGAACGGACACGTTTGGCTACAGCGCCTGCTTCCCCCCCCCCCATACGGCTCAACCTTAACCCTCAACCCTCAACCCTTAACCCTAATACCTCCCCCCCCCCCCCCTGGCGGCAGGAGGAACGGACACGTTTGGCTACAGCGCCTGCTTCCCCCCCCCCATACGGCTCAACCTTAACCCTCAACCCTCAACCCTCAACCCTTAACCCTAATACCTCCCCCCCCCCCCCTGGCGGCAGGAGGACCGGACACGTTTGGCTACAGCGCCTGCTTCCCCCCCCCATACGGCTCAACCTTAACCCTCAACCCTCAACCCTCAACCCTCAACCCTTAACCCTAATACCTCCCCCCCCCCCCCGGCGGCAGGAGGAACGGACACGTTTGGCTACAGCGCCTGCTCCCTCCCCCCCATACGGCTCAACCTTAACCCTCAACCCTCAACCCTCAACCCTTAACCCTAATACCTCCCCCCCCCCCCCCGGCGGCAGGAGGAACGGACACGTTTGGCTACAGCGCCTGCTTCCCCCCCCATACGGCTCAACCTTAACCCTCAACCCTCAACCCTTAACCCTAATACCTCCCCCCCCCCCCCGGCGGCAGGAGGACCGGACACGTTTGGCTACAGCGCCTGCTTCCCCCCCCCATACGGCTCAACCTTAACCCTCAACCCTCAACCCTTAACCCTAATACCTCCCCCCCCCCCTGGCGGCAGGAGGAACGGACACGTTTGGCTACAGCGCCTGCTCCCTCCCCCCCATACGGCTCAACCTTAACCCTCAACCCTCAACCCTTAACCCTAATACCTCCCCCCCCCCCCGGCGGCAGGAGGACCGGACACGTTTGGCTACAGCGCCTGCTCCCTCCCCCCCATACGGCTCAACCTTAACCCTCAACCCTCAACCCTCAACCCTTAACCCTAATACCTCCCCCCCCCCCCCCGGCGGCAGGAGGACCGGACACGTTTGGCTACAGCGCCTGCTTCCCCCCCCCCATACGGCTCAACCTTAACCCTTAACCCTCAACCCTCAACCCTAATACCTCCCCCCCCCCCCCGGCGGCAGGAGGACCGGACACGTTTGGCTACAGCGCCTGCTCCCTCCCCCCATACGGCTCAATCTTAACCCTCAACCCTCAACCCTTAACCCTAATACCTCCCCCCCCCCCCCTGGCGGCAGGAGGACCGGACACGTTTGGCTACAGCGCCTGCTTCCCCCCCCCATACGGCTCAACCTTAACCCTCAACCCTCAACCCTTAACCCTAATACCTCCCCCCCCCCCCCTGGCGGCAGGAGGATTGGACACGTTTGGCTACAGCGCCTGCTTCCCCCCCCCCATACGGCTCAACCTTAACCCTCAACCCTCAACCCTCAACCCTCAACCCTTAACCCTAATGCCTCCCCCCCCCCCTGGCGGCAGGAGGACCGGACACGTTTGGCTACAGCGCCTGCTTCCCCCCCCCCCATGCGGCTCAACCTTAACCCTCAACCCTCAACCCTCAACCCTCAACCCTTAACCCTAATACCTCCCCCCCCCCCCTGGCGGCAGGAGGACCGGACACGTTTGGCTACAGCGCCTGCTTCCCCCCCCCCATACGGCTCAACCTTAACCCTCAACCCTTAACCCTTAACCCTAATACCTCCCCCCCCCCCCTGGCGGCAGGAGGACCGGACACGTTTGGCTACAGCGCCTGCTTCCCCCCCCCCCATACGGCTCAACCTTAACCCTCAACCCTCAACCCTTAACCCTCAACCCTTAACCCTAATACCTCCCCCCCCCCCCCTGGCGGCAGGAGGACCGGACACGTTTGGCTACAGCGCCTGCTTCCCCCCCCCCATACGGCTCAACCTTAACCCTCAACCCTCAACCCTTAACCCTAATACCTCCCCCCCCCCCCGGCGGCAGGAGGAACGGACACGTTTGGCTACAGCGCCTGCTTCCCTCCCCCCATACGGCTCAACCTTAACCCTTAACCCTCAACCCTCAACCCTCAACCCTTAACCCTAATACCTCCCCCCCCCCCCTGGCGGCAGGAGGACCGGACACGTTTGGCTACAGCGCCTGCTTCCCCCCCCCCATACGGCTCAACCTTAACCCTCAACCCTCAACCCTTAACCCTAATACCTCCCCCCCCCCCCGGCGGCAGGAGGACCGGACACGTTTGGCTACAGCGCCTGCTCCCTCCCCCCCATACGGCTCAACCTTAACCCTTAACCCTCAACCCTCAACCCTCAACCCTTAACCCTAATACCTCCCCCCCCCCCCCTGGCGGCAGGAGGACCGGACACGTTTGGCTACAGCGCCTGCTTCCCCCCCCCCATACGGCTCAACCTTAACCCTCAACCCTCAACCCTTAACCCTCAACCCTTAACCCTAATACCTCCCCCCCCCCCCCCGGCGGCAGGAGGACCGGACACGTTTGGCTACAGCGCCTGCTCCCTCCCCCCCATACGGCTCAACCTTAACCCTCAACCCTCAACCCTTAACCCTAATACCTTCCCCCCCCCCATACGGCTCAACCTTAACCCTCAACCCTCAACCCTCAACCCTTAACCCTAATACCTCCCCCCCCCCCCCTGGCGGCAGGAGGACCGGACACGTTTGGCTACAGCGCCTGCTTCCCCCCCCCCATACGGCTCAACCTTAACCCTCAACCCTCAACCCTTAACCCTAATACCTCCCCCCCCCCCCGGCGGCAGGAGGAACGGACACGTTTGGCTACAGCGCCTGCTCCCTCCCCCCCATACGGCTCAACCTTAACCCTCAACCCTCAACCCTTAACCCTAATACCTCCCCCCCCCCCCTGGCGGCAGGAGGACCGGACACGTTTGGCTACAGCGCCTGCTCCCTCCCCCCATACGGCTCAACCTTAACCCTCAACCCTCAACCCTTAACCCTCAACCCTTAACCCTAATACCTCCCCCCCCCCCCCCGGCGGCAGGAGGACCGGACACGTTTGGCTACAGCGCCTGCTCCCTCCCCCCCATACGGCTCAACCTTAACCCTCAACCCTCAACCCTTAACCCTAATACCTTCCCCCCCCCCATACGGCTCAACCTTAACCCTCAACCCTCAACCCTCAACCCTTAACCCTAATACCTCCCCCCCCCCCCTGGCGGCAGGAGGACCGGACACGTTTGGCTACAGCGCCTGCTTCCCCCCCCCCATACGGCTCAACCTTAACCCTCAACCCTCAACCCTTAACCCTAATACCTCCCCCCCCCCCCGGCGGCAGGAGGAACGGACACGTTTGGCTACAGCGCCTGCTCCCTCCCCCCCATACGGCTCAACCTTAACCCTCAACCCTCAACCCTTAACCCTAATACCTCCCCCCCCCCCCTGGCGGCAGGAGGACCGGACACGTTTGGCTACAGCGCCTGCTCCCTCCCCCCATACGGCTCAACCTTAACCCTCAACCCTCAACCCTTAACCCTAATACCTCCCCCCCCCCCCCTGGCGGCAGGAGGACCGGACACGTTTGGCTACAGCGCCTGCTCCCTCCCCCCATACGGCTCAACCTTAACCCTTAACCCTCAACCCTCAACCCTCAACCCTTAACCCTAATACCTCCCCCCCCCCCCCTGGCGGCAGGAGGACCGGACACGTTTGGCTACAGCGCCTGCTTCCCCCCCCCCCATGCGGCTCAACCTTAACCCTTAACCCTCAACCCTCAACCCTCAACCCTTAACCCTAATACCTCCCCCCCCCCCCTGGCGGCAGGAGGACCGGACACGTTTGGCTACAGCGCCTGCTTCCCCCCCCCCATACGGCTCAACCTTAACCCTCAACCCTTAACCCTAATACCTCCCCCCCCCCCCTGGCGGCAGGAGGACCGGACACGTTTGGCTACAGCGCCTGCTTCCCCCCCCCCCATACGGCTCAACCTTAACCCTCAACCCTCAACCCTTAACCCTCAACCCTTAACCCTAATACCTCCCCCCCCCCCCCTGGCGGCAGGAGGACCGGACACGTTTGGCTACAGCGCCTGCTTCCCCCCCCCCATACGGCTCAACCTTAACCCTCAACCCTCAACCCTTAACCCTAATACCTCCCCCCCCCCCCGGCGGCAGGAGGAACGGACACGTTTGGCTACAGCGCCTGCTTCCCTCCCCCCATACGGCTCAACCTTAACCCTTAACCCTCAACCCTCAACCCTCAACCCTTAACCCTAATACCTCCCCCCCCCCCCTGGCGGCAGGAGGACCGGACACGTTTGGCTACAGCGCCTGCTTCCCCCCCCCCATACGGCTCAACCTTAACCCTCAACCCTCAACCCTTAACCCTAATACCTCCCCCCCCCCCCGGCGGCAGGAGGACCGGACACGTTTGGCTACAGCGCCTGCTCCCTCCCCCCCATACGGCTCAACCTTAACCCTTAACCCTCAACCCTCAACCCTCAACCCTTAACCCTAATACCTCCCCCCCCCCCCCTGGCGGCAGGAGGACCGGACACGTTTGGCTACAGCGCCTGCTTCCCCCCCCCCATACGGCTCAACCTTAACCCTCAACCCTCAACCCTTAACCCTCAACCCTTAACCCTAATACCTCCCCCCCCCCCCCCCGGCGGCAGGAGGACCGGACACGTTTGGCTACAGCGCCTGCTCCCTCCCCCCCATACGGCTCAACCTTAACCCTCAACCCTCAACCCTTAACCCTAATACCTCCCCCCCCCCCATACGGCTCAACCTTAACCCTCAACCCTCAACCCTCAACCCTTAACCCTAATACCTCCCCCCCCCCCCTGGCGGCAGGAGGACCGGACACGTTTGGCTACAGCGCCTGCTTCCCCCCCCCCATACGGCTCAACCTTAACCCTCAACCCTCAACTCTTAACCCTAATACCTCCCCCCCCCCCCGGCGGCAGGAGGAACGGACACGTTTGGCTACAGCGCCTGCTCCCTCCCCCCCATACGGCTCAACCTTAACCCTCAACCCTCAACCCTTAACCCTAATACCTCCCCCCCCCCCTGGCGGCAGGAGGACCGGACACGTTTGGCTACAGCGCCTGCTTCCCCCCCCCATACGGCTCAACCTTAACCCTTAACCCTCAACCCTCAACCCTCAACCCTTAACCCTAATACCTCCCCCCCCCCCCGGCGGCAGGAGGAACGGACACGTTTGGCTACAGCGCCTGCTTCCCCCCCCCCATACGGCTCAACCTTAACCCTCAACCCTCAACCCTTAACCCTAATACCTCCCCCCCCCCCCTGGCGGCAGGAGGACCGGACACGTTTGGCTACAGCGCCTGCTTCCCCCCCCATACGGCTCAACCTTAACCCTCAACCCTCAACCCTTAACCCTAATACCTCCCCCCCCCCCTGGCGGCAGGAGGACCGGACACGTTTGGCTACAGCGCCTGCTTCCCCCCCCCCCATACGGCTCAACCTTAACCCTCAACCCTCAACCCTTAACCCTAATACCTCCCCCCCCCCCCCGGCGGCAGGAGGACCGGACACGTTTGGCTACAGCGCCTGCTTCCCCCCCCCCCATACGGCTCAACCTTAACCCTCAACCCTCAACCCTTAACCCTAATACCTCCCCCCCCCCCCCCGGCGGCAGGAGGACCGGACACGTTTGGCTACAGCGCCTGCTTCCCCCCCCCCATACGGCTCAACCTTAACCCTTAACCCTCAACCCTCAACCCTCAACCCTTAACCCTAATACCTCCCCCCCCCCCCCTGGCGGCAGGAGGACCGGACACGTTTGGCTACAGCGCCTGCTTCCCCCCCCATACGGCTCAACCTTAACCCTCAACCCTCAACCCTCAACCCTAATACCTCCCCCCCCCCCCGGCGGCAGGAGGAACGGACACGTTTGGCTACAGCGCCTGCTCCCTCCCCCCCATACGGCTCAACCTTAACCCTCAACCCTCAACCCTCAACCCTCAACCCTTAACCCTAATACCTCCCCCCCCCCCCGGCGGCAGGAGGACCGGACACGTTTGGCTACAGCGCCTGCTCCCTCCCCCCCATACGGCTCAACCTTAACCCTCAACCCTCAACCCTTAACCCTCAACCCTCAACCCTTAACCCTAATACCTCCCCCCCCCCCCCCGGCGGCAGGAGGAACGGACACGTTTGGCTACAGCGCCTGCTCCCTTCCCCCCATACGGCTCAACCTTAACCCTCAACCCTCAACCCTCAACCCTTAACCCTAATACCTCCCCCCCCCCCCGGCGGCAGGAGGACCGGACACGTTTGGCTACAGCGCCTGCTCCCTCCCCCCCATACGGCTCAACCTTAACCCTCAACCCTCAACCCTTAACCCTCAACCCTCAACCCTTAACCCTAATACCTCCCCCCCCCCCCCCGGCGGCAGGAGGACCGGACACGTTTGGCTACAGCGCCTGCTTCCCCCCCCCCATACGGCTCAACCTTAACCCTCAACCCTCAACCCTCAACCCTTAACCCTAATACCTCCCCCCCCCCCCTGGCGGCAGGAGGACCGGACACGTTTGGCTACAGCGCCTGCTCCCTCCCCCCATACGGCTCAATCTTAACCCTCAACCCTCAACCCTTAACCCTAATACCTCCCCCCCCCCCCCCGGCGGCAGGAGGACCGGACACGTTTGGCTACAGCGCCTGCTCCCCCCCCCCCATACGGCTCAACCTTAACCCTCAACCCTCAACCCTTAACCCTAATACCTCCCCCCCCCCCCCTGGCGGCAGGAGGACCGGACACGTTTGGCTACAGCGCCTGCTTCCCCCCCCCCCATACGGCTCAACCTTAACCCTCAACCCTCAACCCTTAACCCTCAACCCTTAACCCTAATACCTCCCCCCCCCCCCCTGGCGGCAGGAGGACCGGACACGTTTGGCTACAGCGCCTGCTTCCCCCCCCCCATACGGCTCAACCTTAACCCTCAACCCTCAACCCTTAACCCTAATACCTCCCCCCCCCCCCGGCGGCAGGAGGACCGGACACGTTTGGCTACAGCGCCTGCTCCCTCCCCCCCATACGGCTCAACCTTAACCCTTAACCCTCAACCCTTAACCCTAATACCTCCCCCCCCCCCTGGCGGCAGGAGGACCGGACACGTTTGGCTACAGCGCCTGCTCCCTCCCCCCATACGGCTCAACCTTAACCCTCAACCCTCAACCCTTAACCCTAATACCTCCCCCCCCCCCCTGGCGGCAGGAGGACCGGACACATTTGGCTACAGCGCCTGCTCCCTCCCCCCATACGGCTCAACCTTAACCCTTAACCCTCAACCCTCAACCCTCAACCCTTAACCCTAATACCTCCCCCCCCCCCCCTGGCGGCAGGAGGACCGGACACGTTTGGCTACAGCGCCTGCTTCCCCCCCCCATACGGCTCAACCTTAACCCTTAACCCTCAACCCTCAACCCTCAACCCTTAACCCTAATACCTCCCCCCCCCCCCGGCGGCAGGAGGACCGGACACGTTTGGCTACAGCGCCTGCTTCCCCCCCCCCCATACGGCTCAACCTTAACCCTCAACCCTCAACCCTTAACCCTCAACCCTTAACCCTAATACCTCCCCCCCCCCCCCTGGCGGCAGGAGGACCGGACACGTTTGGCTACAGCGCCTGCTTCCCCCCCCCCATACGGCTCAACCTTAACCCTCAACCCTCAACCCTTAACCCTAATACCTCCCCCCCCCCCCGGCGGCAGGAGGACCGGACACGTTTGGCTACAGCGCCTGCTCCCTCCCCCCCATACGGCTCAACCTTAACCCTTAACCCTCAACCCTTAACCCTAATACCTCCCCCCCCCCCTGGCGGCAGGAGGACCGGACACGTTTGGCTACAGCGCCTGCTCCCTCCCCCCATACGGCTCAACCTTAACCCTCAACCCTCAACCCTTAACCCTAATACCTCCCCCCCCCCCCTGGCGGCAGGAGGACCGGACACATTTGGCTACAGCGCCTGCTCCCTCCCCCCATACGGCTCAACCTTAACCCTTAACCCTCAACCCTCAACCCTCAACCCTTAACCCTAATACCTCCCCCCCCCCCCCTGGCAGCAGGAGGACCGGACACGTTTGGCTACAGCGCCTGCTTCCCCCCCCCATACGGCTCAACCTTAACCCTTAACCCTCAACCCTCAACCCTCAACCCTTAACCCTAATACCTCCCCCCCCCCCCGGCGGCAGGAGGAACGGACACGTTTGGCTACAGCGCCTGCTTCCCCCCCCCCATACGGCTCAACCTTAACCCTCAACCCTCAACCCTTAACCCTAATACCTCCCCCCCCCCCTGGCGGCAGGAGGACCGGACACGTTTGGCTACAGCGCCTGCTTCCCCCCCCCATACGGCTCAACCTTAACCCTCAACCCTCAACCCTTAACCCTAATACCTCCCCCCCCCCCTGGCGGCAGGAGGACCGGACACGTTTGGCTACAGCGCCTGCTTCCCCCCCCCCCATACGGCTCAACCTTAACCCTCAACCCTCAACCCTTAACCCTAATACCTCCCCCCCCCCCCCCGGCGGCAGGAGGACCGGACACGTTTGGCTACAGCGCCTGCTTCCCCCCCCCCCATACGGCTCAACCTTAACCCTCAACCCTCAACCCTTAACCCTAATACCTCCCCCCCCCCCCCCGGCGGCAGGAGGACCGGACACGTTTGGCTACAGCGCCTGCTTCCCCCCCCCCATACGGCTCAACCTTAACCCTTAACCCTCAACCCTCAACCCTCAACCCTTAACCCTAATACCTCCCCCCCCCCCCCTGGCGGCAGGAGGACCGGACACGTTTGGCTACAGCGCCTGCTTCCCCCCCCATACGGCTCAACCTTAACCCTCAACCCTCAACCCTCAACCCTAATACCTCCCCCCCCCCCCGGCGGCAGGAGGAACGGACACGTTTGGCTACAGCGCCTGCTCCCTCCCCCCCATACGGCTCAACCTTAACCCTCAACCCTCAACCCTCAACCCTCAACCCTTAACCCTAATACCTCCCCCCCCCCCCGGCGGCAGGAGGACCGGACACGTTTGGCTACAGCGCCTGCTCCCTCCCCCCCATACGGCTCAACCTTAACCCTCAACCCTCAACCCTTAACCCTCAACCCTCAACCCTTAACCCTAATACCTCCCCCCCCCCCCCCGGCGGCAGGAGGAACGGACACGTTTGGCTACAGCGCCTGCTCCCTTCCCCCCATACGGCTCAACCTTAACCCTCAACCCTCAACCCTCAACCCTTAACCCTAATACCTCCCCCCCCCCCCGGCGGCAGGAGGACCGGACACGTTTGGCTACAGCGCCTGCTCCCTCCCCCCCATACGGCTCAACCTTAACCCTCAACCCTCAACCCTTAACCCTCAACCCTCAACCCTTAACCCTAATACCTCCCCCCCCCCCCCCGGCGGCAGGAGGACCGGACACGTTTGGCTACAGCGCCTGCTTCCCCCCCCCCATACGGCTCAACCTTAACCCTCAACCCTCAACCCTCAACCCTTAACCCTAATACCTCCCCCCCCCCCCCTGGCGGCAGGAGGACCGGACACGTTTGGCTACAGCGCCTGCTCCCTCCCCCCATACGGCTCAATCTTAACCCTCAACCCTCAACCCTTAACCCTAATACCTCCCCCCCCCCCCCCGGCGGCAGGAGGACCGGACACGTTTGGCTACAGCGCCTGCTCCCCCCCCCCCATACGGCTCAACCTTAACCCTCAACCCTCAACCCTTAACCCTAATACCTCCCCCCCCCCCCCTGGCGGCAGGAGGACCGGACACGTTTGGCTACAGCGCCTGCTTCCCCCCCCCCCATACGGCTCAACCTTAACCCTCAACCCTCAACCCTTAACCCTCAACCCTTAACCCTAATACCTCCCCCCCCCCCCCTGGCGGCAGGAGGACCGGACACGTTTGGCTACAGCGCCTGCTTCCCCCCCCCCATACGGCTCAACCTTAACCCTCAACCCTCAACCCTTAACCCTAATACCTCCCCCCCCCCCCGGCGGCAGGAGGACCGGACACGTTTGGCTACAGCGCCTGCTCCCTCCCCCCCATACGGCTCAACCTTAACCCTTAACCCTCAACCCTCAACCCTCAACCCTTAACCCTAATACCTCCCCCCCCCCCCCTGGCGGCAGGAGGACCGGACACGTTTGGCTACAGCGCCTGCTTCCCCCCCCCCATACGGCTCAACCTTAACCCTTAACCCTCAACCCTCAACCCTCAACCCTTAACCCTAATACCTCCCCCCCCCCCCCTGGCGGCAGGAGGACCGGACACGTTTGGCTACAGCGCCTGCTCCCTCCCCCCATACGGCTCAACCTTAACCCTTAACCCTCAACCCTCAACCCTCAACCCTTAACCCTAATACCTCCCCCCCCCCCCCTGGCGGCAGGAGGACCGGACACGTTTGGCTACAGCGCCTGCTTCCCCCCCCCCATACGGCTCAACCTTAACCCTCAACCCTCAACCCTTAACCCTAATACCTCCCCCCCCCCCCCTGGCGGCAGGAGGACCGGACACGTTTGGCTACAGCGCCTGCTTCCCCCCCCCCCATACGGCTCAACCTTAACCCTCAACCCTCAACCCTTAACCCTCAACCCTTAACCCTAATACCTCCCCCCCCCCCCCTGGCGGCAGGAGGACCGGACACGTTTGGCTACAGCGCCTGCTTCCCCCCCCCCATACGGCTCAACCTTAACCCTCAACCCTCAACCCTTAACCCTAATACCTCCCCCCCCCCCCGGCGGCAGGAGGACCGGACACGTTTGGCTACAGCGCCTGCTCCCTCCCCCCCATACGGCTCAACCTTAACCCTTAACCCTCAACCCTCAACCCTCAACCCTTAACCCTAATACCTCCCCCCCCCCCCCTGGCGGCAGGAGGACCGGACACGTTTGGCTACAGCGCCTGCTTCCCCCCCCCATACGGCTCAACCTTAACCCTTAACCCTCAACCCTCAACCCTCAACCCTTAACCCTAATACCTCCCCCCCCCCCCCTGGCGGCAGGAGGACCGGACATGTTTGGCTACAGCGCCTGCTCCCTCCCCCCATACGGCTCAACCTTAACCCTTAACCCTCAACCCTCAACCCTCAACCCTTAACCCTAATACCTCCCCCCCCCCCCCTGGCGGCAGGAGGACCGGACACGTTTGGCTACAGCGCCTGCTTCCCCCCCCCCATACGGCTCAACCTTAACCCTCAACCCTCAACCCTTAACCCTAATACCTCCCCCCCCCCCCTGGCGGCAGGAGGACCGGACACGTTTGGCTACAGCGCCTGCTTCCCCCCCCCATACGGCTCAACCTTAACCCTCAACCCTCAACCCTTAACCCTAATACCTCCCCCCCCCCCCCCGGCGGCAGGAGGACCGGACACGTTTGGCTACAGCGCCTGCTCCCTCCCCCCCATACGGCTCAACCTTAACCCTCAACCCTCAACCCTCAACCCTTAACCCTAATACCTCCCCCCCCCCCCCCGGCGGCAGGAGGAACGGACACGTTTGGCTACAGCGCCTGCTTCCCCCCCCCCCATACGGCTCAACCTTAACCCTCAACCCTCAACCCTTAACCCTAATACCTCCCCCCCCCCCCGGCGGCAGGAGGAACGGACACGTTTGGCTACAGCGCCTGCTTCCCCCCCCCATACGGCTCAATCTTAACCCTCAACCCTCAACCCTTAACCCTAATACCTCCCCCCCCCCCCCGGCGGCAGGAGGACCGGACACGTTTGGCTACAGCGCCTGCTTCCCCCCCCCCCATACGGCTCAACCTTAACCCTCAACCCTCAACCCTTAACCCTAATACCTCCCCCCCCCCCCCCGGCGGCAGGAGGAACGGACACGTTTGGCTACAGCGCCTGCTCCCTCCCCCCATACGGCTCAACCTTAACCCTCAACCCTCAACCCTTAACCCTAATACCTCCCCCCCCCCCCTGGCGGCAGGAGGACCGGACACGTTTGGCTACAGCGCCTGCTTACCCCCCCCCATACGGCTCAACCTTAACCCTCAACCCTCAACCCTTAACCCTAATACCTCCCCCCCCCCCCCCTGGCGGCAGGAGGACCGGACACGTTTGGCTACAGCGCCTGCTCCCTCCCCCCCATACGGCTCAACCTTAACCCTCAACCCTCAACCCTCAACCCTCAACCCTTAACCCTAATACCTCCCCCCCCCCCCCCGGCGGCAGGAGGAACGGACACGTTTGGCTACAGCGCCTGCTTCCCCCCCCCCCATACGGCTCAACCTTAACCCTCAACCCTCAACCCTTAACCCTAATACCTCCCCCCCCCCCCGGCGGCAGGAGGAACGGACACGTTTGGCTACAGCGCCTGCTTCCCCCCCCCCCATACGGCTCAACCTTAACCCTCAACCCTCTACCCTTAACCCTAATACCTCCCCCCCCCCCCGGCGGCAGGAGGAACGGACACGTTTGGCTACAGCGTCTGCTTCCCCCCCCATACGGCTCAATCTTAACCCTCAACCCTCAACCCTTAACCCTAATACCTCCCCCCCCCCCCCTGGCGGCAGGAGGACCGGACACGTTTGGCTACAGCGCCTGCTCCCTCCCCCCCATACGGCTCAACCTTAACCCTCAACCCTCAACCCTTAACCCTAATACCTCCCCCCCCCCTGGCGGCAGGAGGACCGGACACGTTTGGCTACAGCGCCTGCTCCCTCCCCCCCATACGGCTCAACCTTAACCCTCAACCCTCAACCCTCAACCCTCAACCCTTAACCCTAATACCTCCCCCCCCCCCCCTGGCGGCAGGAGGACCGGACACGTTTGGCTACAGCGCCTGCTCCCTCCCCCCATACGGCTCAATCTTAACCCTTAACCCTCAACCCTCAACCCTCAACCCTTAACCCTAATACCTCCCCCCCCCCCCCTGGCGGCAGGAGGACCGGACACGTTTGGCTACAGCGCCTGCTTCCCCCCCCATACGGCTCAACCTTAACCCTCAACCCTCAACCCTCAACCCTAATACCTCCCCCCCCCCCCCGGCGGCAGGAGGAACGGACACGTTTGGCTACAGCGCCTGCTCCCTCCCCCCCATACGGCTCAACCTTAACCCTCAACCCTCAACCCTCAACCCTCAACCCTTAACCCTAATACCTCCCCCCCCCCCCTGGCGGCAGGAGGACCGGACACGTTTGGCTACAGCGCCTGCTCCCTCCCCCCCATACGGCTCAACCTTAACCCTCAACCCTCAACCCTTAACCCTAATACCTCCCCCCCCCCCCTGGCGGCAGGAGGACCGGACACGTTTGGCTACAGCGCCTGCTTCCCCCCCCCCATACGGCTCAACCTTAACCCTCAACCCTCAACCCTCAACCCTCAACCCTTAACCCTAATACCTCCCCCCCCCCCCTGGCGGCAGGAGGACCGGACACGTTTGGCTACAGCGCCTGCTCCCTCCCCCCATACGGCTCAATCTTAACCCTCAACCCTCAACCCTTAACCCTAATACCTCCCCCCCCCCCCCCTGGCGGCAGGAGGACCGGACACGTTTGGCTACAGCGCCTGCTCCCTCCCCCCCATACGGCTCAACCTTAACCCTCAACCCTCAACCCTTAACCCTAATACCTCCCCCCCCCCCCTGGCGGCAGGAGGACCGGACACGTTTGGCTACAGCGCCTGCTCCCTCCCCCCCATACGGCTCAACCTTAACCCTCAACCCTCAACCCTTAACCCTAATACCTCCCCCCCCCCTGGCGGCAGGAGGACCGGACACGTTTGGCTACAGCGCCTGCTCCCTCCCCCCCATACGGCTCAACCTTAACCCTCAACCCTCAACCCTCAACCCTTAACCCTAATACCTCCCCCCCCCCCCCTGGCGGCAGGAGGACCGGACACGTTTGGCTACAGCGCCTGCTTCCCCCCCCATACGGCTCAACCTTAACCCTCAACCCTCAACCCTTAACCCTAATACCTCCCCCCCCCCCCCCGGCGGCAGGAGGACCGGACACGTTTGGCTACAGCGCCTGCTCCCTCCCCCCCATACGGCTCAACCTTAACCCTCAACCCTCAACCCTTAACCCTAATACCTCCCCCCCCCCCCGGCGGCAGGAGGAACGGACACGTTTGGCTACAGCGCCTGCTTCCCCCCCCATACGGCTCAACCTTAACCCTTAACCCTCAACCCTTAACCCTAATACCTCCCCCCCCCCCCCCCGGCGGCAGGAGGACCGGACACGTTTGGCTACAGCGCCTGCTTCCCCCCCCCCATACGGCTCAACCTTAACCCTCAACCCTCAACCCTTAACCCTAATACCTCCCCCCCCCCCCGGCGGCAGGAGGACCGGACACGTTTGGCTACAGCGCCTGCTCCCTCCCCCCCATACGGCTCAACCTTAACCCTCAACCCTCAACCCTCAACCCTTAACCCTAATACCTCCCCCCCCCCCCCTGGCGGCAGGAGGACCGGACACGTTTGGCTACAGCGCCTGCTCCCTCCCCCCCATACGGCTCAACCTTAACCCTTAACCCTCAACCCTCAACCCTTAACCCTAATACCTCCCCCCCCCCCCCTGGCGGCAGGAGGACCGGACACGTTTGGCTACAGCGCCTGCTCCCTCCCCCCCATACGGCTCAACCTTAACCCTCAACCCTCAACCCTCAACCCTTAACCCTAATACCTCCCCCCCCCCCCCTGGCGGCAGGAGGACCGGACACGTTTGGCTACAGCGCCTGCTTCCCCCCCCATACGGCTCAACCTTAACCCTCAACCCTCAACCCTTAACCCTAATACCTCCCCCCCCCCCCCCCGGCGGCAGGAGGACCGGACACGTTTGGCTACAGCGCCTGCTCCCTCCCCCCCATACGGCTCAACCTTAACCCTCAACCCTCAACCCTTAACCCTAATACCTCCCCCCCCCCCCGGCGGCAGGAGGAACGGACACGTTTGGCTACAGCTCCTGCTCCCTCCCCCCATACGGCTCAACCTTAACCCTTAACCCTCAACCCTTAACCCTAATACCTCCCCCCCCCCCCCCGGCGGCAGGAGGACCGGACACGTTTGGCTACAGCGCCTGCTTCCCCCCCCCCATACGGCTCAACCTTAACCCTCAACCCTCAACCCTTAACCCTAATACCTCCCCCCCCCCCCCGGCGGCAGGAGGACCGGACACGTTTGGCTACAGCGCCTGCTCCCTCCCCCCCATACGGCTCAACCTTAACCCTCAACCCTCAACCCTCAACCCTTAACCCTAATACCTCCCCCCCCCCCCCTGGCGGCAGGAGGACCGGACACGTTTGGCTACAGCGCCTGCTCCCTCCCCCCCATACGGCTCAACCTTAACCCTTAACCCTCAACCCTCAACCCTCAACCCTTAACCCTAATACCTCCCCCCCCCCCCCTGGCGGCAGGAGGACCGGACACGTTTGGCTACAGCGCCTGCTCCCTCCCCCCCATACGGCTCAACCTTAACCCTCAACCCTCAACCCTCAACCCTTAACCCTAATACCTCCCCCCCCCCCCCCGGCGGCAGGAGGAACGGACACGTTTGGCTACAGCGCCTGCTTCCCCCCCCCCATACGGCTCAACCTTAACCCTTAACCCTCAACCCTCAACCCTCAACCCTTAACCCTAATACCTCCCCCCCCCCCCCTGGCGGCAGGAGGACCGGACACGTTTGGCTACAGCGCCTGCTCCCTCCCCCCATACGGCTCAACCTTAACCCTTAACCCTCAACCCTCAACCCTCAACCCTTAACCCTAATACCTCCCCCCCCCCCCCCTGGCGGCAGGAGGACCGGACACGTTTGGCTACAGCGCCTGCTTCCCCCCCCCATACGGCTCAACCTTAACCCTCAACCCTCAACCCTCAACCCTTAACCCTAATACCTCCCCCCCCCCCCGGCGGCAGGAGGAACGGACACGTTTGGCTACAGCGCCTGCTCCCTCCCCCCCATACGGCTCAACCTTAACCCTCAACCCTCAACCCTCAACCCTCAACCCTTAACCCTAATACCTCCCCCCCCCCCCCTGGCGGCTGGAGGACCGGACACGTTTGGCTACAGCGCCTGCTTCCCCCCCCCCATACGGCTCAACCTTAACCCTCAACCCTCAACCCTTAACCCTAATACCTTCCCCCCCCCTGGCGGCAGGAGGAACGGACAAGGGCGGCTACAGCTTCACGCCTTGCATGTCCAAGCGGATGAGCATGTCCGGCTCGGGAGGGCTGGTAAGTGCAGACCAGACAAGTCAGCGAGCCAGGGAAGCTTATTGTTTCACCTGTCCACCTCATGCCCACCTCATGCCCACCTCCTGTCCACCTCATGCCCAAGCGGATGTGCATGCCTGGCTCTGGAGGGCTGGTAAGTGCAGACCTCACAACTGAACAAGCCATGGTAACGGATCCATTTGATGTACCTGCCAGGCTGTCACCCCCCCAGACACACACCATGCCCACCTTGGGGACGGGTCATACTTCGCTACATTTTGTTTCATCTGTCCATGGGAGTGGGTTGTATTGTTTACCTTTTCACCTCCAGCCCACACCCTGTTCAACCATCCACTTGGCTGGTGAGGAGACAAGCGTGTCTGGGCACGGGCACAAGCCCCATGCATCAAATGTGATGCCCCGCTGGGCTGAAAAACTTTCCAAACCTCACACTGGCTCCGGGGGACCAGTAAGCGCAGACCCGCTGCCTGCTGGCAGGACTCAACTGAGCCTAGAGCATGGGGTCGTTTCTATGTCTCAGCCTTTGAAAGGAGGGAAATGGATTGTATTTTTCTTATACCATCCCCTTCCCTCCTGGCCATCGGGTGGAGTCAGGGAGTGACACCTGACAGGAGTATTCAGTTTCGCCCACCCTCCCATTTCCCCTCCCCACCACTCTGCCTGGCTAGTCAAAACGAGCTAGTCAAAACCCTCCCATTTTCCCTCCCCACCACCCTAGTTAAAACGAATCAATAAAAAATGCTAGTTAAAAAGAATGAAAGACATCTACGCCCCACCGTGGGCATATGCTCATAAATGGAAACGGTCCGCATTTTGACGAAGCCACATCTGCGACCATGGTAGCTACCGGTAGTGGGGAAGTTTCTCCTCCCTGCCAGCTGTCTCTTGCATGAAGTACCTCCAACGCCGTACTGGACCCCCCCCTTCCTCTGGAATTGAATTCCACCGCGAGCAAGATGAGCATGAGTGGTTGGGATGTCCCTATCCTCTGTGATTCTTACTAGCACCCCCTGCTCTCTTTAAATGGCCTCTGCAGGGCAAGATGAGCACCAGTGGCGGGGACGTCCCTTACCCCTAAATACTTACTGGTTCCCTTTCAGTCTGTGATATCCCCTGTGAGGCAGGAGGAGCATGGAAGCCCCTTTAACAACTTGTTTGTTCCCTTCCTCTCTGAAACATCCCCTGCGAGGCAGGAGGCGCATGGCAGCCCCTTGTTACTTACATCTTAAATACTTACATGCCCCCCCTGCTCTCTATTCAATGCCCTCTGCAGGGCCTGATGAGCACCAGTGGTCGGGAGGGCCCCCCCCGCTCCTTATCCAGTGCCCCCCCCCCCCCCCCCCCCCGCTCTCTATTGAATGCCCTCTGCAGGGCCGGATGAGCACAAGCGGTCGGGAGGGCCTCGGCGCTGTCGGGCTGGAGCAGTTGATAGCGGCTGAGAAGGCCTCGTTGGCCAAGTACACAATCATGTTCAGCCAGGTCAGTGTGGATATCCAAGTTGCGGAGTTGAAAGGGTTAGCGCCATCATATTTATCCGGGTACGGAAGGTTAGGGTCCATGTCTGACACGGTCATACTCAGCTAGGCTAGGGAGGTTAGGGGGTAGGGGTTTAGGGGTTACATGGTCATATTCAACCAGGTGAGGATTAACATTGACCTTGTGGAACACACGTGGTCAGGGTCAGGGTTAGGGTTTACACAGAACATGTCAATCCTCAAATCAAAGTGGTTGACAAGGTAAATATCAATCAAGTACAACGTACATGGTCAGGGTCAGGTTCCATGACCCAAACCCATAAACCCTGAGTCCTTATCTGTGTCTTGCTCGTCCATCACAACTCAAAGCTCTCAACCCTATGCTGCAACCCTCCAGTCCACCACGTCCAAACCCTGAACCCTAGACCCTGATCTCCATGCTGTGCCTGCCTCGTCCGTCTTCCAGATTAGAATCCCTGAACCTTACCCGAACCCTAAACCCTAAACATAAACCCTATGCCTAAACCCTGACCTGTGCCTGCCTTTCAGATCCAGACCCAAGGCATCGCGTTGAGTGTGCTCCAGAGGATGGTCCAGAACCTAGACGATCGGCTGCTCACCACAAGCGAGGTGAGGCCCGGGAAACCCCAGCGCTGTTCGTTTTAGGGTTATGGTAGGGTTGTAGGGAAGTGTTTTAGGGAGGGGGAAGGGTTTTAGTGAGAGGGAAGTGTGTTAGGGGAAGGGAAGGGTTTTAGGGAGAGGAAAGGGTTTTAGGGGAAGGGAAGGGTTTTAGGGAGAGGGAAGTGTTTTAGGGAGAGGGAAGGGTTTTAGGGAGAGGGAAGGGTTTTAGGGAGAGGGAAGGGTTTTAGGGAGAGGGAAGGGTTTTAGGGAGAGGGAAGGGTTTTAGGGAGAGGGAAGGGTTTTAGGGAGAGGGAAGTGTGTTAGGGAGAGGGAAGGGTTTTAGGGGAAGGGACGGGTTTTAGGGAGAGGGAAGGGTTTTAGGGAGAGGGAAGTGTGTTAGGGGAAGGGAAGGGTTTTAGGGAGAGGGAAGTGTGTTAGGGGAAGGGAAGGGTTTTAGGGAGAGGGAAGTGTGTTAGGGGAAGGGAAGGGTTTAAGGGAGAGGAAAGGGTTTTAGGGGAAGGGAAGGGTTTTAGGGAGAGGGAAGGGTTTTAGGGGAAGGGAAGGGTTTTAGGGAGAGGGGAGGGTTTTAGGGAGAGGGAAGTGTGTTAGGGAAGGGAAGTGTTTTAGGGAGAGGGAAGTGTTTTAGGGAGAGGGAAGTGTGTTAGGGAGAGGGAAGGGTTTTAGGGAGAGGGATGTGTGTTAGGGAGAGGAAAGGGTTTTAGGGAGAGGGAAGGGTTTTAGGGAGAGGGAAGGGTTTTAGGGAGAGGGAAGGGTTTTAGGGAGAGGGAAGTGTTTTAGGGACAGGGAAGGGTTTTAGGGAGAGGGAAGGGTTATAGGGAGAGGGAAGGGTTTTAGGGAGAGGGAAGTGTGTTAGGGAGAGGGAAGGGTTATAGGGAGAGGGAAGGGTTTTAGGGAGAGGGAAGGGTTTTAGGGAGAGGGAAGTGTGTTAGGGAGAGGGAAGGGTTTTAGGGAGAGGGAAGGGTTTTAGGGAGAGGGAAGGGTTTTAGGGAGAGGGAAGGGTTTTAGGGAGAGGGAAGGGTTTAGGGAGAGGGAAGGGTTTTAGGGAGAGGGAAGGGTTTTAGGGAGAGGGAAGGGTTTAGGGAGAGGGAAGGGTTTTAGGGAGAGGGAAGGGTTTTAGGTTACCACAGCTAGCAATGAGCTGCAGAGGGGTGTCCAGAATCTAGACGATCGGCTGCTCACCACAAGCGAGGTGAGGCCTGGGAAACCCCAGAGCTCTCGTTGTAGGGTTAGGGTAGGGTTGTAAGGAAGGGTTATAGTTGAAGTGAAGGCTATTAGGCTGCCTCAGCAAGGCATGAGCTGCAGAGGATGGTCTGGAACCTAGACATTTGGCTGCTCACTACAAGCGAGGTGAGGCCCGGAAATCCCAGCGCTGTTTGTGTTAGGGTTAGGATAGGGTTGTAAGGAAGGCTTCTAGCTGAAGTGAAGGGTTTAAGGTTGCCTCAGCTAGAAATGAGCTGCAGAGGATGGTCCAGATCCTAGATGATCGGCTGCTCACCACAAGCGAGGTGAGGCCCAGGAAACCCCAGCGACATGCATCGCAGGGTTTAGAGGTTAGGGTGTTTCTGCTAACAGTCAGCCACAGAGGGGGGGTCCAGGCCTGCGACCCTCGGACGACCACCACAGGCGACGTAAGGCCCGGACAAGGTCCGAGGTGTTGGTTTGTTTCAGGGTGCCTCAGCTAATAATCCGCTACGGAGAACGGTCAAAGCCTGAGACACCTGGCCGACCACCGCCCGGCCATGAGATGGCCTGAGCGCCTCGGGGCTGTTTACTGTGTGTTCACAAGCTGTATGGGAATTGCAACCTCACCCGCTGCGTAGACGGTTGTAACCCCCTTAACACTGTAACCTCACCCGCTGTGTAGACGGTTGTAACCCCCTTGACTCTGTAACCTCACCCGCTGCGTAGTCAGTTGTAACCCCCTTAACACTGTAACTCGACCTGCTGCGTAGTATGTTGGAACCCCTTGATATGGGAACTCCACCTTTTGCATAGACAGTTGTCATCCCCTTGACACACAGACACAGTAACTCCCCCCGTTGCGTAGCCAAGTGTAACGTTTTTTACGCTCTGACCTCATATGTTGCATACAAGTCAGTCGTTACCCACTTTCCATAGTGACTCCATATGATACATAGGCAGTTGTTGCCCCTTTGATACTGTAATTCCACCTGCTGTACATTCAGTTGTAACCCCCTTGGCACTGTCACCCCACCTTCTGCATGGTGACTTACTCAGTTGTAACCCCTTACATGCTGTTACTCCACCTTCTGAATGGTCAGCTATATACTTGTAACCCCCTTGACGTTATAACTCCGCAGGTAGTTGCTGATATCATCATCCCCGAGACGGAGCAGTTACGCTGCCGTTACTGTGACATCCTGCCTGGGGGCGACTTTGAGATGGGGCCGGCCCAGTTCTACATCAGCCACAGCTGGAAGGTGGGGTCAGGGAACCACCGAGCTTTTATATTGGTGCACCTTGGGGTGAATTTCAGGATAACATCTGGCCTTATATGCATAACATCTGGCCTTACATTAGCGCACCTTGGAAGGTGGGGTCAGGGAGACACCGAGTTCTTTTATAAGTGCACTTTGGGGTTTTTTGAGCTGCATTTCAGGGTAATATCTGGCTGTTGGCCGGCGGTCTTGCGCGTGGCCAGCCGTGCTGCCAGCCGTGCATGAGTCAGCCCCCAGAGGAAGGTTCTGGTGGTCGGTTATATCAGTCACAGCTGGAAAGTGGGGTAGGGAGCCACCGTGCCTCGGGGGCCACCGTGCTCGTATTAGTACTGCCTATGTGAGCTCGCTGGTGGCAAATGAAAGCCCCCCCCCCCCCCCCCGTGTCCAGACACCATCGCCTCGCTCACCCTGTTGCGCCACCTTGCCTCCACCTCATCCAAGGATCTGACACTTTGGTCGGGCTTACGGGATGGTCCAGGAGGGCGAGGGGTCCAAACGCCATCAGCTGTAGGGTTAAGGGGCTCAGGGTGAAGGGTCAGGGGTTCTTAAACCCTCACTTCCAAACTAAGCTACGGGATGGTGCAGGAGGGCCAGAGGTCCGAACACCATCAGCTGTAGGGTTTAGGGCTTAGGGTTAGGGGTTCTTAAACCCTCACTTCCAAACTAAGCTACGGGATGGTGCAGGAGGGCCAGAAGTCCGAACACCATCAGCTGTAGGGTTTTAGGGCTTAGGGTTAGGGGTCCTTAAACCCTATTTTCCAGACTAAGCTACGGGATGGTCCAGGAGGGCCAGAGGTCCGAATACCACCAGCTGTAGGGTTTTAGGGCTTAGGGTTAGGGGTTCTTAAACCCTAATTTTCAGACCTAGCTACGGGATGGTCCAGGAGGGCCAGAGGTCCGAATACCACCAGCTGTAGGGTTTAGGGCTTAGGGTTAGGGGTTCTTAAACCCTAACTTTCAAACTAAGCTACGGGATGGTCCAGGGGGGCCAGAGGTCCAAACACCATTGGCCTTACTTTGCTGATGTCAGGGAGTTGTGTCCCCCTTGAACATGTCCAGGTCTTGGGTTCAAAATCCGCACCTTAGTGCTTGGCAATCGGCTGAGCTTCCCCTCGCCCATATGATTCGCATATGTCACAAGATAGAGGCTATAGCTTCCTTAGATGGTACGCGTTTGCTTCACGATATCAATGTGCAGGTTCAACATAATCCACACACCCAATCTAGTGAGCTTCTGGCCCCTTACGGTAGTCTGAGTTCACATAAACATTACTCATTTTATAAAGCATTTAATTTACATTTGCAAGAAGACAAGTGCCGTTTAGGATGCCTACATATGTGTTTGCACACAGATTATTACACCCATTCACAGGGCAACTTTGCCGAGCTGGTGGAAGCTCTGTTACATATGGTGTCAGTGCGGGTGCCCAAGCTCAACGCAGAGGCCGTATTTGTGTGGATGGGTGAGTGACGTTATCCGGATGAATATAAATAAGATAAATAAACGTATAAATAAATAAAATAAAACGATAGGCCCTGAGGCGTGGATGGAGGAAGCCACACGTTCCGCCCGTTATCCGGGTGCTGTGATCCGCTTGGGTGTCTTTCTATGGATGTCCGATTTCCCTTTCCTCAGCGCCGCTGACAGACTATCATGGAGTGAGTACGGTGCCGGTAGAAGGGTGGCGAAGGGGGGTGGGGGGGGGTGAATTCAGTTATGTCTGTTGTTGTACGAGGGGGGCGAAGGGGGGTGGGGTGGGGTGGGGTGGTGAATTATGTTTTGTCTGTTCTTGTACGAGGGCGTGCCCCTGCGTTGGCTGCGGGTATATTTGCAGCTGCCTGGTGTGTGGATGGTGCCAGGGAGCATCAGGGTTGAGAGGGGATGGAGGGTTCAGGCATTGGGTCTGCTTGGCCTGCAGGTTTCCTCTCATGCAGCTGCCTGGTGCTTTTTTGTGTTCCCTCTCTAGGCAGTATCTGCTGATACCCAGCTCAGAAGTGCTTTACAGTGCTGCATTCACAGGCTTTTTATATTAGCAAAGCGCCGCCCCCAAAACAAAATCTTGTGGCGGACAAGTTGGTATTTGTTTTCTGTTTACCTGTTTCAGATCTTGGGCTATTCCCTGCATGGTCTGCTTTGCTCGGGGTCCCCCAATCAAAGCAGACCATGCTGGGGGGGATTGATGCACTGTTCAAACTTGCTCCTATTTGCTGCATTTTATGTCGAAACGCGGTTCAAACCTTCTCCTCTTTGCTATGTGTTTCAGACATTCTCTGCCTAAACCAGCATGAGGTGGTCCCAACGGACCTGATGCAGATCAGAGAGATCATCTCCAAATGTGAGTTCAGGATTGATGGTTTGACTTGGATAAAGAGAACGATCTCCGAAGGTGGGTTGACTGGAAGGCGTTAACATGCATGCCATGCAAGCCATGTTGGCTCTACTTGGGAGGAGTGCTTTTCACCCCCAAAACGGAACACCTTCATCAGGTCCGAAAGGGCCTCTTGAGATGGGACTTGGCTGGACGGCAAAGGCTTACAAAGCGTGTATGGTTATGTTTGTTATGATTGGGCTTGTTCTTCTAACCCCGATCCCACCACCCCCGACTCAAATGCGAGTGGTCATATCAAAATATGGGCCGGCTGTGAGGCCATTGCGTGTGATGCTGTTTTTGCTCTAATATATGGCTTATTTTTGTGCTCTGCTATTGCCTGGTTTATATGAAACCCCACACCCTCCCCATCCTGGTCATGTGAGGCTCTTGTCGGCACTCAGGGTAAAGGACAGGCTGAGTGCACCTGCTAGGACTGCTGCACCTGCTGCAACTGCTGCACTTTCTGCAACTGCTGCACTTGCTGCAACAGCTAGGACTGCTAGGACTGCTGCACTTGCTGCAACTGCTGCAACTGCTAGGACTGCTGCAACTGCTGCAACTGATAGGACTGCTGCAACTGCTGCAACTGCTGTACTTGCTGCGACTGGTAGGACTGCTGCAACTGCTGCAACCGCTAGGACTGCTGCAACTGCTGCAACTGCTGCAACTGCTAGGAATGCTGCAACAGCTGCAACTGCTAGGACTGCTGCAAGGACTCTTCATCGTCAAGCAGTCTTAGACTGCATCGCACCATTCCAATCCAGCACACACACACACACGCAAAAAAAGTGGCAGTATTTCATGCCTGGCTGGGCTCCTGGTGCAGGCAATCACCCCCCACACCTGGTAACTATTTTTCACACCTCACACTATGTTTTCACACCTCACACCGCCCCTGCCCTAGGTGAGCGCACCATCTTCATCCTGGATGAAAACGGTGCCGCCCTCCATGCACATCACACTCTTCCAAACCACAATCATCACACCTCATACCTTCACACCCCACACTTTGTAAAATCCACACCTGCATTGCATTGGGAGAGCTCACCATCTTGATTCTGGACCTTCCTGGTGCCGCTTTCGTCCCACACCACACTCGCCACACCTCAAATTACACAACCATCACACTTCACACTATTCACACCTCCGGGGCAAAAGGTGATCATACCATATTGATTTTGGATCGGACAGGGGATATGAAGAGGGGGACGCCTTCCTCAGCATCCCACTCTTCATATCTCACATCTCACATGAATCACACCCCACACTCTTCACACCTCATAGGTCACACTATTTCCACCTCCCTTGCATCTTGATTCTGGACCGTAACGCTCCCGCATTTCTCTGCGTCCCACTCTGCAGCCTCATATTTCATACAAAACAAACACACATTATTCACACTGTTCACACCTCCCTGCCATTAGGTGAGCGCACCATCATGATCCTGGACCGTAACGGTGCCGCCTTCCTCAGCGTCACATGTCTGTGGGAGATATGGGTATCTGCGTGTATGGACAGGTGAGGCTGGTATGGATGGGGATGCCCGGTGTGGAATGGTGTGGACATTTGTGATATACCTCTGGGAGATGTGTCTCCACATGTATGGACATGTGTGAATGTGTGACTTGTGTGGGCAGGTGAGGCTGGTGCCTGTGTTGGGAGCTGGCAATTAAATGCTGTGCGGTCGAGGTTTCGCTGTTCCAGTTGCGCCAGTGCCCTGGCCCGGCATTCGTTGTCTGGATGTGGGACACACAACGATTCGAGCAATCAGGAAATTCAAATTCGTCTATAAGCTGCCAATTTGAATTTTGAATATCCCATGGGCATGGGCTAAGTACGGGCAACCTTCACATAACGCAGTGAATACTATGCAGGTACATCAATGTGTGCTTCAGCTGACGCTCAGGGTTAAACCCCGGGGGGGAGAGGGGCGTCAGGTGCAGAAAGGTGCCCCTCCCCCCGCTCCCAGCCATAGGCCAGAGGGGGCTCACAGCTGCTCGGGCCAAAGGTCGCTCTGGCCCAATCAGCCATAGGCCAGAGGGGGCTTACAGCTGATTTGAAGGTCCCTCTGTCCCTCTGGCCCAACAGGCCCCTCTGGCCCTCTGGCCCAATCAGCCATAGGCCAGAGGGGGCTTAGAGCTGCTTTGAAGGTCCCTCTGTCCCTCTGGCCCAATCAGCCATAGGCCAGAGGGGGCTTAGAGCTGCTTTGAAGGTCCCTTTGGCCCAATCAGCCATAGGCCAGAGGGGGCTTAGAGCTGCTTTGAAGGTCCCTCTGGCCCAATCAGCCATAGGCCAGAGGGGGCTTAGAGCTGCTTTGAGGGTCCCTTTGGCCCAATCAGCCATAGGCCAGAGGGGGCTTAGAGCTGCTTTGAAGGTCCCTCTGTCCCTCTGGCCCAATCAGCCATAGGCCAGAGGGGGCTTAGAGCTGCTTTGAAGGTCCCTTTGGCCCAATCAGCCATAGGCCAGAGGGGGCTTAGAGCTGCTTTGAAGGTCCCTCTGGCCCAATCAGCCATAGGCCAGAGGGGGCTTAGAGCTGCTTTGAGGGTCCCTTTGGCCCAATCAGCCATAGGCCAGAGGGGGCTTAGAGCTGCTTTGAAGGTCCCTCTGGCCCTCTGGCCCAATCAGCCATAGGCCAGAGGGGGCTTAGAGCTGCTTTGAAGGTCCCTTTGGCCCAAACAGCCATAGGCCAGAGGGGGCTTAGAGCTGCTTTGAAGGTCCCTCTGTCCCTCTGGCCCAATCAGCCATAGGCTGTACTGCTTCTGCCACCTGCACGCATGTTCCAGGAGGTCGCGTCCCACAGAGCTTCCGTCTGGGCTGTGTCAAAAAGAAAACAACACAACTGCAGAAGATTCGACAAGATTTAGCGGGCGGAAAGATGGAGCAAAATGTGCCTTCGACTGTGTTGGAGGCAGAGCAATGGCAGAGCTGTAGTTTGGAGCTTTATACCTGATATTTCCCGACCCTCATAGGTTCTCCCGTGTTCGCATGCTGGTCCTGCCCACAGGATCTTTCCTGACCCCCATGGCCGCATGCTGGCCCTGCCCGCACACTGGATCTTTCTTTAACCCCCCCCCCCCCCCCCGTTAGGTTCTCCCGTGGCCGCATGCTGGTCCTACCCGCCCACTGGTCGTGGCCCGGCCTCCTGGCCAGCTTCCAACTCATGGACCTGGCCACGCCTCCCGGACCCGCGACGGTGTCGTGGGGCGCGTCACTGGGCAACCGCGAGCGCGACCGACGCTTTATGCTGGTGGAGATGCAGAGGTGCGTGGGGAGAGAGAGTCAGCGGGGGATGCCAGGATTGGGGAGCGGGGATGCAGATTAAGGGATTGGGGAGCGGGGATGCAGATGCAGATTGGAGGAGGAGATGGAGGGCGTTGGGGGAGCGGGGGATGCTGGTCGAGGTAGGCGGGAAGCAAGCGGGGATCCAGACCGGGAATGTTTGGGAATGCGGAGCAGGGATTCTGTGCTTCATGCTGGTGGTGATGCAGAGGGGAGGGGAGGTCTTGGTGTAGCTGAGTCAACGACCAGGGCAAACAGCTGGAGCAGCTTTTGGAGGGGACGATGGCGGAGGGATTATGGATGTGTAGTCAAGGGCTGTGCACCTCCGATGGGAGGTGTTGGTCATGGAGTGGATGCCTTTTTCCTCGCTCCTGGTACTGCACACTGTGACTCTGTGTATCTCAATTCCCATACATCTCCGCACCTCGCTCATCACACCTCAGTACATCACCTATAATGCAGTACTGTAGCAGTTATGCCTCACTCATCCTACCTTTCTCCTCATACCACACTCAAAATACATCAATTCCCGTACCTCACTACGCACATTTCACTCGTCATACCTTTCCCCTCATACCTCACTTTTCACACCCCACTCTTCACACCTCACTCCTGATGCCTCTTGCATCACACTTGCATCACACTTGCAGGGTCACCGACCTGACGGTGCTGACGGGGGAGTTAAAGGATGCCATGCTGATTGGGGCCAAAAGGGAACTGCAGGTATAGGCTCTGAACCCTGACTTCTGAATCAAGGGGCAGTGTGGAAGCTGCAAGCATGTGCTTCACCCTTAAGTCTATACTGGGATAAAGCGGGAGCTGTACGTGTGGGCTGAAGTGGGGTAAAGCGGACGCGGCAGGCATGTGTTACACCCTAAACTCTGAAGAAAAGCTGAGTGGCAGCTGCAGGTATGTGCTAAGACCTGAAAACCCGTGAGGACCGGGCGTGAGCTGCAGGTATGTGCTAAGACCTGAAAACCCGTGAGGGCCGGGCGTGAGCTGCAGGTTTATGGTAAATCCTCGACTTAATCTGCCGGTACATGCTAAACCCCAAGTTAGGGCAAAGCAGGAGTAGCAGGTGAGCACCACAAGCAGAACTGACATTCAACTTTACCAAATTTAGAGCGGGCAGTACAGTGTGGATCCAGTGTGAAAATACTGTCCCGCATTACCCAGGCGAAGACATGCCCCCGAAGATTCCGTCCGACCTGTCCCTAGATTCAGTTCAATGCTCTGACTTTTACTTAACAAAAGGTCAACTGATAGCAAAGTGACCTGTCCACCCCCCGCCCCCCCCCCAGCTTCACATGACCTCTCCCTGCTTGATGGATAAAGTGTGAAATACCTCACCCATCCCTGCTTGAAGGTGTGAGTGTGAACGCCCTGACCCATCCCACCCCTCCCGGGTTTGCCTGACTCCTCATCTGTCCTTCCCCCCTGGTTGATGTGTCCCCCAGAGAGCGGAACAAGAGCACAACAGGTCGCCCAGGTGGCTGGTGTTGGCTGCTAACAACGTAGCGCTCGTCCTGTTCCTCAGACGACAGTTCCTGGATACTGAGGATACCCTCAGACAAGTAGGAGGGGGGGGGGAGAGGGGGGGGGGGGCGGGCAGGTGGGGGGAGAGGTGGGAGCGGGCTGGTGGGTGGAAGGGGGGGGGGCGGGCTGGTGGGTGGAGGGGGGGGGGGCGGGCAGGTGGGTGGAGGGGGGGGGAGCGGGCATGTGGGTGGAAGGGGGGAGGGCGGGCTGGTGGGTGGAAGGGGGGGGGGGAGCGGGCTGGTGGATGGAGGGGGGGAGTCGGCTGATGGGTGGAAGGGGGGGGGGAGGGCTGGTGGGTGGAGGGGGGGGAGCGGGCTGGTGGGTGGAAGGGGGGGGAGCGGGCTGGTGGGTGGAAGGGGGGGGGGGAGCGGGCTGGTGGATGGAGGGGGGGAGCGGGCTGGTTGGTGGAAGGGGGGGGGGCGGGCTGGTGAATGGAGGGGGGGAGCCGGCTGGTGGGTGGAAGGGGGGGGGGAGGGCTGGCGGGTGGAGGGGGGGAGCAGGCTGGTGGGTGGAGGGGGAGAAGCGGGCTGGTGGGTGGAGCAGGCTGGTGGGTAGAGAGGGGGGGGGGGGGGGGGCGGGCTGGTGGGTGGAGGGGGGGGGGAGCGGGCATGTGGGTGGGGGGGGCGGGCTGGTGGGTGGAGGGGGGGTGGAGCGGGCAGGTGGGTGGAGGGGGCGGGCTGTTGGGTAGAGGGGGGGGCGGGCAGGTGGGTGGAGGGGGGAGGAGTGGGCTGGTGGGTGGAGGGGGGGGGAGTGGGCAGGTGGGTGGAGGGGGGGGGGGCGGGCTGGTGGGCGGAGGGGGGGGGAGCAGGCTGGTGGGTGGAGGGGGGGGGAGCGGGCAGGTGGGTGGAGGGGGGGGAGCGGGCTGGTGGGTGGAGGGGGGGGGGGCGTTGGATGGTGGTCTTCCCGCTCGGAGATTATGCTCCTGCCTTGAGATCATATAGCGGAATCTTGTATCCTGTTGAGATTCTCCCTTCAGGGCGCCCCGAAAGAGATTGTGAGTCGCTCTTGCTTGTCCTTCCTGTGTTGCTTGTCCTTCATAGTCGTGTGCCCTTGGAGTACACAGATGAAAAGCTAGTGCTAGGAGGCCGTGCTGGCCAGGTGGCCTTCACCCCCTGGTGCTGGCATGGGACAAACGGAACATTTGCAACCAACCTCCGTTTTTATGCTGGCGAATGTGTTGCCATCTTTTGTACTGCACGCTCAGGTGGCGAAGGCTCCTGTACCTACCGTTTTCTCAAGTGGCCTGGGTGCCCACGCTGTCTTATAAGTTGACTTGCATGTTTGAAAAGCCACCCTGATGACTAATCATTTGAGGTCTCAACCATATAGTCATATAGATCTTGCCTGCTCTTCATCCACAGATCTTTTGATATCGATCTGTGTCTCACCTGCCTCCCCCCCCAGGCAACCCGCACTTTGAGAGGCTGCCTTTCAGAATAGATCTGTGTCCCACCTGCGCTGGATCCACAGATCACCTGAAAACTTGATCTAGATCTGCATCTCGCCTGCCCCCCCAGGCAAACTGCGCTTTGAGAGGCTGCCTCGCAGACTCGATCTTTGCCTCACCTGCTCTAGATCCACATGCTTCCTGATCTAGATCTGCATCTCGCCTGCCTCCCCAGGCAGCACTCGTTTTTTTGCAGTCTGCCCTCCAGGCTAGATGTGTGCCCTACCTGATCTAGATCTCCATCTTGCCTGCCCACCCAGGCCACCCGTGCTTTTGAGAAGCTGCCCTCCAAGAACATAAACAACCACGACGTCCTCAACACAAAGCTGCACGTGGCCTACACACAGTACGAGCGGGGTGAAGCGGCTGAAGCACAGGGGCTATTGCAGGTGGGGCAGGGGACTATGGTAGACGTACATAGGCCTGCACATGGCATGAATGGGGCAAGGCAATTCAAGCCGAGGGTCCGCTGCAGGTGGGGCAGGGGACTAGGGGCTGAAGCGCGCCTGGGCCTACACACAGTACGAGCAGGGCGAAGCGGCTGAAGCGGAGAAGCTATTGCAGTTGGGGCTGGGGACTAGGGGCTGAAGCGCGCCTGGGCCTACATACAGTACGAGCGGGGCGAAGCGGCTGAAGCGGAGGGGCTATTGCAGGTGGGGCAGGGGAGTAGGGCTGAAGCACCCCTGAGCCTACACACAGTACGAGCGGGGCGAAGTGGCTGAAGCGGAGGGGCTATTGCAGGTGGGGCAGTGGACAAGGGGGTGCAGTAGGGGGGCTATTGCAGGTGGGGCAGGGGACAAGGGGGTGCAGTAGGGGGGCTATTGCAGGTGAGGCAGGGGACTAGGGTGTGAAGGGCACCTAGGCCTACACACAGTATGAACGTGGCTGGGCAGCTGACAGAGAGGGGCAGTTGCAGGTGGGGCAGGGGGCTAGGGGCTGAAGCAGAGGGACTGTTGCAGGTGGGGCAGGGGGCTAGGGGCTGAAGGGCACCTAGGCCTACACACAGTATGAACGTGGCTGGGCAGCTGACAGAGAGGGGCAGTTGCAGGTGGGGCAGGGGGCTAGGGGCTGAAGCAGAGGGACTGTTGCAGGTGGGGCAGGGGGCTAGGGGCTGAAGGGCACCTCGGCCTATATGCAGCATGAACGCGGCAAGGCGGCTGAATTAGACGGGCTATCACAGGTAGGGCAGGGACTAGGGACAGCAGCTAAGCTACGCCTTCACACAGTATGAACGAGGCAAGGCAGTTGAAGTGGAGGGGCTAACGCACAGGTGGGGCCGGCAGGAGATAGTTGTGATTTCACCAGGCTAGCCTTCCTTTCTCGCTTCCTGTCCTCCTTATCTGACCAGCCTCCATTCCCCTGTCCTCAATCCCCTCATCACTCTGACCGACCAAACCCTTCACTTGCTTCCCTCCTTAACCCAATCAGCCGTCTCCTCTGTCCCATTCCCTTATTCACCCAACCAGCCGCCCCCCTGCCCCATTCCCCTCACTCTGACCCGTCGTTGGCCCCTGTTCCCCTCCCCCGCGTGCCCCTCCCCCACCTACCCCTTTGGTTGTGCAGGAAGCGCTGAAACGTGTCTCTGACACCTTGTACAATGAGACGGTCTATCTGGGCGCAGAGTTCGTCCTGTCCAGTCTGATGACTGCGCCTGGGGGGCCGTTCACCAAGGGGGAGATGATCATACAGCAGACATTGGCGGAAACTCAACTTCTACGGGGCAAGGTGGGCAGAGGAGGCAGGAGAAAGGGAGAAGGAGGAGGGGGAAGGGAGAGGGATGGTGAAGAGGAGGAAGGAGGGGGAGGAGGAGAAGGGAGAGGATGGGGGGAAGGAGAGGAGGAGGGGGAGGAGGAGGAGGAGGAGGAAGGGGGAGGAGGAGGAGGAGGAGGAGGAGGAGGAGGAGGGGGGGAGGGGGCGGATAAATAAGTGGTATAGAAAAAGGAGGTGGAGATTAGGAGCGGAGGGGGAGGGGGAGGATTATAATAACTTGTATTCTGAACCCTTGACCCTTAACTAGCCAGTCCTCTCTCCCCCACCCCTCCAGGAGGAGCCCCTCTGCCTCTGTCTCTGCCCCTGCCTCTTAGTACTAGATCTAGCACTAGATCTAGCACTCCCCTCCCCACCCTTGCAGGAGGACCCCCTTTACCTGTCGGGCCTGCTCCAGCTCGCCTCTGCCTCTGCCTCTCAGCACCTCGTGAGGCAGTCGGAGGAGTTCACGCGTACCATCCTCAAGATGTGCATTGCATCCGAGCCCGAGCTCTCAATCCCCATCCACTACATGCTGGCAGGTGCGGTGCACGAAACCCTAAACCCTAAACCCTAACCTAGGCATCCGAGCCCGAGCTCTCAATTCCCATCCACTACATGCTGGCAGGTGCGGCGCACAAAACCCTAAACCCTAATTCGATCCCTATCCACTACATGCTGGCAGGTGCGGTGCATGAAACCCTTAACCCTAAAACATAATTTGATCCCCATCCGCTACATGCTGGCAGGTGTGACGCACGAAACCCTTGAAACTAAACCCTATTTCGATCCTTGTCCACTGCATGCTGGTAGGTGGGGGAGGTCAGAAAGGTGTGGGGCGATGGAGTGGATTGAGGAGCGGGTTGAGGTGCAAGGAAAGGGTGACGGGGTTCTCCTTTGTTTTGCTGTTTCCAGATAACGCTTTTTCAAACCGTCCCCATAGTCCATCAACCCAAAGCTCCCTGCGGCCGCCTCAAGAGTTCTGAGTGGGCCATACTGTCTTGCAATTCCTTTATCAAAGATTCCTTTATCAAAGATTCCTCTGCACCAGTCACTGTGTCACCAGCCAGATCCCTCGGGAGCCACCAGCATGTTTGTAAAACTGTTTGCGGACCTCCTCCTTTGAAGCCTCTGACCTTTCATTCAAGCCCCCCCCTCCATCTACCCACCCACCACTCCACCACGACCAACATCCCAATGCCTGCACGGCTGTCGTTGGGTTGACCACCAATTCGAACACCCTCCACACCTCTCCGTACCGCACGTGTCGATGGGGCGCCTGCCAATGTGCAGCAATTCATCTCGTATGCGCACTTGCGCAGCTGACAAAACGCCAAATTTGAAAATTAGTTGCCTGCACAGCTGTCAAAGACATGACCACCCATGCAAACACCCCCCAACCCATACATTCACAGCTGTTGAGGAGATAACCGCCAATTCAAACAACCACAACCCTTCGCCTGCACAGCTGCTGCCATTTTAAACACCCCCACCCACCCCCCTGCCTCCTTAGATGTCGATAAGGCGACCGCAAATTCGACATCTAATTCGCAGCGGTCAATCTCATTTGCGCAACTGCCAATGACAAAAACGTCAATTAAAAAAATCCACCCCTTGCTTGCACAGCTGTCAAAGACATAACCGTCGATTTAAATAAACCCAACCCACCCCCTTGCCTGCACAGCTGTCGATGAGGCGACCGCAGATTCACAGCGTTCCATCCTGTCCGCGGACGGCGCACCAGGTGTGTGGGGGGTGGTGGGGGGGGGCAGCAGCCCCAGCAGATGCCTTGGACTGCCTGGCCCTCTCAAAAAAGACGTCGGGGTAGATGCATTGGCACTTTTAGGCCAGCCTAGATCGGAGATGTAAGTCCATCGCACGCTATGAAGGGTTTAGCCCCAAACCCTTCAAGAAAAGCCTGGCGCAAACATGGCAGTCCATCGCATGCTATGAAGCCAGAGGAGTTCCGGGTCCCCTCTCCCGACTGCCCCTGTTACAGCTACTGCTACTGCTACTGCTACTTGTACTGCTAGTGTTGCTGTTACAGCTACTGCTTCTGCTACTGTTACTTTTACTGCTAGTGTTGCTGTTGCAGCTACTGCTGCTGTTACTTTTACTGCTAGTGTTGCTGTTACAGTTTTGATCCATGAATCGCCGCTCTGCCCCCTCTGATGGGCATTAAGGTCCTTCAGGCCCTCGCTGCCAAGCCCTCTGCCCCTCAGGTCAGCAGCCCCTCGGACTTCCATGCTACACATTTCAGCAGCCTGTGGGCCTGCAGGCGCGCAGGTTAGTGACGTTACACCTCTGGGCCATGCTGGTGCAACGTCATTAACCGGCGCGCCTGCAGGCGCGCAGGTGCATGCAGCAGGCTCGGTGTGCTGTGACTCAGCCCCGTGGCGAGAATCTCTGCCCATGTCAACCGCCCCCTTCTGATTTCCAGATATCAGGTTGATGCAGTCAAACTGCCGGAAAGGGCGCCCTGGAGCCCAGACCAGGTCGTCAGCCATGAGGGGCTAGGTGTGACTTGTGTCCACACCCCGGTCCTCTCACCCCAAAGCAGAGACTTGCCACCTCAAGGCCTTTCAGATCGACTCTCTACCTAAGCTGCAGCCTGAATCCTGAACCCCACACCCTGATCCCACACCCTAGACCTCACACCCTGAACCCCACACTCTGAACCCCACACCCTTATCCCACACCCTAATCCCACACCCTGATCCCACACCCTAAACCCCACACCCTAATCCTACAACCTGAACCTCACACCCTAATCCCACACCCTGAACCTCACACTATGAACCTCATACCCTGAACCCCACACCCTAGTCCCACACCCTGAACCCCACGCCCTGAACCCCACACCCTGATCCCACACCCTAAACCCCACAACATGAACCCCACACCCTAATCCCACACCCTGAACCTCACACTCGGAACCTCATACCCTGAACCCCACACCCTGATCCCACACCCTAAACCCCACAACATGAACCCCACACCCTGATCCCACACCCTAAACCCCACAACATGAACCCCACACCCTAATCCCACACCCTGAACCCCACAACCTGAAGCTCACACTCTGAGCATCATACACTGAACCCCACACCCTGAACCCCACACCCTGATCCCATACCCTGAACCCCACACCCTAATCCCACACCCTGAACCCCACATCCTGATCCCACACCCTAAACCCCACACCCTGATCCCACACCCTAAACCCCACAACCTGAACCCCACACCCTAATCCCACACCCTGAACCTCACACTCTGAACCATACCCTGAACCCCACACCCTGATCCCACACCCTAAACCCCACAACCTGAACCCCACACCGTAATCCCACACCCTAAATCCCACCACCTGAACCCCACACCCTAATCCCACACCTTGAACCCCACACTCTGAGCCTCATACCCTGAACCCCACGCCCTGAACCCCACACCCTGAACGCCACACCCTAATCACACACCCTAACTCCACACCCTGAACCACACACCCTGAACCCCACACTCTGAACCCCACACTCTGATCTCACAACTTGAACCCCACACTCTGAACCCTGATCCCACGCCCTGGACCCCACCCCCTGCACCCCACACCCTGATCCCACACCCTGATCCCACACTCTGAACCCTGATTCCACACCCTGAACCCCACACCCTGAACTCCACACCGTAATCCCCACACCCTAATACCACAACTTCAACCCCACACTCTGAACCCTGATCCTCACACCCTAATCCCACACCTTGAACCTCACACTTTGAAACCTGATGCCCAGACCCTAATCCCACACCTTCAACCCCTCACTCTGAACCCTGATCCCCATACCCTAATCCCACACCTTGAACCCCACACTCTGCACCCTGATCCCCACACCCTGATCCCTTTCAGCGTCCATTGGACCTTCGCACGCCGCGTCTGCTGCACCTGCCAGCTGGGACCGGAAACGATCTTCCAAGGCGGTGGCGTCGGCAAAGGCGGCGGGATTGACATTCGGGCAGCTGGTGAGAGCCGTGGACCTGGGTCTGGGTAGGCCATGTCAAGTGGACCACAGAGGGGTGTGTGGATGAATGCAAAGTGTGGGTAGGCCATAATAAGTGTACTGTAGAGATGTGGACCTGGGTGTGGATAGGCCATATCAAGTGTACCACAGAGGGGGGGGGATGGATGAAGTGGGTAGGACATAGAAAGTGTACCGTAAGGACATAGAAAGTGTACCGTAGAGCGGTGTGTGGATGGTTGCATGTGGTTAGGCCATGTTAACTAAACTGCAGAGGGGCGTTGGTGTCAGAAAGGGATTAGGGTACGAGCTGCACTGCCACTAGGATGGGCGTTGGTGTCAGAAAGGGATTAGGGTACAAGATGCACTGCCACTAGGATGGGCGTTGGTATCAGAAAGGGATTAGGGTACGAGCTGCACTGCCACTAGGATGGGCGTTGGTGTCAGAAAGGGATTAGGGTACGAGCTGCACTGCCACTAGGATGGGCGTTGGTGTCAGAAAGGGATTAGGGTACGAGCTGCACTGCCACTAGGATAGGCGTTGGTATCAGAAAGGGATTAGGGTACGAGCTGCACTGCCACTAGGATGGGCGTTGGTGTCAGAAAGGGATTAGGGTACGAGCTGCACTGCCACTAGGATGGGCGTTGGTGTCAGAAAGGGATTAGGGTACAAGATGCACTGCCACTAGGATGGGCGTTGGTATCAGAAAGGGATTAGGGTACGAGCTGCACTGCCACTAGGATGGGCGTTGGTGTCAGAAAGGGATTAGGGTACGAGCTGCACTGCCACTAGGATGGGCGTTGGTGTCAGAAAGGGATTAGGGTACGAGCTGCACTGCCACTAGGATAGGCGTTGGTATCAGAAAGGGATTAGGGTACGAGCTGCACTGCCACTAGGATGGGCGTTGGTGTCAGTAAGGGATTAGGGTACAAGCTGCACTGCCACTAGGATGGGCGTTGGTGTCAGAAAGGGATTAGGGTACGAGCTGCACTGCCACTAGGATGGGCGTTGGTGTCAGAAAGGGATTAGGGTACGAGCTGCACTGCCACTAGGATGGGCGTTGGTGTCAGAAAGGGATTAGGGTACGAGCTGCACTGCCACTAGGATGGGCGTTGGTGTCAGAAAGGGATTAGGGTACGAGCTGCACTGCCACTAGGATGGGCGTTGGTGTCAGAAAGGGATTAGGGTACGAGCTGCACTGCCACTAGGATGGTTTGTACAAGTTGTCCTAGTGGCATTGCGGCTTTTACCATTCCCCATTCTGACCGTGGGTATGAGGGGGAGCAGGTGTGGTGGCCACCTCCCAAAACCTGTATGGAAGGGTTGGGAAGTGCGAACGGGAAGGGTGGTCGTACGGAATACAGGTGAGATGGGTAAGGGGACAGCGTTAGGTGTCTAACGCGTTGGAGGGTGTCAGGGTTCGGAGGGGGTGCCAGCCGAGGCAGAGAGACGGACGTCTAAGGAATGCGCTTACAAATGTTGCTTAAAGCTAACACATGTTACGCCTTAACAATACACCCTGATGCGTGGATGAAGAAAACCACCCACTCGGCCGTTATACCGGGTATAATACCTGGGGAGAAGGGTGTGCTGGATCCCCTCCCCCAATGTGTTGGCCTCCGCCGTGCGCTTGGACGAGCTCACTTGGATGCTGATATGGCAAGGGAGAAGGAGGGGTACGAGGAGTAGCTCCTTTTAGAGCGCACCCGACCACCTTTTGCAGGCTTCTGGGCGGCCAACACTGGGCCCCTGGGGACAAAACTATGACCGGCCTACGCCCGGTGGCCCATATACGGACCTTCCTGCGACAGGCCTCCCGAGCTGTGCATCATCATGTAGCTGAATCGCAGCCGAAGGACCCTTGGGAGTTTCAGTGGCGGAGGGGTGACTGTCACTGCGTCCTACGCCATGCACCTCCTTGGAACCCAGTGTTGACGAAGCCCTGGATCCAGACAAAGCCCTGGATCCAGACAAAGCCCTGGATCCAGACAAAGCCCTGGATCCAGACAAAGCCCTGGATCCAGACAAAGCCCTGGATCCAGACGAAGCCCTGGATTTCTGTTCCTTGATCCAAACTTCACAACACTTCACAAAAAGCCACATCCTGAAAATGCACCTGAGACTCGTGCGGTTCTGCTGTTATTTCGAAGCTGACGCAAACACCCAAAGCCTTTTTCGAAGGGTCCAGGCAGAGCGAACTGAGGGGAAACCAGCGACATGAACCAAAACATACAACCTGAAACCTGCAACAAGGAGATGGGCCCTGCCCAAGGGCTGGTTTGGCTCTGGACCCCTAGTCTGTAAGCTCTCCCCCCCCGCCTCAACCCTAAACCCTAAATATGACTGACCGTCGAGCCTGCCTGTCTGATGTGTGCCTTGTGCCCCCCCCCTCCCGATTTGGATATAAACCCTGAACTGTAAGCTCCCCTCCCCAAAACCTTAACCCTAGAAGCTACTGACTGCCAAGCCTGCCTGTCTGACGTGTGCCTTGTGCCCCCCCTCCCTCTACCCAAGTTTGTCCCGCTCCTGGGTGCGGACGAGAAAATCCTCAGCCGCGCACATTATGTCGCCCTTGAGGACGCTGCGGCGGCGCTGCACGTCCTAGCGCAGTGCCAGTGCATTAGCAACAGGTGTGGGCAGGTGTTTTATTTCTGTCAATGGTAACGGCGCGGACACGGCCATGGCCAATGCTGCACTACGCCCCTGTGGTATTATTCTTTCTTCCTTGGGTGGGTGGCTGTTCTGCGGCGTTTACGTCTCGTCCGTAAGGTGGCATGTTGTTTTGCTGCGGCGGCGCTGCACGTCCTGGCGCAGTACCGGTGCAGCAACAGGTGTGTATGGGTGGCTACTTTGCAGCCTTCACGTCTCCACCTGTAGGTGTGGCGTGCGATGCTGTGGCGGCGCTGCACGTCTTGACGCAGTGCCAGTGTATAAGCAACAGGTGTGTGTGGGTGCTTTATTTCTGTCAATGGTAACGGTGCTGATGCGGCCACGGCCCATGCCGCACTGCTTCCTTAAACCTCGCGCGCCCCTGTGGTAGTTTTCTTTCTTCCTCAGGCGCGTGGCTGTTGTGCAGCGTTAACGTCTCATCCGGAATGTGTGGCATGTTGTTCTGCTGAGGCTGATGCACGCTCTGGCGCAGTGTCAGTGTATGAGCAACAGGTGCAGATTGTCTAGTTGGAAACTAAGGGAAATTAAGGGATGCCCCGAGCAGCTGACCTCGTAAGCTGTAACCTCAGGTGGTGAGTTGATTCGGTGCCCGAGTGTTCCCCCCTTTTTTCGAACTGGTATATTTTAATTTTTTTACTTGATACAGCTTCTCAGGCCAAATGCCCTTCCACGCCATATCCCCCGCCGCGGCCAGCCACTTTCTGACTGAGGCTTAACAATATGTAATCACTGAGATTTGATGCAGATGATGTCCCCTCCCTGCTCTCCTGCACAGGTTGCCTGTGGCGCGGCGGCTCATCAACGAAGTCGTGGCCTGCCGTCAGCTCCTCCTCCCCGAGTCTCACCCGCACACCCTTGAGTCTCAACTCCTGCAGGTCAGCCCTCGCACCATGGTCACACCATGGTCACACCATGGTCACACTTGGATGACAACATGGTCACTCCATGCTCAGGCATTATCTCACCATGGTTACACTACGGTCACACCATATTAAGACCACGGGTACACTATGCTCACACTACGTTGTGATCACACCATGGTCACACCATGGCCACACAAATATCAAACGATGGCAGTGACATAGTCACACCACGGTCACACTGCTGTGACACTGATCAAACTAAGGTCACACCATGATTACACCATGGTCACACCATACCAGTTATCACACTATGGTCAAACCACGATCACACCAAGGTCATACGATGGTCACACTATGATTACATCATGGCCACACTTCAGCCACGCCGCCCATTGACAAAACAAGGTTCACACATGGGCAAATCACTATCACAACGTGGTCACACCATGATCACACGATGTTCACACTATGGCCACACTAAGATGAAGCCATGTCACACCATGGTCACACCAGGATCACATCAGGATCAATTGATGACATGTGTCTTTAGACCTTCGATAAATCTGATGTCGGTGATTCTATCTTGTGGACATGCTGAAAGGCTTCAAAGTTTCTGCGTGGCTTTATCTGCGTGGCTTTATCTGTCGGTATGTTTTGAAATTTTTGTACTATTTGTGCATGGCCCTATTTGAACTGCTTGAAGGTGTTGTTATGAAATTGACGCAACCACCCACAGCCTTTATCGAAACGACCCTGCAGAGCCAACCTGGACGGCACGGCGGGCACGCAGATGTAGAGATTGAGTGGGGGCGGGAGGCGGGCCACGGTGCCCACTCTATTCAGTACTGCAGCGAATGCGCCTACACAAATCTGAATCATCCGCCCCCTTGCCCTGGATCACACAAAATTGAATGGACCTACTCTCCGCTTTATACCAAACAACTAATTCATCCCCCCCCCCTCCTCCTCCCCTCCTGGGGCAAGTGAACACACCAACGTGCATTGCCTGCCCCCCCACCTATCCACAATGCCCCACACACAAAACTGCATTACTCACCTTTCCACCTACTACCACGCAAAACGGAATTATCTACCTCGCTGCTTATGACCACACAAAACTGAATGGCCTGCCCCCCCGCCTATTACCACACCCAACTCTGTTACCTGCACCCCCCCTCTCTAAAACAACACATACCTCTGTTACCTGCCCCCACCCCTCGCCTAAAACCACACATACCTGAATCACCCGCCTCTCTCCCCTCACGGATCGCAGTTTGAGATCACTGTTGCTGAGGAGCACCTCGTGGAGGCGGAACAAATTCTGATGGCCACCTCCAAGAAGATGATCCGGTGAGATGCCACACTTTTGATCCACACTTTTTTAACAGGTTGGAAATATGGGATGGAGATTTCCGTTTCCTGGTTGAAAGGGGTTGTGTCCCGTGGAGGCGGAACAAATCCTGATGGCCACCTCCAAGAAGATGATCCGGTGAGATGCCACACTTTTGATCCACACTTTTCTAACAGGTTGGAAATATGGGATGGAGATTTCCGTTTCCTGGTTGAAAGGGGTTGTGTCCCGTGGAGGCGGAACAAATCCTGGTGGTCACCTCCAAGAAGATGATCCGGTGAGATGCCACACTTTTGATCCACACTTTTCTAACAGGTTGGAAATATGGGATGGAGATTTCCGTTTCCTGGTTGAAAGGGGTTGTGTCCCGTGGAGGCGGAACAAATCCTGATGGCCACCTCCAAGAAGATGATCCGGTGAGATGCCACACTTTTGATCCACACTTTTCTAACAGGTTGGAAATATGGGATGGAGATTTCCGTTTCCTGGTTGAAAGGGGTTGTGTCCCGTGGAGGCGGAACAAATCCTGATGGCCACCCTTAAGAAGATGATCCGGTGAGCGGCCACACTTTTGATCCACACTTTTCTAACAGGTTGGAAATATGGGATGGAGATTTCCGTTTCCTGGTTGAAAGGGGTTGTGTCCCGTGGAGGCGGAACAAATCCTGATGGCCACCTCCAAGAAGATGATCCGGTGAGATGCCACACTTTTGATCCACACTTTTTTAACAGGTTGGAAATATGGGATGGAGATTTCCGTTTCCTGGTTGAAAGGGGTTGTGTCCCGTGGAGGCGGAACAAATCCTGGTGGTCACCTCCAAGAAGATGATCCGGTGAGATGCCACACTTTTGATCCACACTTTTCTAACAGGTTGGAAATATGGGATGGAGATTTCCGTTTCCTGGTTGAAAGGGGTTGTGTCCCGTGGAGGCGGAACAAATCCTGATGGCCACCTCCAAGAAGATGATCCGGTGAGCGGCCACACTTTTGATCCACACTTTTCTAACAGGTTGGAAATATGGGATGGAGATTTCCGTTTCCTGGTTGAAAGGGGTTGTGTCCCGTGGAGGCGGAACAAATCCTGGTGGTCACCTCCAAGAAGATGATCCGGTGAGATGCCACACTTTTGATCCACACTTTTCTAACAGGTTGGAAATATGGGATGGAGATTTCCGTTTCCTGGTTGAAAGGGGTTGTGTCCCGTGGAGGCGGAACAAATCCTGATGGCCACCTCCAAGAAGATGTTCCGGTGAGATGCCACACTTTTGATCCAAACTTTTCTAACAGTTCGAAAATTTTGCGTCCAGCTTTTTAATTACTGTTTGAAAGGGTTGCCCTGCGGGTGAGGGCATGCAGGCAGTATCGAAATGACGGCGCAGCAGCTATGCCTGGGTTGCTGGGTAGGAGCTTGCCCAGGGGGTCACTGGCTTTCGCTTTCTGCCCTACAGCATGAAGTGCCTGTACCGGTTCACGGGCACATGTCCCATGCATCAAATGTGATGCTTAGTTGGACTGTAAAAACTTCAAAAGTGACAAATGGATAAAATTTCAGGGCCGTGCGTTGAGCGACCGCCAACCTCATAAGCAACTTCTGAGTGGTTGGCTTGCATTGTGTTCTTGTTCCATGCCCAATACCTGAAATTGAAATCGAATACTGGTACCTAACTAACGGTCTGTGAAAACAGTTGTATGTTTCCATGTTTTACGTACCAGTTCTGGTTGTCCGGTTCCTGTATGTCATTGCATGCGCCTTATTGAGAGGCTGTTTTCCATGAAACATTTAAAAATGTGCTTTGCCTTGCCTCACAATTCGAATTTGCAAAAAAATGCAAAATCCAATCTATGTTTAAATTTCAATTGCAATCAATGTTGTTTGGGGGTGAGGGATAAATCGGACCCGCATTGTGAGCGTGCTCGAATTTGAATTTCAACCCAACTGCTAACTGCCACCTCCGGGGAATGGGTCCCGAACACCCTCGGACCTTGTGGGCCCTGAGCCAGCTGGCGGACCTGCATCGTGAGATTACACAAATTCAAATTCAAACCCAACTGCCTCCTCGGGGTAATGGGTGCCGAACACCCCTGGACCTTGTGGGCCCTGAGCCAGCTGGCAAACCTGCATTGTGAGAGCGCACGCAAATTTAAATTCAAACCCAACTGCTAACTGCCTCCTCAGGGTAATGAGGGCCGAACACCCCCGGACCTTGCGGGCCCTGAGCCAGCTGGCAGACTTGCATCGTGAGAGCGCATTCGAATTCAAACCCAACCGCTAACTGCCTCCTCAGGGTAATGGGGGCCGAACACCCCCGGACCTTGTGGGCTTTGAGCCAGCTGGCAGACCTGCATCGTGACCTGGACCATATCCATGAGGCGCAGCATGTGGAGTCATTGATTCTTGAGGTTAGCAACAGGGCAGGGAGGTTAGGGTTTGGAGTAGTACCCTGATGCAACATGTGGAGTCATTGATCCTTGAGGTGTGGAACAGGGCAGGGTGAGGGAGTACGGTGCAATGAAAGTACGAAATGGGACCCCTTTGTTGTGCCCCTTGGGCGGTACCCCCGTTGTAGTGCCCCTGAGGCAGATTTTGAGGTTTTGGAACAGGGCATGACAGAGGATGCACTTTGTTTGAAATCGTACTGAGCCTTTTCAATGCCAACCCCAGATAGTGTTGACAAATCTCGTTCTTGCAAATGCAACACAAAAATATTCATCGCAAACCCTCAGGATCCTACTTGCTTTAAATCCTATTAAAATTGAACACGCCGCTGACCCCATGAACCCAGTTCGTCACAAACGCTAATTACTTGTAGCGAGCTCGCATCGGCCCTCCCCTTGCAGCATCCAGAACGGAGAGACCTGGCTTATCACAAACTCTCCTTGTTATTATTAATAACGTTATAAACTGGCCTCCCCTCCCCTAACCGCATTTGGATGGGTGAAATCCTGCAATTAGTATTAATTTTAATCTTGGTAATGATCTCAGTAGGGTAAGGAATACCGATGTAACGGAAATAACAATATTACTGCATTACTGGGTCTGTCATTGTCATGACCGGCCTTCCCCCTTCTTGTCGATTGCAGACGGGAGAGACCCTTGTGTCTCACGGAAAGGTGATGGACCGCATGCGGAACGTCAGCGCCGTGTGTGGCGTCCTGGCCTCCAGAGACCGACTGCTGGAGAAAGCGTCCTTGTTCATGGCCAAAGTCCTAATGGTGTACCGGGTGAGAGGAGAGAAAGGGAGGAGGAAGAGAGGAGAGGAAGGGGGAGAGGGAGGGAGGGGAGGGGGGAGAGGAGAGGGAGAGGGAGGGAGAGGAGGGGGGAGAGGAGAGGAAGAGGTAGTGGGAGGGAGGGTGTGAGGAGAGGAAGAGGGAGGGTGAGAGGGGGGAGAGGAGAGGGAGGGGGAGAGGAGAGGAGGGGGGAGAGGGAGAGAGAGGAGAGGAAAGGGGGAAGTGAGGGTGAGAGGAGAGGCAGGGAGAGAGGGAGGGAGGGAGAGAGGAGAGGAAGGGGGGGAGGGAGGGGGGGAGGGAGGGAGGGGGCCAGGGGGTGGAGAGGAAAGGAAGGGGGAGAGGGAGGGTGGGAGTAGAGGAGAGGGAGAGGAGGGGAGGGAAGGGGAGGGGGAGAGGGAGAGGAGAGGAAGGAGGAGAGGGAGGGTGAGAGGAGAGGAAGGGGGAGAGGGAGGGAAGGGGGAGAGGAGGGGGGGAAGGAGGGTGAGAGGAGAGGAAGGGGGGGAGGGAGAGAGGGAGGGGGGGAGAGGAGGGGGGGAGGGGGAGAGAGTGGGAGGGGAGGGGGAGGGGGGGCGTAGAGAGTGGGTCGCTCTTCATGGCCAAGATCCCGATGGCACACCGGGTGAGAGGAGGGCGGGAGGAGGGGAGGGAGAGAGGAGGGCTCTTTGTGGACATGCCCGCTCACGCCCGCACACTCACACCTCCATATTGTTAACATGTTTGTCTTGTCTCAGAATGCTTTCTTTTGCTCTTGATGCTTTCAGGAGAATCTTGGACAGGACTGCATGGCTGCATGGGCCCATGCCCGACGCCTGCAAGCACACACATGCACGAACACCTCCCTCCGCCGTGATGGCATTCACATGAAATCGTGATGATGAAGAGCTTTGATCTGCTCTGAATGTATTCAGGAGAAGCTGGGTCAGGACTGCAAGCTGACCATGCTGACGGGGGCTCATTTACAATGCTCACAAACAGGAACAGGAGCACACACCGCTTGGTCAGGGGCGCCACGCCGGCCATGATGAGATCCCCCTCCCGGGACCGTCGTACCTTTTGGCCACCATGATAAAGAAAGAGAGAAAGCTACGCCCCATGGGAGGCGTGAGAGTTAAAAAACAGCGTAGCCTGGGTCGATATGCACACAGCCACACACATGCACACTCACCCTTCCCTCCGCTTTGAATACTTGTTCAGGAGAAGCTGGGATCGGACCACAAGCTGACTAAGCTGACGCGGTCACAGCTGGTGGAGATTGTGGATCGAGAGAAGATGTTGGGGAACCGTGCGCTGGCGTCGGCGCGATCTGGGGCTAAGGAAAACTTCAAGACCGCAGAGGTATGAACGGGGTGGGTGGAGGTATGGACGGGTGGGTGGGGGTATGAACAGGGTTGTGGATTGGGAGAAGATGTTGGGGTGGCTGGGTGCTGGCGCATGCGCGATCTGGGGCAGAGGAAAACTGCAAGATCGCAGAGGTATGAACAGGGCGATGGGGGGGGGGGGGGTTGAACGGGTTGGAGGGGGATATGGGCAAGGCTGTGTATGGAGAGAAGATGTCAGGGTGCTAGGTGCTGGCTCAGGCACGATCTGGGGTGCAGGAGAACTAGAAGACGGCCGAGGTGGGGACTGGGGATATGAACAGGGTGGAGGGGTATGAACGAGGCGGGGCCGCGGGGGGGGACATGAACGATGCGCGGGGACTGAGCCAAGGCGAGAAGATGGTAGAGATGACTACTTCAGACTGGATGTTGCATTTCCCCGAAGAGATGAGTTGCTTGGCAGTGTGTAGGATTATATTATTGTGGAGTTTTTGATGCCCGAGCCTGATCCCTCTTATACTCTTGATCAGTGAGATCCATGATGTTCAAATCTCACCCCTTGAATTTGAACCATTCGAAAATTCAAATATGACCGTGTGAATCTGAGCTGTCATAACGTAAATATCAGAGCTCAAGCGTGATGAAACAGGCTTCACCAGGCTTTCATTTACCTACCCCTTCATTTAGATTGTATGCCTAGATCTGATGTTTAATTCTGACGGCTGCCTCGTGGGGTCCCTCTCCTGCAGGTCATGTTCAAGCAGGCGCTGGCGGTGGGCAAGCTGGTCAACCCTGGAGCAGACCACTCCGCCGTGGCAGAGGGCCTGATCGAGGCGCAGTTTGCCCAGGTAGGCAGGGTTGAGTGATGGGGATGGGGCTTGGCCCTGGTGAGTAGGGTGAAGTGACTCGATTAGGGTTAACAGGGCCGGGTGAGCAGGATAGGGTTTTGCCCAGGTCAGCAGGTTTAGGTGGACGAGGGTTTACGTGAGCGGGATAGGGTTTGGCCCAGATGAGTAGGGTTTGGTGAACAAGGGGTAAGGGGCGGGATGGTAGGCCCAAGATGCGTCCAATACCCGTGATATGCCAGATGATCCCATCATTTACTTGAGAAGTGGCGGGTGGTGGTGCTGGTGCTCGTGCTTAATTCCTTGCCTTATCTAACTTCGACATCAAAAGCCATTAAGCCAGGCTTTAAAATTACTCTGTTATTGGGGGCACATCTTGGACTTCATTGAATTGACGTAAGATATTAAAAGTCGCATGCACCTTGCTCCTGCCCTGCTTCCTTCTCCTGGGGGAAGATCCATGACACTCAAAAGACGTTCCAGACTGCGACATGTCCAGAACGATCCCAACGTCCTATTTGAGATGTTATTTGTTTTAGAGCTCAAACCTAGCTCCTGTCTTGCTTCCTCCTCCTAGGGCAAGATCCATGATGCTCAGAAGACACTCCGGAGCAGCGGCATGTTGTCGACGAGTACAATCCCAACGTCGTATCTGCGATACCTCAACAAGGCCAGGAACACGTGATCGTTTTAGGCCGGGACCCACATGACCCATGCCGGCTGTGCTTCGGCCAGGCCCAGGACCTCATGCATGATGGTCGGTGGTGTCTAGGCCAGGAACACGTGATCATTGCTGTTTGTGCTTATACGCCAGGCAGACGCAAGGCCAGACAGGCCCAAGGCCAGGCCAGGACCCATGCATGACTGTCCGGGGAGCCCAAGCCAGGCCCCTCGTGATCATTTTGGTTGTGCTTAGGCCAGACCTAGGATCCATGCATTATCGTCGGTGCGGCCTAGGTGAGGAACACGTGACCATTTTTGGCAAGGCCAGGACTTGCGGCCAGGCCTGGACCCATGCATGACTGTCCGGGGTGCCCAGGCCAGGACCCATGTCCCTGGTGAGGCCAGCCATGCTGTTTGGGCTGCCAACCATTATTCATATGTCCTTGTTGGGTCCCAATCGTGCCTCTGATGCAGTCTTCCAGCTGCCTTTGTACTCCCCGGAGGGGTCACATGGGCCATGGCAAAACATAAGAATGGCGGGCGGCGTCCAAAGCTGCAGCCTACGCAATCTCACTGTACGATGCATTTGTGTACAAGTATCGGACGCGCTATTTTGACGTTTGGAGTGACCCCGTCGGAGCATGGGCAGCCTGTACGTTGCATGCTGGGCTTGCTATTTGGCCAGCCATTTAGTTCTCCCTTGGGCTGGCATCCTTTTTGTAACCCCCAGTTTGGATCGGTGCGGTTTTCGGCCAGGAATTTATTTGTGTGTTCTAGTCCTAGAGGCTTGAGGGTGCCGTGTGATTGGCCGCTTTGGGAGTCTGGGGGGGATGATTTCAGTGAGCATGTTGATTGGCCTGTAAGAGCCCTGTTCCTGCGGTCCAACACGGGCTGCTGGTGCTTTCTTGGGGGGGTGATTTTAATGAAATTGTTGACTGGCACGTTAGAGGGCCATTACTGCGGTCCAACACGGGCTGACGGTACTTTCTTAAATGGGGTTATGTTAATGAATGTGTTGACTAGCACGTAAGGGCCTTCTAGCACCAGTCCAACGCGAGCCGCCGGTACTTTCTTGGGTGGTGGTTTTTTAGACCGTGTTGACTGGCCCATATGGGCCTCCTTCCTGCAGTCCAGCGAAAGCTGCCGGTACTTTCTCAGTACTTCCTTACGCTTGTGATTTTAATGTAAGTGTTGACTGGCACATTAGAGCCTCTTAACATCAGCCCAACACGGGCTGCAGATAATTTCTTAGCTGGTAATTTTTTTAGACCATGCTGAATGGCCCATAAGAGCCCCCCTTACTGCAGTCCAACGAGAGCTGCCAGTATTGTCTTGGGTTTGTGATTTTTATGAATGTGTGGCGTGGCCTGTAGGAGCCTCCTACCTGCACTCCAACGACCTGTGGGTATTTTATTTCTGTGTACTGCACGACCGAATAAGTGATTCGTGAGGTGACAAGATTGTGTCGCTTAGCTCTCAGGAGATTGCTCTGCAGCGAACATGCGCCCTGACTGACAGGCTGGCAGGTTTTAATTGTGTGTGGCCTCCTATTGATAGCAGCATCAACCATTGCACTCTCTTATTGATGGCAACTTCAGCGATTGCATTCACTTCAAACAATTATAAATGTTTAGTTCAGATTGCATTGCTGAGTATTTTTTGTTTATTTCTGTCAGCAGGGACTGACACCGGCAATGTGTAAGAAGTCAGATAATGGCAGACAATCGGTGGATCAAAGGGGGGGTCCAAGCATTGGACAGGGTTCGTTAGTTAACCTTGTAGGATACAGCGACTGTTAGGTGTAATGTTCGCTTATTATGGTTTCAAAAGACTTATACCATACTTATTTAGCGATCTCCGCTGCTGATGTTATTTTGCCCGCACCCGCCCTTCCTACCTTGGCTTTTCATTGAGGGTCAATGACGTGGGGTTGGAGGAAAGAACGACACAAATACAAGGGGAAGGGGGCGGGGGGGAGAAACTAAAGGGAGTACAAAAGGCTGGAAAATAAATGCAAAGGAAAATAAATGCAAATTTTTTGGGGGGGGGAGGTATTTTTACATTTGTCTTCATCTCCTTCTTTCCCTCTTAAATGAGTTTATTTTCTTCCAACGAGTCAGTTGGGCGCCCACGCGGCCACACCTTTTTGAGCAGGGCCCAGAGGTGTTATGTCATTGACACCTGCCTGCCTGGCACGCTGAATGGCATAGGGGTGGGAAGATGGCTCAACAAGCACTGCTCGGTGGTTGAGTGTTGGTTCCTTGCTCAAGGGGATCACTGGTTTTCGCTCGTTGTCCTAGCTTATTAAGTGCATGTACCGGTTTACGGGCTCAAGTCCCATGCATCGAATGTGATGCCCCGTTTGAACTGTAAAAACTTCACAAACATGGCTGCTGTTCAACCCGTGCACAAACACTGTGATTCGCCCTGGAGCATGAGCTTGTCGACAGTGCAGCAACCCAGCTGTGGGCATAACGGACACGGGTCAAAACAGGCCCAGGTTGAAGCCTGGTTGCACGGCGGGGATGTCGGCCAGGTCCTGGTTGGCATAGCCACGCAGAGTGATGCGCCCAAGGCCTGAATATCCTACACGAAATATCGGCAGTGCAGCCTCCCCTTTGGGTGTATTGTTCCTATTACAGCAACAGGATAAGCAGTGCCCCTCTTCAGCAAGCTCCCAGCACGCGACCTGTGATGTAGGAACAAACACCTCCTGATGATAGTTGTCATGATGTCAGCAACGAAGCACAGGCATTGCTCCTGTGCTATTATACATAATCCCGGGATTTACTGGTAAAGTAACCGATGCGGCATATGAGTGAACGTTTAACCCACTTTTAAGACGGAAAAGTCCTTCATGCGCTGTATACTGGCAAATACTGGTCAGCCTTACTCAGGCAGCAAACATGAGAAGGGTGCATGAAAAATAAAGAGTGGGAAGAAGCTACGGTCTTAGCATTCCCTGGGATCCGGATTTCTCCCTCCCAGGGCCTATCACAACTAATTGCATACATGCATATTGCTTATCAGACTGCTATAACTATACAATAGAAACAGGTATCGATACAAGGCCTCAAAGGGCCCTTTGGGGTAAATGAGGTTCAGACGTACATATATTCCTCACAACGTTTGCAGTGTCAGCGTCCCAATCAGTTAATAATACACAGCCTTTATTTGCAAGTGGGAACCGTATGGATCTGCCTGACATGTAGCAGGACCACCATCAACTGCTAGCACTGCAATTGCTCCATGTTGTGCAATCGCTCCCAGCAGTGCAGCCGCTCTGTGAGGGTACAGGTGATCCATGTGGCGCAGTTGCTCCATGTTACACCTGAGCGAAGAGCAGATGCGCACGAATAAGCGCGTCGGCATGGATAAGTATGATCTTCAGACAGCAGACGGGCAACAACGCTGTTTAAGGTTCATCTTTTTTGTCACTAATTTTGCTCTTGGGCAGCATGACCGCCAGCGCCGTGGTTCACTGCAGCGGCATGGTTGTGCATCATCCTCTGACAGCTGAGCTGTTGCACATTTGCCAGTGATCCAGGCACCACTTTCATGCATCCTACCTTTCTGGCAATGCGGGGTCATAATCCCCTGGTCATCATTACACTTATTTGAGGGTGCTTGGGCTGTAATTGAGCTATATCATCGCCTAAGGCCCCGGGGGCCAGGGGTAGCATGCTCCTCAGCTTGGGCAACTGGCTGTGGGCCAGTCATGTTTGGTCCTCATGCAGCCAATCTCTCCCTAGGCGAGTTCGCTGATGCCATGCCATGCCTTGCAACAAATAAAACCCAATGCCATGCCATGCTAGCTGGCCCACCTGACGCAAGGTATTCAAAGCTGCACTCCCGTCCACAGACAGAGCAAACATTCCAGTTTTTTGGTTTCGCGTGTATCCTGCCGCCTTCAGCACCCTCATGGCATCTGCAGGGATGCAACCAGGAACAACGTGAATGAATGGAATGTATAACCTATCTTGAACCTTACGTGAGTGATCAGGGGAGCTCACCACTTAACGCGTAAGTGAACACCGGACTGGATGCATTGCCACTCGTGTCTGCTGTCATGAAGTGCTCGCTGGGCTTCGGGTCGAAAGGGAGGCAGGGCTCTGTCTCGTGAATAAGGTAGTGGACGTAGCGAACATACCAATTTTTCCTAGCCCGTAATTCATGAGTTAGGAGCACGAGGCGCCAGGCGTCGGGAGAAAATACATATGCAAAGCCGAAGAACACACGCTCAAGCTCTCCCAAATCTCTCATTTTAAGACGCAAAGTTATTTCTGCACACGTCATGGTATTCGTCCACTGTGCGATTAGGGCCGTCCGATTACTATCCATGTCAAGCATCGACGAGAGGAAATGGGGGAATGAAGTGCCGGGTGCAGGTGTGATGTGATGCAGGAGGACAAGAAATAAGGAAAGGAAAGGAAAGGAAGGAACTCCGTTTCAAGGCGTGGATTTGAGGATGGCAAAGTGTGGAAAGAAAGAATACGCCCGAGCAGAGGAACACGCCCGAGCGTGGCTTCAGGAATACGTGATTTTAAATGCCGTACACCAGGAGACAAAAAAACTGATGGTTAAGTCGCCGTAAGATACGCACATGCTGATAGTGAGGGTCGTCGACGTGGCACTCCCATTTCGGGTAAGGAAGTGCGACGCCAGATTCCAAGTGAACGCATCTGGCAAATAGAGTGCACGAAGTGCGGAAGACAGATTGAACATAGGAGGAATGTGACATTGGCCATGGAATCGAGCAGTTATTACGGGAGCGGGGGTGGGCACGTCCTCCGGGCGCTGCCACTGTTGTACCAGGCTGAGCAGGGGTGGGACGCACTTGCTTTTGTGGACTGTGCTGTGAGCATTATCGAGGGTTAGTCTCTAGGGTTTCTGAGGCCGGTTTCGTTTGCCTTTCCGGCCTTCTCTTTTGGTCTTTTTGTTGTTGCTGTTGTTGTTGTTCTTGTTCGCCCCCTTTTTAAAAAGAGGAAAAAGTGTACGTCGGAAAAAGTGCACTAGTTTCTTTTCTTCTCCCTTCTGATCAGTGGGGCGCCCTCGCGGCCCAGCAGGGGTGGGATACGCTTGCTTTTCTTGACTTTTCTTTTCTAAGAGGCTTTGTTGAGGGCTAGTCTCTAGTGGAACTCAGGTGTCGGACTTGGCCTTCTTTGCCTTCCTGGCCTCTCCTTCTGTTCCTTTCCCTCTCTCTTCCTTTATTTTAGTTCCTTCTTTACTCCCTTCTGAACAGTTGGGCGCCCACGCGGCCGAGCTTTGAGAGGGTCCGCCCGGAAGTGTAACGTTATTGACAGTTTGGTTCAGAGTCATGTCTGGGTGTGGCAGGTCGGCCGGATTCTAGACAGTCGATTTGTTAGGGATCTTCTTCATGGGAGACTGTAAAAAAGTGTGGCTGGAAAGAAAAGTGACTACAAAAAAACGCGCCACAGAACCTACTATGCCGGCCTGGACCGCTCACGACGCTCAGCAGGCACCGGGCAGGCGACCAAAAGATGCGCATTAACAATGCGATTCTAATGCACTCAACGTCGCTGCGAATTGGGGGCCGATGACATCTCTCCTACCACATACCGAAACGAGTGGCGACGCTCGGCATCATGCACGGCCTGGGTTGCTACGCAGTCTTCCTCCGCAAGTGTGGCCTCGATTAAAAGCAGAGCATTAGCAATGTGGTTATATTTTACTCAGCGTCGGGTGTTGGCGATATGTATTCGAAAAGATATCGCACATTATGTGCTACGCGGCGATGACGTCGCTCGCCGGCCACCCAGCCAAACTAACCGCGCGTGAGTAATCTGGTGAGTCATGCCGTACGGGTGTCAGTCGCTTACAGCCTGGCAACGACGAGACTGATCAAGCGGAGGTGGCGTTTTCGATACATGCCGGTGGTAGAAACATTATTGCAGACCGTGCGTAATTGCACTGACGGACACGTCGATGGTTGTTCGCACCCGAAAGAAAACAACCATGAAAAAGTGCGAAGGGTTTAATGAAAAGAAAAGACACCAAAAGAAACCCGGGGAAGGTGACAAGATGCCCGGGGTATTTTCTACTTACATTACGGTCTGCCACCGGTGTAAGGTCTCGACCACGTCACCGGACCGCGCCGTAAAATTACTCGGCCGGCCGGTCTCGGAGCGCGACACCTGATCGATGGATCCAGCCAATTAACTCGACCCCCAGGACACACATGCATCACCTCCTACGCGTATACCCCCCCCACCCGTCCCACCACCTGTCCCCTCCCGCCATACCCGAGTTGCTCACGGTCCGTCCCATGCCACACTTCCTCGTCCTCTTCCAACACTGCTTGGTCTTGCATGCACTATGACTCGTATGTCTACCTCCCTCCCGCCCATCCTACGGCCACTTATCATGCCTACTTTCACACACTCACTCCTGGCACACACGTTCCAATCCTCGCCCCCCCCCCCCCCCCCCCCCCCCCCACTCCTTACCCATACCAACACTTTCCCCACGCCATACCACAACTCTCCCTCCCCAACATGCTCCACCAAAACCCCGGATCCTCACGCTACATCCTCCAGCCACACTCAATGTCCTCCACTTGCTTGACACTGCGCTTGAACCGGTTCTTACCCTAGACACACATCTCACCAATCTCCAATAGCAAGGCACATGGTCTAGGGATCCCTTTCCCTCGGTCACCCCTTTCCCCCCCCTCCGGGTGAACATTCCAATTATCTACTTGACCAATCACTCCTCGATTCCCACCTCGTCATCCATACCTCACCAGTTCACCCCGATTTCGACATCCTCCCGCCCCTCTCCTTCACTATGCTATCAAAATTGGACTCCGTTATCACACCACACACACACCCTTCCCCACTCCAACCCTCTCCACCTCTATGGCCCATACTCATCTCGATGGGGCATTCGTCTACCGACCCAATGGCACCTACGTTGGTCACATTCCTGTCCGCCGTCTACTCTGGCTCTGCGCGTGCTATCCGCACTACAAACCCACTTGACTTCGCACGCCTCACTGACGGGTCCTTCGCACACGATCTTGCCTCCTTACTCCTCCGATACCGCCTCTCCAATACCTCTCCCAAGCGCCCCAACATTACCTCATGCACCGGCAAACATTCACCACTACTCCCTCCCCCTGCCATCAATGCCCATTGGGTCACTCCTGCAAGCCTACACACTGATATCTTTGCTATCATGCCCCTCACGGTCCACCGTTTCTCTTCACCCCTCTATGTCCCGTTTTCAGCCCTTCAATATTCCTCACTTCGTGAGAAAGACTGCTTATTTGGGGCCTTCTATCAACCTTATTCCACCCCTTGGACAGGCACCTCCTTGGTTGAGCCTCCTTTTCCAGGTCATGCACTGCTCAAGGCTATCGGATGGTCGTTGGCATCACTTCAACAACAACCCCACATACCTACATCGACCTTCATCGTTGTTCCCAATTGGAAACAGGCCAAATTCATGACCCTCATCAACTCTAGCCATCGCCATATCTCTTTCACCAAGCTCCACCACACCCTTTAACCTTTTTTTTCCCCCGACCATCTCACTCCGGCCGATATTGCTAACGCAGGCATGCCGAAATTTGACCTTCTCCTCCTCCTCATCTCCAACACGCTTGGAGATACAACCCGTACTTTTCCATATCTTGCCCCCACTTTGGCCCTGGGCTCCTCTCACCCTTCTCGCTACTTGCTCCCTCCCGGTTTTGGCCAGGCAAATCTTCTTCCTCTGCCCACCACAATCCTTGCATCGCACCTCCACCCTCAGCCCATCCCAGCCAAGCCCAGCAATCTATCCCTCCACACTACGCCCCCTCCTACCCCCTCCGTTGGCACGATATACCGGCATATTACACCGATGGCTCCGCCCTGACTACACCTGGCAAAGGCACAGCCACGGGTGCGGCCTTCTATTGTACTCATGACACCACGACCTACACAGTCGACCCCGATGGCCGGGCTGAAAACAACACTATTACACGGGCTGAGCTTGCTGGCATCCATGCAGCCCTCACTCATGCCGCCTTACACCAAACCGGTGATCTTACCATTTCCTCCGATTCCTTGGTTTCTCTCTATGATGCGCAAAAGGCCCTTCCCCACCCGCACACTTTGCTTGAATTTAAGCACGCACCCCTTCTCCTCGACATTCGTGCTCTCATCCTTACCAGGCTACGCCTCCGCCACCATTTTCACTTGTACAAGGTCAAATCTCACATCGGCATCATTGGCAATCAACTCGCAGATAAGGGTGCTGCACTCGCCCTCCAATCCCCCGACCAGTGCGACTTCACATGCACCTCAGATGTCCAACACTTCGCACACCTACCGGCCTGGCCACGCCTCGATCCCCCCCATGGCACGGACGACCCGTGGTTTGCATCAGACCTTACCCATTCTTCGAAGGAACACATGTCCCGAAACTGCCCCATTTTAACATATGGTCTTACTTCTCCCCCTGTGCCCTTGCGCTATGTCCGCATGCAAGTCTTCGTTGCCTCTGCCCACGCCTCCTACCTTCCCATCTTATGGCACATGGGTCTGCCCTTTAGTGGTATTCGCAACATCCTCACATCGCGCACCAATACCGTGTGGACTGCATCTACAGCCATGCATATGAACCAACCTTACAAAACAGCCGTAAGCACTCGCTCCACCCCCACTGTCCCATCTGCTCCCATCCCAATGATACCCCTGGCCATCTTTTAGGCGGTTGTGCTAGTCATTCCTCCATGTCCGCCTCATACATTGCTCGACACAACCGAGCTGTCTGCATCATCCAAACTGCTATTGCTAATGGCTCCCTAGGCTCCTCTTTTACTATCATGGATGCCACTTCCCGTGCTAACCTTCCTTTCGGGGTCTATGACACCCGTCTTCCACGTTGGCTGGTGCCCCGACGACCCCCCACTTTGACTACTGTGACAAACTGCGACCGGATTTGCTTATTGTCCAAGGTCTCCCACATTCCGAATTCCTTCGTCTTTCCCGCGCTGGTCAACTCTCTAGCTCACAAACTATGTCTCGCCTCCAGAGGACTTGCACTCTACACGTAATTGAAGTCGGTTACACCTCCGAATTTTCTTTCGAACAATGCCATGCCCGTAAATCAGAACAACATGTACAACTTATCCTTCTCCTCAAACATACATACGGTAATGGCTGGACAATTTCCTTGGCACCCGTTCTCCACCCTGCCCTTCCACTTGATCCTTCGCCGACCGTGCCCATCCCCCCCCTCATCCTTCCCCGCCTTCTTCTCATACCGTACACATATCATCCTTCTGGGAACCGCAGGCTTCCTCTTACATACGTCCTGCCGATAAAATCCTCAGCATGCTCGGTGTCTCCAAACACGACATCTCCTCCGTCCTCAGCGGTCTCACCAAGCATACCATACGCTGCCATATAAACATCCTTCGTCAGCGTCGCCATCTGGAATACTCCCCTGCCCATTATTGTCCGGTACCCCTTGACGACCCTCGCTCCTTAACCACCAGGTTTTTGTCTCCCGGTGTACGGCATTTAAAATCCCGTATTCCTCAAGCCACGCTCAGGCGTTTTCTTTCTTTAGGGATCTCCTTCATGGGAGACTGTAAAAAAAGTGTGCCTAGAAAAAAAAAGTGACTAAAAAAACAAAAAGAAAAGAGAAAAGACGGTCACCAAACCTACTATGCCGAAGCGACGGCTCACGACGCTCCGCAGGCACATGCCAGGGGTGGGTTGCGACGTAGTGTTCTGCCGCAAGCGCGGCCTCGATCAAAAGAAGCGCATTAGCAATGCGTTTCTATTGCACCCAACGTCGGCTGTAGGTGACATGAATTCGAAAAGCTTTTGGGCCGCGCGGCGATGACACCTGTCGCCCGCCACCCACCCAAAGTAATCGTCCGTGACTAATGCCGTACTGGTGTCAGTCGCTTACAGCCTAGCACCGGCAATACTGATCAAGCGGAGGTCGCGAGTTCGATACCTGCCGGTGGCAGAAAAGTTGTTGCAGACCGTGCGTTATCGCACTGACACGCCGATGGTTGTTCGCACCCGAAAGAAAACAACCCTGAAAAGAGCGAAGGGTTCAAGAAAAGAAAATACAACAAAAGAAACCCGGGTAAGGTGGCAAAGATCCCCACGATTTTTCTTTCTTGTCACCTGCGTGTCCTGGCGTGGTCCGCATTGCAGTGGCCTCCCATGTCGAGCACCCTCATAATTTTGTGTGTTATTCCAGAGCTTTAAATTTCCCGGCCAGCCCACGGTTCTGGTGCATGATAAACCCTTGTTAGTGTTCGGCATCAAGCACGAAGCCAACTCCTGCTGCAAAACAACCGCACCCGTTCCTATGCAGTCACATTCATACTGCTCACTTAAACAGTAGCAAGCGTAGCCGCCTGTGTCACCGACCATGGTCATGAATCGCATCACCGATGCTGCCCCGGCTGTATCGTTGCGATGGGCGGAGCTAGTGGACGCAGCATGGGACGAGGTGCTGCTGCAGCTCAGGCCCTGTGACCTGCCCAACACCAGGTGTGACCTCCAGACGACAGCAGACAGGCAGATGCCCCCGACCGGATGTTGCACGCAACAGGCATGCGAACGGCCACCACCCCACCCTTCAGGATCAAAGACGAATGCCACCTATCCCACCGATGTTCCTCCGCGGGTTCCCAGTTCTCTGGGGACCTTTTGCATTAAGGAACAGGATGAAGGGGTAAACACGATTTCTGCTGCCTAAAATGTGGACATGCTCCAGAACGTGCACTGACAGCAAAACCAGGTTGGGACAGAGTTGCAGCAACGGCCTGGAAATCTCAGGGGCGCCAGTATCTGCAGACTGCATGCGGTAGGGCCTGCTCTCACCATGCAAGCCAGAGGCAACAGGAAGTCTCCATTGGGCTCCCGGAACTTTTTCACAGAAGCCTTGGCCAACAGAACTGCAGAGACCAACTAGGGCAGAAATCAACCAGTTGGAATTGCGAACTATAAGAATCCCATGCCAGCTCTCCCCCTGTCCCCCTCTTCAAGGGGGACAGAGGGAGTAACCTCCTCGAGCTCAATTTGGGTCCCAGATGATGGAGGCGCAAGGCACCCTTCCTCTGGGCCTCATAGCTCAATTGGGGTCCCAGACGGCAAGGAAGCTTCGCGCCTCTGTTCATGGCGGGTCCCATGCGCATGCAGGCAGCCCCCGCAAGAAATTGTTCAGTACCAGTAGACCTGGCCTCGTATCTTTTTCTCAGCCACTACTGAACTGGTACATTTTGTTGAACTTGGTCCTTTCCTGTTTTGATGAACCTTGCAAACCGTCATTTGTTTAGCGTGGCTTCACTTGGCCTGTTGCACTCTCACCCCTGCACCCCTGCTAATCTGGCCATGTGGGCCTATCCCTGTGGGCCTGCTGCCTTACTAGCATGCCCCTGCTAATCTGCCCATGTGAGCCTGCACCTCCTAATCTGTGTATGCTGGCCTGCTGCCCCTACTAGCCTGCCCTGTGGGCCTGCCCCTGCTAATCCGCCACTATGGGCGTACCCCTGCTAACCTGCCCTTGTGGGCCTGCCCCTGCTAATCTGCCCATGTGGGCCTGCCCCTGCTTACCTACCCTTGTGGGCCTGCCCCTGCTAATCTGCCATATGGGCCTGCCCTTGATCAATCACATGTCAGCCTCTGAGGATCCTTCTAAAAGTTGCTGGTCTCTCTTCATGCTATCCGCAAGGCTTATAATTGTACAGCAAACCAACGCAGGTAGACAACGAATAAAAAACAAAATCTAATTATTTGGAAGTCCAAGATTTAATCAGCATGCTGTGTGTCTGGCCATGCCATGCCATGCCATGCCATACCATGCCATACCATGCCATGCCATGCCATGCCTGACTGCCCTCTGTGTTCTCTATGGAGCCCCAAATCGCCAACGTGTGCCTCGTGACAGGTTGGTGTGTCGCGCACGGCGCAGAGACGTCTCCAGAGGCATCTACTCCCTACAGCGCTTGCTGGCCAGCGGGGACATGCTGTGCTTGCCCTTGCATGAGACTTCCTCTACGTGCCCTTGCATGGGACATGCTGTACGTGCCCTTGCATGGAGCATGCTGTACGTGCCCTTGCATGGGACATGCTGTCCATGCCCTTGCATGGGACATGCTGTACGAGCCCTTGCACGGGACATGCTGTACATGCCCTTGCATGGGACATGCTGTACGTGCCCTTGCATGGGACATGCTGTATGTGCCCTTACATAGGACATTCTGTACGTGCCCTTGCATGGGACATGCTGTGCGGGCCCTTGCATGGGACTTCCTCTACGTGCCCTTGCATGAGACATGTTGTACGTGCCCTTGCATGGGACATGCTGTACGTGCCCTTGCATGGGACATGCTGTACGAGCCCTTGCATGGGACATGCTGTAGATGCCCTTGCATGGGACATGCTGTACGAGCCCTTGCATGGGACCTGCTGTCCATGCCCTTGCATGGGACATTCTGTACGTGCCCTTGCATGGGACATGCTGTGCGTGCCCTTGCATGGGACATGTTGTACGTGCCCTTGCATGGGACATGCTGTACGTGCCCTTGCATCAAGCTTACAGTGTTTATTTTTTCGACAGGCCACCCAGCGGCCATCGAAGGCCCGATTTGGATTAACCATCGACCAGCCTACAACTGATGGCCAATGCAGCATGGCTGGCCACAAATGGGGTTACAGGCCAGAGGCCGGACTGTAGCTGATATGTAGCCGAGTCAAGAAAAAATAAACAATGAAGCTTCCCTACTTCTGCGGCAGATGTGGAGCCTTCCCCTCCTGGGCCTGGTTCACTTGGAGCTGTCAGGGGGCATGGCCCACGGAGGCTTTGACCCTGGCCTCCTGCTGCCCCGGCCTCAGAGGTTGCATGCCGTTCATGCCTAGGAAGCTTGTCTCTGAAGGGTCATATGCTGCTTCAAGACAGGTGGGTAGGGCCATGCCCTGCTGCAGGACAGGAGGGGCAGAGGAGGGGGATCCGAGAAAGAGGTGGTGGATGGTGGTGGATGTTGCCATTCCAGCAACCGTATTTTCTTCTGTCCTGATGAGTACCTGATTTAAAAAACGAGGTACACCGTACTTTTGCAGTACTTTTGGATGTTTTGGCCGACGTTCTTATTTGTTTCAGGTGCTTGTATTCGGTATTTATTGGTAACATGCGCTGCTGCTTCACAACGCTGGGGGTCCTGTCCGATAACGCAGATGTTGCGCAGGATGCTCTTCGTTGCTGCGACGAGCAGGTTGAACACCTGTTGGGATCTTCAGAGCATTTGGCGACCCTGGCCTGCCCTGCTGGTCCCTCGTGACTAGCTCACCAGACCTCTGTTGAATTTCCCGGCCATGAGGTCACCTTCAGGAGGCTTCCATACATCGAACCGATCGGGACTTCACCTGGACCGACCTTTTGCAAGCAGTCCAAGCTGCACGGCAGGCCATGCATGAGGGTGCGGCCGGAGGACGATAGGAAGCTGAAGTGCATCTGGTTAAGGGAAATACTGCCCCCTGGAAATCAAGGCTTCCTTGCCTCTCTGCCCCTTTTCCTTTCATATTCCGTCAGATCTAGATGTGTCTTGCTCGATCCCCTTGGTTGTCAGGGCCTCCTTGCCTCTCTGCCCCTTATCCTTTCATATTCCGTCAGATCTAGATGTGTCTTGCTCCATCCCCTTGGCTGTCAGGGCCTCCTTGCCTCTCTGCCCCTTATCCTTTCATATTCCGTCAGATCTAGATGTGTCTTGCTCCATCCCCTTGGCTGTCAGGGCCTCCTTGCCTCTCTGCCCCTTTTCCTTTCATATTCCGTCAGATCTAGATGTGTCTTGCTCGATCCCCTTGGCTGTTAGGGCCTCCTTGCCTCTCTGCCCCTTTTCCTTTCATATTCCGTCAGATCTAGATGTGTTTTGCTCGATCCCCTTGGCTGTCAGGGCCTCCTTGCCTCTCTGCCCCTTTTCCTTTCATATTCTGTCAGATCTAGATGTGTCTTGCTCCATCCCCTTGGCTGTCAGGGCCTCCTTGCCTCTCTGCCCCTTTTCCTTTCATATTCCGTCAGATCTAGATGTGTCTTGCTCCATCCCCTTGGCTGTCAGGGCCTTCTTGCCTCTCTGCCCCTTTTCCTTTCATATTCCGTCAGATCTAGATGTGTCTTGCTCCATCCCCTTGGCTGTCAGGGCTTCCTTGCCTCTCTGCCCCTTTTCCTTTCATATTCCGTCAGATCTAGATGTGTCTTGCTCGATCCCCTTGGTTGTCAGGGCCTCCTTGCCTCTCTGCCCCTTATCCTTTCATATTCCGTCAGATCTAGATGTGTCTTGCTCCATCCCCTTGGCTGTCAGGGCCTCCTTGCCTCTCGGCCCCTTATCCTTTCATATTCCGTCAGATCTAGATGTGTCTTGCTCCATCCCCTTGGCTGTCAGGGCCTCCTTGCCTCTCTGCCCCTTTTCCTTTCATATTCCGTCAGATCTAGATGTGTCTTGCTCCATCCCCTTGGCTGTCAGGGCCTCCTTGCCTCTCGGCCCCTTATCCTCTCATATTCCGTCAGATCTAGATGTGTCTTGCTCCATCCCTTTGGCTGTCAGGGCCTCCTTGCCTCTCTGCCCCTTTTCCTTTCATATCCCGTCAGATCTAGATGTGTCTTGCTCCATCTCCTTGGCTGTCAGGGCCTCCTTGCCTCTCTGCCCCTTTTCCTTTCATATTCCGTCAGATCTAGATGTGTCTTGCTCCATCCCCTTGGCTGTCAGGGCCTCCTTGCCTCTCTGCCCCTTTTCCTTTCATATTCCGCCGTCAGATCTAGATGTGTCTTGCTCCATCCCTTTGGCTGTCAGGGCCTCCTTGCCTCTCTGCCCCTTTTCCTTTCATATTCCGTCAGATCTAGATGTGTCTTGCTCCATCCCCCACCGACAGGCACCTAGATGCCAGGGCCTCCTTGCCTCTCTGCCCCTTTTCCTTTCATATTCCGCCGTCAGATCTAGATGTGTCTTGCTCCATCCCCTTGGCTGTCAGGGCCTCCTTGCCTCTCTGCCCCTTATCCTTTCATATTCCGTCAGATCTAGATGTGTCTTGCTCGATCCCCTTGGCTGTCAGGGCCTCCTTGCCTCTCTGCCCCTTTTCCATACATATTCCGCCGTCAGATCTAGATGTGTCTTGCTCCATCCCCTTGGCTGTCAGGGCCTCCTTGCCTCTCTGCCCCTTTTCCTTTCATATTCCGTCAGATCTAGATGTGTCTTGCTCGATCCCCTTGGCTGTCAGGGCCTCCTTGCCTCTCTGCCCCTTATCCTTTCATATTCCGTCAGATCTAGATGTGTCTTGCTCCATCCCCTTGGCTGTCAGGGCCTCCTTGCCTCTCTGCCCCTTTTCCTTACATATTCCGCCGTCAGATCTAGATGTGTCTTGCTCCATCCCCTTGGCTGTCAGGGCCTCCTTGCCTCTCTGCCCCTTTTCCTTTCATATTCCGTCAGATCTAGATGTGTCTTGCTCGATCCCCTTGGCTGTCAGGGCCTCCTTGCCTCTCTGCCCCTTTTCCTTTCATATTCCGTCAGATCTAGATGTGTTTTGCTCCATCCCCTTGGCTGTCAGGGCCTCCTTGCCTCTCTGCCCCTTTTCCTTTCATATTCCGTCAGATCTAGATGTGTCTTGCTCCATCCCCTTGGCTGTCAGGGCCTCCTTGCCTCTCTGCCCCTTTTCCTTTCATATTCCGTCAGATCTAGATGTGTCTTGCTCCATCCCCTTGGCTGTCAGGGCCTCCTTGCCTCTCGGCTTTTTTCCTTTCATATTCCGTCAGATCTAGATGTGTCTTGCTCCATCCCCTTGGCTGTCAGGGCCTCCTTGCCTCTCTGCCCCTTATCCTTTTAGTTTCCGTCAGATCTAGATGTGTCTTGCTCCATCCCCTTGGCTGTCAGGGCCTCCTTGCCTCTCTGCCCCTTTTCCTGTCATATTCCGTCAGATCTAGATGTGTCTTGCTCCATCCCCTTGGCTGTCAGGGCCTCCTTGCCTCTCTGCCTCTTTTCCTTTCATATTCCGTCAGATCTAGATGTGTCTTGCTCCATCCCCTTGGCTGTCAGGGCCTCCTTGCCTCTCTGCCCCTTTTCCTTTCATATTCCGTCAGATCTAGATGTGTCTTGCTCGATCCCCTTGGCTGTCAGGGCCTCCTTGCCTCTCTGCCCCTTTTCCTTTCATATTCCGTCAGATCTAGATGTGTCTTGCACTCTTGCTCCATCCCCTTGGCTGTCAGGGCCTCCTTGCCTCTCTGCCCCTTTTCCTTTCATATTCCGTCAGATCTAGATGTGTCTTGCTCCATCCCTTTGGCTGTCAGGGCCTCCTTGCCTCTCTGTCCCTTTTCCTTTCATATCCCGTCAGATCTAGATGTGTCTTGCTCCATCCCCTAGGCTGTCAGGGCCTCCTTGCCTCTCTGCCCCTTTTCCTTTCATATTCCGTCAGATCTAGATGTGTCTTGCTCCATCCCCTTGGCTGTCAGGGCCTCCTTGCCTCTCTGCCCCTTTTCCTTTCATATTCCGTCAGATCTAGATGTGTCTTGCTCCACCCCCTTGGCTGTCAGGGCCTCCTTGCCTCTCTGCCCCTTTTCCTTTCATATTCCGTCAGATCTAGATGTGTCTTGCTCCATCCCCCACCGACATGCACCTAGATGTCAAGGCCTCCTTGCCTCTCTGCCCCTTTTCCTTTCATATTCCGCCGCCAGATCTAGATGTGTCTTGCTCCATCCCCTTGGCTGTCAGGGCCTCCTTGCCTCTCTGCCCCTTATCCTTTCATATTCCGTCAGATCTAGATGTGTCTTGCTCGATCCCCTTGGCTGTTAGGGCCTCCTTGCCTCTTGGCCCCTTTTCCTTTCATATTCCGTCAGATCTAGATGTGTCTTGCTCGATCCCCTTGGCTGTCAGGGCCTCCTTGCCTCTCTGCCCCTTTTCCTTTCATATTCTGTCAGATCTAGATGTGTCTTGCACTCTTGCTCCATCCCCTTGGCTGTCAGGGCCTCCTTGCCTCTTGGCCCCTTTTCCTTTCATATTCCGTCAGATCTAGATGTGTCTTGCTCCATCCCTTTGGCTGTCAGGGCCTCCTTGCCTCTCTGCCCCTTTTCCTTACATATTCCGCCGTCAGATCTAGATGTGTCTTGCTCCATCCCCTTGGCTGTCAGGGCCTCCTTGCCTCTCTGCCCCTTTTCCTTTCATATTCCGTCAGATCTAGATGTGTCTTGCTCCATCCCCTTGGCTGTCAGGGCCTCCTTGCCTCTCTGCCCCTTTTCCTTTCATATTCCGTCAGATCTAGATGTGTCTTGCTCCATCCCCCACCGACAGGCACCTAGATGTCAGGGCCTCCTTGCCTCCCTGCACCTCTTCCTCTTATAATTCCGTCAGGTCTAGATATGTCTTGCTCATATCTAAATGTGTCTGGCTCCACCCCCTAACATGCACCTGGCTGTCCTCGCCTCCCTGCCGGCCCTGCTATCTCTCAATCTCAGCGTACCCGGCAGCAGCCTTTGGGACCCGGTATGGCTGGGGCCACTCAACCATCCCATGACTGGCGGCGGCGGCAGCAGCCAGCTGACCGTGTCCGGCCTGGGCCACCTGGAGCAGCTGAGGCTCTGCAGCTAGTGCCCGGCAAACGCGCCCATTCCGATATGGGTTCAGGGTGCAAGGTTTGAGGCATTGAGGCACCTGGTGAGGCCTGTCAGGGTTTGGTCCCCATCAGCCAGTGAAAGCCATCCGGAAGCCTACCGGAGGTGCTCTGGTGTGCATGTTATGTAGGACACGTCCAACACAGAGCTGTGCAATTGCGCCGTAGTTCAGAAATCTTGTTGGCAATTATGGTCCCGTACTGGTGAACGTAGCTGAATTCGCCCTGAAATTACAGTGGCTGAAAATCAGATACATAGTTCAGCCACCGTAAGGATCGTAATTGGCGCAGCACACGTCCTATACCGCTCTCACCTCCTCTGCCAGCCTTGAGCTAACCGCAGCGGTCAAAGGCCCCGCTTGTTGCTCCCTACAACAAACGTCTTATGCCCCTCATAACTCTCTCCCCTCACTCCCTCTCTCTCTTCCCCCCCTGCAGGTATCGCGTGCAGAGCGGGTCAGATGTATCAACACGTTTGAGGGGTACTGAGGTTTGACCCGCCGTCTTAACCTGGTTCACACTACTAGCAGTACCAACTGCCATTTGAGGTAATCTCTCTAGGAACTGCCTTGATCGACCTGGTGTGTTGCTACATCGCCAAGTGATGTAATCAGCTTGCCATACACGGTTTATTGAGGCCTGTTGGGGTATCATTTGAATCCGAATGGCAGTTGGATGCCAAAAACTGCCCCGTTGGGTACCAAACTTGCGACGGCTGAGCCTGAAAAGTGGCCAAAACCCGGTTATGGTGGAGCCTGAATTGGATGTACGTGGGGCATAGACGGAGGCATTGCCACCATCCCTGGGTCATTTGGCCAATCCAGCATGCAGATATGGCCTTCCATGTGGCCCACATCAGGGCTGTCTTTCATGGATTGGAATTCACTCCAAACCTGTCTGATTGCTATGATGTCTGGTGATTCAGAGAGCCTGAGAGTAGCTCATTAAGACTGCCCACCCAATTTGCGCACTATTCCCCACTCCCGAGGCTGCAAATTTAAGACATAGGTGGCTCGTCAGGAAGCCATGCCCCTTGCCCCATGCAGCTCCTCAGCCATGCAAGCTCCCATATCACTGCCACTGAGATCCAGAATGCCTTAAGTCAGGTATCCACTCTTTATTCACACATATTGGTTTTCATGTCCTTTATTCCAGGCCCCCCTTCTTATCTCAGCTGAGCCAGCCAGATCTGCCGATGACTGGTTTTGCGAGATGATGGAAAAAAACAGCACTGGTGGTTTCAGAGCCACAACCCTAGGCTTTACATCAGGTAATACTTCAGCTATGGAGGCCAGCACTGCACTATAAAATCCTCAAAACATTAGAGGCAGGCCCCTCAGCATGGCCAAGTTATCTCAAAACATAAATTTATTGGAGTTGGTGATTCTGTCAAGTGGACTCCTTAAGCCCATTTTGTTTGCGTTTGATTATCTCAAGGGACAGTTGGTGCCTACCAGTATTAGTGCACTGCTAGCAATCAGGTTGGAGCACAGTCAATGTGTAACTGATATCAAGTCGTGACCTAATGTCCTTGCACTGCTGGGCCTGTCCACGTTTTTACGATACATATGACCCGCCCTGTGTGTGGACGACTGCTTCCTGTACCACCTGACCTCACGCTCCTCCTTGACGTACCTCAGCATGGCGGGTTGCACCGCCATCAGCAACATCGGCCTGGTATCCTACCTGGCAGGGTGGGTGTGAACGTGGGATGTGGGAATACAGTACAAACAGCAACACTAGCAGGGGAGGGGTGAGCCTGGGGTGGGGGTATATCAGAACAAACAGCGACACTAGCAGGGGGGTGTGAGCCTGGGGTGGGGGGATATCAGAATAACCAGCAACATGGGATGGATGGGTGTTAGAGGAGGAACGAGTCAGAACAGTATGGTCAGCAGCATTGGCACTCTTGCCCCGCCTTTCGCTCACCTAGCTCACCACTTCGCATGAAAGACAAGGCCTTGGGGGCTGGGTGGGTTGTCTGGGATTGCAAACGCGCTATGGCCAAACTCAGGGCAGGGCCTTAACCATGAACCCTCATTTCTAAACACTTAACCTCAAACCCTTAAGCCTATCTTAAAATACAGTGACGATCTGGCCCCGCTCATTATCAACTGAAATACAAATCAATTCAAACCTGAGTAACACGGCAGTCCAGCTCCAGCACCTCGACAGCTCTGGTTGCGTCACGTTTGTGTCTGACCTCGGAATAGGCAGGTTGTCGCAGCTGCGGCGGCTACAACACCTAGCCATAAAATACATTGACAGGTGTGGAAAGTAGTAGACAGGTGTTGACATGTATGGACAGGTGTGGGCTGATGATGCGGGGGCTGTCTGCTACTCAGCATTGTTTTCGGGGTTGACCTGTCTTTCAAAGCTGTCGTTCGTGATTCACAATTCCGAGTGTCACATCCCGAAGCAGAGATGTGTTTGTTACTTCTCCCCTAAGGGTCACCGATGCCTTGTTTGGACTAGTATCTCAAACTTGTGGTTGTTGTCTTCCGCCCAAAGGGTCACCAATGCCGGCGTGGCCGCTTTCCTTCACGGTGGATCGCCCAACCTGAGGGGCATCAGTATGGCGGGCTGCACTCGCCTCACAGACAAAGGTGGGGACGGTCAACGGTTGGTTTTCTCCGGTCCTCTGCCTGTGCGTGCCTTAGCCTCTGCCTCGTCTTGTTGGTGCTGCCGGTTGGCACTGCCTGGCCCTTGGAAAAAGGTTGTCCCTTTCTCATGCACACACCCTCCCAAAATTTCCCCCCCTATTGGGTTCCTTCGCACCTGACATGGACCGCCTAGACCTGTCTCCAAGCAGCCACATACTAGACGGGGGCGTGGCGGCTGTGGTCGACGCCTGCCCCTGTCCTTGCGCATCCCCCTTCAAAAAAATCGAAATTCTGCCCCTATGTCCCCTCCCCTATCAACACTGCACCTGTTGGCGTCGCTTGCACCTGGCATGGAGCGCCTAGACGTGTCTATTTGCTGCCGCATACACGGGGGGGCGCGTGGCGGCTGTGGTGGTCTGAAGGAGCTGCGGTGGCGTTAGTGGCGTGGATCAGAACGCCCGGCGCCCCTCCTGCCGTACTACGGCAGCAGACGCAGGCAGGAAGCTGCCGGGCAGCTGCTGCATGTAGTTGCCTGGTGGCTGCCGTAGGTCGTCGCGCACTGATGCGTGGTCTCTATACGAGTGGGCTACGGGGGGGGCTTGATGTATAATCAGAAAGACAGAGCCCTTGCGCATCTGACTAAAAATATGAAGCCATACCGGTAGTATTGTGTGACTCCGCTCCCTCTGCCTCTCACATGCACTCATGCCCACCTGACCTCCGTGCCTGCATGCGTGCACCATGCTCACCTTTCCTCCATTCCTATCTCCCTCACTCCCACACCTGTGCTGGTGTTTTCTGGTGACGGCCACATGCATGTGCAGGCGGTGTTACTGGCGGAGATCAAGGCAAGGCAGCATGCAGTGTACATTTTTGTGCTAGAAGTGCAATGGCAGGCAGCAAGCAGTGCACCTGTTTGTGCTAAGAAAGGCATGACAGGCAGCAAGCAGTGCACCTGTTTGTGCTAAGAAAGGCATGACATGCAGCAAGCAGTGCACCTGTTTGTGCTAAGAAAGGCATGACAGGCAGCAAGCAGTGCACCTGTGTGTGCTAGGGGTGTCATGACAGGCAGCAAGCAGTGCACCTGTTTGTGCTAGGGGTGCAATGACAGGCAGCATGCAGTGCACATGTGTGTGCTAGGGGTGCCATGACAGGCAGCAAGCAGGGCACATGTGTGTGCTAGGGGTGCCATGACAGGCAGCATGCAGTGCACATGTGTGTGCTAAGGGTGCAATGACAGGCAGCAAACAGGGCACAAGTGTGTGCTAGGGGTGCAATGACAGGCAGCATGCAGTGCACCTGTGTGTGCTAGGGGTGACATTACAGGCATCATGCAGTGCACCTGTCTGTCTGCTTTGTGGTTTACCAGTGGACCTCGGACAGCGCTCACTGCCTTTTCCAGCTGCACCGACGTCCCCACCTCGACGTTTAATACCGAGTTGTTAGTTGCCCCAAAAAGTTTGAATGCACGTTCAGCATCGCTCGGCAATCCACCGTCCAATCTGGGGGCTCGGTCAATTACAGAGGGAACGCCCCCCGCCCCCCGCTGGGCAGGCAGGGCCATAGCTAGCTGTAAGTAATAGACGTGTTTTGACCAAAGAGGAAGCCCCAAGTCGTCTAAATGTCGACGTAGTTTGGGGGGATCGGGGGGCTTGCCGGCATTAGGGAGCAGGGGACCCGTTCAAGAAGGAGCCTCGTCCCATGGTGTGAACAAACTACGTCAGGGGACCCAATCTGATGTAGGTTTTAGTTCATGAGCCCATACCACAACCAACAGACTTAAAAGGGCTTTCCATGATGGGAGGGGACTATTGAAACGACTGAAAGAATTACAAATGTCTCTCGATGAAAATCTTTTCAAAAACATATCGACGTTATGCAGCGCCCAGTGTGCCGCGGGCGACACAGAGTGTTGCGTCGCAATTACGTTCGCGGTGGCAAAAGCCGCGTTTGCCGGCGAGCCTACCCCAGATGCAGGTATAATGACCGAACGCCGTGACCTATCTTGCAGCTCGCATGTTCGTCGATCCTATTCCACTCATCTCTTGCTGACTCGATATCCATGCAAAATACAAATTGTCAGGACTTTGGGGGCTGGCGCCCTGGGTCGCCTACACCTTCAGCATCGCGGTCCTTTCTTTGATGATCTTCCTCTTCATGGCGAGTGCAGATCGTCATACCCCGCACGGCGATCCTGAAGGTAGGTAGGGTACCCATTATATGAATGTAATGTCTGGAATACACCAAGATCAAATACGCGCGATCGCGATACTTGCTCACTGACCAATAATGTGTTCACTCATTCAGCCGACGGAACCTCCCTGTATGTTGGCATGCAAATAAATTAATAAATGAATGGCTAGTTCTGACGTATTTTTGATCTTGCTTGGTGACACCCCTATAGTACTAGTGTATGACTGGACCATGAGACTGTCTGATTTGCCCCTGCCTCTAATGGTAATTTGCGCGCCGCGTATGCATGCATGTAGGTCGTTTCCTAAGTGGCACATCAATCAGCGCGGAGAACCCTTCATTGGGCCCTGATCAGCCGCACTATCCACTAGGCATGATGCCTCATGATGGCTTCATGTATGCCGGACGAACAAATGCGGACGGCTACTCCGTCAATTACAGAGAATATGTGCACTCGGTGCGTGCGTGTTCCAAGTAGCTTAGTAAACATACATCATCAATGAGGAGTGCATGCCAATCATGCACCCTAGGCACCCCGCCCCGCCCTGGGATGGCCCTTACTAGTTCCTGAGTCCAATGAACCCTTTAACCCTTGGGTTTCGACGGCCACTCCGTCATCCATCGGGCTAGTCCTGCTGATAGATGGTCCATTCTCCGCCTAGAAATATACAGATGTCGAGTGCATGCATGTGGGCTAAGTAGTACTACTAGCCATCCGGTACATCCGGCAAACAGATATGTTAAGAGATCCAACAGATGAACTTATCATGCATGTGTGATAAATGCTTCACAAACTCAATTTAGTAAGCAGCGCTAATATATAATGCACATACGTTCCTTGTGCAGGTCACCCGCACCCTTGTGGTGATGAGCCTCTCAAGTGCGGTAGTACACCTCATGGCCAAGATGGCCGGGATTCCCATTGAAGTCCAACTAGTGATGAGTGCCCTCCGCCAGGCCTACACAGAGTATGCGAAGGGGCAAGTCACTCTTATGGGATCAGACATTAACGTAGCTGAGAAGAGCAAGGCGGCCCCGGCGGTGGAGGAGCCAGCAGCCCAATAAAGTTAGGACCCCTGCCCACTGAGCGGCTATCCCCACCTACCCTACCCGTAGATTGAGTGCCAGATTTAAGTGCCAAGGGTTGAGGTTTCTGTTTTCCTTTTGGGGTTCTTTTGACAGCCAGAGAGGATTAAGAGCAAGAGGGGAACACACAATTTAGGCTCAACTCTGAAGGGGTTGCCTACTTGAGGAATCCAAGTTTGAGAACCGTTCGGTGGGGTTTAGGGACAATTGCCCAGAGCGGTGCGCGGCTTGCAAAGATACTGATTTCGGCCTGAGCGCCTTATGACATCGTGTTTTGTGCATACCGTATTCCGCTTAATAAACAATAACAATTTCTGGGCGTTCGCGGAGGCAAATAAGTCTACGGTAGTTTACATATTTACACATACTAGTGCACATATTTACACATTGAGCAAGCCCAGAGGTGTAACGTTAGTTATTGACATATTTTATTTACACATACTAGTATACATATTTCCCTTAAGTTTTTCTTGTTTCCCCTCCCTTCTGATCAGTTGGGCGCCCACGCGGCCGAGCTTTGTGCGGGCCCTGAGGTGTAACGGCTGCGTGTCTGACCTTGATCTGGCCACGGACATGCTTTCCCCATCCGAGGACTCATGGTCCGTCCACGGCTGGAACTCGCCGTCACTGTGATGATGGATCGTTGCAGACCGCCAGCAGCTGGTTCTGGACACCTTCTGGCCGGAGTGGGGGCAAGCATCCTGATTTCTAGGGCCACATGCAGGTCCCCCAAGGCCTGATTGTAGTTGCCCATCATGGAGTCTGGGTCCGGCTCCAGGAGCCAGCATCCTCAACCGATACAGCAGGCTGGCCGCGATCATGTCGATCCGGCAACCGACCCCCTCCTGGTCAGCAGACCCGGGCCCGTTCAGGCCCATCTCCTCTCTCCTTCGGTCGTCTAGCTGGGCTACGGTACGAAGCTTCTGAGCGTCGCGCCCCATTGCTCCATGCTGTAATCCACGGGCTCACCCAATGGATCCTCATTCTCCTGGGATAGTGTGATGGGGCCGCCCTTGCTGAAGCCGCTGCCCCCTCGGGCGCCTCTGCCCGGGGCACCGCCTCCGAGGTAGCTGCCGCCCTGGGGGCTGCTCTCCGATGGCCATGGGTAAGCTGTCTGCAAGGGCGATTGCGCCGGCCGGAGTCACATCCCATCCACGGCCTGGCGTGCCCTGCCTTCTAGCTTCCCCGAAGATCCCGAACACCCTTCGTCGGTGATCGTCTTTGGTCCCTCTTCTTCCCTGCTCCATTCTTCCCGCGCCTTGTCGAGCACCTCCTCCATGCGCCTCCTGGGGTGCCCCCTGCTGCCCACTCACGGCTCTGGTGGCTCTGCCCTGCTGCTGGGCCAGCCCCCCTCAGACCCCGTATCGTCCACCATCGGCGGCAACCCTTCCACCGGCTCCTCCTCATCCGAGTCGGGCCAATCTACCTCGAAAGCCTCTCCGCTGAAGGACGTGAACATGGCCGCCTATCTGGGCCCGGGCATCTTGAACAGCTCCTGGGTGCCCCCATTGCTGGCTGGGCTGGTTGGGCCGTCTGAGTCCCTCTGAGCCCCCATCTCCCTATATCAATCTCCCCAAGGTCTGCTCGCCCTTGCTCCAGCACCTCCTCCAGCTCCTCCTCGTATGTCTCAGACCCTGCTCCCTTGAACAGGGGGTGCCGCGTGCGCACCCCTGCTGGGTAGCGCAGCCACCACAATCGGACTGTGACGATGGGGGCGGTCCATTGAGGGTGCAAGTTGCTAATCCGGTCGTCATTGTAGGCTCTTCTCTCAGCCCAGCCCCACGGGGCTACGTAGGCCTCCAGCATATCCACCGCGAAGGGAGAGAGCTCCAGCTCCATCTCACCTTCCCACATTGCATCCCCTAAGGTTGGCCTGTCCCCGTACGGCCACACTGGAATGTCGTCGCGGCCCAGGGGCGCCCATTGCGCGTCCACCCTGGACACATCTCACATGGCGACGGACAGCTGGCATGGCTTCATGCTCCTGTTCAAAGCTATAATCATGACCGCCCATGCCGCCGGGTCATACCCCCTAGCATGCTCATTTACGTGCTCCTCCGCCTCTTCCATGGAGTTGCATCGTGTGATCCTAACTTTGCTGCCGTACCTGGCGTACAAGTACGCAGCAGGGCTGGCTGCACCAAGCTCCCTGGCCATATGCCATGATGTAGCTGAAATGTAGCTGAAACAAGCCGCATGGCTGGCTGCACCAAGCTCCTTGGCCATAGGTCATGATGTAGCTGAAATGTACCTGAAGCAAGCCGCAGGGCTGGCTTAGCTGGCTGCACCAAGCTCCTTGGCCATAGGTCATGATGTAGCTGAACTGTAGCTGAAGCAAGCCGCATGACTGGCTGCACCAAGCTCCCTGGCAATAGGTCATGATGTAGCTTAAGTGTAGCTGAAGCAAGCCGCATGGCTGGCTGCATCAAGCTCCCTGGCCATAGGTCATGATGTAGCTTAACTGTAGCTGAAACAAGCCGCATGGCTGGTTGCACCAAGCTCCCTGGCCATATGCCATGATGTAGCTGAACTGTAGCTGAAACAAGCCGCAGGGCTGGCTGCACCAAGCTCCTGGACCATATGTCATGATGTAGCTGAACTGTAGCTAAACAAGCCGCAGGGCTGGCTGCACCAAGCTCCCTGGCCATAGGCCATGATGTAGCTGAAATGTAGCTGAAACAAGCCGCATGGCTGGCTGCATCAAGCTCCCTGGCCATAGGTCATGATGTAGCTGAACTGTAGCTGAAACACGATGCAAGGCTGGCTGCACCAAGCTCCCTGGCCACAGGTCATGATGTAGCTGAACTGTAGCAGAAACAAGCCGCAAGGCTGGCTGCACCAAGCTTCCTGGCTATAGGTCATGACTAATGATGTAGCTGAACTGTAGCTGAAACAAGCTGCAAGGCTGGCTGCACCAAGCTCCCTGGCCATAGGTCATGATGTAGCTGAACTGTAGCTGAAACAAGCCGCAGGGCTGGCTGCACCAAGCTCCCTAACTGACTGACTGAAGCTCCCAGCGACTAGACTGATAGGCCAGCATGTTTTAATTTTGTGTGGCCTCCTATTGATAGCAACAACAACCATTTCACTCACCTATTGATAGCAATTTCAATGATTGCATTCATTTCAAACAATCATAAAATTTTAGTTCATGTTTCATTGATCAGTATTTTTGTTTATTCCTGTCGGCAGGGTTTGTCACCGGCAATGTGTATGAAGTCAGATAATGGCACACTGACAATCGGTGGATCGAAGGGGGGGGATCCAGGCATAGAGCAGGGTTGATTAGGTTATCTTGTAGGATACAGCGTTTGTTAGGTTAAATGGTCGCTTATTATGGTACACACATCTACCAAATTTAGCGCTCCCACTGCTTATGTTAATTTGCCCGCACCCTCCCTCCCACCCTGGGCTTCTTTGACGTCCAATTACATTACATCTCTGGGCCCTTGTCACAAGCACGGCAAAACACAATGAATGGGACGGATTAATTGCCCCCCACACCCAGGCTTTCGTGAACCGCTGAATCTTGTACATCGTGATTTGTTTGTCAAGTTTACCCCCTTATTTTACAAACCGTTAAGTGCCCAGGGGTGCAATATCATAATGGTATGTGACGAAAGGGGTTTATAAGCCCTGCGATCACCAAGCCTATCCTAGGTTCAAGAGATAAGCTGTATCGTTAACGTGATGAAAGGAACATGTTTCTAAATCTTCAACCTTGAACCCCAAATCTGTGTACTGCGCTAAATCGCATTCATGATGCATGAGACGTCGAAACCTCAACCCAAGGTCTTTGATATGCTGAATCTCTGGCTTGATCTCATGCACGATGGACGAGATTTTAAACCCTCACCCCCAGCCTTTGTGACATAATATAATATATCAAATAATCCAATACATGATGGAGGGGACGAGTTTATAAACCTGAAGCCCTAGGCCTTGGAGAGGAAGATCGACTTCATTTGTAATATAAGAGTCGGGTTTCTATACGACATGACCCATGCATCAAATGTGATGCTTTGCTGGGCTGTAAAAAAACCATATACGCTACAATCATAAACCCGACCTCATAAACAATGAACGGGACAGGTGTATAAACGCTCGGGAGTGATCACTCTGAACCCTAGGCCTTTGTCAAAGACGTTAAACCTCTGGGCCCTGCTCAAAAGGGCTCAGCCGCGTGGGCGCCTTCCTAAAGAGTTGGGAGGAAAGATCACCCTAAACCCTAGGTCTTTGTAATGCGCTTGATCTCATACATGATGGACGGTATGTTGACCGCATCCCTGGCTAGCGCCTGCCCCTCGGGCCCTTGCCGCTTGATGTGCTCCAGCATGCGTGTGTAGTACTTCAGCAACGATGTCATGGAGGCCTGAATTGGGAAAGCACACATGGGTCAATGACCGCACACTTCGGGGTTTCGTCGCTCACTCAAAGCAATGATCTTGGGGCAATGATGTTGGGCAGGAACGTCCTAGAGGCCTGAGACGGTGGAGCTCACATGAGGCTAAAGCCGTACACATTGGGTTTTGCCACATAATCAAAACAAGAAGATTGGGCAAAGAATTCAGTCCCATTAGCGATGCCTCAGAGAGGACAGCATGCATGGGGTATTGGTTACACACTCAAGATATCGGGTTCAGGGTTCAGTTCAAAATCAAAACCCTGGACAATGCTCCTACCAGATTTGGCCAACATCACACGGTGATTCAATGCTCCCCCTGCTGAGGCTCTCCCTCTCAACCTTCAAAGTGCATCCAGCCCTCCCCCTGTTGCTGCTGCTGCTATATTTTTGCGCCTGCAATCAGGCCCCCCTTCCTGTTGCCGTCCCTGCTCATATGCATCCAGCCCCCTGACGCTCCAGCCCTCCATTCTCACCTGCAGCACATCCCTCCCGCAGGATGTGCGAACAAAGTGCTTGGTCACCTCGCGGTTCATATCCTCAATCGCATCCTTCCACCGAGCCTGAGCACATCACCAAATGTCACGGGACAGGACATCAAGGGAAATGCGGTGTCGGCGGGTCAAGATCAAGATCAAGATCAAGATCAAGATCAAGATCAAGATCAAGATCAAGATCAAGATCAAGATCAAGATCAAGATCAAGAGCAATAGTGTTACAAGCAGGAGGTCCTGCTACAATTTCATTGCATGGTAGCCTACCCAGTGCAGTGGCATAGACAAAAGGGCTGCTTCATTTCTCCACACCATGGGCACAGTCGTCAATGCATTTGCTGACACAGATCTAAAGCTAGATCTCAGGGCAAGATACGAAGCCGGATCAACATTCTGATCCAAAGCACGGCAAGTAAAAGACCCCATTGACTGCAACCAATGACATGAGGGGGTTTCGCCACTCACCGCAAAGTCACGGAGGATGGGCCCTGCCTGCGCCGGGGCAAAGTTGGGCACCACCTGACCCTCAGGTATGCCCAGTCGCTTCTGCTGCTGCTCCGCCTTCCGCACAAATTCAACGAGGATGGGGAAATGGCGCGATAGTTGGTCCTCCACGTACAGCCCGGTGCAGTTTTGCAGCTGGTCCTGCAGAGGCAAGAGAGCAAAAGCAAGAGGAGGGAAGGGATTTTTAAATTTGTTTTTTTATTTCTTCCCGAGGATGGCATTTTGCAGCCCGGCGACTCGTGAAGATTGAAACCCATGGGATATCTCACCCCCCCCTGCCCTCCAAACGCCCAAATCCTGGAACCCTGAGTGTACCATGATAACCAGATTCTTCAGCTTGGAAGCCTTGAGACACAAAAACGTGAAGGCCACGGTATTTGTGGCAAATTATTGACCCCCCAAGCTTCCTCCCCCACTGGCACACACCCACACACTCACGTCGCAGTCCTTGATTGCCCCCGCGCCCGTCTTGCCAATGCCCGCTGCCGTGGCGGACCCGTCCGAGGGCCCGGCCCCCGCAGGCCCTCCCGAGGATGAGACACTGCCCGCTGCGCCCTGAGAGGGACTGACCAGCCCGGCATCCGCAGACTTGAACGTGCCCACGATGTGCGCATAGTTGATGATGAGGAAGATGATGCCTGACGGGTTCCGGATTTTAGGTTCAGGGTTAGACGTTAAGGGTTGATAACTTAGGCGTACTCATGATATACGCATAATTAGCGAGGAGGAAGATGATGCTTCAGGGGCTCCGAATCACATTTTTAGGGTTCAGAACTTAACTGTCCTCATGATCTGAACATAGATGATGACGCCTGACAGGTTCAGGGGTTCAGGGTTCCGAACCTGTCCATGGTATGACCATAGTTGATGACATGGAAGGTGAAGCCTGATGGTTTAAGAGTTTCAGGATTAAGAAGTTGAGCATGCCTATGATGTGATGGAGGGGGTGTGGGGGAGACAGCACCCCCTCTCCCTTGAACCTGACTGTCCCCCCCTGAACCTGTCCCTCTGTTACTCCTGCTCTGTCTCCAACCTGCCCCTATTGATGCTTACCCGAGACCTTGTCCCCCCTCCTGCACCGAACCCCTCGTACTCCTGCCCTGCAGATGCTCACCCGATATCTTGTCCTTGAACAGGTTGCTCATGCGCAGCATCAGCGCATAGATGGCAGACCATAGCCGATCCATCATGTCATAGAATGTCTGCGCCTTGAACAGGCCTGCAGAGAGGGGAATTGGAAACGAGGGCATTGGGCGAGAGAGAGGGCGTCGAAACTCAAACTGGGGAGCATGTTGACAGTTTGAACCCGCTTGACACGCCTCTCTCTCAAATTGAAACCCAGTCTCCCTCATCACCGGATTCGTCTTAACGCCTTAAACCCTAATCCCTTCAAATTTCGAGCCCATCCTTGCTCATCGTGGGATTGATTTTATTTTATACATACCTGTACTGTAAGCGATTTGCAATAGATAGCCTAGATGCCTTAAATCCTTAACCCTGAATAGATTCAAATCCATCCTCGCTCATCACCTGATTCGTCCGAGTCGTACTCCGTCATGAGCAGCAGCATGGACGAAGCCAGGGCGGCGTACCGCTTGGCCACGCTGTGTACTGCCACTGAGTCCTGGAAGAGCACGCGCTCTGTCCCTCCCCGCACGCTGGCAAGCTGCTGGTCAAACAGGACCTGTGGGGGGGCAGCAACGCAGCAGTGCTTTACAGCAAAATCCTCAGAACGATTGCATACTGGTATTTCTGAAAGCTTCATGTTTCAGATGTTTCACATAATGATCATCTGGGTTCATTGAAGCCAGCTCATAAGGATCCAGCACCATGGCGTCATTCATGACACACGTGACAGAAGTCCTCACAGCCCAGATATTGCCAGGAGAAACAGACTTTGCCAGCCCAGATATTATCAGGGGATATTACCCCTGGATATTACCCCTGGGATATTACCCCTGGATATTACCCCTGGATATTACCCCTGGGATATTACCCCTGGGATATTACCCCTGGATATTACCCCTGGATATTACCCCTGGGATATTACCCCTGGATATTACCCCTGGATATTACCCCTGGGATATTACCCCTGGATATTACCCCTGGATATTACCCCTGGGATATTACCCCTGGGATATTACCCCTGGATATTACCCCTGGATATTACCCCTGGATATTACCCCTGGATATTACCCCTGGATATTACCCCTGGATATTACCCCTGGGATATTACCCTTGGGATATTACCCCTGGATATTACCCCTGGATATTACCCCTGGGATATTACCCCTGGGATATTACCCCTGGATATTACCCCTGGATATTACCCCTGGATATTACCCCTGGATATTACCCCTGGATATTACCCCTGGATATTACCCCTGGATATTACCCCTGGGATATTACCCCTGGATATTACCCCTGGATATTACCCCTGGATATTACCCCTGGATATTACCCCTGGATATTACCCCTGGATATTTCCCCTGGATATTACCCCTGGATATTACCCCTGGATATTACCCCTGGATATTACCCCTGGATATTACCATGTCATAGCCATGGGAAACAGATATTGACAGGGTAAACGGAAGTCCTCACAGCCCAGATATTGCCGGGAGTGACAGACCTTGCCAAACCAGATATTGCCAGGAGAGACAGACCTTGCCAGCCCAGATATTACCATGTCGTACTCATGGGAAACAGATATTGACAGGAGCAACGGACCTGAACAGCCTATACATTGGCACGACATTGTCACAAGAAGCAGATATTGACAGGCTCCCAGAAATTGGCATGAGAAACAAATGTCCAAAGGAGAACCAGACCTTGGCGTAATCTTGGCATCCCAGATCTTAGCATGAGAAACAGATATTCACAGGGGAAGTAGACAGCAGACATTAATAGCCCAGACAAACCATGGCAGCCCAGATATTGGAAGCAACATCCATAACATGCACTTCACGAGCCCCACACCTTGAACCGAGGCCACAGCAGCAGCTGCACCCTGTCCAGGTAGTCATCTAAGCAAGGGACGCGCCGGTCCCCCATGACCTTCCGTTGCGCATGGTTCACTCGGATCATCAGGAGCACGCTCAGCATATCCCAGTTGTCCTGAAGGGTTGGGGCAGGCGGGGAGGGGTGTGAGGTAGATTGCACACAGGGTTTAAGGGCATGCCCCTGTTACAGAAGGTTTGCTATGTCGGATCATCAGGAGCGCGCTCAGCATGTCCCTATTGTCCTGTAGGGTTTAAGGCACGGGGGTAAGGGACTTAGGGTGTGAGGTAAATGACACACAAGGTTTAAGCCTCTGAGGACATGCACCTGTTACAGGAGGTTTGCTTTGTTGGATCATCAGGAGCGCGCTCAGCATGTCCCTATTGTCCAGAAGGGTTAAATTTGAGTCCCAGACGGTAGAGGCGCGACGAGCACTTACTGATCTGGGACCCAAATTTAATTCTTGGGGCCCTAAGTGCACGGGGGTAAGGGTGTGAGTTAAATGGCACTTAGGGTTCAACAGCATGCCCCTTTTACAGGAGATTGCTATATCGAATCATAAGGAGCACGCTCAGCATGTCCCAGTCGTCCTGAAGGATTTGGCGCACGGGGGGTAGGAGCTTCAGGTTAAGGGCACGCAGGGTTGAAGGGCATACCTCAGCAACCGGACGTTTGCTCTGTCTGGTTCTTTTGAAAAATGCTGTGGGTGGTTGTATTCATCTGGAGGTGAGGAAATTACCGGGTGATGCCAGAGAGGTCAGGAAATGAACAAGGTCGTGCGGTGTGCATGCACGGAGTCCCAACACCTTTGGGTATAGAAGAGCTGATATTTTGTGACTTCCTCCCATGGATTCAAAATCTCCTTCAAGTCTTGCTGCTCGACCTCCCTTTGTACAAAACATGACACACACCTGCAGTTTGGCTAAAATGTCCCACAGGTACCAAGCAGGGTACGACGTTCTCATATCACATATTATTTTGTTTCAGACGTACCTGCAGTGCATTTGCCAGGTCTCCCTCCACCACCAAGACAATGGGGGCAAACAGCTCCCTGAAGACGCCTTCGTCATTGAAAAAGTCGGTGCAGAAGAGGAACTCGCTTGTGGCAGTGTCCATCAACAGCTTGTGCACATTCCTGTGTAAAAGCAGTCCAAAGATACAGGCCAAGATGTCAATTGCTACGAGTGCACCAGGCCTGGGGTGCACGATGCATGCAATATTGGAATAAAAGCGTGTGTACATTCCTGAGAGGGTACCCTTCCAAAGATCAAAGACAAGACAAAACTGTCACGGGTGCACTATGCAGTATGCACATTCCTGTGTAAAAGCAGGTCCAAAGATCCAGGCCAAGATGTCAATGGTTGCGGGTGCACGATACACTCAATATTTGAATCAAAGCCTGCGCACATTCCTGTGAGGGTGCACGTCCGAAGATCAAAGACAAGACGTCAATTGCAAAACTGTCACGGACGCACTATGCACATTCCTGTGTAAAAGCAAGTCCAAGGTTGTAAGCCAAAATGTCAAAATTGTTAAGGATACTCCAGTGTTAAATATTTGAATTGCATAGAAGGATCTGCACCTGCAGGTGAGGACCCACCGAATCCCAGAATAACCTGTACCGTAATGCCAGCCATGCTTCTAAATCCAGAAAAAGCTGTTCAGACCAGCATGCCGTTGTAGGGCCCCAGATGGTGCGTTTCGGGTCAGGGTCGCCTTATCTGATTGAATATATATGTAGATGCCTGGAAACGCCTGTTCACGATCTTCAAGACGTGTTGCTCCTACTTCTGGACGTTTCCGCCTAGATTCAGATTTAAAAATTGGCAGGGCAGCATCTCTGACCCCAGTAAAACATTTAGAGACCCTCATCAGGTGACATGAGATATCTTGAAATGACATGGAATATTTGAATATTTTAAGACGCTGCAACTCCCGTCATACATTTCAAATTAAAATATCAGCAATGCGGTGCAATCGTTCTCTTAGCTTCATACCTTGCTTCAAGCGCCCTAAACCGGAGTGCAAAATGCGGTGGAATGAGATATATTACTACAGTGGCCCACTGTAGTAGTAGACCTCACATCCCCTTTTAAAACTAGGCCTCGGAACTATCACAACACTGCCACCCTTTCCCAGCCAAATCTATATCCCAGAATGGCATGTGCGCTAGCTTTGCTCCATAATCAGACAAAGATCTTCTGAACAAAATACAGTTGCGGTTTTTGGATCTTGCCTGCCCTTTTGATACAAGGAGGGGTCACTTATGCGTTCTGCATCTTGCCTCTCCCCCCTGGTTTGAAATTAGGCTGCGGAATCACCTCATCACTGCCAACCTTTCCCAGCCAAACAATCCATCCCTCACTCCAGCTTTTGAATGATCCTTGCTGGCACGCTCGCTCCCCTTCAGCCTCTCACCTGAAGATGACTTCATATGTCAGCTTTGCGCCCTCAGCCTCCGCCATGTGAGGGATGACCGCAGACCTCTCCTCAACACCCTCAAGGACAGCAGAGCGCTCACCCAATTCAAACACGTGCTCCTGAACCGGTTTAAACGATCAGCAAGTGGTTTCAGGTTCAGAAACATTCGATATAGAAAATCAGCTCGAGTTAGTGCGCACACAATTCAAATAAAAGCCCGTGCATTAAATCCATCCTCGTGCTCCTACACAGTTTAAACGGTCACAGTTGGTTTCATTTCAGATTCAAACAACTTTAAGTTAGGAAGATCAGCACAGGCTTGTGCACGCACAATAAGAACACAAACTCTTGCATTAAGACTACCACCCTCCTCCTTCTAGGTGAAAGCAGCCAATTGGATCCACCCTCAAGGTCCTGGCAGGAACTCCCAGCCTGGGACACCCTCACCGTTGTCTGCCTGGCCACGGCTTTGCTGAACAGGCCCGTGAGTACGCTGACACCAGAGGAGGGACCACCCCCCTGCAACAGAAAGCACAGACAACAGATTGATATAAATGAAAAGAAATGTGATCAGGGCTCATTACAATGTCGAACAGGCCCGTGAGTACGCTGACACCAGAGGAGGGACCACCCCCCTGCAACAGAAAGCACAGACAACAGATTGATATAAATGAAAAGAAATGTGATCAGGGCTCATTACAATGTCGAACAGGCCTGTGAGTACGCTGACACCAGAGGAGGGACCGCACCCCTGCAACAGAAAGCACAGACAACAGATTGATATAAATGAAAATAAATGTGATCAGGGCTCATTACAATGTCGAACAGGCCTGTGAGTACGCTGACACCAGAGGAGGGACCACACCCCTGCAACAGAAAGCACTCGGGCTTCAGGCGACACATTGATTTCAAATCAAAAGATATGTCAACAGGGCTTATCACATTGTTGAACAGGACGTCTGACTCTCTGAGACCACATTACTGGCTGGTCAGATTGACTGCCTGAAGCAGCAGGGACGAGTCAGAAGATTGCAGGGGAAATAGTAGCTACCTTTGATTTTTGTTTTTAATGCACACCCGTCCATCTTTGGGAGGCAGACAGCCCAGCCACCACTGGTCAGATGGGGACAAAAAGATGGCTGGCCTACGACCGGCAGCCCAAGCAAGCAACGAGACAAGCTGCACCAAAACAGCCGGCTCACCAACGTGGCTTTTGTGCACTGAAACTAGATTATGTTGCACTTTTGTACACCCAATATGCCGCTCCCTGCTGAAGCTTGACCTCATGATTGTATATTCAGATGTTTCTGGTTTCAGGTATGCACATCCAGATGAAATCTGCATTTATCTTTGTAGATCTTTGTATCGGTTCTATCAGATCTAGATCCGTATCTCACCTGATCCCCCACGCCCAGCACATCGGAATGCAGCGCCACTGCAGTCTGCATCTTCTCCAGTCCGCTCAGGTACGTGCGGAAGTGAGACGCCAAGATCCGCGACATGACCGCCATGTACTCGTTGCGGATCTACAGGAGGGGGGAGGTGGGCCCGATTAGAATCATGCCAGACAACGCAGTGTATTTTTCTGCTTTCTTCGAGATGCACTGCAAGTGTAATTACTACTTCTCTGACTTTGTCCCAAGAAAAATACAAATTGCACTTCAATGGGATGAAGCCACAGCCCACAACATCATTAAACTGCCAAGGATGTGGCCAGATAAAGGTCGTCACACTGGGACACCAATCTTTATTTTAGTGTGCTTCAGCTAGAGTTCAGCTGCGCCACAGCCTATGACCGGGAGGGCCTGGTTCGGCAAGCCCTCCTGCTTGGGCCACTGGCCCAGTACGGTCAAAGCTTGGGCCCAGTTGGCCCAGTGGTGGGTGCCCAGCAGCCTGCAAAATGTGGTCGGTGCACACTAAAATAAATTTCGATCCGCAATATGCCTGAGCCGGGAAGTTTGCTGTAGCTGTGATAAACAAGGTAGGCGGTGGGCAGGGGCAGGGGCAGGGGCAGGGGCAGGCACATAATGCTACAAATCATACACAGGCTTCAAATACTTGATGTACAGCAGAGAGGGGGGCAGGCTCATGAGCATGGACGTAAACAAGCATGCAGTTGAACTCGTCACCACACAGTCTTCAGTTCAGGCCTCACATGCGCAATTCAAAGCAGAGGGCAGATAGGGCTACTTGCATCAAAAAGAACGGAGACTATGACAAGCAAATATCCCCTGCACTTAGCCACCCATAGTCTTCAGCTCAAGGTCCATGGTACAGGTGGTAGTCTTCAGCTCAGGGTTTAGGGCACAGGGTATAGCCTTATGCTCAAGGTTCAGTCTCCAGCCTAGATTTCAGTCTTCAGCACAGAGTTTCGTCTTCAGTGCAGGCCTCAGATATAGTCTCCGACTCAAGGTTCAGTCTTCAGCACTGGGTTACGTCTTCAGCTCAGGGTTCTGGGCACATGACGGAGTCTTCAGCTCGGGGTTCAGGGCACAGGGAAGGCTCCAGATCAAGCGGCAATGCTAGCCACTGACATAACGGCATGTCCTGCAACCAGGCTCTGTACCGTATCCAGCCCACCCACTTAATTCAGCACCCAAACAGTCAACCCACTTAATTCATCCCCCAACAGCACCCAGCCCGCACCTCAATGAAAAGGTCAGGTGCATGATGCCTGAGGAACTGGATAAAGTACTTGTACTTGAGCAGGGCGCTCTGCTGGATGATCTGCAGGTTGGTCTTGGGCCGCTTGAGCATGTAAACCTTTTGCAGCAGGAAGTCCCGGATCTTGCTGACGGCCTGGACAGAAAGAGGGGGGAAGGGACGAGGTTGACATTCTTGGCTTCAGGACAGGGACATGACTTGACCGATATATTTGGGGCTCGAAGTCCCGGATTTCGCTGATGGCCTGGACAGAGAGAGAGGGGGAGGGGGGCGAGGTTGACATTCTTGGCTTCAGGACATAGACATGACTTGACGGATATTTTGGGGTACGAAGTCTCGGATTTCGCTGACGGCCTGGACAGAGAGGGGGAGGAGGGACGGGGTTGACCAGGCACCCTTGGCTTCAGGACAGGGATAGGCTTCATTTTTTTGACAGAGGTTGACAACAAATCTTTGGGGGCAAAAAGCCTCGGATCTTGTTGACAGCCTGGAAAGAGAGAGGGGGGAGCGGGGGCAGTTTTGTCACTCTTGGCTACACAAGAGGCATTGGCTGCACGACAGGGACTGACTTTAGGACACGTTTGCAGCTGGAAGTCCTGTATCTTCCTGACGGCCAGGATGGAGAGAGGGGGGAGGAGAGACAGGGTTGGCACTCTTGGCTGCATGACAGGGATTCACAGACCAACAGGGGCTGGCTACACGACAGGGACTGACTTAACCAAACTTATGCAGCAGACAGTCCCCGATCTTGCTAACGGCCTGGACCGAGAGGGGAGGGGGGGGGAGAAAGAGTTGACATGACACTTTTGGCTACCCGTCAGGGATTGACCAACCAGCTGGGATTGGCTAAGCGACAGAGTCCAACGTCAAACACTTTGGGGGATCTCGCACACGGCCGGGAATGTTCGATAGGGGTAAACTCAGCAGGGGGAGATGCAGAGTGTGCTTCACCGGCTGTACCTCCTCCATGGTGTGTGCCGATTTCAGGTGCAGGGACACACAGGTTCTAGGCCACATCCACACATATTACCGTGAGGAGAAAGCCTGCTGAGTTGTTTCAGCCGTGGTATGATAGATAGCCGCATGATCACCAGGAAACCATGCAGCGACACCTGTGTCACCCTGATGAAGCCCAGGGATATGATGGAGCCACCAGGTTCGAGGGATATGACTTATATTATTCAAATGTTTTGACACCAGTTGAAGAAACGCCCCACCATATCAGCAGGGCTGCAGCAGGTATGGGGGGCCGACGTCTGCTGCAACCGCTGCAGAAATGGCCCCCATGCCTGCCCAGGCTGAATCCCTGCAACCATTTAATTCAACATCCCAGACAAATCTTCCTGATACCCCTGCTGACACATAATGAAAAACCAGATACAATTTCCTTTGACCACCACGCATGCCCCGCCATTACATGTGGTTGCCCCACTACAACCGACCCTGGCCTGCCTTAATGCGCAGCTTCTCCAAGGCTGGCTCCAGATCCTTCTTGAGCCTCCTGCTTATGCTAAAGAGGCAGGTGATGCAGTCACACCCAGACTTAACCCCCCTCTTGCTTAAGCTCAAAAACAGCTGTTGTAGCTACACCTGGAACCCAACCCCTTCCTGCTTATGCTTAAGAAGCAGCTGATGCAGCCAAACCCTGGACGTAACCCAACCCACCTTGATGCACAGCTTCTCCAACATAAGCTCCAGATCCCCCTTGCGCCTCCTGCTAATGCTAAACAAGCAGCTGACGCAGCCACACCTGGACCTGACCCACCTTAATGCGCAGCTTCTCCAACGCTGGCTCCAGATCCTTCTTAGACTGGCTCGTCTTGGCCATTTCGTCGTTGCCAATGAACTTGAGCTTCTTGTCCAGCTCAGACAGGTACTCCAGGTAATCATCACCAACCTGGCGCAGCCAAATGTGTACGTTTGTCTTTATCAGGGCTGGGGGACCCACCTCTTGGACCGGTGGAAACCCTGAATATCCAACCCCTAAAAAATAGCCAGGATAGAGGAGACAGCGTCTCGCGGGTTAGGGGGGAGGAGTGTAGGAGCCAAGTGACAAACCTTGGGTCTGACTAAGGGTCAGCCCTTTTCCTTTCTTTCAGGCTTGACTTTTTATCCACCTGCTCCTCAAGGTGACACTGAAACATACATCGCACTTATTTTGCAAAATCCGGATCTTCTGACCTAGTTTTCTCGGGGAGATGCACTGATGTCAGTGGTCCCAAAAGGCAACTAGCCCCATCTTTGTAATCTCATTCCCTGGGTCCAGCTTCCATATAGCTTCACCCACCTCATGATCGAGGATCTGCGACACCATGCGCTCCGAGACCGTCATGTTCTCCACAAAGGCGCCCATCCTGCAGCCACTCAGCCATAGACATCACGTCAGCACATGGCGTTGTACATTTGAATCTTGAATCATTGAAGAAAAAGAAACGACAGAGGCGCAGACTGGCCTCTGTGTAATCCCTGAAAACAGCATGCCTGCAGCCCAGCTCAGCAGTTTTTGATGATGGATCTGATATAGACCTCTGTTTCTGATAGCCTTCCTTCCACCATAGGCCTATTGCAGACGTGGTACAGACTGCAACCACAGCATGCCAGATGAGCCAGGCTGCCTATCCAGATCACCAGCCATACCAAGCTGAGCTACACACCTGTTCACACACTGACGGTAAACAAAGTGCACGTAGCTTTGTAAAGGAATAAATTACCATCGAATTGAGTGAGAAGGTTAGCAAAAGTAATTGGGGGGAAGGGAGGGGTAAAAGACAAAAAAACTTCCATATTTTGATTCGCTTGGGTGGGAGCACCACCAAGTTGCCTGAGGCACTGAGTCTGGAAGTACTCATGATTCAAAATCTGATGCACGCCAGCAGAGCTCATGAGCCGAGCACCCTTCCTGCATGTTCAACATTCAAATCCTGCTGCATGTCAGCAGGTCTCGTGAACTGAGCGCCCTCCATGCGCATGTACGATTCCAAGGCAGCTCCCTATCAGCGCTGCCCATGAACTGGGCACCCGCCCAGCATTTGAAGTTTGTCGTGCGCAAGGTCGCTAGTAGAGCCCACAAACTGAGCTCCCTCCCAGCACTTGCCTTCGCTCAATGGCTCGTCTGCTCTTCAGCTTTCCACCCATGGTCTGAGCTTGCACTTGGAGCTGCCGGATCTCCTCGCTGACCTGGATCACGTGGTCGTGGAGGATTGGATCATGTGCGGATAAGACTGGTCAGTGCAGGTTCAGTGTGGACCAAAGTGCAACGTCACTCCTCTCTATCATGAAAATCAACAAGCCAGGCAACAAGCCAAATAGCCAATACCGACATGCTGAAAATGCAATTGAGAATAGCATGTGTGTGTTTTCATGTAACAACATATCTGTACTTTTTTCAGCAAGGACACGTGCACGTCAAATGATAACTCTCACCCTTCCTAGGTCTGACTGGAACTTGCCCAGCAGCTGCTCCATGTTGTTCAAGATGCCGTCACAGTTCCGGATCTGAAGGTCACAGGATCACAGGGGGGGGTCACAGGATCGCCAGGGGGTGGTCACAGGTTCAGATTTAATGGTTACATGACAACAAGAGCGTTCACACTTAATTAAAAACGAGTCGGGCATCGAGAACGAGTGTGCACGACCCCCTCAAAGCAATGTTGAACCATGACAGTTCCCAGCAATGCGCATTGATAGATGAATCCTCTCAAGCATGTACAGAAGATGGGAATGGCCTTTCCTCACAATTAACGTTGTCTCGGGGTGAAAGATTAATTTTAAAATGAATCTTGATTGCCAATGCCAGTTTCAGCTGGAAATCAAGAGTTGTTGTCTATTATTTGGCCCGAGGGCAGCATTCAATAAACATTTTATTCACACCCGAGGGAAGGCAATTCAAATATACGATACGTTTTTTTGGTACAGAAACCTGGAAGGCTATTTGGGGTATCTTTCAACTCATACAGTCCGGCATTCATTGCCTTCAATACTACCTGATGATTGCCACAAGCTGGCACCCTGCCCATCCTGACCAGTGCTTGCATTAGGGTTCACTACAGCTACACTTCCGCTACAAACCGTCTGCAGATGGCCGGGCCTGGTGCATCAAGCCCTCGTGCTTGAGCCTTCGGCTTTAGGCCGGTCAAGGTTAGGTACTAACAGGCCCAGTGGTAAACGCCAATGAAATAAACAAAGATCAGCAGTACAGCACTGCAGCTTGAAGGCAGTGCTCACCTGGTCGTGTAAGGCTACCATGTTGTCACTCTCTGCGATGTACTCCTACAGTATGAACGAGGGCAGACGTGTCCTTCAGGTTCTTTTGTACTGTTTAAATGATTATCGCCACCCCTGCCTATGGTGGACCCAAGGTGTATATGGTACGCTTCACCACGTAAGCCTGGCCAAGCAGCTGCTGAGACAGTACGCCTCCTCATACATGCATGCATTCACCTCCGTTGATCTAAACATCCTGGAAAAGGTTGTCAGGGATTATACATTCTTCCAGAGGCTAGCTTAAGGACGTGACTGCTACTGCCCTGTATGGGCCTGTGTGTTGCATGGAATGCATGGTACGTGCTGCATGGCATGCTAATGCACAAAGCCTGCATGCCTGCTGCACAACATGCTGCATGGTACCTGCTGTGCGGCATGCTGCATGCACCATGGTGGCGTTATAAATAGGTGAAATTGTTCAATAGCGTTTCCTTTCACTCCATGGGACATTGCGGGTAGCAGGGAATAGGGCCTCTCTGAGGCAGAACTTGACAAGCATAATGCATGGCAGCGAGCTTTTCAGAAATGCTCAGTAACTTGGTTATTATTCGCTGCTTGTTGATAGTGACATTCGTATCAACTTCACTGTCACCACCGTAACTATGTAGGCTCTTGCTGCGGGTCATGATAAGTGCAATTTTCGAACTGGTACCTGGATCGATTCCATCTCAGCCAGTCGGAGTTTGTCGTCTATGTCCCTAGCGTATTCCTTGACAACTTGACCGCGCTCCAGAATGCCACGGATAAACTCGTGGTCCGCAAACGCGTCCAGGTCTGCCTCAACATCTTGCAACTCGGTCGTCGCCCCGATGTAGTCCTCAACCGTGAAGACCTATACAGGCGTAAAAACCCCTCTTAGCATATATATTTGAAAAATTGCCTCGCCCCGACCTGACAGGGCAGGGAACCTGGGCGGGAGGGGCTGACTCCTAGCCCACTCTTGAGATTGATGCAATGCTTTAACAAGTCATCCCTGCGTACCAGGTCCGAACTTGCAAATACTTGCAAATATTCACACGTATTGCTTCTGCATGCCTACAAGTTCCGTGTAGGCTACTATGATCCCATCCCAGACTCTGCATGGACACAAGACCGCATGGAAGCGATGTCACCAACAAATGTGCTTTAAAGCAAACGCATGGACGGCATGGTCCATAAATATACCATCGGCACTACTGCATTGCTTACACTCTGCAGGTCCTAGGTTCGCTCATCCTCTCCAGGCAAACCATGCGACATGGCAAGCTACTTGCACAATGCAGGCTGTGCTGACCCTACCTGCTCAACCTTGTCTTCATCCAAGTCAACCTCCTCTCCATCGAAGAGGTCATTGATCAGGTTTGCCCTTAACGACTCCGCATACTTCGCAGTATCAGACAGAGCGGCTGTCATCGCCTCGCGACTATCTAAGCATTAACACTGATTTCCATACAAAACAGGATGAAACACTGCGAAGCTTTTAGACGAAGAATGCACGAGCTAGTGTCCTCGATCCAGCCATACCGAGCACGGGGCACGTCGGGTGGGGTTCATACCGTACACGTAGATGCCAGCGGCAGTCCAGGTGTGACCAGCTGTCCAGCTCCTCCTTTGACATTTCCACCACCGGTAGACAGCCCCCTAGACACAACCACTAGGAAGTACTTGCAACATAGTGCCAGCCCTGTCGCAGGTCCTTCCTAGCAACTGACTTGTAGCCTATAAAAGCGACCCTGTCCACGTTCAGTACGCTTGTATGAGGGGGACATTCCGACATCACACCTCGGTTGTTCGTGACCATGTTAAAAATCCCGGGGCACCAGTCTTCTTCTTGCTTAATTAGTTTGTGCTCGAACCAGAAGGCAGGATATATAAAATCAGATGCCCTGTTGGTTTCCAATGGTTTTTTATTAGACAGCATGTGAGCATACACATGCAGCATAAAACGTGATGAAATCTATTATCTTCAGTTATAACATTGTACGCACCTGGGGTGCATATTTTGCATTGTCCGATGAGCCACGAAGGGGACGACCATCAGCTGGGCAGGGGGGCTAGCAGTAACTGTGATGTATTTTTTCCGTGCAATCATCGTGATTATGAACACCAAAAGGCTCCGATGTTACATTTCCAAAACCCTCCAGTTATTCGCTGCAATGTACGAGCTGGGAGTTGTCGCGGTGAAAAGGTGCACATAGGAATAGGTGAACCAAGCAAAAATAATACAAGACAATTAGTACTTCTAGGTTCAGGCTCAACATGAAGTCCTCCTATGATTGACAGCCTGGGCAATCAAAGTTGCACCTAGCACACAGATAGTTAAAAATTACAAGACCGCATAGTTAGCATGACACGTCATGCGGTACGCATCCTGGCAGATTTTCGTGCCACCCAAGAACTGTTCCTATATTGAACATATCAATGTAATCCTTTAAGATCTGACTGAAACCTATGAAAGCAACAAACTGTCCCCAATTTTGCTTGGTACAACATGTTTTCCCTCTAAGAATTTAACAATCCTCAGAAGGTCAAGGATGCGACCTAAACTCTAAACCCTAAACTAGGATGCGACAAGCATCCTTGGCCACTAAAGATTAAGGCATATATTAATAAAATAACAGTAAACGCCACAAATGCCTGCTCATTCTCTTCTCAAGCATTTGCGATAAAGAAGCTGATTCATCCGAGCTCGCTATGAGTACTCCTTTGCAAGGTGCCTAGCACCACCATCAACAGCCCTTGCACAAGACCTGCTCGGACATAACAGACGCTCTCAAATTTTCCGACCCCTCTTCTTCCTCTTGTGGTCCGCGGCAATATTCATGAACACGTTGAGCATCTCGAAGCTGAACCACTGGCGCGGATGGATGTCATCCATCAAGTAGTCTGGAGGCATCAAGCTGTGCGATATGTGCTCGTAATCCACCAGCGGCATCTGCAGCTGGCGCGCGACCTCGCGCGCAGCGTCATTCAGCTGCGTTACATAGGGCCGATGAAACCATGGCCGGTGCTTGGTGGAGTAATCAGATAGGCCGGTGTGCATCTCGTGACGGGGCACAGTGGCGGTGTGCATCACGATCAGCGACTTGGGGAATGCCACTCTGGCTTCACGTGCCGCCGCCGCCAGCCCGACCATGTAGGTCTCAACATCGGCCAGTGGTAGGCTGTGGTGGCGAGAGCCGTAAGTAGATCCCTCCGGGGGTTCTTCACCCCTGTCCTTAGCCTTGATTTCCTTTTCAAATAGAAATGACAGGTGGTGGAACAACACGTGGAGTACCACCACATCGGGCTCCGTATCCGCAGGCGCGTTCATCTCTTGCATGATGGTGTGGAATTGCAGGGCTGATGCGTTGGTGCGTGCAGCTTCAATGTTCTCAGGGGGCAGCCCGAGAGAAGTCATAAACATCTGGTACACCTCCAAGCCTGGGCAATGGTGGACACAACAGGGAAACTTATGAACTACAGTTGTGAGTCGTACATCTCATCAGGGAGCAGGGTGGTCAATAGGGAACTAGGCAGTACAAAAGGGCAACATCTGGTAAGATTTAAAGCCTGGGCAACAGGGCATTTTAAAGGGAGACTACAGTTGTGAGCAACACAATATCGTAGACGTCCTTTGCCATAACACCGCTTAATGTTAATCGGCGCATGAAATAAATAACATATATTCATCAATGAATCATTTAAGGGTCGCGCTGCGTTCTTCCTTGTGAGCACCAGTACTGTACAAATTCCCCACACATTCTCACTCCGGTACCGGTATTTTTATGATCATGTTGTACGCCTTCCCAACCACCCCGGCAGTTGCTGCGCCTAATCTCGTTGGCATAGCGCCAGCTTAACATCGAAGGGGCTTTGCGGATTAAAATAAACAATTGATGGCCCCTGCATCTAAACAAAAACTACATTTTGACAATGCCATTACGAAAACTCGAATTACTTGCCGCAAGCGAAGATAAAAGACGTTTACGGTAGGGTACAAGGAAACTACAGTACTTAGCAGCACAATGGGTGGCCAACACTGCGCCGACTGGGACCAAACCTTGACTGGTCTACGGCCAGTGGCCCAAGCAGCAAGGCTAGCTGTACCACACTACCCCCCCTCCTGCGCCGTAAACCACGACCAGCTCAGTGGTAGCTGGAGTGCACGAAACCTTAAATAAACACTAGGGAGAGCAGGCCAACGTCACAAACAAATATTGTACCGCAAATCTGCCAGTTGGTACACTTAATCACCGTACCCACCGCTTGTTACGGCATGGTTGAGACAAATACAGCGTTCGTGGACCAATGCCCGGATCAAGGTTTTGTTGCCATCCAGGCGGATCAGATGCTCCACGACAAAGTGGACCAGGTGCAGGTCGGTTGAGTCGCCCAAGAAAAGGAGGCGGACTGGCCCTGCTCCCCCACTTGCTGCTCCTCCTCCTTCCACAGTTTGCTTCCCGACCCCCATCAAGTGGGTGGAAATTAGGTTCTGGAGCGGGCATCGTTCATCCAAGGTTCTCCAGCGGCTTCCAAACTCTGAAACATTCAGAGGTTCCTGCTGGAACTTAAGCATTTGGCCTTCAATAAGCCCGCCTGGGTACAACATAGGCACATACATGAAAAGCACGAGCAGATGCATCAAAATTAGGCAGAAGTCGCAGGGTCATGCAGATTTGTGGCAGGAACGATAGGCGAAGCAATGCTGCTTGCAGATTTGGTTGCAGAATGTTGCATGATGATTTGGAGACAGGATCTGGCATGCAGTTTTTAAGGCAGGATGTCGCATGCAGCTTTGGTGGCACGATATTGCATGCAGCTTTGTGGTGATGCAGGAGATGCATGGCACCCAAGTTCTGCAGTGCACATAAATGCAGCGCCACATCAGTTGACCGCGATGATACATACGGCACTGGGTATGAGCAGCCACCCTTTACCTCTATTTCTGTTGAAGAAGGTTGTGTTGGACCACGGTACTTCCACATCGGGAATAATATGCTGGTCGGGCTGGGGATTGGCCCATAAGCCTGGTAGAGAGCCATACTGGCACAGCGCATCATCCGAAGCATCGTAAGAAACCGTCCATGCATCGTTCACGACAGGTCCAAGACCTATTGCATAACATCTAAAGGTAATAGAAGCGGCGAGCAGCAGCAGTGGCAGCGGCGAACACTGGCAAAACATCAAATAATGAACTGGATCACAAATATCGATGGAGCCTAAAGAACGAGCAACCGTAATTCATGTAGTATCTGTGAGGCTTGGATGACAGTCGCGTAGCAGGAAGGACGACAGCTGCAGCTGGTTCAGATCTGTCCAGAATCTGTCCGTTCAAGGTATGAATATGTACGGAGAACAGGCCAGCCCCACACTTTATAAATTCCAAATGTCATAGTGCTGCATACTACCGGTAATCAAACAGGCAGTTTCGAAATGAACGAGATCGGATATCCAGGTTTGATCTCAACAACGTTGGATGACCTCCCCGAGGAACTCCTGGATAGCGTCGTCATTCGCTCGGGCAAGTGGAACGTTGACGGGACGAACCTGGCGGCCTGGAACGTGTGTCGGAGTTGGCACGACTGCGTACGCGGGAGCGTGCAACGACTAGGCAATCTCTTAATCGAGGTCCACGGCGCTGAGGGGGCACTCGCAAGAGCTACCCAATGTGACAGCCGTGCAGTGGACGCATGCGCACTCGCGATGCATCTCATGCAATTTGCAAGAGCTGACAGCCAGGATGGACGTATGTTGATTCTAGCGGCAGCCCGTGGCAACCAAGCCCTAGTTCGTATGTTCCTGGAGTGGGAGGAGCATGCGCCTCGTGCAGACTGCAAGGATGGCAAGGCGTTGCACCAGGCAGCTTTGAGTGGCCATGAGACAGTGGTGCGCATGCTACTAGAGTGGAAGGAGCATGCGCCTCGTGCTGACTGCTCAGATGGCAGGGCGTTGTGCAATGCAGCTAAAGGTGGCCATAAGGCACTGGTGCGCATGCTACTGGAGTGGGAGGAGCATGCGCCTCGAGCAGACTGTTTGAATGGTTTGGCATTCTGCTTAGCAGCTGGGGACGGCCACGAGGATGTGGTGCGTATGCTACTGGAGTGGGGGGAGCATGCACCTCGTGCGGACTGCCGTGATGGCAGAGCATTGTGTTCTGCTGCTGGGGTGGCCATGAGACAGTGGTGCGTATACTTCTCAAGTGGGGGGAGCATGCTCCTCGTGCGGACTGCCGTGATGGCACGGCATAGTGTTCTGCGGCTGGGGGTGGCCAGGAGGCATTGGTGCAAATGTTTCTTGAGTGGGAGGATCATGCTCCTCGTGCGTACTGTCGGCATGGTGAGGCTTTATGCAGTGCAGCTCGACAGGGCCATGAGGGAGTGGTTCCTTTTTTTATTTGGAAAGTGGCCGATGGATGCGCCTTACACAAACTTGGTCCGGGATAGGGCAGTGCACGAAGCAGCTTCAAACGGATATGAGGCGCTGGTTCCTCTCCTCCTTCATGCGCTTCCTTAGCATTAGCATAATTGGGGACGACATGGATTATTACATTAGTGATGGGGAAGATGACGACCATTCAGAAATGGGCGAGGAGGGTGATAGCGATGGGGAAGAATGGGCAGAGATCGAGACCTCAAAGCCCTCATGAGCCGGTCAATAGCTTAAGCGGGATTTCTAGGATTCCATGCCCAACTTCTGCCCACTTCAAATTAGGGACTGTCCGTGAGCTGAAAAAATTTGAGCTATTTGGGGGCCTCCTTATTTTTTGCTCTTAAGCGAGTCTCAAGCCCTCTTTCCGGGGGGGGGGGGTAACATGGGGGGGCTCATATTTTATAATATATTATAATATTAATACGGTACGGGATTGGTCTAGGGCCCTCATGCCCCCATTTTGGTGCAATCCCTGGCTACGTGTTTTGCTTGCGCCGTGTTAAGACCCAGATACAGGAGGCGTTTTGGGGGATGGCCTATGATTTAGTAGTGTGCCTTTCCGAGAAGGGTGCATATGCAGAAAATTATTTGTGCCACCAGTGAAAACACTTCGTGCATGTGCTAATGTGGCCGGTTAAGCCCTTCTTTGATACGTGCCCCTCTCATTTGATGCTCACAATATCTCAAGTATGAGCGAAGGCCAACATGACACTCGTGTTTGCACTTCTTTCTTGGGGTTTAGGTGGCAACATGACACCCTGTCAAGTCCTTGCAAACAAGTGGGAGTCATATTGCGACAAAGTCCTAACTTCTGGTGATTATAATATGTTTCACATGGTGAGGCTTCGGGCTGCCTTTTCCTTTTTGGGGGGGGGTATTTCTTTCTCCTTGTTTTCTCCTCCTTTCCCCTCTTACCTTGAGCTCCTTTTCTTTTCTCCCAACAGGACAGTTTGCGCCCACGCCGCCGAGCCTTTTTGAGCAGGGCCCAGAGGTGCAATGTCGTTGGATTATATAGTCCAAACAAGCTAAACCCTCTTAACCGTTTCCTCTTGAGGCATGCAATTCATGCACAAAGGGCTGTTCGAGGCCGCACCAAGCTGCATGTGGTATTCATGGACTTCACCAAGGCCCATGACAGCGTGCCACATGGGCAGTTGCGGCGTACAAGAACCGCCACGTGTCATCAGGCCTGTTACGTTTTGTGCAAGAGGTCCGTGAAGATGTGCACCAGGGGGTTTACACGCATCTTACACTCAAAGAGCACCAAAGGCAATGAAGGGCAATTTAATTAAAAGAATACATGCTAGACTTCTGAAGGACGCAATCATCAGATAACAACGCACTTTCATCTCAACCACTCAACAGAGGCTAAGGAAAACAACTAGCTACAACCTGCCGAGATCGACAGACGGAACCTGAGGGGGGAAGTATGATGAAACCTAATTGCTGCAAATCTTCAAACGATGTTGTATGTCCTGCAACTAGAAACGACTACCACAAAACCATCATGTCCCTATCTGAATAGTAAATGGATTACCGTATCTGCAACACCTAATTAAAATAATACGATGTTTGACAAGGATAACAAATTAACAAATAACTAGAAAACAAAACGCAACGAGCACTTCTACATAGACTGAGCGATCTCTGAAGCTACACAATCTTTGAAATAACTATCTAAATCCCTAGGAACACTTGGCTGATGTGGCCAATTATGACCTGGCTGCAATTTCTGTAAATCTGCAAAACTGATTCACATCTCCTCTGCTCCCAACGAATTACCTCCTGCATGCAACTCCTCAGTCCACTGAGTTATAAATCTACCAACAGCGACTGCTCAGTCCTCAACGGAAACGACAGGTGAAGGAGCAGAGCCACACACCACTACCGGTATGGCTTCAATGATTTGGCAGAAGCGCAAGGGCTCTGTCTTTCTGATTAGACATTAAGTCCCCCCATAGCCCACCCACACAGAGACCACGCATCAGTGTGCAACGACCTACGGCAGCCACCAGGCAACCACGTGCGGCAGATGCCCGGCAGCTTCCTGTCTGCGTCTGCTGCCGTAGTTAGGCAGGACGGGCGCCGGGCGTTCTGATCCGCGCCACCGCAGCTCCTTGAGACCTGTGCAAGCGTCCACCACAGCCGCCACGCCCCCCTCGTGTATGCGGCAGCAAAGAGACACGTCTAGGCGCTCCAGGTCAGGTGCAAGCGACGCCAACAGGTGCAGAGCTGATAGGGGAGGGGACATAGGGGCAGAATTTCGAGCAGACCAGCCGCCGCGCCCCCGCTGAGTATGCGGCTACTTGGAGACAGGTCTAGGCGTTCCATGTCAGGTGCGAAGGAACCCAGTGGGAGAAAAACTGCTGGGAGGGGGTGTGCATGAGAAAGGGACAGCCTTTTCCCAAGGGCCAGGCAGCGCCAACCGGCAGCACCAACAGGACGAGGCAGAGGCTAAGGCACAGCCAGAGGACCGGAGTAAACAAACTGTTGGGCGTCCCCACCTTTGTCTGTCAGGCGAGTGCAGCCCACCATGCTGATGCTCCTGAGGCTGGGAGATCCACCATGAAGGAAGGCAGCCACACCGGCATCGGTGACCCTTGAAGGGGAGGGGGGGGGCGGGCAACAACCACAACTTTGAGAGACTATCCCAAACAAGGCATCGGTGACCCTTAGGGGGGAAGCAACAACCACAACTTTGCTTTGGAATGTGACACGCAGAATTGTGAATCAAGAACAACAGGTTTTGAGAGACTGGTCTGAACTAGGCATCGTTAACCTTTTGGGGTGCAACCAAGCCCGGAAACAATGCTGGCTAGGTCACTAGGCAGACAGCCCCCGCATCATCAGCCCGCACCTGCCTATGCTTGTCCACACCTGTCTACCACTGTCCACACCTGTCAATGTAGTCCATGGCTAGGTGTCGTAGCCGTCGAAGCTTCGACAGCCTGCCTATTCCGAGGTCAGACACAAACGTAACGCAGCCAGAGATGTCGAGGTGCTGGAGCTGGACTGCTGTGCTGCGCAGGTTTGAATTGATTTGAATTTCAGTTGAGAGCTGTTGAATTCCAGCCTACCTGCCTGCATTATGTGTTGCGAGCGCCGAGCACTGAGTTGCTGCAGGTGACGCAATTAGCAAGGCCTGGTCGTCACATTATGTCAACATAGGGATTAGGGTTTAAATGTCAAGAGATGAGGGTCCATGGTTTAGGTGCTGCCATGAGTTTGGCCTCAGCTAGCGTTCGCGATACCAAACAACCAGCCCAGCCCCCAAGCCCTTGCCTTTCATGCAAAGTGGTGGGCGAAAGGCGGGGCAAGAGTGTCAATGCTGCTTACCACAATGTTCTATATTCCTCACCTCACACCCATGCATCCCATGTTGCTGATCGTACTGTTATCCCCCACCCCATGCTCACACCCACCCTGCTAGTGTTGCTGTTTGTACTGTTTTCCCACATCCCACGTTCACACCCACCCTGCCAGGTAGGATACCAGGCCGATGTTGCTGATGGCGGTGCAACCCGCCAGGCTGAGGTACGTCAAGGAGGAGCGTGAGGCCAGGTGGTACAGGAAGCAGTCGTCCACACACGCGATACCTGCAGTGGGGGAAGAGAGAGAGGGAGTGAGGGGAGAGAGAGAGGTAGTGAGGGGAGAGAGAGAGACGTAGCGAGGGGAGAGAATATATGAGGGGCATAAGACATTTGTTGTGGAAAGCGACAAGCGGGGCCTTTAACCGACGTGGTTAGCTCAAGGCTGGCAGAGGTGGTGAGAGAGGTAGCTCAGCTGGGCGATGTCGCTCAGGCCCTCAAGATCGTTGACACTCCACCTTTAGTAGGCTTCCGGATGGCTACCCCTGGCTGATGGGGCCAAACCCTGACAGGCCTCACCAGGTGCCTCAATGCCTTAAACCTTGCACCCTGAACCCGTATCTGAATGGGCGCGTTTACCGGGCACTAGCTGCTGAGCCTCAGCTGGGCGATGTAGCTCAGGCCCTCGAGATCTTTCACCCTCAACCTTTACCCCACACCCTCACCCGATACGTCCAAATGCCTTAGCCCCGTCAGGCCACAGATGATTTTCACTGCATCCCATCTCTGGATGGGTGCGTTGGACAGGGACAGGCTGCTGAGTCTCAGCTGCGCCAGGTGGCACAGGCCGGACACCGTCAGCTGGCTGCTGCCGCCGCCGCCAGTCATGGGATCGTTGAGTGGACCCAGCCACACAGGGTCCCAAAGGCTGCTGCCGGGTAAGCTGAGATTGAGGGACAGCAGGGCCGGCAGGGAGGCGAGGACAGCCAGGTGCCTGGCAGGGGGGGGGGGGAAAGACATTTCTAGATCTGAAAGAATGATGAAAGGAAAAGGGGCAGGGAGGCAAGAAGGCCTTGACATCCAGGTGCCTGTCAGGGGGGGGAAAGAGGGGGAGGGGCAGTGTTTCTGTGATGGAAAAAACTCCCAGCAGGTGATCAACTTGCTCCTCGCCGCAACAAACGGCATGCTGCACATGTCCCTTATCGAACAGGACCCCAGCATTGTAAAGCAGCAGCGCATGTGACTAATAAATATCGAATGTCACGACCTGAAAAAATTGGAACATCGGCCAAAACATCCAAAAGTACGGTAAACCGGTACAATTTTTTTCAAATCAGGTACTCATCAGGACAGGAGAAAATGCAGTGTCTGGGATGGCACCATCCATCACCATCCACCGCCCCCATCCCGGATATATCCCCCCCTCGTCTGCCTCTGCTGTCCTGCAGCAGGGCATGGCCCTACCCACCTGTCCTGCAGCAGGGCATGGCGCCATGGCCCTTCCCTCATGTCCTGCAGCTGGGCATGGCCCTCCCCACCTGTCCTGCAGCAGGGCATGGTGCCATGGCCCTTCCCTCCTGTCCTGCAGCAGGGCATGGCCCTCCTCACCTGTCCTGCAGCAGGGCATGGCGTCATGGCCCTTCCCTCCTGTCCTACAGCAGGGCATGGCCCTCCCCACCTGTCCTGCAGCAGGGCATGGCCCTTCCCACCTGTCCTGCAACAGGGCATGGCGCCATGGCCCTTCCCTCATGTCCTGCAGCAGGGCATGGCCGTTCCCACCTATCATGCAGCATCGTATGGCCCTTCAGCGACAAGCTTCCCAGACATGAACGGCATGCCACCTCAGAGGCCGGGGGCAGCAGAAAGCCAGGGTCAAAGCCTCCGTGGGCCATACCGCCTGACAGCTCCAGGTCCACCAGCCCCAGGAGGGGAAGGCTCCACACCTGCCCCGCAGAAGTAGGGACGCTTCAGTGCTCGTTTTTTCTTGACTCGGCTACATGTCAGCTACAGTCCGTCCGGCCTCTGGTCTGTGACCCCATTTGTGGCCAGCCATGCTGCATTGGCCACCAGTTGTAGGCTGGTCCAGGGTTGGTCCAAATCGGGCCTTCGGTGGCCGATAGGCGGCCTGCCGAAGGTGGACTCGCAGCCGAAAATATAAACACTGTAGAGCTCCATACAAGGGCACGTACAGCATGTCCCATGCAAGGGTACGTACAGCATGTCCCATGCAAGGGCACGTACAGCATGTCCCATGCAAGGGCACGTACAGCATGTCCCATGCAAGGGCACGTACAGCATGTCCCATGCAAGGGCACGTACAGCATGTCCCATGCAAGGGCACGTACAGCATGTCCCATGCAAGGGTACGTACAGCATGTCCCATGCAAGGGCACGTACAGCATGTCCCATGCAAGGGCACGTACAGCTTGTCCCATGCAAGGGCACGTACAGCATATCCCATGCAAGGGCACGTACAGCTTGTCCCATGCAAGGGCACGTATAGCATGTCCCATGCAAGGGCATGTACAGCATGTCCCGTGCAAGGGCACGTACAGCATATCCCATGCAAGGGCACGTGCAGCATATCCCATGCAAGGGCACGTACAGCATATCCCATGCAAGGGCACGTACAGCATATCCCATGCAAGGGCACGTACAGCATATCCCATGCAAGGGCACGTACAGCATATCCCATGCAAGGGCACGTACAGCATGTCCCATGCAAGGGCACGTACAGCATATCCCATGCACGGGCACGTATAGCATGTCCCATGCAAGGGCACGTACAGCATATCCCATGCAAGGGCATGTACAGCATATCCCATGCAAGGGCACGTACAGCATATCCCATGCAAGGGCACGTACAGCATATCCCATGCAAGGGCACGTACAGCATATCCCATGCAAGGGCACGTACAGCATATCCCATGCAAGGGCACGTACAGCATATCCCATGCAAAGGCACGTACAGCATATCCCATGCAAGGGCACGTACAGCATATCCCATGCAAGGGCACGTACAGCATATCCCATGCAAGGGCACGTACAGCATATCCCATGCAAGGGCACGTACAGCATATCCCATGCAAGGGCACGTATAGCATGTCCCATGCAAGGGCACGTACAGCATATCCCATGCAAGGGCACGCACAGCATGTCCCATGCAAGGGCACGTATAGCATGTCCCATGCAAGGGCACGTACAGCATATCCCATGCAAGGGCACGTACAGCATGTCCCATGCAAGGGCACGTACAGCATGTCCCAGGCAAGAGCACGCACAGCATGTCCCATGCAAGGGCACGTACAGCATGTCCCATGCAAGGGCACGTACAGCATATCCCATGCAAGGGCACGTACAGTATATCCCATGCAAGGGCACGTACAGCATATCCCATGCAAGGGCACGTACAGCATATCCCATGCAAGGGCACGTACAGCATGTCCCATGCAAGGGCACGTACAGCATATCCCATGCAAGGGCACGTACAGCATGTCCCAGGCAAGAGCACGCACAGCATGTCCCATGCAAGGGCACGTACAGCATATCCCATGCAAGGGCACGCACAGCATGTCCCATGCAAGGGCACGTATAGCATGTCCCATGCAAGGGCACGTACAGCATATCCCATGCAAGGGCACGTACAGCATGTCCCATGCAAGGGCACGTACAGCATGTCCCAGGCAAGAGCACGCACAGCATGTCCCATGCAAGGGCACGTACAGCATATCCCATGCAAGGGCACGTACAGCATATCCCATGCAAGGGCACGTACAGCATATCCCATGCAAGGGCACGTACAGCATATCCCATGCAAGGGCACGTACAGCATATCCCATGCAAGGGCACGTACAGCATGTCCCATGCACGGGCACGTACAGCATATCCCATGCAAGGGCACGTACAGCATGTCCCAGGCAAGAGCACGCACAGCATGTCCCATGCGGTGTTGCTGTAGCAGCTATGTATGGAGCAACTCGCCGCACCACCCTAAAGCCCTTTTCGATAGGATGTGCTTGCCTTGTGAGCCGGAGATGTGGCATGTGATCAAATCAGGCAAACAACATTTTAATGATCTTCAGATACTCGAGATTGTCAAGAACATGAAATGGAGTCACGAACAACATCTTGTCTCTCAGTCTGTCAGTGACTCTTTCTCTTCCCCTCTCTCTTTTTCTCTTTCTCTCTCTCTCTTTCTGCCCCCCTCTCTCTCTTTTCCTGTTCCCCTCTCTCTCTCTCTCTCTCTCTTCCTGTTCCTCTCTTTCCCTCTCTCTTTCTCCTCTCTCTCTTTCTCTTTCCCTCTCTCTTTCCCCTCTCTCTCTTTCTCTTCCCCTCTCTCTTTCTTTTTCCCTCTCTCTTTCTCTTCCTCTCTCTTTCTCTTTCCCTCTCAATGGGAACGGGCCTCACCTCTCTGGCGGTGCTCTCCGCCTGCTCCCTAGACACCTGGATACGGATTTGCCTCAGCTGCGTCAGCGCCGACAGCCCGATCAACGGAACAGAGACAAGCTCCAGGCCCGGCTGCACAGAGCGGCCCTGGCCCTGCCACAACGGGCTGCGTGCCAGGACCTCAAGCTCCCTCAGACACCTCAAGCCAAGCAGGGCGTGGAGAGCAGGCGGTTCTTCCGCCTCGGCCGCGGGAGTGCTGGGTGGCACAGCGATGTAGCACCCCACAAGACGGAGCGCCACGAGCTGATTGCAGGCCTGTGTGGGTGGAAAGGGGGCAGGCTTCAGTTCTGTACTCTTAGGTTAAAGCTTAAGAGTTTCGGCTGCAGATGCAGATGCAGGCGTGCCTGTGGTCAGGAGTGTCAGGCCAGGGGGTGCTTGGCCGCTATCCTGACCTCCTCTACTCCTGAAACGCCCCCCCTCTCTCCTTCAGCATTTTCTGAACGTCCAAGCTTGGTCGCCAGTGTCGGCTGCGGCCTCCCTGATGCATCCAGGCGCTCCCATTATGGTCGTCCAGTGCACAAAAGCTGCTGGAGTCTCCCAGCAAAAGACTGGTGCCCCTCTTACGGGGCGACCAGCTCGAATTCAGCGCGCCAACCCGCAGCCGCTAATGGCCAGAGAAAGAAAGAAACTACGCCCCCCTTGGGGCATGTGGGTAAAGGGAACAGCGCAATTAATGGCCAGATTAGGGCCAAACCTTGACAGGCCTGCAAAAGTTCAGGCCCAAGCAGCATGGCTGGCCATGCATGGAGCCTCCTGCCGGAGGCCAGGAGGTTTCTGAACTATAGCTAATATGTAGCCCTAAGTTGAAGCTTGGGAAACAGATCGTGTCAGTGTTTTTCATTGAAAACACCGACAAAAGACTCTACCAAGCCTCCAGCACCTGAAGGGACTGCAAGCCTCCCAGCAGCACGCAAGCCATGAGCTCCAGATGCACCAAGTTGGACCAGCAGCAGCAGAGCGACGCAGACAAGCTGTGCGACCTGGACCTCACGGCCTGCTCCTCGCCACCCCCCCCAGGTAGCTGCTTCAGCACCGCCGGCTGTTGCGCCACAATTCCGGATTCTAGTGCCTGGGGCGTCTGTACTTCCGGCTGCTGCGCCTCGATGCTGACATGTACCGCCATTGGGGGTTGTACCGCCGGCAGTACCGCCAGCTGCACCTCGCAATGCCCGCTGTAGCCCCTCAACTTGAGGCGGTTCACCCATGGGAACCATGGCGCTTCCCCGCAGCCGCAGCCGCTCTGCCCGGTGCCTCTGCCCGCCTGGCTGTGCCTTTGCCCGCTGCCCCAGCCCCCTCTTCGGCTGCTGACGAGCTCCAGCCCGGTGAGGCGCGGGAATGCGGCGGCCGCGAGTCTCAGCTGCTGCGCATGATCGTCGTTGCCGTCCCCGCTGGCCAGCAAGAGCTGCAGGGAGTGCATGCCTCTGGAGACGTCTCTGCGCCATGCGCGACACACCAACCTGTCACGAGGCACACGGTCGCGATGTGGGGCTCCATAGAGAACACAGAGGGCAGTCAGACATGGCATGGCATGGCATGGTATGGCATGGCATGGCATGGCCATGCACACAGGCACACAGCATGCTGATTATGGCTGGCAGTCAGGCACAGACACAAGGGCTGGCATTCAGGCATGGCAAGGCCAGGCACACAGCACGCTGATTAAATCAGGCCCACAAGGGCAGGTTAGCAGGAGCAGGTTAGCAGGGGTACACCCAGTGGCGGATTAGCAGGGGCAGGCCCACAGGGGCAGACTATCAGGGACATGATATTGGGGCAGCAGGCCCACAGGGGTAGGCCCACATGACCAGATTAGCAGGGGTAGGCCCAGTGGCCCACAGGGGCAGGTTCGCGGGGGCATGCCCATTGGCCCACAGGGGCAGGCCCACAGGGGCAGGCCCACAGGGGCAGGCCCACATGGGCAGGCCCACAGAGGCAGGTTGGCAGGCGCAGGCCCACAAGGGCAGATTAGCAGAGGGGCAGGCCAGCATCTAATGGTTAAGAGCAGGTCAGGCCTGCAACGACACGTTGGTAGGGGCAGGCCCACAAAATGCTCGTGAGAGTGCAACAGGCCAAGTGAAGGCAGCCCAACAAATGACCTGGCGGTTTGCAAGGTCAGGCAAAGCAGGAAGGATTAAGTTGAACAAAACATACCAGTTCAGTAGTCGTTGAGAAACAGATAGGAGTCTATGCCAACTGGCACTGCCCCATTTCTTGCAGGGGCAGGCTGCACGCACATGGGACCCGCCATGGATAGAGGCGTGAAGCGTCCTTATCGTCTGGGACCCAGATTGATCTCTGAGGCCCAGAGGAAGGGTGCTTTGCGCCTCCATCCTCTGGGACCCGAATTGAGCTCGAGGAGGTTACTCCCCCTGCCCCACTCCCGAAGAGGGGGACAGGGGGAGAGCTGGCATGGGATTCATAGAGTCCGCAATTCCAACTGGTTGATTGCTGCCCAAGTTGGTCTCTGCAGTTCTGTTGGCCAAGGCTCCTGTGAAAAAGTTCCGGGAGCCAATTGGACACTTCCTGTTGCTTCTGGCTTGCATGGTGAGAGCAGGCCCTACAGCATGCAGTCTGCAGGTACTGGCGCCCCTGAGATTTCAGGCCGTTGCTGCAACTCTGTCCCGACCTGGTCTTGCTGCCAGTGCACGCTCTGGCGCACGGGCATTTCCACATTTTAGGCGTCAGAAATCGTTTTTACCCATACATCCTGTTCCTATATGCAAAAGGTTCCCAAAGGACTGGGAACCTGCGGAGGAACAGCGGTGGGATAGGTTGCATTCGTCTTTGATCCTGCAGGGTGGGGTGGTGGCCGTTCGCATGCCTGTTGCGTGCAACATCCGGTCGGGGGCATCTGCCTGCCTGCTGCCTGGAGGTCACACCTGGTATTGGGCAGGTCACAGGGCCTGATCTGTAGCAGCACCTCGTCCCATGCTGCGTCCACTAGCTCCGCCCATCGCACCGATACGGCCGGGGCAGCATCGGTGATGCGATTCATGACCATGGTCGGTAACGCAGACGGCAACGCTCGCTACTGTCAAAGTGAGCAGTATGTATTACTGCAAATGCGTAGGAACTGGTGCGGTTGTTTTGCAGCAGGAGGTGGCTTCGTGCTTGCTGCCGAACAAGGGTTTTATCCAGAAACGTGGGATGGCCGGGAAATGTAAAGCTCTGGGACGGGAGGCTACTGTAATGCGGACCACGCCAGGGGACACGCAGGTGATATGTGTGCCATGGGGGTCGAGTTGATTGGTTTGATCCATCCCACCGAGTGTCGCGCTCCGAGACCGGTCGAGCGAGTATATGTCGACGCGGTCGAGACCTTACACCGGTGATGTAGCCACGCTCAGGCGTTTTCTTTCTTTCTTTCTGGACCGTATTGTAAGTAGATGCAAATCGGTTGTCGAGAATCCGGCCGGCCTGCCGCGCCCAGACATGACCACCCCTGAACCAAACTGTGCGCCCTGCCGAGTGCCGAGATCAGACCCGACCGCGACCATTAGTTGACAGGGAAAACGGTCAATTTACGTCGAGGAAATATGTGCGCGTCACAATTCCGGCCGACCGGGTCACACCGTGTCATACCGTGTCCAAACAATTAATCATCGATCTGCTAGTAAAAGAGATTTGCAAATAAACCACATTTTTGAAGGCTAGTCTCTTCAGGGGCAGGGGATGCGGTCTGCCTGAACTCTTTGTTCCTGTTCTTGTTGTTTGGATGGTGAACTTGCTTTCCTTTCTTTCCTCTTGTGCCTTCTCCCTTGACTTTCCTAGCTGACTTTTTGCTTGCCGACGTGGCCGAGCTTTATTTCAGCAGGGCCCAGAGGTGTAACGTCATTAACATAGTCCACACATTTTAAAACACTAAAATTCAGGCCTCGCATCATACAGTTTGACACGTGATTTCATGCTTAACTTAATCACTCGTGTAGACATTCTGAATTTGCCAAGGCGGTGGTCAACCGAATTCATTTGCAGCCACGTCATGTTTTATGATTGGGGCTTATGTTCTGCACTATGTGGTTCATTCCCACGCTACTGCTCGGTGGTTGTGCGTTGGTTGCTAGCCTACGTGGGCTACTTGTTTTTGCTGGCTGTCCTAGCGTATGTAGTGCCTGCACCGCTTTAAGAGCAAATGTCCCATGCATCAAATGTGATGCCCTGCTGGACTGTAAACTTTCACAAACACACTTCACAGTACCTTCAGAGGTATTGATTATTCCAGTGCACATCCTTTCAGGGGCTGCACCGTTTTCGTACAGCTACCGATTTATCTCACAACAGAGGCACCATAGACGTGTCAAGAACGTTACACCTCTGGGCCCGCTCAAAGCTCGGCCGCGTGGGCGCCCAACTGTTCAGAAGGGAGTAAAGAAGGAACTAAAAGGAAGAGAGGGGGAAAGGAACAAAAGGAGAGGCCGGGAAAGCAAAGAAGACCAAGTTTAACACCTGAGTTCCACTAGAGACTAGCCCTCAACAAAGCCTCTAAGAAAAGATGTCCAGAAAAGCAAGCGTATCCCACCCCTGTTTGGCCACGAGGGCGCCCGGCACCCATAGACGTGTACTGACCATACCTGAGGGTTGAGGGATCCAACACGCCAAACGATCCTCTCCACCCCCCTGCCTAGATGACCGGGGGCACGTTCCTGCCAACCAGCCCCCGTCAACTAGGGGGATGCGCAATTTGTGCAATTAATTGCTAGGTGCCTTGCTGGAGCTGTAGCTGGGATCAGTCGTTCTCAAACTGCGTCAGACAGCGAGTGACTAATAGCCACTACCTGTCAAAGAGGTGTTAGTGCTGGTTGATGCAGCATACGAGCAGGCGCAGCTAGATGCAGCTGGCAGAGAGGACCTCAGAGACCCTGCCACTGAACACAGGTCTGCGGCCGCCTACCGCACATGGTTTCAGTCTTTGGCGGGCGCTGTGCTGGCGCAGGCCAGGGGCCGCACCAGCCGAAGGGATTGTGCTTACGTGCGCACGAACCTAAGGCTTCCTTTCAACATGCCCCAGCGTGCTGCATCAACTTAGGGAGCGGGGATGGGCAGGCCCTCCGAACGGTGATGGAGACTTAGTTCTTTCAGTTGTACTGGGGCAGGCTTGGGTGGGATGCCGTGGCTTTTGTAAAATACGTGGTAGATATCGTTGAGGCGTACCGTAGGTAGACGTTTTTCAGAGGCTGGCACTTCCTCTGTCTTTCTTTTCCAGCCTTTCGTCCGCCCCTTCACTTTATTTCCCATTCCCCCCTCATTTTCCCCTATTCCCTGGTCTTTGTTTCGTTCTGTCCTCCCAACCCTGTAGTTAGGCGCCCACGGGGCCGAACCTTTTTGAGCAGGGCCCACAGGTGTAACGCCGTTCATTAACTAGGTAGATGGCATGGCTGCATCATGGTATCGACTGTGCATTCTAGCTGGAATTGAGCTTAGGCATTCCTCACCAGCCCCACGCGGCCGAGCGTTTGGCAGGGCCCAGCAGCTATGCACCGTTCTAAGCACGTGTACTACCGCTGCCGCGTTGGCTGAAGATTCAAGGAGCAAGGAATAACGGTGGGCTGATGGTACAACCTTCATGCAAAGCCTCTGGGGTTTACTGCACTAGGCCAGGGGTCTGTTGCACTTGGCCAAGCATCAAATCAGGGAAACTTCCTAAGGAAACGATGTGAGGAGCCGGCAGTCAAAGTGGCCAGGGCCTGCCCCGATCGAGTGTGACAGGCCATGGCAGATATGCCAATGACGTTACTACACCTCTGGGCCCTGATCAAAATGGCTCGGCCGCGTCGGCGCCTAATTAAAGGGGAGGGAGGAAAGAACCAAACAAACACAAGGGGGCAGGGTAAACAAGGATGCGGGAAAATAAAGTGAAGGGCCCGACAACAGGCTGGCAAAATAAGATGGCAGCTATGTTATCTCTTTAGTCAGGAGACAACCCCACTCTTTGAAGGAGGCTCTGTTGAAGGGACACGGCCTTCTGACAGGCAATGGCCCACCCAGCCATCAAGACCCCCAGCAGGACTCTCAACATGACAAGCAACACTGATGACTTGTAGCTGAAGCGTCCTGAAATAAAAATGCAGAGTTTACCATTCACCCTTGAGCATGAGCGTACCTTTAACGCGGTAGCAATGAGGGCCACGCCGGTCCCCTCCTTGAATCCAATGCCGTTGATTTGCATAATCAATTGTCAATGACGTTACACCTCTGGGCCCGGCTCAAGAAGGCTCGGCCGCGTGGGCGCCTAACTACAGGGTTGGGAGGAAAGAACGAAACAAACACAAGGGGGCAGGACATTGGCATATTCCATTGTGACATGCATTCACACCCGACTGCCTGGAATTTCCTTTGTCTTTCTAGTCTATATTTTCCAGCCTTATGTCTGTCCCTTCACTTAATTCCCCACTTTTCCTCCTTTTCTTTCCTGACCCCTGGTGTTTGATTCGTTCTTTCCTCACAACCCTCGAGTTAGGCGCCCACGGGGCCGAGCCTTTTTGGGCAGGGACCAGAGGTCAATGACACTACATACACCTCTGGGCCCTGCTCAAAAAGGCTTGGCCGCGTGGGCGCCCAACTGTCTCGTTCGAAGAAAATAAACTCAAGTTAATAGGGAAAGAAGGGGATGAAAACAAATGAAAGAAGTACTACCCCCCCTCAAATGGGGGTCAGAGGTGTAACGTCATTGATTCCTGCCTGCCTGGCACGCTGAATGGCATAGGGGTGGGACGTTGGCTCAACAAGCACTGCTCGGTGGTTGAGTGTTGGTTCCTTGCTCAAGGGGATCACTGGTTTTCGCTCGTTGCCCTAGCTTATTTAGTGCATGTACCGGTTTACGGGCTCAAGTTCCATGCATCGAATGTGATGCCCCGTTTGAACTGTAAAAACTTCACAAGCATGGCTGCTGTTCAACCCGTGCACAAACACTGTAATTCGCCCTGGAGCATGAGCTTGTCGACAGTGCAGCAACCCAGCTGTGGGCGGCCAGGGCATAACGGACACGGGTCAAAACAGGCCCAGGTTGAAGCCTGGTTGCACGGCGGGTATGTCGGCCAGGTCCAGGTTGGCATAGCCACGCAGAGTGATGCGCCCAAGGCCTGAATATCCTACAAGAAATATCGGCAGTGCAGCCTCCCCTTTGGGTGTATTGTTCCTATTACAGCAACAGGATAAGCAGTGCCCCTCTTCAGCAAGCTCCCAGCACGCGACCTGTGATGTAGGAACAAACACCTCCTGATGATAGCTGTCATGATGTCAGCAACGAAGCACAGGCATTGCTCCTGTGCTGTTATACAAAATCCCGGGATTCACTGGTTAAGTAACCGATGCGGCATATGAGTGAACGTTTAAAACACTTTTAAGGCGGAAAAGTCCTTCATGCGCTGTATACTGGCAAATACTGGTCAGCCTTACTCAGGCAGCAAACATGAGAAGGGTGCATGAGAAATAAAGAGTGAGAAGAAGCTACGGTCTAAGCATTCCCTGGGATCCGGATTTCTCCCGCCCAGGGCCTAGGACATATATTGGCATACAGGCATATTGCTTATTAAACTGCTATAGCTATACAATGGAAACAGGTATCGATACAAGGCCTCAAGCATAGGGCCCTTTGGGGTAAATGAGGTTCAGACATATATTCCTCACAACGTTTGCAGTGTCAGCGTCCCAATCAGTTAATAATACACAGCCTTTATTTGCAAGTGGGAACCGTATGGATCTGCCTGACATGTAGCAAATGCGCATTCGCAAAATACAGCGATGTAATGTGAGCGATGGTGAAAGTCGTGAGTTCAAAGGGCTTCGGGGTGGGGGCTTAAATTTAGTGCAAAACGGGTGGGCTAGAGAATCATTGCTCGCCACGCTGGCATGTCAGGTGGACTCCTTGATCGCCAGCGTGGCGACCAGCAACTTCCAGCGTTAGATCGCCAGCGTTGCGTTTTTTAGTTCGCCGCTTGCCTAGCCCACTGCAATGCGGTCAGCAACGAGGGGGAGATGTTGCAACTGCTGGGTAGCAGTAGGCACTGGGGCATTCGTATGCGGCTGCTGAGCTACGGTGTGCCGGCTGGCAGATACTGGTAGATGGCTCGCGCTGGGTCCTACTTAGTTTCATGGTAAGATTTAGTGTCGATACCTCCTGATCGGGCTATTTAAAACGTGGAGCGTCGGATGATGACGGGACGATCTGTGGGCTAACTTGCGCACCCGATATGAGCAGGATTGATCGCACGCTCGACCACAGATCATACCCTTTCGAGCATGCAGGGGTTTCGAGCGCAACGGTGGCGAGAAGTTAATACGTATTTGCTGGTCACCACGCTGGCGATCCAGGAGTCGATCTGGCATGCCAGCGTGGCGAGCAATGATTCGCTAGCCCACCCGACTTGGACTAAGTTTAAGCCCCCCCGGTCGGGGGGTGTAGCTTCGGTCTGTCGGGATGACACCTAGGATGACACCTAGGATGGCACCCTGGGATGTTCAGTTGTTCACAGTGATGGGGTACAGTCCCCTTGCATGCACAAGGCGTGCACGCACATATTATGATATGATAATACGCTGGGAGTGTACACAGCAGCTCAGACGGCTGAAATGACACTTCCATCACCATCAGTAGCAATCATCCCAGGAGGGCATCCCAGCCCTGGTGCGCCACACATGATACGGTATGGCCGTATCGCATGCCAGGATGCCCTGGGACGCCCCGGGACGTCAGGTCGTTCTGCGGAGTGGTTGTGCGTGGGATCATGAAACCTGCCTTCATTAAGTACGGTCATTCAGCTATCATCAATTAACCTACTTATTTTCACGCTTAGGTCGCCAAACGCACGCCCGCCGATCAGCCCAGGGGTGAATGTCAAAACATACATACCTGATACATAGCCGAATGATTCAGGCAGCCGGCTGAAGGGGAAGGGTGCGCATATCTGATCAATGTCACAGGAGGTTGGAAAATACGTGATTCTCATTTCTTATTTCTTACCTACCTTCGGGACTGAGGGGCCTCCGGCCAGACAGATACAGGCCCAAGCAGCATGCGCTTTATTGCCTGAGTGGCCGCACCTGGGGCTGCCTCAAGAGGCCTACATCTAATTGACAACCCATCGCCAGACATCTATCGCTAGTATGATGTACCGGCCGTATGCTAGCATGCTCATGCATCACCGACATCACTGATGAGTGGACGCGCTTGCACTGTCACATACCACATGAGCTGTCTGGATTACATCATTGTTGGAGCACGTTCCAGGCTGCCGTGCTTTCCTCTTGAGGCATGCACAACGGGCATTTGGAGGCTACGGCAAGCTGCATGTGGCCTTTGTGGACCCCACCAAGGCCTATGCCAGCGTGTCCAAGGGCAGCTGTGGCGGCATTTGGACAAGCTCCTTCACATGCCTTCATGCTTGTTGTGCCGTGCGAGCCAACAAAAAAGGTGCAGTCTACGAGCTCACAGACGGTCGCAAGAGCATTGGACATGTGCCTTGCACCTGAGGCATCAAGCATGGCTGCCCTCCTAGTCCTCAGCTCTGCAACCTGCAAATCAGCAACTTGATGGGCCTGATCGCAGACAAGAGCTGAGCAGAGGGCATTGCGTGAGGGCAGGGCGACGGTTCCATTGCCAGCTCTAAGCGGAGTACCTCTACCTCCCCAAAACCAGGCAGCTCATGTTTGCGTGTCCAGCTTACATAGAGCTAAGTCAATGACGTTGCACCTCTGGGCCCTGCTCAAAAAAGGCTCGGCCGCCTGGGCGCCCAGCTGTCTCGTTGGAGGAAAAGAAACTGAGGGAAAAAAGGAGAAGAAAACAAAGGAAAGAGGGAAAGAAGGAGAAAAAAAGAACTATCCACCCCCTCAAAGGAAAAGGCAGCCCGAAGTAAACCTTGCCCCTCTCTAGCCTATTCTCCAAGAAGGCAAAAACTAGGCCTCAACAAAGCGAACGACGTCCTCAACAAAAGTCAGAGCCTCCCATCCAAGCCTGTCCTGGTACAACTGTTGAAAGTTTGTGGCACCTTCCGGGGGGCCTGTCCAACCTCTCTCCCTAAGCCTCTCCTTCACGCTAGGGCACTGGAAGCAGACATGCAGCGCATCCTCCACATGCTCGCCATCTCTCTTTGCCCAACACCGTTGGCGGCACCGTCCGTCCCGCTGCTGACCGCTGCGCCGTCCTCGAGTGTCAGCTGTGCTGACGGCGCCAAGCCGCAGCCTTAAGTTCGTGCGCACGCAAGCACACTCCCTTCGACTGGTGCGGCCCCTGGCCTGCGCCTACGCCTACGGCCGCGAGTTCCGACCTACGCCTACGCCTACCACGCTCCTGGTCCGACTACGCCTACAACGCAACCGGTCCGCCTACGCCTACGCCAGCCCCACCTCCACCTATGGCAGCCCGCCGTAGACTGAAACCAGGTGCGGTAGGCCGCCGTAGACCGGTGTTCAGTACTTCAGTGGCAGACTGGCAGGATCTCTGGGGTCCCCTCTGCCAGCTGGATCCAGCTGCGCCCGCTCGTATGCTGCATCAACTGGGGCTAAGTGTGCTTTTGTGATGAGCAGGGCCCAAAGGTGTGACGTCGTTGATCTGTAGGACTCGCTAGATAGCAGCTAGCGGCCCAGACCGGAGATCTCTGGGCCTCGTTGTAGTTGTTCATGTAAGAGTGTTGGTCGTGTTTGCTTGGTTTGCTTGGTTTGGCTGCGCTAGTCAATGACATTGCGCCTCTGGGTCTGGCAAGCTGTCTAATTTCCTCCTTGTTAAGAGGCTAGGATCTGGGCAGATATATTTCTACTTTTCCAGTGTGGCACCAGGTAATGAAAAGAATTATTCACAGCTTCTGTCATTCCAAGGCTCCTCCTTTTCCCTTCACAAAACTGGTAGAGAAAGGACGAGGCAACTCTCTCGGGCCCCTGAGAGACGAGTTCATGATTCTCCTTAAGAGACGAGACGGTGGCCATCACAACTACGCCCTCTTTCGTATCAAGGCAGGGATATCGAAGCTGTGCTTAACAATGCCCCACTGCATGGTCGACCTGTCCAGGGAGCGCTCACACAACTCGGCGCGGCCATCGTTCCACACTGCCAGCACCGTCTGGCTGCGCGTGCCGTACATGCCACTGGCCTGCAAGGACACCCACATCCGAAATCAATAGGAGAGGGGGGAAATGAAAAGTGCACGCCCCTAGGGAAGTAGGGGCGTGCCGGTTAAGGGGAACAACGCAGCTTGGGGCCAAGAGAACGGACAATAGCTGATCCCAACTCAGCTTTTGTACCACAGCAAACCGCATTGCCCGCAACTGTCCCCTTCAATGCACCCGAGCGGCCTAGCCCTGTCCCTCACTGTTGCTGAGGGCAAACAATGCTATGCTGCAGTCGTGGTCAGAGGTCATTTCATATTTCAAACAAACTTAACAAACAGTATACAGATTTAATATACCGTACAGAAGAAATTAAAAGAAGCTTACAGAAACCAGGGCGGAAACCCTTGTTGGCACAGCTTATGTATGCCAACCCTTTTCAAGATGGCTGTCACCTTCTAATAGTACATTGAGGCAGCTCTCTCGATCCTTCTGGCACCCAAGGAAAATACAAGAAAAACGAAGACCCTCCGCCTGCACCCTGCCCCGCGCAGCCCCCCCTGACTTGGCCACTACCCTGACCCCTGCCCCGCCCCACCCCCCTGACCTGGCCACTGCCATGCCCCCTGCACCGTCCAAGCCCCCCTGACCTGGCCCTTACCCTGCCCCCTGCACCGCCCCGCACCCCCCCCTCCCAGGCCTCCCTGGCCCCCTCCCTGCCCCCCTGACCCGACCCCTCACCTTCGTGTCCACAGGCTCAATGAAGCGCGAGCTGCAGACATAATCTTTGAACCAGTCGTATCCGGCATGCGGCCCGCACGAGCAGGGCCCCTCACCCTCCAGAGGTGCCATGGACTCGTCCTTGACCCTGTTGCCCAACACGCAGCCAAACAGCTCCTCCCAGGGCAAGCTGCAGCCACATGGATCGTCCGCAGAGCTTTCCAACCGGCAACCTTCCCGTTCCCCGCTCGCCTGCACCCCAGAGTGTGAACCCTGGCTTTGGGAAGGGCATGCAGGCTCCGGAGCAACGGGGTCTCGTTTTTCTGAGACCGTGGATCCGGTCTTGGATCTAGCGGTTTTGGGGTGGCGCTGGCCGGAGAATGGTTGGTCAACGCTCGCCACCAGGGCCTCCAAGTCACGTACGCCGGCCTCCACTTTGGGCCACTCGTTCAGCAAGCCGTTGCTCACACCTGAAAAGGGCAATCACATGAAAATTTTGGATCCAGACATGCATCGCCTTGGCTGACACATGAAAGAGTGCAATAAGAGTGATGTCAGGGCTCCAGCCCAGGTCATAGGGTAGCATGATCACGTAGGATCTATAACTACCCGCCACCAAGACCTAACCAATATGCCAGATCTAGACCAGTGGGACCATAACTCTTAAAATATGCCGGATCTAGATCAAAGTGACCATGACCTTGAAACATGCCGGATCTAGATCATTTCGAAAACTTCGTATGGTCATCGGAGTGCTGCCCACACCTTCTCCCGGCATTCACCCTTCTGCGATTTAGGGTTTCGGGTACATGGCTTAGGGCCCATGTTAAGGGTTCAAGGTTTTATAACTTTAAGGCTGAGGGCTTACGTCAAGGGTCCAAGGTTAATGTTTTAAGGCTTACGGCTCATGTTGAGTGTTGAAGGTTAAGGATGACGGCTCCGGGTTTCTGCTCTCACCATACACTCGGCCAGGGAACAGCAGCATGGGTCCGCGCAGCAGCCTGTCCCTCAGAGTCAGGCCAGCCAAGCCTCCGCCGTCGCCACAATACCCCGAGCACACTAGTGGCGGCCCGTCGTTGCCGTTCCGATCGCCAGGCACCTGCGCTCCTGAGTGAAGCTCAGCCCAGGAGGGTCGACCGTCGCCGCCGTCACAGCTGTCCGCACTCGCGGGCGGCGGCCCGGCATCGCTGTTTCGTTCGCAGGGCGACAGCGGGGCCAGGTGGGGCTCAGCCTGGGCAGGTCGGCCGCCGCCGCCCATTTGATGCGGACTGCAACCCGGCGATGCAGGGTAATCAGCTGAGTCCCCCAAGGGCGCCAGGCTGGCAAAGGCTGCTGATCTTAAAAGCGGGTTGGCACAGTACGCGACTTCTCCTACAGAAACCGTCAAGGAGTATGTATTTTAAACAGTGCTATGCCGATTACGGTCCTAACGATGAGGCTGAGTTACGTATAGCTGAGTTTCAGTCACCGTATTTCAAGGCAAATTCAGCTACTTAATCAGTTAGGAGCCGTAATTACTTCCACGATTTCTGACTTACGGCGCAATTGCACAGCACTGATTTTAACGTGGTGAAGCTACAATCCAGATGCATCACAGCCTACCGCAATTCTCAAATCCTCACACAAAGAGATCCATGACATTCAAACGACATTCAAACGGCATTCAAACCACATTCAAACCCACCCGACACGACATTGGAACCCACCCTTTGATATTCAAACCCACACGCCACAATATTCAAACCCATAGCCCGCTAGATTCAAAGCCATCCATCACAATATTCAAATTCAAACCCACCCGCCACGAGATCTGCCACCACCAGGTTGAAGCCGTGATAGGCATACCGGTCGATGGACTGCAACGAGCAGCAATGGGCAGGTGCCGTACCTCAGTCATGGTGCCAGACCTCAACAGCTCAAATAAAAGCTCCAAAACAAGCTCGAAAACAAGCTTGCATACAAGTACTCTCTGTGTGATACGCATGCCGGTCGATGGACTGCAAATTGCTGCAACGATGAGCATCTCTGAACAACTTCACCGTAGGCTCGTTTAGTGCGGCTGGGAGCTGGCCAGCATCTTCGCCAATAAGAAAATCTTAATCAGAAATTGAATCTTCATTTGGACATTAGGTTTTGCATCTACCGGCGTTTAAGACAGCCATCGGTGCTCCTACCGAGGCCTCAAGCCCAAAGATTCAAAAAATGAAACGTGCGTCTGTTGCAGGCATGTGCCCAGGACCTGGGTTTAGGGTTTAACGTTAGCCCTAGACCCTCCTTGGGCCTGGCGGCTCCTCGCCCCACAGGCATAAACTCAAAGTGAAGCACAGCCTATTCCTGATCGTCGGTCCATTCCTCTCTGGTCTTATACAAAAAAGGTGAGATGGGAAGATGACAGTGTTAAATGTCTAACGCATCATAGGGTTCAGGGTCCGGATGGCTGTGCCAGCCGAGGAAGAGTCATGGTCTTCAAGGGACACGTCTGGAGATGACAGCGTTAGATGTTGAAGTGACGCATTATAGGGTTCAGGGTCCGGAAGGGCTGTGCAAGCCAAGGAAGATTGATGGTCTTCGAAGGTACGCGTCTGGAGATGTTGCTGAAAGCTACTACATGTGATGATGTGATGCCTCGCCAGACACATTATTCCTCTCTGATCCAATTATTCCTATCCGTCAGAATGCAACGGGTCCCGCCCCTTGGAATCGACGCCGTGAGGCCGGATTGTTCTCCAATGTTTGGATTGAAGCTCGCACATCCTAAATTAGATCATTTGACACACCGCGCACCGGCATGTACCGCTTGGGCCCACCTGCAAGTACCGCTTGAGCCCACCTGCATGTACCGCTTGAGCCCACCTGCATGTACTGCTCCGGCGATGTGTATCCCAGCAGGAAGTTTGTGACCAAGCAGCCCCGGCTCTGCATTTGGTGCGGGACGCCGGCCCGCTCCCCGGGTTCAGGATCATGCTGAGAGGGGGCAACAAAGCGGAAGGGCTCAAGAGTCGCGATGAGAGGGAACTATCTAGCAGAAGGGCTGAACACAGTTGTGCTGGGAGGGGGGAACAAAGCGGAAGGGTTCAGAATCAGGCTGAAAGAGAACAGCATAGCGATAGGTGCGTTGAAGGCACTGATTTTTCAGGAACCTTCCAGGTACCCTCCTGATCTTCTTTGTGGGCAGCTCAGGATGAGTCTAGCCAAAGCAGCAGCGTGCAATGCTCAATGGTAAATTTCAGACATAGTTCAGCAACATCCTGGCCTATGGTCAGGGGGCCTGGTGCAGTGGGCCAAGTCCCTTGCTACAGGCCGGTCAAGGTTTGACCTCAATCGGCCCATTGGCGGCCGTTTGGCAGCCCCACAATTGTGGTCTGGTGTGCACTCGGAGCAACTCTCGCAGCGTGGTGATCGCAGTTCAAACCGTGACCAAGGATTAGGGAGAACAGCTACGATTGACATCTTTCAAGTTGTAACACAGCAGAGGAAACCAAGCCTTAAACCCTAGCCCATAAGTCTTAACCCTGGACCCTGATAACCTGAGCTGGAACCAGTTAACCATGCCCCACCATCACACCCCCGCCCCCGCCTTGCCTCTCTGAGGTTGGTCAGGAAGGCGAGGCGACCGGTCTTGGTGACGCCCAGCCAGGTACCTCCGGCTGTGAGGTCGCGGCCCGCGAGGATCGAGGGCTCGCAGTCGGTCCAGAAGTGGGCAGCGCTCGTAGGCCTGGACACGCGGGGGCAGAATTCAAAATTCAGTTTTTACTGTCGACCGGGCGCCTGAAAGGCACGTAGGAATTGCACCTGTTAGGATGGAGGGCTCACATTCGGTTCAGAAGTGGGCAGCTGGTAGGCCTAGGCATGTGAAAAGTTGGTGGGACGGAATTCAAATGATGGCTCTGAGGTCGTCAGGGTGCCAGAAAGGCACATGAGAATTGAACCTGCAAGGAAGGGGGCTCACAGTCTATCCAGGAGTGGGCAGCGCTCGTGGGCCTGGGCATGTGGGGGCGGAATTCAAATTCCAGTTTTTACAGTCGACCGGGCGCCAGAAAGGGACAACATGGGAATTGTATCCATGACGAGGGGGGCTCACAGTCTGTCCAGAAAAGGGCAGCGCTCGTAGGCCTAGGCATGTAGGGGGGGGATTCAAATTCCAGTTTTTACAGTTGAATGGGCGCCACAGAGGCAAATCGTAATTATGCCCGTTGGGAAGGGGGGCTCACAGCCTGTCCAGAAGTGGGAAGCGCTCGTGTGCCTGGAAAGCTGTCGGGGCAGAATTCAAATTCCATCTTTAAGATCGACTGGGCGTCAGAAAGGCACATGGGAACCGTACCCAGTAGGAAGGGGAGCTCGTGGTCTGTCCAGAAGTCGGCAGCGCTTGCGTGCCTGGACACACGGAAAATGGAGCAAGATTCGAAATCCAGTTTTTGTGGTTCCATTGGGAGACAGGCAGTGTGATGTCATGGGGCTTGCACATGCAGAAACGAGGCTTCAGGGTGGAGGGTCGTCTCTCAAAGGATTGGCCCAGGGGGTGGGTGGGCGTGCGGGCTTGTGGGGGACTGATTCGCCGAGCGGGAACATAACGAGGCTGTCGCTCAAAATGAGACCCCGATATAACAGCGCTGGAATATCCAAAGCCTGGTTTAGATAGAGCCCCTCGGTCCTTCAGCAGCAGTGGGAGGGCCAAGGACTGGTTTGGGACAAGGAAGAGAGGCTTCTGTTCATTGGCAACAGCGGAAGGGCTATGGGTTGTTTGGGGACAGGGGTCAGGGAACTGAGACACCCCAAGGCAAGTGCTCTCAGCTTTAGGGCACGTATTATTGTCCTCATGCATGGGTACATGGGTCCTTCCAATTATTCCTTGCCTTCTTTGTATTATTAAGTTTCCAACCAGGCAGTTGGGCGCTAACACGGAGCCGATTTCAGCAGGGCCCAGAGGTGTAACGTCATTGGCATGGGTGCATGGCATTGACGATCGTGAGGGCCAAGGTACAATGGACTGAACATGATGGAACGGCATGCCGATGCTTCGGAACAGGAACGTATGGACTGGAGAGTGTTTATCTGACTTCTGTGGCTCCTGGGCAGAATCATGACTGTACTGGGTCCAGGACCTAGTTCAAAAACTGCCGCATGGGTGCGAAAACTGCGAACGCAGTTGAAATTCGCCGACGTACCAGTGCAAGCAGGTGAGTGAATGCAAAGAGATCTCACCGCTCCAGGTATTCGTCGCGTCCGAACGCTAACAGGAATGTCAAGCTAGGATGTCGCGGAAAGGCGTCAAGGCCAAAAAATGTGATACACATCGCGTTTTGAGCACTGGCTTCACTGAATTGTTAATTGCTACACGTTGAAAGCCGTGTCACTATGCGCTGTTCCTTCCTCATAGATTCTGTGCTGTCGTTTGTCAGTTTCGCGATCTGGGTACGCGGCTACCGACCAGCTCCACGTCTCATGTACAGCACTCAGAAAATGAAGGGCAAGTGCAGCTGGAATACTGGATCAAGGTTATCGGTATGCACGATTATGTCCTCCTGATCCAGGGGGCCTATCCTGATCCCTTCCTTCCTAAATAAATATAGTTATGACTTGTGCTGGGCCAAAGAATGCACCACTGACTGAAGCCCACATGCGTGGCAACTGGTAAGCCAGGGATACCGTTCATTTACTGGCAGTTGATGGCAGACAGCTTAATACCCCAACATCAACTAATCAATGAAAGGACATGCGGGCGGGGTGGTCAGGCCTGCCTCTCACTGCCGTGGACTGTCATGACTTGTACAGGGGCAGGCATGGGTGCCATGTCCTAGCTTGCTTTTGTGGAAGATGTGGTAGACACTGGTGAGGCCTGGGCTGGAGGGGCTGTGGAAGTGTGAAATCCTTTGAGGTTTGGACTTCCCCTCTTTCCAGGTCCACAGGATGGCGCTGCTACCGTATATTTCAGTTGCAATATGGCCTATGGTCATTCGGGCCTAGCACATGAAGTCCTGCTATTCATGCCTCCGGACAGTCACGGTTTGGTTCAAGACGGCCCAGTGGATGGTCTGACGTGCACAAAAATATAAATATTAATCACTGGTACTGCACTACTGTCTACGGTACTGCTGTGTGTTTTACTGCGATATATGATACACTGTATTTCATACATTTGTCCATATTTTGATACACAATTCAAGGATCAGCCAACAAGGCAGTGTAATTGCACTCTGCGGTTGTTGAGTTCACACTTGCAATCTGCAGTTGTCAAGTTCACACTTTCAAAGGGGGGTTGTGGAGATGCAGTGCCCCCACCCATAGCCGCCTTCGCTGCTACTGCGGTCTTTGTTGCAAGCCCGTTGGTAAGCGACTGATGGCAGGCACCAGCCATTGCATCAGCAGGCTTCTTTATGGCCACTGATGCAGACCCACCAGAAGGTGACAGATCGTACGTGCTGACCATCAATCAGCAGGCCTGTCTGTGGCCCCTACTGCAGGCCTGCTGGCTCCAGTAGCCTCTGCGGAGCTAGCCGGCAAGCGCAATGACCTAATCACCACTGTCCATGGTGCCTCAGCTGGTACTGTCATTCTACACTCAGCATGCCTCAGCTGGCACCGTCGCCGCAGCCTCAGCAGAAACAGCTGCCGTCCTAGCTGGCACAGGTACCGTCTTAGTTGACACAGCTACAGTTCTAGCTGGCACAGCCGTCGTCCTAGCTGGCACAGCCGTCATCCTAGCTGGCAGAGCTGTCGTCCTAGATGGCACAGCTGTCATCCTAGCTGGCACAGCTGCCGCGGCTTGAGGTGTTCTGCTGCCCGGGGACCCATTATGGTGAGTGGCGCACTTGTTGGCGGCAGGGGTGGTGAACGCTGGCACAAAGAGGCGGACTTGCGGCGACATCTTTGGAGCGTCTGGCAGCAGCCTCATCAGGACAGGGCTGCGCAGAGAGAGAGAGGGGGGTGGTGCGGCAATCCTGTATCCCTTTACCCTGTACTACAAGGAGCCTCATCAAGACAGGACTGTGCAGGGAAAGAGAGAGGGGTAGTGCGGCAAAGTTTTAGGATGCAGGGCTACAACCCTCAGCCCTATGATTCAATATATCTCTAAATCCCGTACTGCAAGCAACATCATCAAGAAGGGGCTGTACAGGGAGGAAAGGGTGATGCAGGACACGCTTTAGGGTTTGGGGTTCAAAAGCTAAACCTTTGGATCCAGTCTATCCCTTTATCTTAAACTATACGCAATTAAGCATCTTGATTAGCAATGAAGCATATTTATTAGCAATTGAGCATCCTCATCAGGACGGGCCTGTGCAGGGTACATGAGGGGCGGTTCAACAAACGGAGGGTGTGAGGTGTAAGGATTTAAACCCTCAACCCTAGGGTTGAATCCAACCCTGAACCCTAACTAACTACAAGCATCCTTATCATGACAGGGCTGCGCAGGGCAGATGAGGAACGGTGCAGAAATTTGAGGATTTGACGGTTGTCTGACCTAAACATAACGACCCTCACCTTATCGCATCGTGGACAGCGGCCAGCGGCCAGAATCCGCCTCGACTTCTCGGATTTCGCGGCGCTGTCCCTCCCCTTGAGCTGCGGTCCACCGCAGCAGCAGAGGCCGCCGTCCCGCTGCTGCCGCTTGGGCTGCAATGCACATCAGCGGTGGCCACGCTGCCGCTGCTGATCGGGCCCTGCTGGTTGAAAGTGTCGACGTAACGTGAACCCAGGTGATGGCTCACTGCCTTATCCTTTGCCCAGAAGTTGCCGCCCGGGGCGCGATCACGCGTGCGCCTGGCAGGGGGGGCAGCGTCCAAGAGCCGTAATTAATAGATTGAGTGAAATATTCAAAATCTACAGTGCTGTGCATGCAAAGCAACACACACAAAAAATCCACAAAATACCTGTGCCCACTACCGGTACTTGCCGTCTCACCTTCTCTTGGCGCCCTCGCCATTTTCCGACGACGACGTGCCCGGGCTGCCTCCGGTACCCCCACGCCAGCCGGCCGCAAAGCTGCTGACCAAGGCACCCCATGCCAGTTTCTCCGGGCCGAAACTCGCAGAGACGCCATCTCTCGCCCCCTCAGCCACCGACGCCTGACCTCGGTCCGGGCCGCAGCTCGCCGAGGCGCCCCCCCTCGCCGCCGCCGCTGTACTGCTGACCGCCGCTGTACTGCCGGCAGAGGCTGACATCCTTGGTGCCTCCCCGGCCCTGGTGCCAAGGTCAGGCAGTACGGCAACTTGGCCTGAGGGGGCAGTACAAGGCGGCCAGGCCGCCCTGCCTGCGGGCCCCAGGAGTTGCTCTGGCCCCGTCCCTTCCTCTGCCACTGGCACTACACGCCCAAATTCATGCAGTACAGCCGCCGCCGACAGCTCAGCTTCCTCCACAAATCGACGAGGCTCCTCCGGAGCGGCGGTTTTGGAGCAGCTACTAGAGGCAGAAGCAGCATGGGGACCCTGTTGCAGGAAATGTTGCTTCTGTTGGTGTTGTTGTTGTTGCCCTGGGCTGCTGAGGTGCGGCGTGTGTCCGAGGGACGCCAGGCCGGCCCAACCCTTGCTAGGCGTCATGGTGGAATACACCGGCCGGTGGGAATGTGTCAGCAGCTGCACGGGCGGGCAGGAAGACGTGGCGGCACGCCCGTTGCGCTGAGAGATCAACAACCTGGCATGCTGGTGGGCGGGGGCAGCGGCGGCGGCAGCCGCAGCCGCAGCTGCGGCGCACTGGGGAGGTTGTGGCAACATCGGAGAGCTCAAGGCGGTTGTGGAGCCTGAGGCGCAGCTGGGAGAGGGGGCAGCTGTCAGCGACGGGTGAACCGGACAGCTAGGAGGATGTGGCGACGCTGTTGAGGCACTGTGATCAATCCCTGGCGCCCCTGCCAGGCGGGGACTGACGGCTGAGGCGGCGGCTACCTGGCCTGCACAGCGGGCTGGAGATGGGAGCAGGGAGAGGGAGGCTGGCAGCCTGGGCGGCGACGACTCACCGCTGAAATCAAGTGTGCGGGCCACGGGTGAGCCCACCTTCCTCCCCACAGCAACATCAGGAGCAGCAGCAGGAGCAGTAGGAGCAGGAGCAGCAGGTGCAGGATCCCTGGCGGCTGAAGCTCCCTGAGCTACTGCTGCTGCTGAAGTCTCTGTGCCATCCCATGCTGGGGCCTCCGTGTTGCCTGCCGCTGAGGCCCCCATGCCATCTGTTGCTGGGGCCTCTTTGTGATTGGTGGTTGGGGCCACCATGACATCAGCTGTTGGATACTGTATCCCACATGGCTCCTCCACCGTGGCACATGGCACCATGGCATATGGCTCCTCCACTTCCAACCCCAGCAGGGGTGCGTTGGCCGCCATGACGGCACAGTTGGCCGACACCAAGCCATGCTCGGTCGCATCAGAGTCTGGAGAGGAGGCTTGAGCTGCCGGGGCTTTCTTTCCAACGGTAGCTGAGGCATCGGACTCTGCCACAATGATAGGTGAGTGAGCTACTGGGGCCTCCACGCCGCCAGTTGCTGAGGCCTCTGACTCAGCCTCGATGAGGAGTGAGCAAAATGCCGGGGCGTTGTTTTCACCTGTAGCTGGGGGTGTAGATTCTGCCACAATGACAGGTGAGTCAACCGCTGGGGCCTCTATACCACCTGTTGCTAGGGCCTCGGACTCCGCCTCAATGACAGGCGAGTCAGCAGACTCCGAGCTGTACTCCGTCTCATACGAGTCTGGAGGTGAAGCATCAGCTGCCCCCCGCAGTACGAAGGTACTGATACCTCCGAGGTCCCGCATGCTGTCGCCTGGCTGGAGCCGCTCCCGAGACGATGACAACACATCGGTGGGAGTCCAGAGGGCCTGCGGCATGCCCGCTGACGCAGGGTGAGCGCCCGGCGGATGCTGATGATGCTGCGGCGGCAAGAGGGTGCTGGTGCCTCCCAGGTCACGCATGCTGTCCCCCACCCCGGGAAACTGATGAACACCTCCTGGGTTCCGCTTGCGCCGAGCGGCAGGCGGAGAAGGATCCTCCGCTGCAGTGACTGCTTCCCCGCCGGGGTTCTGGCCTTGATATGAAGTGGCAGCAGGCTCTGTCGAGCGGCGCACAGGGGGCGCCACAGCGGCGCCGCCGCTGCACGGCTGCCCCGCGTCGCGGCTGGTCACGGCCACGGCCGCGCCGGCGGGCAGCCGCACGAGCACACTGACGCCCTGCAGCTCGTCCTTGCTGCGGAACACCGTCAGGTTGCGCGGCGCAAACGCGAGGTCGGCGGTCTGCTGGTCCCCCGGCCCCGATTCCTGCTGCCAGCCTCTCAGCCAGGCTGTACGGCTCTTGCCGGATAGGCTGGGGCTGCAGCTCGACAGAAGCCTAGGAACCTCGTCCTCCTCCTGATGCTGGTTCGAGCCCTCGGACGGCACGGCCAGGGGCGACATCTCAAACGGCGGTTGGAACATGGGCGACATCTTGAAGGGCGGTTCAAACCGGGGCCGGCTGTCGCTCACAGCCAGATCCCCCGCCAGAACTAGGACCAGATTTAGCTTGGGCCCTGGAACAAAAGAAATAGCACCCTCGTTCAGTACAGGGCCAGCTGCAGCCGCATCATCACCCTGAATCTCTCATGCAGTCTTAGCAGGAGCAATATCCACAACATCACGAGCAGAACCTTTGGACACAGCCACAGGATCAAGGGCATTGCCATTATTTGCAGATCCTAGAAGCACATGTTCCCGGAAGAGGAGAATTGACATGCCACTCAAAATTGAGCACAAAAGCCGACAAGGGGTTAGCTCAGGTTCAAAATGAGCTCTGCACTATAAATGTCGGTAGACAGGCTCAGCCCAGCGAAGAAAAGGCTATGGAAACCATGGTTGGCCCAGGGCCACCTCCCAGGCAAAATAGTGTTCAGACTTATCCTGGCCCGGCAATTGGCCTGGCCGCAAGATTCCCAAAGCATTTACACCCAGCCCGAGTCACCCGACCAACCCTTGTCCACTACAAGGAACAACCGACATGCTCCTCCTTCCATTTATCCAGCTATGCTTAATACCATGGGCTAAATACCATCATAACATCACACATATTAGCAACAAGTTAGCTCAGGGTATCATCTCATTCCTTGAGTTGAACATCCAGGGCAGGGCTCAGGTCCTACCCTGGATGGGTCCTTAGTAGAGGTACCAACTGACCCTAATACCCCTAGCGCGCTGGCAAAAAAGGCTTACCAGAAAGCTCATCCATCCATCCTTTCATCTTCAAGCCAGACACCTCGGGAGCCGGTAGCAGCTTCTGGCAGATGGTATCAGATTCCTCACCACTAGCTGCTGATGGACCAGTCTCCACCTCAAGGGCCGGTAGCAGCATCTGGCAAATGATGTCAGCCGCCTCACCACCACCAGCTGCTGCTGATGGACCAGCCTTCACCTCAAAGGCTTGTAGCAGCATCTGGCAGGTGATGCCAACAGCCTCACCACCAGCTGCTGATGGACCTGCCTCCACCTCAAGGGCCGGTAGCAGCATCTGGCAGATGGTGTCAGCCGCCTCACCACCACCAGCTGCTGATGGACCTGCCTCCACCTCAAGGGCTGGTAGCAGCATCTGGCAGATGGTGTCAGGCGCCTCACCACCACCAGCTGCTGATGGACCAGCCTCCAACTCAAGGGCCTGTAGCAGCATCTGGCAGATGGTGTCAGCCGCCTCACCACCACCAGCTGCTGCTGATGGACCAGCCTCCACCTCAAGGGCTGGTAGCAGCATCTGGCAGAGGGTGTCAGCCGCCTCACCACCAGCAGCTGGTGGACCAGCCTCCACATCAAGGGCCGGTAGCAGCATCTGGCAGATGGTGCCAGGCGCCTCACCACCACCAGCTGCTGCTGATGGACCAGCCTCCACCTCAAGGGCCAGAAGCAGCATCTGGCAGATGGTGTCAGCCGCCTCACCACCACCAGCTGCTGATGGACCAGCCTCCACCTCAAGGGCTGGTAGCAGCATCTGGCAGAGGGTGTCAGCCGCCTCACCACCAGCAGCTGGTGGACCAGCCTCCACCTCAAGGGCCGGTAGCAGCATCTGGCAGATGGTGTCAGCCGTCTCACCACCACCAGCTGCTGCTGATGGACCAGCCTCCACCGCAAGGGCTGGTAGCAGCATCTGGCAGATGGTGTCAGCCGCCTCACCACCACCAGCTGCTGATGGACCAGCCTCCATCTCAAGGGCCGGTAGCAGCATCTGGCAGATGGTGTCAGCCGCCTCACCACCAGCAGCTGCTGCTGATGGACCAGCCTCCACCTCAAGGGCTGGTAGCAGCATCTGGCAGATGGTGTCAGCCGCCTCACCACCAGCAGCTGCTGCTGATGGACCAGCCTCCACCTCAAGGGCTGGTAGCAGCATCTGGCAGATGGTGTCAGCCGCCTCACCACCAGCAGCTGCTGCTGATGGACCAGCCTCCACCTCAAGGGCCAGAAGCAGCATCTGGCAGATGGTGCCAGGCGCCTCACCACCACCAGCTGCTGATGGACCAGCCTCCACCTCAAGGGCCTGTAGCAGCATCTGGCAGATGGTGTCAGCCGCCTCACCACCACCAGCTGCTGCTGATGGACCAGCCTCCACCTCAAGGGCTGGTAGCAGCATCTGGCAGAGGGTGTCAGCCGCCTCACCACCAGCGGCTGGTGGACCAGCCTCCACCTCAAGGGCCGGTAGCAGCATCTGGCAGATGATGTCAGCCACCTCACCACCACCAGCTGCTGCTGATGGACCAGCCTTCACCTCAAAGGCTGGTAGCAACGTCTGGCAGATGGTGTCAGCCGCCTCACCACCACCAGCTGCTGATGGACCAGCCTCCATCTCAAGGGCCGGTAGCAGCATCTGGCAGATGGTGTCAGCCGCCTCACCACCAGCAGCTGCTGCTGATGGACCAGCCTCCACCTCAAGGGCTGGTAGCAGCATCTGGCAGATGGTGTCAGCCGCCTCACCACCAGCAGCTGCTGCTGATGGACCAGCCTCCACCTCAAGGGCCAGAAGCAGCATCTGGCAGATGGTGTCAGCCGCCTCACCACCACCAGCTGCTGATGGACCAGCCTCCACCTCAAGGGCTGGTAGCAGCATCTGGCAGATGGTGTCAGCCGCCTCACCACCACCAGCTGCTGATGGACCAGCCTCCACCTCAAGGGCTGGTAGCAGCATCTGGCAGAGGGTGTCAGCCGCCTCACCACCAGCAGCTGGTGGACCAGCCTCCACCTCAAGGGCCGGTAGCAGCATCTGGCAGATGGTGTCAGCCGTCTCACCACCACCAGCTGCTGCTGATGGACCAGCCTCCACCGCAAGGGCTGGTAGCAGCATCTGGCAGATGGTGTCAGCCGCCTCACCACCACCAGCTGCTGATGGACCAGCCTCCATCTCAAGGGCCGGTAGCAGCATCTGGCAGATGGTGTCAGCCGCCTCACCACCAGCAGCTGCTGCTGATGGACCAGCCTCCACCTCAAGGGCTGGTAGCAGCATCTGGCAGAGGGTGTCAGCCGCCTCACCACCAGCAGCTGCTGCTGATGGACCAGCCTCCACCTCAAGGGCTGGTAGCAGCATCTGGCAGAGGGTGTCAGCCGCCTCACCACCAGCAGCTGCTGCTGATGGACCAGCCTCCACCTCAAGGGCCAGAAGCAGCATCTGGCAGATGGTGTCAGCCGCCTCACCACCACCAGCTGCTGATGGACCTGCCTCCACCTCAAGGGCTGGTAGCAGCATCTGGCAGAGGGTGTCAGCCGCCTCACCACCACCAGCTGCTGATGGACCAGCCTCCACCTCAAGGGCCTGTAGCAGCATCTGGCAGATGGTGTCAGCCGCCTCACCACCACCAGCTGCTGCTGATGGACCAGCCTCCACCTCAAGGGCTGGTAGCAGCATCTGGCAGAGGGTGTCAGCCGCCTCACCACCAGCGGCTGGTGGACCAGCCTCCACCTCAAGGGCCGGTAGCAGCATCTGGCAGATGATGTCAGCCACCTCACCACCACCAGCTGCTGCTGATGGACCAGCCTCCACCTCAAGGGCCGGTAGCAGCATCTGGCAGATGATGTCAGCCACCTCACCACCACCAGCTGCTGCTGATGGACCAGCCTTCACCTCAAAGGCTGGTAGCAACGTCTGGCAGATGATGCCAGCCCCCTCACCACCACCAGCTGCTGCTGATGGACCAGCCTCCACCTCAAGGGCCGGTAGCAAGGTCTGGCAGATGGTGTCAGCCACCTCACCACCACCAGCTGCTGCTGATGGACCAGCCTCCATTCCAAGGGCCGGTAGCAACGTCTGGCAGATGATGACAGCCATCTCACCACCAGCTGCTGATGGACCATCCTCCACCTCAAGGGCCAGTAGCAGCATCTGGCAGATGGTGCCAGGCGCCTCACCACCAGCTGCTGATGGACCAGCCTCCACCGCATCACTGCCAGCTGCTGCCACAGGGTTCAGCAACAGCATCTGGCACATGGTGTCAATCTTCACTCCATCTCCTGCTACGGGAACCGCCCCCTGGAAACTGCTGGCAGCTAGAATTAAGTTGGTCCTACTGATAGCAGCAAGCGCTTGCTCTCTTGTCATTGCCTGATGGATGCCAGGGCAGAGATTGTAGCTGACAGCCTCCTTACTGACCTCCTGGTAGTGGCCAAGGTCAAGGGCTGCTCCGCTGTTGTTGCTTGCTTCAATGTCAGCTTCCATGCAGCTGCTGTTCCTTCCAAAGCTGGCTTCCTTGCAGCTGCTGCTAGTTCCAACGTCAGCTTCCTTGAAACTGCTGCTTACTTCAATGCCAGCTCCCCTGCAGGGGCTGCAGCCAGCCGCACTGTCCAGAGCTCGCACACCGTTCTGGCTGACGGGGCTGAACAGAGGATTGGCAAATGCAAAGGAAAAGTACGACGAGTAGGAGGGGTTGGACCCTTCAATGGGATAGAGGCTGGGCGTTAGAAATCCGGATCCCGGGTCATCTGCCCACGGTGGCAGCTTGGGGCATGCCTCAGGGGGGCCTGCCGGTGCAGGTGTCCATGCTGCTGTGGGGCATGCCTCAGGGGGGTCTGCCGGTGCAGGTGTCCATACTGCCGTGGGGCATGCCTCAGGGGGGCCTGCCGGTGCAGGTGTCCATGCTGCTGTGGGGCATGCCTCAGGGGGGCCTGCCGGTGCAGGTGTCCATGCTGCTGTGGGGCATGCCTCAGGGGGGCCTGCCTGTGCAGGTGTCCATGCTGCTGTAGGGCATGCCTCAGGGGGGCCTGCCGGTACTGGTGTCCATGCTGCTGTGGGGCATGCCTTAGGGGGGCGTGGCGGTGCAGGTGTCCATGCTGTTGTGGGGCTTGCCTCAGGGAGGCCTGCCGGTGCAGGTGTCCATGCTGCTGTGGGGCATGCCTCAGCATGGCATCCCGGTATTGATGTAGGTGCCGCTGTGGGGCTTGCCGCCTCAGGGACAGCCGGCAAATTGTCCTCATCGATCCCACCGCCGCCGCTCAAGGTCGATCGCCAGGACTGTGTGTCAGTAGAGTTGCCTGGATCTACGGGCCAAGCTGGCCCAGGCCGCGAAATGCCATGCCCACTGCCACCTCTGCCACCGCGAACGCCGTCCAGATCTGGATCCAGATCTGACACTGTGCTAAGATAGCCTGGATCAGCGGGCCAAGCAACCCCAGGCCGTACCATGGTAGGCCTGCTGCCGCCTCTGCCACAGCGGGGGCCGCCCAGATCCAGATCCAGATCTGCCGCTGTGTCAAGACATCTACCTGGCGTCCTGTCTGCAGGCTCAGGGCTAAAAGGACCGGTGGTCAGCCTGAGAGAGCTCAAGCGGGCCACTGGTGGCTGAGGGGGAGGAGGAGGAGATAAGGTGGCTGGGCCTGGCAGGCACCAGTAGAGCGTGGATTGGTTTTTGGAAAACCCATCGCAGCCGCGCTGAGCCGCGTCCTTGTCCTTGGGGGAGCTGATGTCTGCATGTTTGGGGACAAATTGAAGGTTGAGGGTCTTGAAGGTTGAGCTTGCGGCGGGCACCTTAATTAAAGGGGTTAAGGGGATTTAGTTAAGAGGGTAATGAAGAGGGTTACGCTAAGCGGTGGATACTTAAATTATGGGGGTTTAGGGGTTAAGGTTAGTTAACAGAGTAATTTAGGGGGTAATTAAGAGGGCTAAGCTAAGCGGTGAAAAACACAGTGAAGGGGGTTTAGGGGTTAGGTTACCGGTAGTTAAGAGGGTAATTAAGGGGGTAATTAATATGGTTTAGCTTAGGAACGGTAACCTTACTTACTGAAGGGGTTTTTGGGGGGGGGCATTTAGTTAAGAGGGTAAGTAAGGGGGTAATTAAGAGGGTTCAGTTAAGCAGCGTTAACCTTAATTCTTCAAGGTTAAGCAGTGTATGATAAGACAGTGACGTGGCATGCTGCATTAGCTGCAGGCTAGGCTTCATACTTCAAACGCATGCTTTGCACGCTGCAGGGGTGGGTGTTAAGGACCCTCAATTCGAAACCCCTGAGATCTAGCCGAGTCATGTCCATGAGCAGAGGGCACGGTGCGCCTGGGAAGCGCCATGGGGCCCTGCAAAGCGTCTGTGTTACTGCGATGCAATTGTGTCATAATTCAGAAATCGTGCAAGTACCGGTAATTACGGTCCCTTACGGGTTAAGTAGCTGAATTTGCCTTAAGATTGCGGTGACTGAAACTCAGCTACGTAATTGAGCTGCAATCGGCACAGCACCGGTCTGGGTGCACATGGCTGATGCCGGCCATGCAGCCACGCAAGAAAGAAAGAATACTACGCCCTACAGGGGCATGAGGGTTCAGGAAACAGTGCGGCATGGGCCGATGCCGCATGCGCGCCGTTACTATATGCAGGCATGCAGGTATGATCGTCCCTTTCATGGTTGATCAGACCTTGAGAACATACTTCAGCAGCCACCCTCACATCCTGCGAAATATACACAGGCAGGTATATCAAGTTCATGACATCCATGTGCGAGCCCTCTGCATTGTGCTCACTGGTAAGATCGTTCTTAACCCCTCAAACACCTAGGTCCGAAGGGTAAATGCAATTTACCGCTCCCAGGGTCCAGCGACACCTCCGCTACATCACGGTCTACGGCCGAGGAGGCCTGGCGCAGCGAGAGATTCCTGCTGCTTGGGCAGCGGGAGAAGGAGGGGATTAGGCCTGGCGCTACCAGATTCCTGCTGCCATCCACTGGCCGGTCATCGCTTGGTTCCCAACGTGCCCAGTGGGGGCTGCTCGGCTGCCCTCCAAAGGTGACCTGGCATGCATGGAAATATACACTACGGTAGACTTGAGCTTTATATTTCTTACCTGAGGCAAGCCAGGGATCAGGGCCCTGCGGAACCTTCCAAAAGCGCTTGCTGTAGGCTTGGTCTGCCCTGCCCATAGGCCGTAGCTCCAAGCTGGGGGCTCTCCTCGAGCCACCGCCTCGAGCCAGGCCCGGGCCCTCCCAGCGGGCGCAGTCCACAGCCGCTGCCGGGAGGAAGTAGGTAGCGGCGGCGGAGCTGGGAGGGACGTTGCTGGGAGGTACAGCCGCCGCCGGGAGGAAGTAGGGAGCGGCGGCATAGCTGGGTGGAGCCTTGCTGGGAAGTACAGCCGCCTCCGGGAGGAAGCAGGGAGCGGCGGCGGAGCTGGGCGGAAGGTTGCTAGGAGGTACAGCTGCCGCTGCATCTCCAGATGTTAAAGGCAAAGATGCCGTGGCAGCTAGTGGTGTGGACGCCATGGGAGGCACGTCCTCGGTAGCGCCCGGAGACACAGCTGCTGCGGCGGCGGTGGCGGCATCGTCATGAGGCAGAGCCTGCGGAGACCCTCTTTCTGCGCTTTCGCTGCCAGGCGCCGCTGCAGCTGCATCTACAGGTAACACCACCACCTGGAGAGACACATCCTGGCTGGCGCTTGGGGGCACCGCTGCCGCTGCCGCTGCGTCTCGTACTAACAGTGCCTTAGTAGGTATTTCCCGGCTTGGAGGCGCCACCGCCGCTGCATTTCTAGGTGACAGCGCCTTGAAAGGAACATCCTGGCTGGCGCTTTGAGGCGCCGCTGCCGCTGCATTTCTAGGTGACAGCGCCTTGGTAGGAACGTCCTGGCGGGCGCTGATTGTCGTCCGTCCACTCAGGATGTGAGGCTTGCACCTCTGGGGATAGAGGGGGCGTAAAAACCAAAGGGCCGTCCATAGCCCCTACGTGCAAGACAGTGGTTACTTCAGTACTGGTATGCATCAAACTACCTGTTGTGAGGCTGGGCAGCCAACACTCAGTATTTCTTGGCTCGTGAATCAGCCACATGTCAGCTACATTCCGGCCTCTGGACGGTGACCCCGTATATGGCCAGCCATGCTGCTTTGAAAACCAATTGTAGGCCAGTCCAGGTTTGATCCCAATCGAGCCTGCCGCGGCCACGGGGTGGCCTGCCAAAGGTGGACTGGTAGCCAGTAAAAAGAACCCGAGGGGGGTTCTTGGGCCCCTAAGCAGGGAAATGGCTTTCAATATTCCCCTTATGCTTGGTCCCAAGAACAGAAGTCTTTCCCAAGCAAAGAAAGGAAAAGGGGAGAAAAACATAGAGGTGTACACCTGGTGTTTACCTACCACCGCTGGGCCCATGGGAACCAAGCCTTGGCCGGCTTAAGGCTAGTGAGCCAATCACGTTACTGATTTCATTGAGCAATTCTGTGTCTTTAGATTGTCTCTGGCCCATGAGTTGCTTAAGATTTCCCCTGGCTTGCTACACCAGGACCCCCTGGCCCAAGGCCATGATGCTGCCACATTTTTGATGGAGTTCTTTAGGAATAAACCGAAATTCGAGAGTGGGGACATTATGAGGAGCAGGGCAGTTGAAGATTTGCCGTACTGGCACCGTAGACTTGATTTGCCTCCCCTAGGGCATTGAAAAAATAATTATTTTAATGCTGCCCTAAGGGCAAACTGTCGACATGAACGCTTAATATCCGACTAATAACTGGCGTCGACAATCGATAATTAGTAAATGCATGGATCCCTCAATCCCAATCAATGTTAATTATGTGGGAAGGCAAAGCAAATCTACGGTACTGTAAACACAAACAGTGAAATAGCCTTGTCAGCCCGGCCTTGCTTACAGCCAGTGTCCCCTCAATATTTCCCTTGAGCTGTTCGGGTCCTGGAATTTTCAGATCAGCCTGGCAGCCAGGAATGTTATTTGTAATTTAGTGTGCACCAAACCACCTAGGGGTGCTGCCAGGCAGCCATCACTGGGCTTGTTCAGACCACAAATTATGACCCGGCCTGCAGCTGGGGGTCCAAGCGACTGGGCATGCTGCACCGGGCCCGCCCGTCCATACCTAACAAGAGTTTAGTTTGAATGCACACAAAATAACACTGGTGGCGAGACAGGTCACCAGGCTCCCGTCCCAGTACACACGAGGCAACGTAAGGGGTACAGGGAGGCCCTGCCAGGGGGACTGCCTTCTCCCTTCTGGTTTGGGGCTGGGAGAAATACCTACCCTCGAAATATAGGCTGCCTTCAGAATGAACCATAGTCCCAGGATGATATCAAGGGCGGTGTCGAACGAAGAGTTGGGTGACCAATGACCTGCGCATGAACCCATGAAACGCCGATTCGTTAGGTGCAAAGATGTTGGTTGTTTGGTCCATGTGGTGAGCCCGGCAGTAGCTTCACATCAGCTCACCCTGATGGCCATATGGGGGCATCGTCAGCAACGGCAGAATCGATGCTCCTCTTCTGAATGAAATGTTGACATTTAGATGTTGAAGTCGACGGTCGTCGATACGTATATCCGAGGAGCTGTTTTTGCATTTTGAAGGATAATCGAGATCCATACCAGACTGAAGTATGAGTACGATCAGGTTCCACGATTCTGGCGTGTCCTCAAACGCAGCCGTTAGCATCAATACCTTGTGCAAGGCCCGAGGCTACCCCGGTCGTGCCCTTCACCCCTGCCTTCACCCTGTCCGATCGCAACCGTTGTCCCAATCAGTGGTCCCAGTTCCGCATTCTATAAGCCACGTTATAGCGTTCGTGTTATTTTCATCTTTCAAGCCACGCTACGGCCTCCTCTATATTTCCTCCTCCCCTACGGGCCCGATGAAGTCTCAAATATCTCAAGCGGCCGTGTACTTGCCCTCGCCTGAGGAGCTTCAAGATGGCCTACAGCGCTCAAAATTCTTTCTGCTCAGCTGACAGGCTTCTGGCGACAGCAGACCTCACAAATTCCTTCCTGGAGCGAGTACTTTGGTCGAAGCACTGCAAACTCAACGCTTGCAAGAAGATGCTGTCGCAGGACGCCAGCTGGCACCTGACGAACCTCGGCTCAGCCTCGGCGCGTCTGTCAATCGCAGACGTTCATCCCTTCCTGCTCACCGGCGTCCTGCAGGTCTGTACTTTCGTGCCGAGCTAAGGGGCTTGCAAGCATGGATGCAAATTCGAGACGTTTTTTTGTTTCGGTAGACTTCATACATGGGGCTAACATGGATAGTGCATGGCAAGCACAGCCATGGTGGCCATGTGGGGCTGTGGGCTAGGCCTGCCTTCTCTATGGGCTATGGCAGCATATAAAGTGCACACCGTGGCCAGACAGGCAGACAGACAGACAAGCATTAGTCCAAATGCGTGTTCTGAAGATCTGTTTCTGCATATACTTGTTTGGCTTCCAAGTATCCCAGCCACTTAAGCATCAATTCAAATTTGAAAACAATTCAAATTTCAAAATACTGGCAAGGCCCAAGATGGGATCCTGCCAAATTTGTTAGAAGCATGTCTGAGCATGCTCCGTAAATTTCCCCCTGGAAAGTGATCAGGTAGCCAGGCCTGCAAGACCTCCTGTGCAAGACAATACTGATAAAATAGTCAAAACTTAGCTGGTTCTAGGCTGGAGGTTGAAGAAGGATGGCAGGCTGGCAGCACAGGCAGGCTGGCAGCACAGGCGTCACTGCCTATATAGATATAGGCAGTGAATATTGAGCACCTACGGCATGGGTGCCTGCTTTGCTACCCAGCCAGCCTCCTTATCAGCGCCAAGCTTGTGTTGAATTGCCGGGATGTTGGTAGGTGCCCGCCTCCCCTAGCTGACCATGCTAGGCGGACCTCTACCGTATGTTTTATGTTGGGTAGGATCGTCCCGGTCGTCCAGTAGTTTCATCCCGCCCTCGTCCCGTTAGCCATCCCTTTTTGTTTTCTCTGCTTTTGTACCGGCACCGGTTGTTTGCCAAGTTTGTGAGGCTTAGCGCCTGGGACCTGGAGCAGGGGCTCCTTCGGCACACCCAACCAGGGCCGCTTTGGCGCCTTACCGGGGCCCCTTTGGCACGCCTAACCAGGGCCGCTTTGCCACGACCACTGCTCCATGGGCCGCCGCCTGATGTGGTGCATTCACCCCCTCATCCCCGCTATACCGCACGCAGAGCATATTACTAACAGCACTGAAGGTGGCAGAGCAGTGATGAGCGGATTGTAATATTTCAGGGTGCTTCAGGTGAAAAACGCCCTATAGCCAACAGGGCTTGGTGCAGCAAGCCCTGTCAGCTGGGCCACCGGCGGAAGGCAGGTCTAGGGCTGGCCCCAATCAGCTCAGTTGTGGCCGCCCCATGGCCCCCCATAGGTCAGGCGTCAGGCCCCCGATACATCAGGCGTCAGGCCCCCCATAGGCCAGGTCAGCCTAGACTAAACACTGTGACCCACACCTCCTTGTTGCGCCCGCAGACTGTGCCTGTTGGCGCAAAGGACTGGGATGGTTTCCGCGTGGTGTTCTTGCGACGGAACATGCAGCACTTTCACAGGCACATCACTGCTCTACCCCCCATGCCCCCTTGTTGCGCCCTCAGGTGCCGGTTGGAGCCAAGGACAGGGATGGCTTCCACGTGGTGTACATGCGACCGAACATGTACCGGCCTGGCAAGATCCCGCCGCCCTTGTCATCCAAGCACTGGTGTACCTGCTAGAGGGGTTCACGGCAAACCCCGATGAACAGGCGGCCAAGGTGCGCCTGCTTGCTTTCCCTGCGCCTGCTCGCTTCCACGACCTCCTAGCCCTCCTGGCCTCTCGTGTGCCTGTTTGCCCTATGTCAGGAAATGGGTATTGGAACGATCTGTGCTGCCACTAGGACATCTTGTACAAGATTTGGTGCAAGATCTTGTACAAAATGTCATAGTGGCAGTGCAGCTCGCACCAATCCCCATTCCCTGGCCAAACCTATGAAGCCTGCGGTCGAGGTGCGTGGGCCAGGTGTAGAAACAAGTAACCGCCTGCCAGCTCAGTCTTGGCCCAAGATCTCTTCTTGCAGTGCATCTGTACCTCAAAGCTTAAGCCCCGCTGATCCCGGGGATGGTGTGGATTAGATGTGGGTGTGTAAACTCGGGATGGTGTGGATTAGGTGTGGGTGTGTACCTTGGGATGGTGTGGAATAGGTGTAGGTGTGTATCCTTAGGATGGTGTGGAATAGGTGTAGGTGTGTATCCTTAGGATGGTGTGGAATAGGTGTGGGTGTGTATACTTGGGATGGTGTCGAATAGGTGTGGGACTGTGGGTGTGCATCCTTGGGATGGTGTGGAATAGGTGTGGGTGTATAGCCCATGCCCCACTTTCTGCGTTTACACTGTGCCCTTGCCCTTTCTTACCCCATTGTGCCGCTGCCCTGATGATCCATCGTGACCCTGCCCTCTTTTGCCCATCGTGCATTCGTGCCTCTGCCCTGATGATGTATGATGCCCCCGCCTTTGGTACTGAATTACTGTGGCGCCTTTGTGCCGAAACGTGCTGCGCGGGAGCGTCCTCTTACTCGACCCTGGGGAGCAGGTGCAGCCTGGTAGTACCATGACTGCCCTGCCAATCTCATGTATTATACCGGTACAGATTACGTTTCTCCACTCCCAAGTTGTACTGCCACTGCCAAGAATATAGAAGCAAAGAATGAAGAAATGGTCATACTGACCGCACCCGGCACGCGCCCGCCATCGCGCAGGTTCCCGGTCCGGATACGCAAGTTCGTTTTGGTGAATGCCCCCACCATGTTTCCGCTAGTCTGGCTGGTCATCAAGCCGATGATGAGCGCTGAGCTTGCAGGGAAGTTCGTTTTCAAGACGGAAGCAACGATTGACACCGTGCTTGACACGTCGGCTTGGCTGCCAAAGGAGCTGGGGGGCACGCAGCCTTCAACCGACGACATAACGGCGTTCATCAAGGCGCAGTACAGGCGGGAGGGGCTGCCTTAGACGAGAGCGTTGACCTCGAGACAATGGATTGGAGAGCCGCTGGGCCAATTGGGATCAAAGCTTGAACAGGCCTCGGCTGGAGGAATGGAGGTCCAGGCGGCGAGGCTTACAGGACCAGCACCTGTTGGCTGAAGGCCGGGGTGTGGCTGAAGCAACCTGAAATTGGCACTTGCATGCATAAATTTGGGAGGATGGAGCAGCATGTTTCCGACTTAGATTGATGATCACACGGTTGTGTTCGTGATTGGAATCCGTGCAAGAAAAGCCGAAGAGGCTAGAGGGTTTGCAACGCTTGCTGACACAACTCCCATGCGCCATCTGTCGCCCCGAGGTCGGTCTTTTCTTTTTCCGGCTACGAGGCCGTGGTAGGTAGGCTGCCACAGGCCCAATTGGGGTCAGACTTGGGCTGGCCTGCAGCCGGCGGCCCAAGCAGCGTGGCAGGCCACACCTGGGGCCTCGGACCGTAGGTAGTGGTTTAGCTGAATCGTAGCCAATCACGAAAAAATAAATTTATGCTGACGGGCTGTGAGGATCTAGGATCTGAGGTGCATGCATGTGCATGCCTTGGAGCTTGGACCAGTAGCAGTGAGTTCTGTCAGGGGGGCATAGTTTGGGGGACCCGTTTTAGTCATCGGATGCTGTAGGTTCTTTTCATGGAGTGGTGGACACATGCCAAACGATCCTCTCTCCCCCCCTGTCTAGATCGCTGGGTTCCATGTTCCTAACCCCTCACACACGAGAATGGCATGGCTGCACCATGGGCCAGGCCGTGCATGGTAGCTGGATATGCTCATCCCCTGCTAGCCCCACGCAGCTGAGCTTCCTGAAGGGCCTAGCGGGTATGCACCGTTCTTAACTTGTGTGTCCTAAGCAAGTGCCTCATGCTTGATGCTTGACGAGCTTTCTTTCTTGGCAATGCCTTTGTATTTTAGGGACTGAAATGTGATGCCGGTATTGATCATTTAGAGTTTTGATGGTGCATGCACGACATGATATTACCAGTTATGAGCAAAATACGTCACGGTTGCCCACTTCATGTTTTGTACGGTTAGGATGTATGCGCACCACTATTTCATTTTGCGAGCTGTAATTTCGTCACATAGGAATCCACTGTTGAAAATATGCAGAGTGGTATGTATACGTATGGCATTCTTCTAGTTTATATCAAAGATAACCAGGTGGCGGGCTGTCTTTGTTTTAGAGTGACTGCTCGATGAAGAGCACGGTCCTGTCCAAGGAGGGGTGTTTCTTTCCGTTGCTGTTGTTTCTCACATAATAATTCGGGTGGTATTGCCAATTTGGTGAACCAATCCGTGAGGAATACAGTAGAGGTTGACACATCTTTTGGCAATGGGGGCTAGTCCACCGCCTGCATCCCCACACACATAATAAAGTGATGGGAAGTCCGCTTATGTTCGAAATTTCGAGTACGTGTTGGGCAAGCTGTAATTTGGGTTTTAGTGTGATCCACATACGGCACCCTTGTGATTGATACAAGTGATATTGTATGACAATTTGCATGCTGGTTGTGGACACATGACATGAACTCACTTTTGTGGCGTGCCACGGTCTGTAAGAAATTGCTGGAAATCTGGCGTGGAGCTCCAAACGGTCGTACCCCCTTAACGACCAGTGGATTGTTATCAGGCTGGAAATGCACTCAAGCAGTGTCGGGCACAAGGCTAGCGAGGCATTCTGAACAGTTGGGCGCCCACGCGGCCGAGCTTTGAGCGGGCCCAGAGGTGTTACGTCATTGACCTGGTGCTCTGATCTGCTGGGTGCACTGGAAGAGCTGGAGCGGGGGGCAGCCGCCGAGGCAGCAGCTGACCTACAGCGCCTAGCTGTTAAAGAGGTGTTGGCTCTCGTTGACGCAGCCTACGAGCAGGCGCAGCTGGATGCAAGCGGCAGGGGGGACCCCTGGGACCCCACCAATGAGCACATGTCTGCAGCGACCCGAGCCAGGTTTCAGACCACAGCGGGCGCCGTGCTGGCACAAGCCAGGAGCTGCACCAGCACGAGGGAGTGTGCACACAAATTTGCGACTACGCCTCAGCGCGATCAGCACGGCTAACACCAGAGGACGGCGAGAGGCACGTTGCTGCCAACGATGCTGGTACAGGGGTGGTGTGCGAGCAAGTAGAGGATGCACTACATGCTTGCTTCCAATGCCCTACTGTCAGGGAGCAATTACATGAGCGGGGACTGGCAGGTCTCCCGAACGGTGCCATGGACTTCCACCAGCTGTACCAAACCGAGCAGGGGTGGGATGCTCTTGCTCTTGCGGTGTTGTCCAAGGGGAGATGGCGAGCATGTGGAGGATGCGCTGCATGTCTGCCTCCAGTGCCCTAGCGTGAAGGTGAGGCTTAAGGAGAGAGCCCTCCCAGAGGGCACCACAGACTTTCAAGAGTTATACTGGCCCCGATATTCCAAGCGGATACCACGGCGCGGGGCCTGCCCTAGCGCAATCTCCGTTCTTGGACGGATTCAGGGTCAAACCGCTGTTTCCTCATGCATTTGTTGGGGTCAGCAGATCCGCGCCCACAGATCCGGTCTCGTTTTTCGACGATGTACAGTGTTCAGTAATGTCGCCAGGAAGGATTGCAGCGTTGTCAGGGTGATCTTTCAGCCTACACTCCAGCAGCGCCTGGCAGCAGCAGCGGCAGCAGCAGCAGCTGCTTCATCGCCGGAATCAAATGTCAATTGAATGCTTGAGGAGAATCGCCAGGCGGCCGAGCGGCACCGAGAAAACACCCCCCTCGGCACATTAGCCCGCCTGCCTGCGTCGCCGAGAGCTTTTCCCCGGCCTGACGTCGCATTGGGTCATACTGTTCATCACAGAGACAACCGGCACGTCATTCCAACGCAGCAGCGCCCCTGTAGATTTTCTCCGTATCCCCGTCGACACCCATGCGGCCGACCAGCGATGTGCCACCGAGAAACAGGGACCGAACTTCCTCCCCCACCTCCGCCTTCGCCTCTTCCTCCTACTTCAAAACAACCCATACTGCCGATTCCAATAAAGACAGAGGCACGGAATCGCTCCCACCAACAGGGGGACACGCAGCTGTGCCAGCTGATCCTAGATCGCCCATGCGACACGCCGCCATGCAACCAACCGCTATGCAGCCGACAGACCAGCTGTCCCGCGCACTGACACACCTCCTTGGGCTGCAGCTGTCGCTCACAAACAGGGCATCGGTGATCGACCAGGTCGTGGACATCGGCCGCATCCTGTCGCAGTGTGTCGACGCGGCCTGCGTCCGTGTTGGCTCCGACTTCAAGGCAGCTACAGCCGCAGCCGCGGCAGGCGGTAACCCGCGGGGTGAACCAGCAGGGGTCCCACTGCCGGGCGACGGCATCCTCGAAGTCACAGCGCTGGTGCGCAGCCGGGTGTTTCAAATCGCCTTGGACCTTTACGCCGCGGCAGGCCTGTTGGAGGGACACCTGATGGCCATCTCTGTTGACGCCCAGGCCGCTTCCGCTGCGGGACCAGACCGATCTTGGGTCTCCGATGCGCTGCAGTTTTTTTTGGAGAACAGTTTGATGCACGGAGGAGACTACATCAGCGGCACGGAGGTCCTGGTCAGGGCGATGTACAAGCTGCTTGGAGTGTGCAAGTGCGTACCGTATATAATTATTAAAAAATTAAATACCGGAAGTGGAATGTGCGCCCCCCAAGTGGGTAAATCATTCATGAATAAATATTCCATACTGAGGCATGGAATAAGGAAGCCGATTTCCGAGTGGGGAAACAATTTATTAAAAAGGCCGGCCCTTGCAGGCCTCGGCTTTTGGCAACCGAGGCCGGCAAGGGCCGATGGTAGCCGGCTAGTTCATAAATAAATAAATAAATACTGGTACCGAAGGTTTGCTCTCCCTTACCCCATGATTAACGTTTTTTGGAGTTGAGGGATCCATGAATATACTAATGATCGACTGTCGATGCCAGTTTTCAGTAGGAAATTTAGAGTTTTGTCGACACTTTGCCCTGAGGGCAGCATTGAAAGAAATCGTGTTTGATGCTCGTGGGAAGGCAAATAAAATCTATGGTATTACACCTTGATGCGTGGATTAAGAAAGCAACCTGTACCGCAAGTGTGCAAGTGGGTAGAGGAGTGAGAGCCTCGGCCGGAGGGATACCGTAATGTGTGAACCTTCAGAAGTGTTCCGTTGGAAAGAGGAGTAATAAGAGTGGGCCCCAGTGGGTGGTAGGAATGACCTGGTGGGAAGGAGTAATTGGAGTAACCCAGGTCCAGCCTGTGTGCAATGCTCCTTTCCCTGAGGCCATGCCCCCCCCTCCCCCTATTTTCCTCTGACTCCTGCTCTATCAACCTCTTCCGCCCCCTCCGCCATGCCCCCTCCCTCCTCCCCGCCTCGTCGCTTTCACCCTGCCTCTATCTGCTTGCATGTGTCTATGGCACCGCATGGCTCTGCATCCCCCACTCTTCAGCATTGAGTCTGTCAGTCAGTACAGAGTATGACTCGTACTGAAACACGGTTTGAAACAATTCAGGGTCTCACAGCCGAGCGCAGTCGCTCAGTACTGGAAAATATCCCGAAAACATGCAACATTTCGGTGAATCGTAAAAAGGCCACGCCTGTGGCGCCCCCTGGTATGATTTCGATACTGAACAATTAATCCTGGACATCGCTTAAAGATTCCCCCACGCATGTTGTCACGCTTTCCCCCCCCGGCCTCCTCTCCCACCTCTCGACTCTCTGCCTCCCCCCCTCCCTCCCCCCCTCATCTCCACAGATTTATAGAGAAGCAATCTGGAAAAGCCACTGCATCTCCACCCGCCGCCGCCGCCGCCGTTTCCTCCACCGCCTCGCCGCCGCAAGTGACGCTGCTTTATGAGCATCAGCCAAGCGCACTTCACGCTGAGCTGGAGGAGCAGCTCCGGAGCCCCGGTCCGCGCACCATGCTCCTGGTGCTCATGTCAACTGCAAGCATCCGCATGAAGAGGGCCTGTGCAAGGTAAGGCCTGTGAGAGGTAGGGCCTGTGAGAGGTAGGGCCTGTGAGAGGTAAGGCCTGTGAGAGGTAGGGCATGTGAGAGGTAGGGCCTGTGAGAGGTAAGGCCTGTGAGAGGTAGGGCCTGTGAGAGGTAAGGCATGTGAGAGGTAGGGCATGTGAGAGGTAAGGCCTGTGAGAGGTAAGGCCTGTGCGAGGTAAGGCCTGTGAGAGGTAGGGCCTGTGAGAGGTAGGGCCTGTGAGAGGTAAGGCATGTGAGAGGTAGGGCCTGTGAGAGGTAAGGCCTGTGAGAGGTAAGGCCTGTGAGAGGTAGGGCCTGTGAGAGGTAAGGCCTGTGAGAGGTAAGGCCTGTGAGAGGTAAGGCCTGTGAGAGGTAAGGCCTGTGAGAGGTAAGGCCTGTGAGAGGTAGGGCCTGTGAGAGGTAGGGCCTGTGAGAGGTAAGGCATGTGAGAGGTAGGGCCTGTGAGAGGTAAGGCCTGTGAGAGGTAAGGCCTGTGAGAGGTAGGGCCTGTGATAGGTAAGGCCTGTGAGAGGTAAGGCCTGTGAGAGGTAAGGCCTGTGAGAGGTAAGGCCTGTGAGAGGTAAGGCCTGTGAGAGGTAAGGCCTGTGAGAGGTAGGGCCTGTGAGAGGTAAGGCCTGTGAGAGGTAAGGCCTGTGAGAGGTAGGGCATGTGAGAGGTAGGGCCTGTGAGAGGTAGGGCCTGTGAGAGGTAAGGCCTGTGAGAGGTAGGGCCTGTGAGAGGTAGGGCCTGTGAGAGGTAGGGCCTGTGAGAGGTAAGGCCTGTGAGAGGTAAGGCCTGTGAGAGGTAAGGCATGTGAGAGGTAGGGCATGTGAGAGGTAGGGCCTGTGAGAGGTAGGGCCTGTGAGAGGTAAGGCCTGTGAGAGGTAGGGCCTTTGAGAGGTAAGGCCTGTGAGAGGAAGGGTCTGTGAGAGGTAGGGCCTGTGAGAGGTAGGGCCTGTGAGAGGTAGGGCCTGTGAGAGGTAAGGCCTGTGAGAGGTAGGGCCTGTGAGAGGTAGGGCCTGTGAGAGGTAAGGCCTGTGAGAGGTAGGGCCTGTGAGAGGTAAGGCCTGTGAGTGGTAGGGCCTGTGAGAGGTAAGGCCTGTGAGAGGTAGGGCATGTGAGAGGTTAGGCCTGTGAGAGGTAAGGCCTGTGAGAGGTAAGGCCTGTGAGAGGTAGGGCCTGTGAGAGGTAGGGCCTGTGAGAGGTAAGGCCTGTGAGAGGTAAGGCCTGTGAGAGGTAAGGCATGTGAGAGGTAAGGCCTGTGAGAGGTAGGGCATGTGAGAGGTAAGGCCTGTGAGAGGTAAGGCCTGTGAGAGGTAGGGCATGTGAGGGTTAGGGCCTGTGAGAGGTAGGGCCTGTGAGAGGTAAGGCCTGTGAGAGGTAAGGCCTGTGCGAGGTAAGGCCTGTGAGAGGTAGGGCCTGTGAGAGGTAGGGCCTGTGAGAGGTAAGGCATGTGAGAGGTAGGGCCTGTGAGAGGTAAGGCCTGTGAGAGGTAAGGCCTGTGAGAGGTAGGGCCTGTGAGAGGTAAGGCCTGTGAGAGGTAAGGCCTGTGAGAGGTAAGGCCTGTGAGAGGTAAGGCCTGTGAGAGGTAAGGCCTGTGAGAGGTAGGGCCTGTGAGAGGTAGGGCCTGTGAGAGGTAAGGCATGTGAGAGGTAGGGCCTGTGAGAGGTAAGGCCTGTGAGAGGTAAGGCCTGTGAGAGGTAGGGCCTGTGATAGGTAAGGCCTGTGAGAGGTAAGGCCTGTGAGAGGTAAGGCCTGTGAGAGGTAAGGCCTGTGAGAGGTAAGGCCTGTGAGAGGTAAGGCCTGTGAGAGGTAGGGCCTGTGAGAGGTAAGGCCTGTGAGAGGTAGGGCCTGTGAGAGGTAGGGCATGTGAGAGGTAGGGCCTGTGAGAGGTAGGGCCTGTGAGAGGTAAGGCCTGTGAGAGGTAGGGCCTGTGAGAGGTAGGGCCTGTGAGAGGTAGGGCCTGTGAGAGGTAAGGCCTGTGAGAGGTAAGGCCTGTGAGAGGTAAGGCATGTGAGAGGTAGGGCATGTGAGAGGTAGGGCCTGTGAGAGGTAGGGCCTGTGAGAGGTAAGGCCTGTGAGAGGTAGGGCCTGTGAGAGGTAAGGCCTGTGAGAGGTAGGGTCTGTGAGAGGTAGGGCCTGTGAGAGGTAGGGCCTGTGAGAGGTAGGGCCTGTGAGAGGTAGGGCCTGTGAGAGGTAGGGCCTGTGAGAGGTAAGGCCTGTGAGAGGTAGGGCCTGTGAGAGGTAAGGCCTGTGAGTGGTAGGGCCTGTGAGAGGTAGGGCATGTGAGGGTTAGGGCCTATGAGTTTGAGGTAAGGCCTGTGAGAGGTAAGGCCTGTGAGAGGTAGGGCCTGTGAGAGGTAAGGCCTGTGAGAGGTAAGGCCTGTGAGAGGTAAGGCCTGTGAGAGGTAGGGCCTGTGAGAGGTAAGGCCTGTGAGAGGTAGGGCATGTGAGAGGTAAGGCCTGTGAGAGGTAAGGCATGTGAGAGGTAAGGCCTGTGAGAGGTAGGGCCTGTGAGAGGTAGGGCCTGTGAGAGGTAAGGCCTGTGAGAGGTAGGGCCTGTGAGAGGTAAGGCCTGTGAGAGGTAGGGCCTGTGAGAGGTAGGGCATGTGAGAGGTAGGGCCTGTGAGAGGTAAGGCCTGTGAGAGGTAGGGCCTGTGAGAGGTAGGGCATGTGAGAGGTAGGGCATGTGAGAGGTAAGGCCTGTGAGAGGTAGGGCATGTGAGAGGTAAGGCCTGTGAGAGGTAAGGCCTGTGAGAGGTAAGGCCTGTGAGAGGTAGGGCCTGTGAGAGGTAGGGCCTGTGAGAGGTAAGGCCTGTGAGAGGTAAGGCCTGTGAGAGGTAAGGCATGTGAGAGGTAAGGCCTGTGAGAGGTAGGGCATGTGAGAGGTAGGGCCTGTGAGAGGTAGGGCCTGTGAGAGGTAGGGCCTGTGAGAGGTAGGGCCTGTGAGAGGTAGGGCATGTGAGGGTTAGGGTCTAGAGGTTAGGCCTGGTGTGTGTGCTTATACCTCAGCCCCTCCTTCCACCCATCTTCCTTTCGTCCAGATCGAGCACTTTGTCCCTTATCCCCCCCCCCCCCCTATTGCTAGGTGTGACTGGTTGTCTACATGAGATGTCGTACCTCGGCTCTCATCACGGCCTGCTTCCTTCCATCCAGATTGAGCACCTTGTCCCTCATCTCATCCTTCCCCCCCCCCCCTTGCTAGGTGTGACTGGTTGTCCACCGTGAGACCTGATATCGTACCTCGGCCCCCTTCACGGCCTGCTTCCTTCTATCCAGATTGAGTACATTGTCCCTCATCCCCTCATCCCCTCATCCCCTCTTCCCCTCATCCCCTCTTCCCCTCATCCCCTCATCCCCCCCTTCCCCTTGGTGTTTAGGTGTGACTGGTTGTCCACTTCGAGACCGGACGGTCCTCCGCCCGCGTCCCTACAGGCTACCATACAGCCCGCTTCCCTCCAGGTTGCCTCCTTCCAGCCGGAGCTCAGCTCGCTCCCTGAGGAGCTTCAGGCGCTGCTCGCCTCGATAGGGCTGCTCCAGATGCTGGTCCCGGTCTATGCAAACCAACCCAGAGAAGGCTGCCCGTCCAGACCCACCCGCGGACACTCTCGCCCCACTGGGGATCCATTCTCTGCTTCAATCCCGGATCTATCGGATCCGGCCTGCCATTGCTCAGATCCATCAAAACCGGCCTGTCATTACTTGGATCTATCGGATCCGGCCTGTGGCACACCGCAGCCGCCGGTGGCTCCCGATGTCCTGCTGGACCGGCGGAAGTGCGTCCTGCTGCTGGCCGTGGTGTTCCAGACGGGCGCCGCGCTGCTGGCCGAGGCGAGGTGCCTGTCTACATCCACGATGGCACTGACCACATCGCTGGAGTACTTAATGGAGAAGGTGAGCGGCAGGATGAAGAGTAACCTTGCCGTAGTTGGGCAGGACAAGAGTGACCTTGTAGTAGTTGGACAGGACGAGAGTGGCCTTGTAGAAGTTGGACAGGACAAAATGTCCTTGTAGGAGTTGGACAGGAAAAGAGTAACCTTGTAGTATCTGGTCAGGACACGAGTGACCTTGTAGTAGTTGGACAGGTCAGGAGTAACCTTGTAGTAGTTGGATAGGACAAGAGTGACCTTGTAGTAGTTGGACAGGACAAAAGTAGCCTTGCAGTAGTTGGTCAGGACAAGAGTGACCTTGTAGTAGTTGGTCAGGACACAAGTGACCGTGTAGTAGTTGGGCAGGACAAAAGTAGCCTTGCAGTACTTGGTCAGGACAAGAGTGACCTTGTAGTAGTTGGTCAGGACACGAGTGACCTTGTAGTAGTTGGACAGGACAAGAGTGACCGTGTAGTCGTTGGTCAGGACAAGGGTGACCTTCCAATAGTTGGTCAGGCCAAAGAGTAACGGTATAGTGATTAGGCAGGATGTTTAAGGTGTTTAACCCAGGGCCTGGACACTAGGCCAGGTGTGTAAGCCAGGGCCTGGTCACTAAGCCAGGTGTCTAAGCCAGGGTCTTCACTCAAAAAGCTTGCAACCTTCAATCCTGCAGGTTGGTTTCCTCGGGCTCCTCTCTTATGATGGCAAAGAATCGAAGAAGAGCAGCTTAGACCCCATCGTTCAGAAGTATATCGCTGACATGACCCTCGCGGCGCAGGCGGAGGTTCACTTACAGCACCTGAAACAGGTATGGATGGCAGAGGTGGCCTTCACACTATGTTCACACTATCTTCACACTACCTTGACACTGCCCGAGCTTCACCAGCAGCACCTGAATCAGGTATGGAGGACAGAGGAAGCCTCCGCACTGATTTCACACTGACTTCACACTAAAATCACACTGACTCCAAGCTGACTTCACATTGACCTCATATTGCTTTCACACTGAGTTTAAAGTGGCTTCACATTGACTTCACACTGACTCCACACTGAGTGCACATTATCTTCGCTCTGGCTTCTCACTGAATTCACTCTGACTTCACACTGCCAGAGATGCATATGCACTACCTGCAGCATACCGTATATGGACCGCAGAGCTGGTTGGCAGTCGGTTGAAGACTCGCTTACCTGGCTATGCAGATAGCGACAGGCAATCAACTGCTCAGTAGCTGGCAGCAGGTGACAGTAGCTGCCGGGTCTGCTGATCTTGGCAGTTTTCATGGTGTTGGACGTCTCCAGCGTCTGCCCCTTTGCCCCTTCCCACTGATGGAAGCCCCCCCCCCCCCCCCCCCCCCCCTCCTCCACCCTGAGCTGCTGCTGAGCTTGATTCAGTTTCTGCCCCTCTGCCCCATCACACTCATAGCAGCCCCCAACACCCACCCCCTGAGCTGATGCAGTGCTTTCAGGTCTTGGGGTTTGCACCCCTAAACCCTTTGCCCCTTCCCACTCACCCGCTGATATCAGGTCTTGGGGGTTGAACCCTAAACCTTCTGCCCCTTCCTGCTGACCCGCTGATTTCAGGTCTCGGGGTTTAATCCCTAAACCCTCTGTCCCTTCTCACTCACCCGCTAATATCAGGTCTCGGTGTTTGAACCCTAAAGCCTCTGCCCCTTCCCGCTGACCCGCTGATTGCAGGTCTCCCCTGAACTGCTGGGGTGGTTAATCCAGGCACTGGACCGGATCCTGCCGGTGACCGTGCGTCCCGAATGCAGACTGCAGGTGTGTGGGATGCATGGACGCCGCAGGGTTAAGCCCTAAACCATGAACACTGTGAGATGCATGGACGCTGCAGGGTTAAGCCCTGGACCCTTAACCCTGTGAGATGCAGGTACGCCTTAGGGTTTAGACCTAGACCCTGAACCCCTGTGACGTGCAGGTACGCCTTAGGGATTAGACCTAGACCCTAACCCCTGTGACGTGCAGGGACGTCTTAGGGTTTATACCTAGACCCTGAACCCCTGTGACGTGCAGGGATGCCTTAGGGTTTAGCCCTAGACCCTAACCCCTGTGACGTTATTCATGGCCCAGGGCAGCTTGTCGAAGATATAGACTTGTACCCGTAAAATTTGAATACTGATAATTACAAGATTTGAATACCTGCTTGCACTGGCAGTTGCAAAATTTGAATACCTACTAGTACTGGTAGGCACAAGAGGTCTTAGATTGCACGTTGTGGGCCCCACTGTGGAGGAGGAGCCCGCAACAGGGTTTGTTATCGTGTAGACTCTCGAACTATCAGCACATATATTCATGCTCTAAATCCTCCACCCGAAACTCTTAACCTTGACCCTAAACCCTAAACCCATGCCCGTGCCCATGCACATGCCCACGCTCACGCTCATGCACACGCACACACTCATGCACACACTTATGCACATGCACATGCGCTTGCTTCTCAGTTGATTGACGTGCGCGACAGATCTCCTTAGCCAGATCTCCTTGCCGTGGGGAGTTCTGAGTCATGTCCCTGTCTTTGGGAGGTTGCTGTTGTGTCATCTCTGCCTGTGCCACCCACCCTGCCTTGGCCTGGCTGGGTGGGTGGCAGTCATGGCACTGTGTGTTTTGTCTTCTTGTTCTTAGCCTGCCGCTGGGCCACCACCACTGTGCCAATCGTGACCCAACCTTGACTTGGCTTCTCCTGGAGGACAAAGCAGCAGGACGTGCGGCATCGGGCCCACCAGCCACACGCCGTAATGTAGCTGATTTGTAGCTGGACTATAGCTGGACTGTAGCTGATTTGTAGCTGGTTTGTAGCTGGACTGTAGCTAACACACTCTAAAAAGCACCACTCTGATGTTTAAGGTGCCGCCTGCTCTGCTCCTGCAGACCTTCTTGGACGGGCAAGAAATAAAAAAAGTGTTTGACATGATGGAGGCAAATGCATGCTCCGCAAAGATGAGCCTCTCTACCTTTTATGCGAAGCTGCACCCGTGTTGTGCGGTGTGGAACGCGGGGCAGGCAGTGCTGAGTGTGGCAGTGCGCTGGGCAGGGCAGGGACGGCATGCGGAGTCGGCCATGAGCTTGCTGGTGGCATGCCTACAGCTGCATCGTGAGTTGGGTGGGGGTGGAGGGGAGAGGGGGGAAGGCGGAAGGGGGAGGGAAAAGGGAAGCAGAAGGGGGAAGGGAGGGGGGGGAAGGGGGAGGGGGGAAGGGGGAGGAGGGAAGGGGAAGGGGGGACAGGGGGGAGGGAGAGGGGGGAAGGGGTAGGAGGGAAAGGGAAGGGGGAAGGGGGACAGAGGGGAGGTAGAGGGGGGAAGGGAGGGAGGGAGGAACATGTATGGGGGGAGGGGGGAAGGGGGGAAGGAACGTAGGGAGGAACGTGGATGGGGGAAGTGGGAGGGGGGGAAGGGGTGAGGGAAAAGGGAAGCGGAGGCACTTAACACCTAGACCTTGACCCTGACCCCTGAACCATGAGCGCTCGAAGGGAACGCATCAGCGGCCAGGTATGCTGTCCTAACAATGTTAGTGACAGGGCTGCCCAGAGGCTATGCAGCGCTGCCTTCAGCGGAACCCTTGGAACGCTGAAAACCTGTAAACAAGTAATATTAGGTGTATAAGAATTCGAAATTCCAGGCTGCTTGTGGAGACTTGTTGGCCCAGCTTGGGAGGCAGCTCATGCTTCATCTTTGCCTGTCATTGGCCTGGCTGGATGAGTGGCACTACTGAACCGTATGTGCCATGTCTGCTTTTTCTTGAACCTGCTTGCAGCTGCAGCTGCAGGAGCAGGAGATGTGTCATGCCTGCTTTTTCTTAAACCTGTCTGCAGCTGCAGCTGCAGGAGCTCTAAGAATTGCTCCGCGCCATGTCCCCGTCTTTGGGGATGTGCTGTAGTGTCATTTCTGCCTGTTATTGGCCTGGCTGAGTGGGTGGCACTGTGTGTCTTGTCTGCTTGATCTTGAACCTGCTTGCAGGGGGGAGCTCTGAGTCATGTCTCTGTTTTTAGGAGGGTGCTCTTGTGTCATCTCTGCCTGTTTTGGGCCTGGCTTGGTGGGCAGTGCAATACTACCGTCCTGGGACCCCAATTTAATTCTTGGTGCGCGTCATGCGTTAGAGAATCATCGGGATTGCAGGAGCGCCCTCAGGGCTCCTAGCAATCCCGATGATTCTCTAAAGCGTATAGCGCCTTCGCGTTATTTCATGGTGCATTATTTCATGGTGCATTATTTCATGGTGCATTATTTCATGGTGCATTATTTCATGGTGCATTCTTTCATGGTGCATTCTTTCATGGTGCATTATTTCATGGTGCATTCTTTCATGGTGCATTCTTTCATGGTGCATTATTTCATGGTGCATTATTTCATGGTGCATTATTTCATGGTGCATTATTTCATGGTGCATTATTTCATGGTGCATTATTTCATGGTGCATTATTTCATGGTGCATTATTTCATGGTGCATTATTTCATGGTGCATTATTTCATGGTGCATTATTTCATGGTGCATTATTTCATGGTGCATTATTTCATGGTGCATTATTTCATGGTGCATTATTTCATGGTGCATTATTTCATGGTGCATTATTTCATGGTGCATTATTTCATGGTGCATTATTTCATGGTGCATTATTTCATGGTGCATTATTTCATGGTGCATTATTTCATGGTGCATTATTTCATGGTGCATTATTTCATGGTGCATTATTTCATGGTGCATTATTTCATGGTGTATTATTTCATGGTGCATTATTTCATGGTGCATTATTTCATGGTGCATTATTTCATGGTGCATTATTTCATGGTGCGTTATTTCATGGTGCGTTATTTCATGGTGCATTATTTCATGGTGCGTTATTTCATGGTGCATTATTTCATGGTGCATTATTTCATGGTGCATTATTTCATGGTGCGTTATTTCATGGTGCATTATTTCATGGTGCATTATTTCATGGTGCATTATTTCATGGTGCATTATTTCATGGTGCATTATTTCATGGTGCATTATTTCATGGTGCATTATTTCATGGTGCATTATTTCATGGTGCGTTATTTCATGGTGCATTATTTCATGGTGCATTATTTCATGGTGCATTATTTCATGGTGCATTATTTCATGGTGCATTATTTCATGGTGCATTATTTCATGGTGCATTATTTCATGGTGCATTATTTCATGGTGCATTATTTCATGGTGCATTATTTCATGGTGCATTATTTCATGGTGCATTATTTCATGGTGCATTATTTCATGGTGCGTTATTTCATGGTGCATTATTTCATGGTGCATTATTTCATGGTGCGTTATTTCATGGTGCATTATTTCATGGTGCGTTATTTCATGGTGCATTATTTCATGGTGCGTTATTTCATGGTGCATTATTTCATGGTGCATTATTTCATGGTGCGTTATTTCATGGTGCATTATTTCATGGTGCATTATTTCATGGTGCATTATTTCATGGTGCATTATTTCATGGTGCATTATTTCATGGTGCATTATTTCATGGTGCATTATTTCATGGTGCATTATTTCATGGTGCATTATTTCATGGTGCATTATTTCATGGTGCGTTATTTCATGGTGCATTATTTCATGGTGCATTATTTCATGGTGCATTATTTCATGGTGCATTATTTCATGGTGCATTATTTCATGGTGCATTATTTCATGGTGCATTATTTCATGGTGCATTATTTCATGGTGCATTATTTCATGGTGCATTATTTCATGGTGCATTATTTCATGGTGCATTATTTCATGGTGCATTATTTCATGGTGCATTATTTCATGGTGCATTATTTCATGGTGCATTATTTCATGGTGCATTATTTCATGGTGCATTATTTCATGGTGCATTATTTCATGGTGCATTATTTCATGGTGCATTATTTCATGGTGCATTATTTCATAGTGCATTATTTCATGGTGCATTATTTCATGGTGCATTATTTCATGGTGCATTATTTCATGGTGGCATTATTTCATGGTGCATTATTTCATGGTGCATTATTTCATGGTGCATTATTTCATGGTGCATTATTTCATGGTGCATTATTTCATGGTGCATTATTTCATGGTGCATTATTTCATGGTGCATTATTTCATGGTGCGTTATTTCATGGTGCATTATTTCATGGTGCATTATTTCATGGTGCAGTTATTTCATGGTGCATTATTTCATGGTGCATTATTTCATGGTGCATTATTTCATGGTGCATTATTCATGGTGCATTATTTCATGGTGCATTATTTCATGGTGCATTATTTCATGGTGCATTATTTCATGGTGCGTTATTTCATGGTGCATTATTTCATGGTGCATTATTTCATGGTGCATTATTTCATGGTGCATTATTTCATGGTGCATTATTTCATGGTGCATTATTTCATGGTGCATTATTTCATGGTGCATTATTTCATGGTGCATTATTTCATGGTGCATTATTTCATGGTGCATTATTTCATGGTGCATTATTTCATGGTGCATTATTTCATGGTGCATTATTTCATGGTGCATTATTTCATGGTGCATTATTTCATGGTGCATTATTTCATGGTGCATTATTTCATGGTGCATTATTTCATGGTGCATTATTTCATGGTGCATTATTTCATGGTGCATTATTTCATGGTGCATTATTTCATGGTGCATTATTTCATGGTGCATTATTTCATGGTGCATTATTTCATGGTGCATTATTTCATGGTGCATTATTTCATGGTGCATTATTTCATGGTGCATTATTTCATGGTGCATTATTTCATGGTGCATTATTTCATGGTGCATTATTTCATGGTGCATTATTTCATGGTGCATTATTTCATGGTGCATTATTTCATGGTGCATTATTTCATGGTGCATTATTTCATGGTGCATTATTTCATGGTGCATTATTTCATGGTGCATTATTTCATGGTGCATTATTTCATGGTGCATTATTTCATGGTGCATTATTTCATGGTGCATTATTTCATGGTGCATTATTTCATGGTGCATTATTTCATGGTGCATTATTTCATGGTGCATTATTTCATGGTGCATTATTTCATGGTGCATTATTTCATGGTGCATTATTTCATGGTGCATTATTTCATGGTGCATTATTTCATGGTGCATTATTTCATGGTGCATTATTTCATGGTGCATTATTTCATGGTGCATTATTTCATGGTGCATTATTTCATGGTGCATTATTTCATGGTGCATTATTTCATGGTGCATTATTTCATGGTGCATTATTTCATGGTGCATTATTTCATGGTGCATTATTTCATGGTGCATTATTTCATGGTGCATTATTTCATGGTGCATTATTTCATGGTGCATTATTTCATGGTGCATTATTTCATGGTGCATTATTTCATGGTGCATTATTTCATGGTGCGTTATTTCATGGTGCATTATTTCATGGTGCATTATTTCATGGTGCATTATTTCATGGTGCGTTATTTCATGGTGCATTATTTCATGGTGCATTATTTCATGGTGCATTATTTCATGGTGCATTATTTCATGGTGCATTATTTCATGGTGCATTATTTCATGGTGCATTATTTCATGGTGCATTATTTCATGGTGCATTATTTCATGGTGCATTATTTCATGGTGCATTATTTCATGGTGCATTATTTCATGGTGCATTATTTCATGGTGCGTTATTTCATGGTGCATTATTTCATGGTGCATTATTTCATGGTGCATTATTTCATGGTGCATTATTTCATGGTGCATTATTTCATGGTGCATTATTTCATGGTGCATTATTTCATGGTGCATTATTTCATGGTGCATTATTTCATGGTGCATTATTTCATGGTGCATTATTTCATGGTGCATTATTTCATGGTGCATGGTGCATTATTTCATGGTGCATTATTTCATGGTGCATTATTTCATGGTGCATTATTTCATGGTGCATTATTTCATGGTGCATTATTTCATGGTGCATTATTTTCATGGTGCGTTATTTCATGGTGCATTATTTCATGGTGCATTATTTCATGGTGCGTTATTTCATGGTGCATTATTCATGGTGCATTATTTTCATGGTGCATTATTTCATGGTGCATTATTTCATGGTGCGTTATTTCATGGTGCATTATTTCATGGTGCATTATTTCATGGTGCATTATTTCATGGTGCATTATTTCATGGTGCAGTTATTTCATGGTGCATTATTTCATGGTGCATTATTTCATGGTGCATTATTTCATGGTGCATTATTTCATGGTGCATTATTTCATGGTGCATTATTTCATGGTGCGTTATTTCATGGTGCATTATTTCATGGTGCATTATTTCATGGTGCATTATTTCATGGTGCATTATTTCATGGTGCATTATTTCATGGTGCATTATTTCATGGTGCATTATTTCATGGTGCATTATTTCATGGTGCATTATTTCATGGTGCATTATTTCATGGTGCATTATTCATGGTGCATTATTTCATGGTGCATTATTTCATGGTGCATTATTTCATGGTGCATTATTTCATGGTGCATTATTTCATGGTGCATTATTTCATGGTGCATTATTTCATGGTGCGTTATTTCATGGTGCATTATTTCATGGTGCATTATTTCATGGTGCAGTTATTTCATGGTGCATTATTTCATGGTGCATTATTTCATGGTGCATTATTTCATGGTGCGTTATTTCATGGTGCATTATTTCATGGTGCATTATTTCATGGTGCATTATTTCATGGTGCATTATTTCATGGTGCATTATTTCATGGTGCATTATTTCATGGTGCGTTATTTCATGGTGCATTATTTCATGGTGCATTATTTCATGGTGCATTATTTCATGGTGCATTATTTCATGGTGCAGTTATTTCATGGTGCGTTATTTCATGGTGCATTATTTCATGGTGCGTTATTTCATGGTGCGTTATTTCATGGTGCATTATTTCATGGTGCATTATTTCATGGTGCATTATTTCATGGTGCGTTATTTCATGGTGCATTATTTCATGGTGCATTATTTCATGGTGCATTATTTCATGGTGCATTATTTCATGGTGCGTTATTTCATGGTGCATTATTTCATGGTGCATTATTTCATGGTGCATTATTTCATGGTGCATTATTTCATGGTGCATTATTTCATGGTGCGTTATTTCATGGTGCATTATTTCATGGTGCGTTATTTCATGGTGCATTATTTCATGGTGCATTATTTCATGGTGCGTTATTTCATGGTGCATTATTTCATGGTGCATTATTTCATGGTGCATTATTTCATGGTGCGTTATTTCATGGTGCATTATTTCATGGTGCATTATTTCATGGTGCATTATTTCATGGTGCATTATTTCATGGTGCGTTATTTCATGGTGCATTATTTCATGGTGCATTATTTCATGGTGCATTATTTCATGGTGCATTATTTCATGGTGCATTATTTCATGGTGCATTATTCATGGTGCATTATTTCATGGTGCGTTATTTCATGGTGCATTATTTCATGGTGCATTATTTCATGGTGCATTATTTCATGGTGCATTATTTCATGGTGCATTATTTCATGGTGGCATTATTTCATGGTGCATTATTTCATGGTGCATTATTTCATGGTGCATTATTTCATGGTGCATTATTTCATGGTGCATTATTTCATGGTGCATTATTTCATGGTGCATTATTTCATGGTGCATTATTTCATGGTGCATTATTTCATGGTGCATTATTTCATGGTGCATTATTTCATGGTGCATTATTTCATGGTGCGTTATTTCATGGTGCATTATTTCATGGTGCATTATTTCATGGTGCATTATTTCATGGTGCATTATTTCATGGTGCATTATTTCATGGTGCATTATTCATGGTGCATTATTTCATGTGCATTATTTCATGGTGCATTATTTCATGGTGCATTATTTCATGGTGCATTATTTCATGGTGCGTTATTTCATGGTGCATTATTTCATGGTGCATTATTTCATGGTGCATTATTTCATGGTGCATTATTTCATGGTGCATTATTTCATGGTGCATTATTTCATGGTGCATTATTTCATGGTGCATTATTTCATGGTGCATTATTTCATGGTGCATTATTTCATGGTGCATTATTTCATGGTGCATTATTTCATGGTGCATTATTTCATGGTGCGTTATTTCATGGTGCGTTATTTCATGGTGCGTTATTTCATGGTGCATTATTTCATGGTGCATTATTTCATGGTGCGTTATTTCATGGTGCATTATTTCATGGTGCATTATTTCATGGTGCATTATTTCATGGTGCGTTATTTCATGGTGCATTATTTCATGGTGCATTATTTCATGGTGCATTATTTCATGGTGCATTATTTCATGGTGCATTATTTCATGGTGCATTATTTCATGGTGCGTTATTTCATGGTGCATTATTTCATGGTGCATTATTTCATGGTGCATTATTTCATGGTGCATTATTTCATGGTGCATTATTTCATGGTGCATTATTTCATGGTGCGTTATTTCATGTCTGCCTGTTCATGAATCTGGTCATGGGGGCAGCTTTGTGTCATGTCCGTGTTTGGGGGGTGCCGTTGTGTCCTCTCTGCCAGTTGTTAGCCTGGCAGGGTGGTTAGATAAATTTTTTTTAGATTTCTGCCTGTTCTCGTACCTGGTTAGGGGGGCAACTGTGTGTCATGTCCCTGTTTGTGGGGGGGGTTGTTGTGTCCCCTCTGCCTGTTTATTTACCAGCCTGTCACCTGCAGCCCCCTGCACCCTTGTCGTCGACGCTGCGTCATTCCTGTCATGAACCCCCTGCATTCAGTTACTCCTTCATTCAGTTACTCCTTCATTCAGTTACTCCTGCATTCAGCTACTCCTTCATTCAGCTACTCCTGCATACAGCTGCCCTGCTAAGAAATACATTATTGGGTGAAATTGTCAAGGGTGGGACTTATCGGCATTCAGCTACCCCCTAGCATTCAGCTACCCCCTAGCATTCAGCTACCCCCTAGCATTCAGCTACCCCCTAGCATTCAGCTACCCCCTAGCATTCAGCTACCCCCTAGCATTCAGCTACCCCCTAGCATTCAGCTACCCCCTAGCATTCAGCTACCCCTAGCATTCAGCTAACCCCTAGCATTCAGCACCCCTGTTGCCTTGATGTGCACCTTCTGCGTCTGAAACCTGCTTTTGTCAAGGAGCCCTGCCTCACCTCTCACCCCTCCCACCCCACACCGCACCCTCAACCCTCAACCCACACCTCAACCCTCAACCCACCTCTCACTCCGCCTTGCCCTTCTCACCTTTCTCACCCGACACAACCCTCACCTCATCCCACACACGTCACCCCTGCCCCCCCCCCCACCCCCCACCCCACCCCACCCCCGTCACCAAAACCCACTCACCCCTGTCCCGAACAGCTGGTATCCTGACTACGGTCAAGGCATCGGCTCCGCCCTGCCCTGATGTGATCACACGCTTGGTAGACGTCTCAATGCTGCTGTCGCGCGAGGCAATGGAGGCCCTGCCCGCTGGCGGCGAGGGCGCAGCGGTCGCGGGCGCTTGGCCGCGCCTCGTGCGCCTGATGCGCGCCGCGGAGCTGCTGGTGGGTGCGGCGCAGGCGGCGCGCATGGCGGTTCTGCGTGAGATATCCATCAGGGGGGCTGAGCATGAGGTGAGTGAGGTCATTGCCGGCGGGGTAAAGAGCAGGTGGTTGACCCTGAACCCTGAACATTGAACCCTGAACCCTGAACCCTGAATCCTGAACCCGGCAGGAGAGAGGCGCAGTTTGTTGGTCCTGTATCCTTGACCCTAAACCCTGAAACCTGCGGGGAAAGGAGCAGGTGCCACATCGCTTATTAGTGAGTGGGGGGAGAAGGGACGCCTTCCTGTGTCGTTTGCTGCTGATGGCTCCTCAGGATGCACTTTCTGCTCCTGCTCGCAATGTACGATTTGGGGTCTGCTGGTCTGCTTTTCATATGCGGTCAAAGCTAGGAGAATTAATGGGTTTCTGGTCCACTGCACCTAAAGGCGCAGGGCCAGAAGGATGTGTTCTGGGGAGATACCGTTACAGTATGATATGAAAATTATGATATGTACGGTCCCGTAAAGGGAGGGTCCCTTGTTAGAGCGTGTCCCTACACTGCGTGGAGGGACACATAGTGGAGAATGTCGGGGAAATGTAGAAAGTGTGTTTCGGTGCACACGCCTGCTCCTCTTGGTGCCCAGTGGTTATTTCTCATAATCCTGGAATAATCTCGTAATCCTGGGATTATTTCTCATAATCCTGGATGTGCTGTTGGACCTCGATTTTTTTAGTGTTAAGTGTTTAGGGTTTAGGGTTAAGGGTTTGCATTTCCCCTCGTAAGCCTGGATGCGCTGTTGGACCTGGTTTCTTTCGAAGTCCGAATGGAAGTTGAGAGAAGCGAATGTCTCTCACGGAATTGGTGGGCTCGCCGGGCCGCAAGGAACGCCAGGCTGGGTGTAAACCTTTTGATTTATCGGATGAGCGGTTCTGGCATCAGGTTCCACTGTTTCACACCCTTCACACATTGGTTGGCCAAGGGAGGGCCGAGGCTGTAGGGGGGCAGTTATTTGGACAGGCTGGTGAGCAAAATTTTAAGAACGATTAAGAATTAGGGTTATTAAGAATCATTTACGTCATACAAGGTCATGGCTTAGCCTCCTTTCAGGCCCCAGCTGCAAGCCTTTTGACACCCGCCATCCCCACCCCTGCCCCCTGTACCGCTGCTGATTTGCCTGATCCTGATTCTCATTAAACCCTCAAGACCAACTTCCCTGCGCTGTTCCCTTAAACCGCACGCCCCTGGCGGGTCTTACGTTTTCTTTCTTTCTACCACCATAGCCTGGACCCTTTACCCTAGCCCCGGTGCCGGTCGCAGTGGAAGGCTTCCTGTTCATGGCCCGCTGCTTGCTGGCTGTCCTGCTGCCGATTCCCGCGCATGCGAACCCTGAACCTCATTTAACCTGGAACATTGTAGCTGCGCTCTGCTATAACGTTGAATATGGATTAGAGTGTTGTAGTGTAAAGAGCCCCGCCTCGCTCAGTACTGTCAGTGTCTCCTCAACATATCCTCAAGATACGATACACTGTCCAATATATAGGTGTACAGCATGTACATCTGTATAGCCTAAGACTCAGTAGCATCCTGGGACGCTACAAACACCATGCCCTGAACTCTGAACCTCATTAAATCCTTACCACCATACCCTGAACCCTGAACCTCATTAAATCCTTACCACCATCCCCTGAACCCTGAACCTCATTAAATCCTTACCACCATCCCCTGAACGCTGAACCCTGAACCTCATTAAATCCTTACCACCATCCCCTGAACCCTGAACCTTATTAAATCCTCACCACCATCCCCTGAACCCTGAACCTCATTAAATCCTTACCACCATCCCCTGAACCCTGAACCTCATTAAATCCTCACCACCATCCCCTGAACCCTGAACCTCATTAAACCCTTAATACCATCCCCTGAACCCTAGGCCCAGGGGCAGCACACATTGGATGGCTTCCTGTCCGTGGCCCGATCCCTGCGCCAGCTGTGCAACCTATGTACGCCCATCTTGGAGGAGCTCCGGCCGCCGCTGCCCGCCGGTCTGCGCCTCCGGAGCCACACGCCGCGGTGCTCCGAAGCCCCGCGGGCTGGCGGCGGCGCCGAGGATATTGACCTCGAGGACGGCTTGGCGGCGTGGGCCGGGCGCTGCTGCGTGATTGTCGCGAAGCTGTTCATCGTGGCGGAGACGCTGCTGACCCCGTTGAGGTCGATGGATGACGAGGAGCGAGAGCGGGGGCAGGAGTGGTCGAAGCGCAGCAGCAGCTACGGGAGCAGCAGCGGCAGCAGTGGCTACGGCAGCAGCAGCTACGGCAGCAGCGGCTTTGGCAGGTTCGGCTGTGGCTCTGCTGCTGCTGCTGCGGCGGCTAGGAGCCTTTGCCCTGACCAGGTGAGGGGTGGTGTTTGAGAATTGCTCGTGACACGAGGATGGCTGGCCCCGTCAGGTTGTGCCCTGAACCCTAAACACTGTCAGACTTTGCCCTACCCCCTTCACCCCCTCAGGTTGTGTCATAAGCCCCTAACCCTGTCAAGCTTTGCCCTAAATCCTCAACCCCCTCAGGTTGTGCCCTAAACCCAAAACCCTGTTAGACTGCACCCTAACCATCACCCCCCTCAGGTTGTGCCCTAAACCCTTAACCCTGTCAGGCCTTGCCCTAAACCCTGAACCCTGTCAGACTTTGCCCTAAGCCCTTAACCCTGACCGACTTCACCCTACACCTTAACCCTGTCAGACTTTGCCCTTAACCCTTAACCCCCTCAGGTTGTGCCCTAAACCCTAAACTGTAAACCCTGTCAGACTTTGCCATACACCATCAACCCCTTCATGTTGTGCCCTGAACCCTAAACCCTGTCAGACTTTGCCCTACACCCTTAACCCCCTCAGGTTGTGCCCTTTACCTTAAACCCTGTCAGGTTCTGCCCTAAACCCTAAACCCTGTCAGGCTGTGCCCTGAACCATCAACCCGGTCTGGCAGCTCCTGACTTGGACGTGGAACCTGAAGGGTATGACATAGCTCCCTGGATGTGACACACTGAACCCTGAGTGCCATGCGTCATACATGGCACGTGATCCGGAACCTGTCCCGCCGTCTGTCACCTGCATTTCTCACTCTTAGCTTGTTATTTCTCACTCCTCGTTGCTCTCCTCCTTCACCGTTCATAAATAAATAAACGATACGCCCTGAGGCATGGATCAAGGAAGCCACCCGTTCGGCCGTAACACTAGGTGGGCTACCATGCACCAATCACAAATTTACCCGGGCTTCCCGCTCCTTCCTTGGTGGCTGGTGCGCTTTTGGCGGTGGCGTGCGCTGCCCATGCTGGCTTCCATGCACATCCTGTGTGTGTACATTTTGTCCACCCAGTGGACTGCATGCCTGTGCAACTTCTTGGCATATTCCTCAGTCCTGGTTGTGTCGGCCTGAAATGTATTTTTAAGCGTTTCGATTAGGGAAGTGGGGATTGTGCCGCACCTTCCCAACGTGATAGATGGAATGATGGTGTACCACTACGTAGCCCGCTTGCTTTAGCTCGTGGACGAGGGCCTCATGTTGTTCCTTTTTCTCCGCGTTTTTGTTTTCGTGGTCGATGACGTTGCAATAGCCAACTTCTATGACGTGGAATCTGAGAGTGTATGGTGAGCGGTATGGTGAGGTGGCGATTGGATCTAGTACGTCGTCGGAAGATCCGATCGTGGCGCTCGGCTTGAGGCCTTCGATTATCAGCATGTCCGGGCGCATCTTTTTCCTGTTGTTCTCCTGCTTTAAGCGCTCTTCTAGGGTTAGTAGCGGGCTTATTACTGGTGGGAAGATCCAGGCCGGGAGACGCTTGCCTTGAATCCCTGGTGGGAGGTCTTTCTCGGCTCCGGCGTCCATAATCGTGTAGAAACCACCGAGTGGGCTCTTCGCCATTGCCTTCTGGATTAGGAGGACGGTTTGGTCGTGTCTCGCGATTTTCATCGCGACGGCCTCGGAGTGTTTTAGGTGTTTACACCCTCCAAGGATGTGGCCGGTGGAGTCAGCCTCCTGGTCAGCCTCCCCACAGAGTGGGCAGTTTGGGGTATCGGCTAGGTGGAATATGAAGGCGAGCTTCCGTCCTCTTAACGGTTCACTCTTCACCGTCCACTCTTCACCCTGATTTATCGGTGTTGTTGCCTTCACTCGTGTATACAATTCTTTGTCTGCTGCCCTCAGGTCGAATGCCGAACAGCACTTTGATTATTATCGACACAAAATCTGACGTCCACGATCGATAATTTTAAATTTAAGATAATCCTTGACCCCAAGCAACGTGAATTATGAGGCAGGGTAAAGCGCATAACTGCAGTAAAACGGTATACCCTACCGTGATGCACCCTACTAAGATGTACCCTACCAGTGTACCGGTAACCTGCTGGTGTGTGAAACCCCTTTCATTCCATTATATTTGAATGCATGGTGTCCATCCACCTACCATAGTGCGATATCACATAGTGTGATAGCACATCGAGCCATAGCAAACTGCCTGTAACGATACATGCATTCCCTTGTTTTACTGCAAGCATTCTCTCTCTGAAGCTCTGTCACCCTTCCCTTGCCTATAAAAATTGGAAAGCCACTCTTCAACCGCTGGTGCAGTGCTGGTATTTTTTTTTTTGATTGCTATCTTCATTCTCCCTACCACCATCACACACACCCTTAACCCTAAACCCTTAACCCTAAACCCTAAACCCTGTTTTGAAAATCCAATCTTCATTATCACCTCCCTCTCACACACAAACCTCACTTATCACTCCTGTATGTGCAGCTCCTCAGTCTCTCCCGCATGGTGGCCAGCGAAGTGCTCCCTGGTCTCTGTGACATGTTTTCAACCCTTTCGGAGACTGGTGACCTGATTGAGCTCCAGACGCATCGACACATGCGGCAGGACCCTGACACCACATCACCGCCAACACCACCACCGCCATCATCATCTTCACTGCCCAGTGCAGCAACAACTGCAACAACTGCATTCAATGCAACACCTGCAACAGCAGCATCGACCGCAACAGCAGCAACTGCAACAGCAGCTACTTCAGCAGCAGCAGCAGCTGCTGGCGGTGCCAGCGCAGGTGGCTTGCCGGCCAACACCCACGTGGGCCCCAGCAGCAGCTGCAGCAGCAATAGAGTGGAGAAACTGGGAGGAGCGGGAGGGGCGGGAGGAGCGGGAGGAGCGGCCTTCATGAGAGCAGGCATTGACATTGAGGTCCGCTTGGGCGCCCTAATGCGAACCGCCAGCCTGGCAGGCCACGCGGCGCTTCTCTGCAAGGGCTTCATGGCAGTCTTGGCGCTTGCGCTGAGCCGGGGGAATGAGCTGCAAGGCATCAGGGGGGACAACCGTTCTGCGACTGCAATCTTGCGCGGCTCTCGACCGCACTGCGACGGCGGTGGTTATCTGGATGCGGCGGCGGAGGGGCAGGAGGGGGAAGATGGCTCGGCGCTGGTCTGGGAGGCGCGCCTGGCGCAGGTTTGCGGGATGGCTGGGTGCACGGCGCAGGCCTCGCGGGTGCTAGCGGCCGGCGAGGGAGCGGTGCAGCTGGCCAAGCGGCAGAGCATGCAGGTGTGGCGACAGGAGCGCTTGGCGCAGGAATGCCGGCGGCAGGGCGAGGCCGCGGCGTTGGCGGCAGCGGCGGCCAGGCCCCCGTGCGGCGCGCAGGGAGCGTCTATTGCCGGCGGGCGGCGGTTGGATGTCGAAGCTGACGGGAGGGAGGTGGACATGCTCCAAGAAGAGAGCTGCAGCGTGGCGGCGGGTCCGGATGGCTTCCTGCGGCACTTCGAGACGCAGCAGTCACTGTTGGATCACGAGGAGGCAATCGGGTTCGCCACGTTCGTTGTCAGCCAGGTGGCCAGTCTGCTGATCCGGCTCGCGCCGGTACCGGATCTGGCGAGGGGGGCCGGCCCCACCGCCGCCCCCTGTTTGCAGGCTCGTCGTGTACAGGCGGCTGCGTGGTGGGCCGGACAGCTCATCTCGCAGGGACTACCTGGGCAGGTCCTCTCGTTAGCGTATTGCCACACTCTGGTGGAGCAGCAGCCAGGCGCAGCGGCAAGCCCGCCGCCGCCGCCGCTGCGCGCAGCGTCTGCGGTTTTCCTGCCCCCGCTCGTGATGGGGTTGCTGCGCCGGCTGCTGCCCCTGGCCGCGGAGCTGCTTGACGGCCGGCCGGGCATGCCTCCGCTAACGTCTTTGGAGCGGGAAGGGCCCCTGCTCTTGGCGGCGAGAGCCGCGGCCAAGGACATCAAACCCCTTTCAAAGAGCTGCGTCGTCATGCGCGGCGTTCTAAGGCAGCAACATCTACAACAGCAGCTGCAACAGCAGCAACAACAGGGTACCGTGCCAGCCGCAGCCTGGACGTTTGAGCCGCCGGAAAGGTGGGAGCAGGGGCGGTATAGCAGCGGGCAGGAGCGCGCGGACGATGCGCTCCATGCGGCATCGCATGCCCTGATACAGCAGCCTGACGAGGAGCTGCCGCCGCTCGTGGCCCGCAGAGCGTTCATCGCTGCTGTCCAGGCGTGCTCCGCTGCGCTGGAGCGATGCGCAGAGCTGCACACGCGGGTAACGGAGCAGATGTCCCGGCGCGGGCCTGCCCACTGGGACTGGGCGGCCTCCTGCACCATTTTTGACACTATGGAGGCGGAGGATGGAGGGTGCAAATCTTTGGAGGAAGGGTTTGCGACTGGGGACGTGCCGCGAGGCTGGCCGGACTGGTTGGACAATGGCCCGCTGGCAGGCGCACGCGCAACGGCATCGGGGCACGCGGGCGTGCCAGAGACGTACCGGCTGCACCCTATGGGCAAGGCGGTCAGCCCTGACCTCCTGATCAGTGCAGCCAAATTTGTCGCGGATCTCACCGGCTCGCCGGTGGCGCTGCTCGCGTCAGTGCCGGGCAGCGTCGTCAACCGCGGCGCGGGTCGCATCGTGCACGTCTGCTTTCACCAAGGGTGCGTGGGCCTCAGCGTGGAGCGGGACAGGCGGGTCGCGAAGAGGCATGTCCCCGCGGTCAGTCAAAGGGTCGACGACGCGGTGCGCGAGTCCTGGACTACCTGCCCGGATTGCAATGTCGCAGAGTATTGCTGTGAGGGGTGCTTGCAACAGGCGCGGGAGGGAGGGCACGGCGGGCTGGAGTGCGCTGTGCTCAAGCAGATCGGGCGGCGGGTCTAGGCTTTTGAAAGGGATTGGCAAGGACCGCGGGCGTCATGGGCGTGATGGAAGCCTCCGGTCGCGCCCTGACAGCCCACCCTACTAGCACCCAGCCTAGCAAGTGGGTTGTCGCAGCGCACTTCCTAGGCGGGATTTTCTTAAGTGCTTGATTCCTGCGGCGCTCTGGTTGAGGTTTGAATAACGGTACCAGTACAGAGGGAGGGTGCTGGTACGGCCATCTAAATGTTGCACAGCCTGCGCTTCTCCATGCAGTGACCAGGAGTTACCGGCTGCCAGCTGAACTCTCTCCCTAGAGGATAGATGTTGTGACCATGCCCGCAGCAGCAATTGTGTGCTCTCCGCGCACCCAAGCTCTGATACCCAAGGGGACAGGTGGACAGGTGGACACTTATTCCTTGTGGTACCAGTTGTGGTACCGCACAACCATCTGTCCCAATAGGGCCAATATAGTTATATGCTATAATACAGCCATGCCTGCCGCAGCAAGTATTTTTTCTTCGTGCACCCCAAGTGTCGGTGCCCAAGCAAACAGGTCGACACTTTTTCCTTGTGGGACCAGTTGTGGTACCGCACAAGCCTATGATTGTCTGTCCCAATAGGACCGATATGCTCATACGGCCATGCCTGTAGCAGCGACGTGAAGCCGGGTGTTTGTCCAAGCTGAAGCGAGCTGCCGTCGGGTGCCGACTGCTCTTGCCTGATGGGTGCGTGACTAATGGCCGCCCACCCCGCTGCAACCGTGGGATAGATTTTCTGTGTGGGGCCCTGTCCGGCATGCAGTTATATTTCAGTTTTTTTTTGCTGCAGTCAGTTGCACACTTTTTACCCCGGTCATGCCTGTGCATTGACCCCTTCGATCATTGCCTGTTCATGGGCATGGGCGTAGGCTCCCACGATTATGGCCTGTGCATGGACCTGTGCATGGGGTCTTTGGGTTATGGCCTGCATGGGCCTGTGATTGGGCCCTGACGGCCTGTTCAGCCATAAAATACCTAACTTGTTTGGCCCTCCTTGTATCTTGTTCTCCTTCCTTAATCCCATCCACGAGTCTAGAGAGGGGATAAGTAATCAGACACAGAAAAGCGCAGCTACCGGCAAGTATGCGCACAACATACAGCTTGCAGTGCCACTCTTTTGGATGCCAACAACATGTTGGCCGCCAAGCTAACGATTTCATGTATGCGACAGTTGCACATAGCCTCATGCTGTCCTTGGCTCACTCCGTGCCTCGCACTAGCCATACCGGTAGTGTGGAAAACATGATGAATGTGGCTGCTGGCGGGCATGTCCTAATGCATGCGCTAAGCACAGCAAGGCAGGCACACAGTATTTAGGGCGTGTTTGCAGTCTAGACAGGTTGCCTTAAATTCATAACTGGCACCTCATGCAATGCTCATGCGCTTATTCATCAGCAGGCCAGGGTTGCCCTGACTGGACTAGCCAGCTACCTGCTGCAGAGCTATCACCAGAGGCTATCACAGTTACATCACTCGTTTTTCGAGATGATTTGATGGGCTTTATCTTAACTTGGATCCGGTTATAGCATGCTCGCTCAGCCCATACCGGTATCGGCGATTAGTTTGCACCCAAATGTCACCGCCCAATTGTGCACTCTCCATCCCCATCGGGTGGCAGCAGTCTTGAATATTGTCAACTGTCGGCGGCTGGCGGTCCGTTATTCCAGTCAGGACGACATGTTCACGACACCTGGGCCTTCAAAAAATCAATGGCGAGGCACCATGCGTCAACATAGAGCTAAACATTAAACTGACGGACGGATAGCTGGTACGTGGCAAACGTGGGCGTGGGGGACTGCCGAAAACATACATAAGCGAGCGTTGAGTGTCCCTCTTTGTTTAAGCTTCGTCGTGCATGCTACGGGGTGTTTCCAATGGTTTGCACAATTGCTCTGCACACCTGGATCTGGGAGGATTATTGAGTGTGACGAAGACATCACACCTTGAGATCTCCACACCTTCCTCCCTTCAAGTTCAGAATTTCGGAAGCCGCGCAGTCAAAGGCAGAACCAGCGGTACTCAATCGCTTAAAACCAGTCACACACGTATATATCAATCTGTGTACTTCAGTCCTACCGAGGCTTGCTCCGCTGATTTGCTCAAATGGCAGGACGAGCACTTTTGCGAGCCTGCGCGCTACTACCACCACCGCGTGCTTGGGTCAGGCATGCTTATACCTCGGAGGAAATCTCTAGCACCGTCGGACGAGCGCTGCTGATAGATACCCTTGCACTGGTCCGCAAGTTCGAGCTTGCAGGTCTGGAGCGCAAGCCAGCTGAGCAGCTGGCAGAACATATCACTGAACTCATCATTGCAACGAAGATGAAAATGGAGGATCAGTTCGTCGACAAGCAGCTCATGAGCAAGGTACACTCCCATGCATGCGAGTCGCCGGTGCATGACACACTGGGGGGGTGCGTTTCCGCTGCGAAAACAACAACCTGGATAAAGCAAGAAACGTAACAACCTTACATCCAACGTGAAAAACTTACTTCAATGCTATGCACTAAGCAAGTATTGTTAGGTCATCTTAAAGCTGAAGACTTCGTTTCTCTGACTGTTTGGGTCAACTTGTCAGGTGAACATGGAGCAGGAGATGATGACCATTAACTTCAAGAATGAGCTGCAGAACACACAGAGCATTCAGTCAACGAACATGCTGAAGGAGCTAGAGAGGCAGCAGACATTTCTGGACAAGATGCGCGCAGAGACAAGGTGGGTGGATCGATTGTGCAGCACTGTTTATTTAGGGTGCTTACCAAGTTATCAGTGCTGTGCAATTCAGTAATCATGCAAGCCAGAACGGTCCTTAAATGGTGAAAATAGCTGAATTCGCCTCTAAATGTCAGTGACTGAGCTGAAAATTCAGCACTTAAATGTTATTTTAATTCCTTAGAGCTTTTTAGCTTACACGCATCCGCGACTCCGGGTATTGGGCAACGTCACTCAGCCACCGTAAGGACCGTAATCGGCACAGGACCGGTGCTTATGCTACACCCCAGCTGCATGATGACCTGATGCTGTGGGAACCCGGCGCAGAAGTGTCACTGCCTAGGCCTCCATCAGTAGGTTGGTCAGGGTTTGGTCCCAGTCGTATCTGTTATGTCTACCGGGCAGCCCCCCTCCCTGAAGTGGTCTAGTGCCCACTGAAATTATGCTGCTGTACAAGTGTTGTACTGCTGTATAAGTACATGTGTCTTGTGGCATGTAGGCAGGCTGGCGTTTGTGTAACTCCTGATATCCTATCCTGACATGACCTGCTTGTGAGCCCTCTAAACGCCATCCATTTCCTCTTCTTCATGTTTTTTACCAGCGATTTTCTCAACATGGAAATATTTGACAGCACGTATTATTATAACACATGCTTTAGTTCCTACCCTATAGGCACGAAATAGGCAAGCAATTTACATCAGGAGAACACATGCCTTACCTATGTATATTGTAATCTTGTATATTCTGCAGGCATGAAATCGACAAGCTCGTGGCCAGCCAGAGGCTGGACATGAACCTAGAGAAAGGGTGAGATGCCGCTTGAGGCTGAGTGAGAGGTTGGATATCATTCATATGAACCTAGAGGAAGGGTGCAGTTTCGCTGCGGACATAGGGACAGGTTGGATATGATTTGAACCTAGAGAAAGGGTGGGATGTTGCTATCAACAGGGCGCGCAGTTGATGGGTGAAAATTGCATCAGGCGCAATCCTTGTCATGGCTGAGGCTGGGTGGGAGGGTGACAGGGTAATATTTTTGTGTCAGACAAAACCATGCTTACTTGCTGTGTCAGACAAACCAGTGTTTGATTGCAAGTGCGCACCGCCCCACTGTTGGCAGTCAGATGGGCAGGAACCACTCGGCCAGTGGGGTCAAATCCTGTACTGGCTTGCGAATGGCGGGCCCCAATCAGCAAGGTTCGCTGCTCCTGGCCACCATGGCCATAGGCCATGCTGTTCCTGCACGTAAGCTGAAATATCTTGAAATGAGCAGTGGGACACTGGGTGCACTTTGTGCTCAGGGACTTCTTAGTGGTTACTGTTCACGAGTCGTAACAACGGTGGTGACCAAACAATTAATTTGGGGAAGCCAAGGTTCAGTCGCGCGGTCACGAAAAACAACGTTATCAATTAGGATCAGGAAAATTTGGGCGCTTGCGGCGCGCTCTTCAACAATAAGTCACCTGCTTCTGGTAACCACAACCCATTCCAAATGCCACTGTAAATAAATCCCTGCCTTGCCATGAAGCTGGGTGGGAGCTGGTCAGATATGGCGCCATGAAGCTGGGTGGGAGCTGGTCAGATATGGCGCCATGAAGCTGGGTGGGAGCTGGTCAGATATGGCGCCATGAAGCTGGGTGGGAGCTGGTCAGATATGGCGCCATGAAGCTGGGTGGGAGCTGGTCAGATATGGCGCCATGAAGCTGGGTGGGAGCTGGTCAGATATGGCGCCATGAAGCTGGGTGGGAGCTGGTCAGATATGGCGCCATGAAGCTGGGTGGGAGCTGGTCAGATATGGCGCCATGAAGCTGGGTGGGCGCTGGTCAGATATGGCGCCATGAAGCGTTTTACAAGAATATTTCTGGGAATATTTCCAGCTAATCCTCGCTCACCACAGTTGCATCCCCTGTAAGAGGTCCACACTCCAAAGGAAGTGTGAGATTCAATCGCGAATACCGCCCCAACTGTATTCCTCTTGCATGCCCTTTGCTTGTACTGGCAGGAAAAAAGACTCTCACATCTCCCCCCATATGTAAACGCTCAAGTCGCTCTGCTTGCAGGCGGATGCGGGATGACCTGCAGGGCATGCGCGACAAAGTGACGGAGCTGGAAATCAAGCTCGACCACGTAGGTTTGCCGTGCTTCGTAGATCTGGATCTGTTTATGCGGCAGATCTGGGAGGTCTGGGTTACATGTAGGGTGTGTGGCCGCTTCATCCCTCTCTCTTGGCTGCAAAGTAGATATATTTCAATATTTGAATACAAAATGGTTTGCGGGTGCAAGTTCTCTTTGCCTTATTCATGTCCATTATGCACTTCAAAGGCTGGAATGTGGTTTATCTGGCTGGTTGGTCCTGAACAAAAGCCCTTTAACCTTAAGCCTTGTTGGTGCCAGGTGAAACCCCAAAACCTACATTCCTGGTTGGTCCCAGGAGAAACCCTAAACTCTTACGGTAACTCCTGCTTGGTAAATGTGAAACCCTTCACTCCAGGTTGGCCCCAGGAGAAATCTTTAACCCCAAACCCCTGGTTGGTTCGCAGGATGTCAACGAGGTCAGGTCCTCGGTGGAGAAGGCGAAGAACGAAACGGTAAGGAAGATAGAAGGGAAAAGCAAGAGCGTGTCTGTGGGAATACGACAATTGAAATGCCGTACTCCAAGGAAACATCCCTGTATATAGAAGCGTGATTCAGCTTCACTTTAGCTACAATCCACCCCACTGCAAAGGGGGGGCTTGGTGCGGCAAAGACCAGCCGCTTGGGCCACCGCTGGTGGCCCTGTGGTGGCTGCCCAGCGGCCTGCCAATGGTGGTCTGTTGCGCATTAAAACAAAAATACTGATCCGGACACTGGCCCTGCAGATCAAATCCGTCATCACCATCCTCGGAACCTTCAGCGCCGTTGCATTCACGATTTCGAGATTATCCGCGATCATTCCCGGGTGACGATGACGGGCGCCCTCCCTCGCGAAGTGCGAGCTAGGAGCTGTGAGAGAGGGCTTGTATCCCATCCTGATGCTTGCCCTGCAGATCACATCCGTCATCGCGATCCTCGGAACCTTCAGCGCCATTGCTTTTACCGTCTCGAGATTGTCCGCCATCGTGCCCGTCTGACGAGGGAGAGGAGCGGCTTCTAGCAGAGCCTCTGTCATGGAGAACGTTTTTTTGGCAACGTTGCAGGGTGCCGACGCCATGCAAGCGGCTTTTTGTTGACATCGTTGTGGGGAGTAGACGCTATGCAAGCGGCTCAGTGTTTCTATTTTCCGGCTACGAGGCCATCGTGGGCAGGCTGCCACAGGCCCAATTGGGATCAGACTTGGGCTGGCCTGCAGCCGGCGGCCCAAGCAGCGTGGCTGGCCACACCTGGGGCCTCGGACGAAGGCCGTGGTGTCGTTGAATCGCAGCCGATCACGTTACAAGGAACAATGAAGCAGCTCTTTGTTGCAAGGAGCCACGCACGTGGCTGTCGAATTCAAACACTTGTGATTGGGAGAAAGCATATAGGGGGGGCGCATAGGATGCTCGTGTGACTTTCAGAACTAGCGATTACATACAGGAAGTCCAGTTTCGTCGTTTTTCTTGGTCTCATTTTATGACTGCCCAGTGTGCGCTGGTGAGCAGGATGCGGGCGTGTCCTTACTACAGGTGGGGACGGCGGGATGCTATGCCTTGTGGATGAAAGACTAGGGTACGTCTTTAGTTTGGTTGCTGAGCCCAGGTCATCATGCATGATTTCAGGCGTGGCCCTGACCCTCGGCGGGAAGTATACCCTGATGCTGCTGCAGCATAGGTTGGCATGCTCGCGTTGTGGTGTCCCCGGGTGTCGCTACAGGGCCTGCTTTGTTGGATCAGGACCGAAGTGGGCCGCATAACTGCTGCATACGCTGACTGACGTCCGGTGTGTGAAAGTCGATAGGACGCCGCTGGTGAGCCAAAGGGGTTCTCTGTTGGCCCAGTGTAAAATGCTTTGTTAGATTTTTTTCAAGCGTTTGAAATAGTTTCGTGCTGACACGCAGTCTCTCTGGGGCTGCTCTTCGTAGCTCGCGGTCCTGCCCAATGGGGGACCTTTCTTTTTGGCTGTATAATCAGTTACGTTGCCTTGGACTAACGGTGCTTCTTTTTTGCACGAGCTGCCAGCAGGGAGCTGCGGCAGGTCAGCGTCCCACAAAACAGCCATGCTTGCTTGGGAGGATAAGTGCGTGATAACATGCCATCAGCAGACATGGGTTCCTGGCGGTATGCGCCTCCTGGTGCCCCCATGGAATGAATACAAAAAATAACATTAGGCAACCTGGTGGGAGATTGATCGGGCACTGGTGCCAGAGCTGTGTCGGTCTCTGTTCATTTGCACCGTGTGGTGTATGGCTCGTGCAGTAATGGCATCATGCCATCCACATGGGTTTCTCTGTTCATTTGAATCATGGCTTACCGGTTTCAGCGAAGCCGTGATGACTGATCCACTTGGAGCATTGTGAGCGGCGGAACCTATTCAGCATGGCCCGGAGGTGTACTGTCATTGACATGGAGCACTGTGGACACATGCCTTGTGGGGGGCCTTTTACTTTGGAGGGCTGTTCACTTGAACCCTACGGCATGCCCTATCGTTATAAGCAAACCACTCGTTCTTTCAGACTTGTACGTAAATCCCTAATCACAGCGTCCGGGCATGCTGGTCTGCTCGTGATGCACCCTTGCACCGGTATGTATGTGTCACCCTTAAGCTCTCCTCTTTCGCAATATCGCCTAGCCTACAGCGCATTATTTGCGGGTCACGTGACTCCCCCACGTCTCTGGTTGTAAGCCGCATTATCGAGCTTTCAACAAGTGACCTGTCATATCCAGCGTGTCCGTGGTTGAAGGTTAGGTTGAAGGTTGAGCCAAACGCCGAATCCGCTCTGCCGCAGTCTATTTTCAAACGAAGCAATGCCTCCACTCGATTAGGACCGTGAACCGTCATTGACGGAGCCAGCAGCGCGAACGCCTGCGTGAACGCCAGCTCGGCATTCTCTTCAATCAAGATTTTACTGCATCTCCCACACTCTGTGGAGCTCAAACTATAGGGGGCATAGGGGCACAGTGATGCTACGCCAGTTGGGACAAGCTGTCCTCCTCCCTTTCCAGCGGATCGGAACAGGCTACAATGGGCTGGCGTTTCGGTACCCTCAAAGTACGGCAATTGTCACAACAACCCTGAAGACGAGCGCTGCTGATGCATTTGCTCAGAAGGTGTGCCTTAGAGTTCCAGGAGGGGATCATGCAAGAGAATCCCATGCACTCACTCACTCAGGTGCACACACACTCACACAAACACTCACATGCATGCACCCACTCTCAGATCCTGGAGGGCCGGGAAGAAATGGACATGAGGCGGCATTTCATGTTCTGCTCCTTTGGGTGAGGCCCCATACGGCAGTCAGCCACGTCTGCTTTGTGAGCATCACTCACCATCCATGCATTGCTCTCAGGTTCGCATATCTCGGGATTTGGCAGGTGAGCGCATGCTCGAACTTTTCACTGTAGCTCGCCATGCTTGCCATGCAAGCAGTGATTGGCTCCCTACTGACATGCCAGCATGCATGCTCCTGATTGCCTCTCTGAAGCTTCCCTTGTCTCCTCCAGTACTACTTGTATAATACTTTATTCGCTCGGTGGTGCGGTGGCATCACTAAACTGGTGGGGCATCACGGCTCAGCACCAGTCAAGACATTCATCGATCAAGGATTACAGTGAGTTTCCTTATCATGCAGGACAAGCACCGTGTTTAAAGCTACATCAATTATGACTACTATCTGGATAACGGTTGGGTAGTCTGCTAGCCTCCACTCCATTTAGTATCTTGCACGCAAGCATGCACGCAAGTAGGACAACGAAGAATGGTGAGGTGAAAGCAACTACAGCGTAAGGCGTTAGATGGTTTAGGATTTAGTGATGAATATGCCCGCCGAGCCCGTCCCATGTGCTATGAAATCGAAAGTGAATTTGACGCATGCAATAATTACTAGACGCTGCGGAAACCAACCCAAACCAAATTCAACCGCCCATGACAAAGAGCAGTAAAATTAAAAACTCTAGAGATGGTCAGTACATGGATTCAAAAGAATCTTGGCATGGCAGCTCTCCGTGGCAGGCATGACAAAGGAGAGAGAGGACGGGGAGAAGACCAATCGGAGTGCCGGATTTGTATAGCGAATTCGTGGGGGCAAGTTGTGACAGTTTGACCTGGTGTGGTAATGGCAATGTGACCTCGGGACACAGTGAGACCCAGTAGCACAACATTTAAGGTAAAATAATTATTCTTTGGACTCACGAGGGTAATGACCAGCGTGGTGTTTAATCTTGTGCGTCTTGTCCACCTAATCGGCGGAATTGAATCGCCTGAGCGGAGGAGGAACATACCGCTTGTTTGGTTTATGGGAGCTGCATAACTAACTCTTAAGACTGCCCCCAAATGTGTGTGTGTGTGTGTGTTGAACTCAATCCCAATGTTAAGCCAAAGAGCATCTTAATCCCTTGTGGCTGACTGGGGATGTTTACCGATTTACAGTGTGCAAAACTGCCTACTGGCACTTGCAAGGACCATGCGGTGGAACGTGACTCTGATCCCTGGCAACATTCTTTTTTGTGTGGCCTAACTACCATTAATCTACAATAATGCTACCTACCGGACGGAGGCCTCATGCATGGCCTGCCATGCTGCTAGGACCACATTCCGTCCCCTTCAGGGTTCTTGCGGCCCATAATTAGCCTGTCGAAGGTGGCCTCTTCGCCGAGAAAAAGAAGCGCTGCTCCTTGGCTGCCCCCCTGCATGCACAGCCCTCCTTCATGTGCTTCCTGATGTTCTTCCTAATGAAAGAGGTCAGGGTTCAGACCAATATCTAAACTCAAAAAATACACACTGACTTTTGACCTCCCCCTTTCATGCACAGCCATTCTATTATGCACTTCCCAATGTTCTACCTCTACAAAGGGTATAGGGTTTAGTTTGATTCCTCAACCCATTAACAAAAACTAACATTTGGCCTCTACCCTGCTCACACTACCACCCCTTCGTGTACCTCCTCGTGTGCTACCTCGGCAAAGAGTGTAAGGTTAGGTTTCAGCCCTCATCGCGAAAATAATCTGTTATCTAGCTTCCCCCCTGCGTGCGCAGCCACCCCTTTATGTCCTCCCCCATGTATCTCTTCAAAGAGGCTTCCGTTTCAGCTCTGGACCCGGAAATAACGATACCCCCCCCCCCCCCCCCGCTTGTGCTGCCACCCCTTCATGTACTTACTGATGTATTTCTTCAAAGAGGGTTCCGTTTCAGCTCTGAACCCGGAAGCAATGATACCTCCCCCCTCCCCCTGCATGCCCAGCCTCCCCTTCATGTCCTTCTCCATGTATTTCTTCAAAGAGGCTTCCATTTCAGCTCTGAACCTGGAAACAATGATACCCCCCCCCCCCGCATGCGCAGCCACCCCTTCATGTACTTCCCGATGTTCTACCTCTACAAGGGCTTTGTGGAGGGCCGCGACGCCACGACCTCCCTGGAGAGATGCTGGAACGACATGTGGCCCAACCTGAGGGCCCTGTGGATGGTCTGGGTCCCGGCACAGCTCCTCAACTTCTCAGTTGTGCCTTATCACCTGCGCATCCCCTTCGGTAAGGGGCTGGGATGTCTTATTTTGCTGCTCTTCAGCTACAATTCAGCTACATGACGTCATGCTGCCAGGGGGCTGGGTACATCAAGCCCTGCTGCTTGGGCCGACCTGGCCGGTGGCCGGGCAAGGATGCATCCCCGTAGGCCCTGTAGTAGCTAGCTCAGCTATGTGCTTTGTGTGGTCTGGTGTGCTCGATACAATTGATTGGGCCGTTGACTGGGCATAGTCTCAGCTGCTTGGAACTCAAAATGCCTGATTGAAAACTTCTTTGTGTCATGGTTCTGAAAGATACCTTTAGTGTCCAGTCACAGCATCCTGTCTGATCTGATCCTGCTCAAGGTTCAACAACATGATTGCCATGGCACACGGCACCAAAGCATTTAATGACTTATTATTTGATGTCATTTTTGTATTTGATGTCATTTTATATATTTGACGCCATTTATCTGAGGGCATTTATCCTGTGCATAGCTCTTGACGCGCCATGGAATAATGTGCTTTGATGCACTTGCATGTTGATGCAATGCCGCGCTTCCAAATCGAGCTCACTGCTGTGTGTGCCCCTGCAGTCGCTTTTGTGTCCTTCGGCTGGACGTTGATCCTCAGCTTGATGCGAGGTAACATGCTAATGCCTGCACAACAGAAACTCATGTATATAGCCTCTCTAAATCCACCGGTCTTTTATGCTGATTTTGTAACTCAAGGGTTGATTCTTCTGGTAGACAGGCGCCAGAAAATGTAACTGAGGGAGATTTTGAAATTTCAAGTATCTTGAGGATGGGGGGTGTGACTCCTTGTCTGTGATAGCGATTGTATATTGTTGTGGCTTCTGTGCATCCATCCATAAGCCGTTTGTTCATGCGCCTGATTTTTGGCAACGCAGGTTACGCAGGTCCCATGCATGCCTGCCAGCGCTGCATGAATTGCGAATATCTGAACCCTCATGCACCTGAATACATCTGAACCCTCATGCACCTGAATACATCTGAACCCTCATGCAACTGAATACATCTGAACCCTCATGCACCTGAATACATCTGAACCCTCTTGCACCTGAATACATCTGAACCCTCATGCACCTGAATACATCTGAACCCTCATGCAACTGAATACATCTGAACCCTCTTGCACCTGAATACATCTGAACCCTCATGCACCTGAATACATCTGAACCCTCATGCACCTGAATACATCTGAACCCTCATGCACCTGAATACATCTGAACCCTCATGCACCTGAATACATCTGAACCCTCATGCACCTGAATACATCTGAACCCTCATGCAACTGAATACATCTGAACCCTCATGCACCTGAATACATCTGAACCCTCATGCACCTGAATACATCTGAACCCTCATGCAACTGAATACATCTGAACCCTCATGCACCTGAATACATCTGAACCCTCATGCACCTGAATACATCTGAACCCTCATGCACCTGAATACATCTGAACCCTCATGCAACTGAATACATCTGAACCCTCATGCACCTGAATACATCTGAACCCTCATGCAACTGAATACATCTGAACCCTCATGCAACTGAATACATCTGAACCCTCATGCAACTGAATACATCTGAACCCTCATGCAACTGAATACATCTGAACCCTCATGCAACTGAATACATATGAACCCTCATGCAGCTGATTACATATGAACCCTCTTGCACCTGAATACATCTGAACCCTCATGCACCTGAATACATCTGAACCCTCTTGCAACTGAATACATCTGAACCCTCATGCAACTGAATACATCTGAACCCTCATGCAACTGAATACATCTGAACCCTCATGCAACTGAATACATCTGAACCCTCATGCAACTGAATACATCTGAACCCTCATGCAACTGAATACATATGAACCCTCATGCAGCTGATTACATATGAACCCTCATGCAGCTGATTAAATCTGAACCCTCATGCAACTGAATACATATGAACCCTCATGCAGCTGATTACATATGAACCCTCATGCAACTGAATACATATGAACCCTCATGCAACTGAATACATATGATCCCTCATGCAACTGAATACATCTGAACCCTCATGCAGCTGAATACATCTGAACCCTCATGCAACTGAATACATCTGAACCCTCATGCAACTGAATACATCTGAACCCTCATGCAACTGAATACATCTGAACCCTCATGCAACTGAATACATCTGAACCCTCATGCAGCTGATTACATATGAACCCTCTTGCACCTGAATACATCTGAACCCTCATGCAACTGAATACATCTGAACCCTCATGCAACTGAATACATCTGAACCCTCATGCAACTGAATACATCTGAACCCTCATGCAACTGAATACATCTGAACCCTCATGCAACTGAATACATCTGAACCCTCATGCAACTGAATACATATGAACCCTCATGCAGCTGATTACATATGAACCCTCATGCAGCTGATTAAATCTGAACCCTCATGCAACTGAATACATATGAACCCTCATGCAGCTGATTACATATGAACCCTCATGCAACTGAATACATATGAACCCTCATGCAACTGAATACATATGATCCCTCATGCAACTGAATACATCTGAACCCTCATGCAGCTGAATACATCTGAACCCTCATGCACCTGAATACATCTGAACCCTCATGCAGCTGAATACATATGAACCCTCATGCACGTGAATACATCTGAACCCTCATGCAGCTGAATACATATGAACCCTCATGCAACTGAATACATCTGAACCCTCATGCACCTGAATACATCTGAACCCTCTTGCACCTGAATACATCTGAACCCTCATGCAACTGAATACATCTGAACCCTCTTGCAACTGAATACATCTGAACCCTCATGCACCTGAATACATCTGAACCCTCTTGCACCTGAATACATCTGAACCCTCATGCACCTGAATACATCTGAACCCTCATGCAACTGAATACATCTGAACCCTCATGCAACTGAATACATCTGAACCCTCATGCAACTGAATACATCTGAACCCTCATGCAACTGAATACATCTGAACCCTCATGCAACTGAATACATCTGAACCCTCATGCAACTGAATACATCTGAACCCTCATGCACCTGAATACATCTGAACCCTCATGCAGCTGAATACATCTGAACCCTCATGCAGCTGAATACATCTGAACCCTCATGCACCTGAATACATCTGAACCCTCATGCAACTAATCTGAACCCTACGAAACATGCAAACATCTCAAACCCCAACAGCACATCCCGTTGCCTGCTCTTGTCAAGCGCAGCTGCCTCAATATCTAGTGATGACAATTGTGATGGCATGTGTGTACTTCTGTGTATTCGGGCGCTTTTGTGGGCGCTTTTGTGAGGGCATACGTGTACTTTTATGCATTCAGGCGCTTTTGAGGGGAAGCCCAGCTTGGAGCCACAGCCTGGATCCCTCCCTGGGGCTTTTGCCCAGCTTCAAGCTGCGGCGCCGACCGAAGTTGTGGCTGCCGGAGAAGCGCGGCCAGCCAGTGCTGGCGCTCAGACACCCTCTCCTCAACCGTAAAAAACTTGCATAAATATAAACTACCGTAGTAGATAGACAAATCTCCGGTATTAGCACACTGGACAGGTATCCATACTGCAGTGTGTTATTCTTTAGCTATGATATTGATATCTATGTATCTCCAACTTATCTCCAAGGATAACCTCAGGGGATAAACGTTGCCTATGGTAAGGCATGCCTGCCATTTTAGTGGCCACACTTGACGAATCGACTCACTATCAGTTGCAGCTTTGATCATGGGCTTCATGTCAGCTCTGTGATCACTTTTCGATGCGATTTGTGTTTTGAGACTACTGCGCCATGCATTTTCAAATTTGAATTCGACATGTGACGAGGTGCCTTGCATGACGTCTTTCATTTCCGTCCCGCTTGGGTCTGGTTGGGGGATCGAACCTGCCACACGATCTTCCCTCTCCCCTGTCTAGATCGCCGTAGTCCTGCCCCATTCACGTAGGAGGGTGGCGTGGCTGCACCATGATCCTGGCTGTATATGGTAGCTGGAGTTGAGCTCAGTTATTCCCTACCAGCCCCACAAGGCCGAGCGTTCTGTAGGGCTCCAGCGGGTATGCCCAGTACTAAACTTAGGCCTGATTGCTCAATTGCAAATCCCTCATCCTGCCCTCCTCGATTTATCGAATGTAGCAAAATAGTCACATGAAATCAAATACAAGGGCATGATGATTCTAGGGCTGGCCATTCGTTCCCTGCTTTTGTGGGTAAGCTCAAAATACCCAAGACCGGGCACAAGAAGGGGGTCCATCAGATTGGGCTTTTTAATATGACTTCGAAGTGTTAAGGACGTGTGACTGAGGAGTCACGGCTGAGAGGTTTGTGGATTGTTTTGCTCAGGTTTTGCTGCAAAGCATACTAAAAATACCTGAGTAAAAATCTGTATGACCCCTCCATTGTGCACCTGCTGGTCCAAACAGTCAAATCCAGCTAGCCCTAAAGCTCCCCAACACTTAACCACTCCTTGTGTTCATTGCATGTAACAAGATATCCACGAACTGAAAAGCACCATGTTACAAATTTGAACCCCTGACTAAGAATCAGACAAATGCATCGCTCATGCCACCAGCACGACAGCGCCGCCGACCTCCTTGATCTTCTTCTCTGCAAGCTTTGAGACAAACTTGGCCTTGACGACCACGGGCTGGCTGGGCAGCTGACCCTTGCCCAGCACCTTGAAAATGCCGTACTTTGTCACGTCAATCACCAGTGCTACGCTGGTGTCCTTGGCAGCCTCGAGGCGAGCCTGGGTTGTCCAGGGGGCAGTAGCATGGCATGGCCGATCAGCAACACTGGATGGCTGTCATGGGCTGCTGCATGGCTACTTTGCCATGGGCAGCAGTATGGCTAATCAATATCATAGCAGGTCCAGTCATCTCCACACATGGCTAAGCTAGGCTGGTATGGAGTTTTCATGGGATACCAAGGCAGATGGATAACATGGCATGGCCAGTCTTCCGTGTGCGCTGAAGCTAGGGGACCCAGAGTTGTCAGGGGCATAAGCATGGCCTGTCATTTTCATGCATGTCTGCTCATGTGTGACATGGCAGCTGTTGCGGTGATGACTGGTGCGAGCTCATGCACAAACACGACTGCTCCCAACCATTGCTCATCTTAAAATGTCAGCGACAATTCAGCTGCGTCCGACAATGTGTCCTAATCGTGTCCTATGGCCACATGGGTCTGGTGCGGCTCGCCCTTCTACTTGGCCCATTGGCCGCAGGCTAGTCAAGCTTTGGTCCCCATCGGCATAGTGGTTCCCGCAGCTCTGTCAAAAGGGGGCCCAATTCGCACTTAAGCATTGGTGACACCCAACCCATGAGGCTCCATGCAGGCTGGTTAAGTATGAGAGCTTCTTGGTTAATAGTATGGGCTGGCTGGTTACGCACACGTCAGACTGAACAAGCATGGGGAGGCAGGACCGGTCGGAGGGTCACAGCCGCTGGAATCAATGCATGCCGTTTGTCTGCACACACACACACACATCAAGCCAGCATGCAAGCACAAACAGTGAAGGGACTGCCCGTTAAGAAGTCTGGCACTGCCCCCCCACCATGTCGTGCAAAGCGTCCCAGGGGCCCCCCTTGAAAGTCCCCTCCATCTTACCTCCTCGCCAACCAGAGCCCACAGCTTGTCAATGTTGACGATAGGGCAGTGGTACTGGTTCTTCAGCAGATGGTAATGCCTCATACCAACCTGGAGGGAAACAGCGACGCTCGGGTTATTTCCATGAACCAATTCACGACGTCATGCTGGGTGAGAGCGAGGGACGCACCTTTCCGAAGTAGCCAGGGTGGTACTTGTCCATCAGGATCCTATGGTGGTGCTGTCCACCGGCATTACCGCGTCCACTGGGATGCTTGCGGTGCTTTCCAACACGACCGTGTCCAGCACTGACGTGCCCGCGTTTCTTACGGTTCTTCCTGAGGGCTGCGTAAATGGTACGTTCATGGGATCAGATGATTTTCAGATAATGGTGGACAGTTCGTCAAGCAGGATGGGCTCGATCTCAATGGACATTGCATGCAAGCTAGTGCAACGGCCAACAATATATCTGCAACTAGTCTATAATTATCATACGCAACTGGTAGTCATCTTGGTGCCCTTACGAAGCAAGAGAGAGAGCTCGGCGCTCCCGGAGAATTAAGCCGCCCCAATATGGGCATGCCGGTTTTATGAAGCTTTATTTCTCAGTGTCCATCATGTGAGATTGGTAGCGCTTCTTCAATACTTCAAACTAGCATCAGACATAAATATTAAGATGGCTTATGTCGCCTGTGACACTACGTTTCTTTGATGTCACACTTGATCACTCGCGAATGAGACACTGGACCCATGTCGCTGGGACGGAACCTGAGGTGATAGGACCATACCAGTTTGGCACTGAAGATATAAAAGTTATGCATGCAGTGCGATATACAGGAAAGCACATTGATTGCCCCTGTTTGTCAGTTTGTTGTAGCACATGACATGCGCCCAACCTAACCATGAGTTCATGACCCATGCAGATACCTTCCTTTTCACCACAACTTTTTTCTTGCTATGGTTAACACGTTTTTAAATCTGAATCAGTTCAGATTTACATCCTGGTTACGTCGATAGTTTGCCAATCCTAGGCTCTGGGCCCTGCTCTGGGCCAAAGCCGGTACTCTTATCAGATCATGACACTAGCACACCGCACGTCCGTCATCCTCATCGGTTTGCGCTGACTGTTATTGCAGCTGTCCTTGACTCACAGTATCTCTGTCCATTGCTCCGCTGCCTAGCTGCGCTTGCCCACTGTTGTCAAGGATTTTCCAGCTGCCTTCTGGCTTCCCAATCATCCCAGAGTTATTTCGTCGTTTAAATGCCACAATGTGTTTCAGCTTCACCTGTCTAGATTGTGCCTCACTGTTTGTTCATGATATTAGCCAGTTAAGGCCTTCTCATCTCCCACCTTGCTTAATGCTTATGGATGACCAAAATGGCACATCCGTGCGTTCTCGTAACATGAGGGACACATTATGGGGCGAATAGGCTGCATAGGGAATGTGCCATGGAAAAAATATATTATGGGGGGGACGTAGTCATTATGGGGCGAATTGGCGGTAGAGGGAAAGTGTCATTGAGGGAACTTATTATGGAGGGGACGTTGTGATTATGGGGCAACACTGCTGTCCATATGAGGAGCGCAGCAAGGGTCACTCAGTCCCTTTCACCCTAAATAAACCCTGAAGTGTGTCCCCCCTTTGGTTTACCTGTTTCTGCTCTTTTTCCCAGCTGACAACGTGGGCTTCTAAGGCATTCAGGCTGTGTTTGTGCCTCAGGACTGTAGGGGAGCCAGCCTCTCATTCAGCAGAATTCCAAGGACAAGATTTTGATCTTTCAAAACAGACAACATGGCAACTGCATGGGGGGCATGCGTGGTATCCCTTCGGCTAGATCAGAAAATCGGAAAGTTAGTTCACCTTAGACCACTAACTGGTCAGCTTCGGCAATTTGGCAGATGAAAGATGCTTAAAAACAGAAATTCTACTAGAAAAGGAAATCTGGAGGGAAATCAGATTTTTTCGTTTCTATACCAAATTCTGTTTTGTCGACGTGGTTTCTATTAGGGTATCTATCCTGCCTGCTGTTTACCTTTGTTTCTGCGAATCAATTTTACTTTTTATCTTGATTTCTCTGAGGTAAACAAGTGTGAGAACTGCCACCCATGTCTGGACCATCATTGAGGGCTTGAGACGCAACCGCGACAAACGAGCATGGCATTACCCTTGTGGCGGCTCATCTTGAACAGGGGTAAAAGAAAAATCAGGAACATCACACTGCCCCAAACGTCACGCGGCCGCAATGAATCTCAGAGGGTGAACCTTGGACGAGCAGTGTGCTTCCATTGGACATGCATAGGAGGAATAGAAGGCAACTGTCGGCAACCGACGGACTAAAGTGGGAATATCCCACACATATCAGCCCTCTGTTGGGTGGCGACTTTTAGACCGAGATATCTTTGTCATGAACTGGGGATCCAGTTCATGTCGTTCCAGGCCCCTGATTGGGCGTCACAACCTTGCCGCGTAGCCACTTTGGAGGTAATGAGCAGGGAGGTTCAACCAGCAATATATCTCCCTCTTGCGCATTTTATAATCTGATTGGCTTCAATGATCGTAGATTCGCACACCTGAAGGCCGTCTCGATAAAATTCCTGTAGATAGCAAGCCGTTCTACCTTTTTGGAAGGTAAACCTGGGCCTGACTCTGTTTGCCCACTGTGCTGTACCGCACGATGACCATAGCATGTTTACGTCTCAGGGCCGCAGATCAAGTGGACATCGTTTTGGACGACGCCTCCTGCTCTCGAGTTCATGCTGCACTCGTGCACCATGAAGATGGACGTATCTTCTTGATCGATCTGCATTCGGTGAGCAACGCGAGCGATTTAAAAATGATCGGTGTACCTGCACGTTTCACTTCACAAGCCAGACCTATTTGCCCGACTGTCTGCCATGGCACGTAGACTCTGATGCAGACCCATGGGACCGGATCCATGTGCTTCACTGCCGATCAAGGCATGCGAATTCCTGTGACCCGATCTGTGTGCCTGATTCGCCGCTTACATGGCATGTACACCCATCGGAACTGATCTACGCACCTGACTGACTGCCATGACCCACTGACCCCCATGTGACCTGATGTATGCGCTTGACTGCCTGGATGACTGCCATGGCACGTAGACCCATGGGACTTCATCGATGTGCCTGACTGACATGGCATGCAGACACACAGAAACCGATACTGGTGCCTGACTGATTGCTTGCATGGCATGCAGACCCATGGGACCCATGTTGAACGCAAGGCGTTGGCAGCTCATAAGCCACAAAGCCTCAAGGATGGCTCGCACATCAGATTTGGCACACATCCCAACAGCTTCACTATCCGCTGCGAATCATCAGGTATGTTGCAGCTGCATAACATGGAGAACCACATGTTTTGCATCTCTGCGCTGTCGGTGTAGCTGTCCTGTTTCAGCTGTGCCTGTAAAGCTTCGTATTGTTCTGGTACTAACAGTTATTTTCCTTTTGTATGCCTGTTCCAGCGGAGAAAAGACGAAGCGGTGCAGCTGATGATGCAACGATGAGGGTTAGGGCGTCGCACCTATTGGTCAAGCACAAGGATTCCAAGCGTCCATCATCTTGGAAGGTACGATACAGTTTATTATTAGGGTGGTTATTCAGCTGCAATACAGGTTCATGACGCAGCAAGCCGTATTGCCTAGACCCCGAACGTAGGCAGGCCAAGGCTTGGTCCCCGTCGGCTCAGGAAGCCAGTACTGGCCGCCCAGCAGCCAGCTTACGGTGGTTAAGTGTGCAATAACATCAATCTTGGTTAGATGATGGTGGCCATGTCCAGCACTAGTTGTGGCCTGGCATAATGTTTGTTTGTTGCATGCAATGCGGTGAAGGCCGAGCGCCAGGACGAGCAAGCTCACGTCCGAGGGCAAGGAAAGCAGCCGTAGAGAAATTGTGGCCAAACAACCAGCCCACTGCGACTACAATTATGCCGCAGTGGTTATTTGGAGCCATACATCCAAGCATTTGCATATTAAAAATTGATGCCACAAATTATATTTTATTCCAACGTGGCATAGCCCCCTGCAAAATGTCTTTTCTCCTAGGTGGGATTGATCACTTGACTTTCGTGGTGACGGTATGTGTGCCTCTGGCTGTTCACTTGTTCAGGGTACCAACAATGGCATCCACGCATGCCGACCCTGCACATTTTCTCTAGTCTCATAATGTTGTCATGCTCAAACCTGCTTCATCGCCCTACGATCCATCTGGTTTGTGTTGTAGGAACCCAACATAACAAGGACAAGAGAGGAGGCTTTTGAGTTAATTAAGGTGCGCTTAAATAGCATGAAATCACTTAATCAGTGACCAGTGTTTCTTCTAGACTGGCTGTCTTCATAAGCCAATGCTAGGAAACGCTCCGTCAAGAGGTCTTGTTAACTTTTACTTTCTGTCCCTGTGTTTAGAGGTTCCGCGAGCAGCTGGTTCAGGGTGTCGTAAGCTTTGATGTTCTGGCATCCCAGGAGTCACATTGTAGCAGCGCCCAGCGAGGAGGAGACCTTGGAGAGTTTGGGTAAGTGGGTGGGGGGCAATGCTGAACTGTTAACCTTGCCACCGAAGCCTTTTGAACCACTATGTGCGCTGATACTCCGTTCAGATTTTGCCGTCTTCTTATCCAACCCGATATTTTAGCAGCTCTCATTGTTGTCTCTGCTTTGGGACAGGCCTGGCCAGATGCAGAAGCCGTTCGAGGAGGCAGCGTTTGCACTCCAAGTAGGGGAGATGAGTGGCCCAGTTGTTTCAGATAGCGGGGTTCACCTCATCCTTCGAACAGGGTAGGATAGTATGGATGGCAAGCAACTGAATGAAATCAGTTGGGATTGAGCGATACGTTTTGTTTTTACTACATGTGCGTTTGTGCCCTGATTTGTATGGACAGGGAAAATGTCGTTTTGCCTTCCACAGACCTAATAATTTGATCAGTCTGATGTGGTATATGATGGGAAGATGTAAGCTATTCGAAGGGCTGGTCTGATAACTGAAAATAAGCATGGGGCATGTTTGTGTGCCCAAGAGTTTGCTCTACAAGGAGCATGGTGCCATATAATGTGGTTGATAGGTCAGTGAAATCAAAATCGATGGGACATAGGCTTGCCAATGACAACTCACGGTGCGTATGTGTATGAATTTTTGCAAGGTAGGACCGAGAGGGGGGCACAAAAAGTCAAACACCCCATCCTTAAAAGTGTCAAACGACCCTTGGCTACCCCCCCCCCCGCCTCTGGAACCCAGTAAAAATTTAATTTCTCAGTCAAAAACCAGGATTCCAGGAAGGGTGAGGGGTCTATTTCAATCAGCTCAACAGTGCGCTTCTAGTGGTATCGCTATAAATAGTTGGTTCTAAAATGCCAAGCGGTAAAATAAAAAACATACCATTGCTCTAGCTACCACCTGCTAGTTACCTATCCACGCTAGAGTCGATGAGGCTCAAGAAACGAGAGGACTCTCGCACGAGTGGCAGCAAACTAGCATCTACTTCGAGCGTGCTGATGTGCTGCTTCAGGAGCTTGGCCTTCTGCTTCTTGGGGAGCTCCTTGGCCAACCTCTCAGCTCCTCTCTTGCACTCTTTCCCCTGTTGGTGATTCCTTGGGGCCACTGGGTTATCTGTGAATTTAAGACCTTCAAACAATGCTCACATCAGGTTGTCATTACTTAATTAACAGCAACTACCAATGCAGCTACAGTGAGTCTATAATGGGTGTACGCACAACAGTGCATGTGGTTCCAGAGCCATGACACCCCCAAATTTGCATACCAAGGGGGGTCTGGTGTACTGCGAAGAAATTTTTATGATGTACATCTGTAGCAAATGACATTAGAAATGCAACGGTTTAGCTACCGTCTCAATCTGATGCTGTAAAAAGATAATAAAATTTCAAAAATGGCTTTTTTACCTCCCTCCCCCCCCCACACCTTTGCCCCTCCATATCTCCCAGCCCCCTGGGCCAAAAACAATTTTAAGACCAGATATGGAAAGCTCTCGTCAAGCTCTACAACTTTCGAGGTTGGGGTGTATCCAGGTTTTTGCCCCCCCCCCGCGGGTAGGACGTGAATTATTTGGGTGTCTGATTACGAGCAAAACTGTGCAGATAGATGCATTGGAAATCTCTTAATATATAGGCGTGGTAAAAAGGGCGCCGACCGGCAGAAAAACAGAACATGGCCCGTCAATGACGTTACAACTCTGGGTCATGCACAAGAAGGCTCGGTCGCTTGGGACTTGGGAGCCCAACTGTCCCGATGGGAGAAAGTAAGAGGGGACAAAAGGAGAGGCCGGAAAAACAAACAAGTCCGACACCTGAGCTCCTCTAGCAACCAGCCCTCAACAATACCGACAACAGCGTCCACAAAAGCATCGGCATCCCACCCTTGCTCGGCTTGGTACAGCTGGTGGAAGCCCGTGCCATCGGGGGACCTCCCCACCCCCGCTCCCAGATCTCCTCCCTGAAACTAGGGCATTGGAAGCAATAAGCATGTAGTGCATCCTCTACATGCTCGCTATCACCCCTTGACCAGCATCGTTGGCAGCAACGTGACTCTCGCCGCTGACCGCTGCGCCGTCCTCTCGTGTCAGCCGTGCTGATCGTGCCGAGCGACAGTTGCAAATTGGCACATGTGGAACCTCCGGTACAACGACAAGCCTTCGTTCCCAGCGTCAGTGCCCCAAAAACCAAGAGAACAGCAGGCCAGTGATGAGGTTTTCAAGCGTATCCAAATATGTGTGTGATACCTATATTCTGTACCTTCACTGTTGGGCGCCCACGTGGCCATGCAGGGCCCAGAGGTGTAATGTCATGTCATTGACTTGAAGCCTCCAAGCTCTTTCCCCGATGTAAATCCCTCCCCCCAGCTGGCCACGCTCACCCCCGGCTGGCCGTAGCCGACGTTTCTTATCATGTATCAGGTAAGAGTGAACACTGTGCCTGACTCAATTGTGGGGGTATTTCCGGGCTCAGTAGCCGCGAGGCAATATTAATAATGCCGTTGATCCCTACCTGCCTTCACTACCGTAATTTGCATTCCGGTCCACACATAGCGATTAGTTTAAGGGGGTACGCGGAATAGGTGCGCGCTTTAAATTTCATCAAGAACTCGAGTTATGCGTTCATGTGGTGATCTGAGATAAAGAAAATCGCTGCCTGCGAGCGGGCCAAGACGGCAGGTTCAAACCCTGGGTCATCAGCGTAGACACTTCTTAAATTATCAACGACCATGCGTGTAAAGATAGCGCAAACGTCCAAACCCAAAAATTAATTAATGGTTGCCCGGACAGAATTTGCGGCTACAGTAAATTGACATGGAAATGTTTAAGCTTATGCCTTCAATACAAGCTGCAAACATCTTGGAAATTTCCTCAAAATCTTCTTCTTGTGCTATTGAAATAGCTGTGATGCGATAAACATCCGTAAACTATCCGATTTTCCTCCCATCGGTAATGATTTATTTATTTTCTTGCTGACCTCGACCATGACTCTCGAGTTCCGACTGAATACTTGCTTTGATGATTTATACCGTAACGTAGACCCGAATTGAATCCGCGCAGGAACCAATAATTTTTGCCTGCGTGGAGTGTGCTGCGCGCCTTTTGTTAATTAAAAAATAGCGCTGCCCGGAGTGTCAGTCAGGGGGGAATTTTTTATTTTAGGGGTGCATGCTATGGATTAAAAACTGGAAATGCAAAAAAATCGTGTACACTAGCCCACGGCCTGACCTTGCTTGCTCCAGCCTGATTTCGGCGCACGTCGCATGACCTATCACTTGACAGGTCGGCAGCTTCGGAGGGGGGGGGCTTCCGACACATCAGCCAGCACCTCCCCCGAGCGACCCACCACCGACGTCAGGGACATTAGCATCGCGTCTCATAAATAAAGGCACTCGGACCGTTCCGAGATCCATTCCTTTAGCTAGTACCAAGTATAACCTTCAGAACCGACCCCCTCTGCTGGAGAAGAACCCTCTGGCCGGTTCCTAGCCACATGAAACGTGTTTTGGCTTTTCGGGCTCCAATACGTCAACAGACTTCAGCACCCTTCCTTGCCCCCAGGATCGAGGCGCTAGGGACACAGGACTGACATAAGTGGCAGAAAGCGCTGCGCGAACCAAAATAAATAATATTGTAACTAGTACGAGGCGGTATATTAAATCACTCACAACATTTCCATGGCTGTGCCGAGGGGGGGGGCAAAAACAAAAAAATCGACCCACCCCCCCATTTTGTAGGGCTTAACGAGAGCGGCCCAGGGGGGTGGGAGATATGGGGGGGCAAAGTTGGGGGGGGGGTCTCCCCAAAAATCCAATATTTGGTTTTCCCCCTTAACTTCGTATCTTTCTTCTGGAGGTCTGTTGAGGCTGGCAGCGGCACCTCTGTGTTCGTCTTGCCAACATGAGTTCATTTACTTCCTAAAATGTTGCTTGAATTACCACATGACCCCCTGCCCCCCCACACTGAGGGTTTGGCCCCATTGGACATACCCTGAAACCAGCTGAGTCAGCCTTAGAAAGAGCTGAATTATACGCAGCACATGGTGCTGTTGGTCTGGTGGATCATGAATGAACCGATCACGTGTGGTCATTGTGGCAAGGCCCTCAAATCCGCTGACCCTGCAGGCGTCAGACGCCACCAGAATGGGAGAGAGTGCATGGTAGCTTCCGCGATACCACACAATTCGAAGCGACAGAGAACGGTCGGGTTTGCTCCCGTTCCACCCCTAGCTACCCCTGCTGCAACCCCAGCTGCTGCCCCAGCTGAGCCAACACCGATGAAGGCTGATGCCATCGCATTGCCACCGCCATCCAGGCCATCTGCCTTCTGGAAACATGTAATCGCTAGCTAGAAGTAGTCGGTAGTCAATAGCGTGGCTGAGCTCAGTACCCAAATTGACTGTTGGTATGAATTATGATCGCTAGCGAGCATAGGTCGGTACTTAGTAGCCTGGCTGAGCCCAGTAACAAAATTGACTGTTGGCATGAATGGTCATCACCTAACAAATTGAAATATACCAGTAGAAGCGCCTTGATGAGCTGATCAAAACACACCCCTTACATGCCCTGTAATTTTGAATTTTGACTGAGATATTTGAATTTCAATGGGTTCCGGAGGCGGTGGGTGGGTGGGTGGTAGGCTTGGGTGCTCGATTTTTTGGGGGGATGGGGTCCCCAGCTTTTTTTGCTCCCCCCTCGGCTGCGCGGCCATTTTGTTATTTTGCTGCGCCGAGAACATTTAAATTATAAGAAATTGTCCTGCACGGAGTCTACCCGGTTCTATGGTAGTTATGTATCCCTCGCATATTCGTTAATTTGGAGGGAATGCAAAGCACATTTACAGTAGGCACTACGGACACCCCTTGGTAGGCACCTTTATGCGAAGTGCAAGTATGTATGGGAAGAAACGTTCAAAGAGCATGACATGATTGATATAATGATATGAGTCTCATGAGTCTTATTTCCGTCCTCCCATCCTTTAAAATGTTCTTTCCGCAAGTCACTGAAGCGACGTAATGGAATCCGAAACCTCGTCCGAAAACACAAATTTGCAAATTATTTGAGACTGTACCGTTGGCCGAAAAAGTAGGCACATACGAATGCATTAATTTTTTGCCTGCTCCTTAACAGGGTGTACAATAAACACATTATTTCAGGATGCTGAAGCTGCAATTCAGCAGCAGCATATACGGTCGGCGACCTTGCGGCCTTACTTAAGCAGCAAGCCCTGCTGCCTGGGCCCTTGGTCACATGCTATTGAATAATTTGCCCCCCCACATCGTTCCCTCCGTGGCCGCCCAGCGCCTCCTTGGAGGTGGCATAGTGCGCAGTGACATAAACGTTGCTTCTCAACATTCCCCATCACCGTCTTAACCTCACGACCTTACTTAGCCTTACTCCCTTGTCACCTTCTGTTTCTCAGGAGGGACAGTCCTAACTTGTTAAAGGCTGCACCACTAGATTTAAACGTTGTTCCTTGGCTCAAAACAGGAGGCACATTCTTAATTGTTACACAATTATCAAACTTATGGGCATGCCATGCGACTTGGTCAAGTGGGCCAGCACAACCTCAGTGTGCCCCCTGTTGTGGACGCCTCACAACATGACGTTTTCACACCTGACCTAAAATTTGACAATGAGCCGATGGCATCACTATACAGGTTATGCCTGCCCCTACCCCTACCTAGAATTACTCAACCGTACCGTACAAGGCTAATGTCAGGTCAATAACGTTACACCTCTGGGCCCGCTCAAAGCTCGGCCGCGTGGGCGCCCAACTGTTCTGAAGGGAGTAAAGAAGGAACTAAAAGGAAGAGAGAGGGAAAGGAACAAAAGGAGAGGCCGGGAAGGCAAAGAAGACCTAGTCCAACACCTGAGAAAAGATAAGTCCAGAAAATCAAGCGTATCCCACCCCTGCTTGGCCGCAAGGGCGCCCCACTGATCAGAAGGGAGAAGAGAAGAAACTAAAAAGGGGGCAAACAACAACAACAACAACGAAAAAAAAGGACCAGAAGAGAGGGCCTGAAAGGCCAACGACACCGGCCTCAGAAACCCTGGAGACTAACCTCAGGTCAAGTAAGTCTCACTCAAGAGTCTCACTCGAAAAGGGCATGCTTCAGATCTGCCCGTCAGAGTTTCCATCCATTTAATATTGGCGATTGCGCGGTCATGGTGCCTCCAAAGTTGACAAAGTAAGTTTCATCTCGCACGCCCCGCTCACGTACATCGCATTAGTCGCTCCCACAAAATGCAGAAGGCAGGGCAGGGCAGGGCAGGGCAGGGCAGGGCAGGGCAGGGCAGGGCAGGGCAGGGCAGGGCAGGGCAGGGCAGGGCAGGGCAGGGCAGGGCAGGGCAGCAGGCAGAACAGGGTTGCAGGCAGAACAGGGCTGCATGACAGGGCAGGGCTGCAGGGCAGGGCATGGCTGCATGCAGGGCAGCACAGGATTACAACCTTGCCTTCTGCATGAGCGGGAGAGACTGATGCGATGTGCGTGAACGGGGCGCGCGAGATGAGCTTTTTTTGTCAACCTTTGAGGGACCCTGACGTCACGATCGCCGGTATTAAATGGCTGGAAACTCTGGCGGGCTGATCCGTGGCAAGCCCTTTTTCGAGTGCGACTCTCGATTAAAACATACTTGACGTGACGAAATTTTCTCCTTCATCTTGAATCGTCAAGCAAATAGGCGGAAGCGTTATATTCGTATCCAGCATATGCCCCCCATGTGAGGGGTGCAGTTGGCCAGTTGGGTGCCAGGGGGCAGGGGTCGTTGCCTCACCCACCCCTTTTCGATATTAAGACCCCTGCCGGCCTGCCCCTACTTACCAATTACGATAACCTCCGAACCTCCCATTCGCCATGAAATTCCACAGCAGCAACATCATTGTACATTGAAGTGCTGATTACGCTCTTCTTCACGATGAAAACGATATCGAATCGTCGAAGAAATCCCCTGAAGAAATCTTGATCTCCCAGGATCCTACCTAAAATTCTCCAGAGGAAATATGTTGTAACGCGCAAGGACTGGCCCGTGGGTGGGTAGCGCACCGAGACTGTTACAATTGGAATTGTCCAGGGGTGGTAATCTCCACCTCCAATTTCCTTCCCTGGTCCCTACAAAGTGCCGTATTTCTCAAGTCACACCTACACGCAGTTTGATACAATTCCTTGTTCCATCACAATATACTGGACAATTTGCATTTTTCTACCCTGCCGTTATGTTTCGGCTTGGACCTCATGGGTCGGTCGCACTGCGCTGTCGTAAGGGCTTCGGCGCGGGTCGGCTTCACGCCTCACGTCACCACGAGCTCGTCAACCCAGCACCTGTGACGGTGGCGCCGAGGCCAGACGTCGAATCGGATGTTAATTACAGGAGGTGAGGAGGGCACAGGCCCCCAAGCCCTGCCCCGGGTCTAGGGCCGTCTTGAATAGAGAGATGGGATACCTTCTGGTGTAGAGCAAGGTGGTCCATGTCTGCTGGCACTGTCTGGCTAGCCGGCCCCAGAGAGTGGGTGGGTCCCTCACACACCCAGTCTCACTAGGTTTTCCTGGTTAGGAGTTGCTGGCGCGATCGGAGCTGCCTAGCAGGTGGAGCAGGTTTGTGAAAGTTGCCACAGATCCCAATTTATCTGCTGGTCCCCTCGGTGGTACCTTGATGGATGCCTGCATGTGGGGTCTGGCCTCTGGACAGCATTGGTTGGTTTAATCAGTTCGAATAGGAGCTCCGTAATGAATTACAAAGAAATGCAGAATTGCACGATTAATGGGAGACACGGTCCTAGTGTCGCGGTGAAAAGGTGCACAGTTCAGTCATGCGCCGTGAGCCGTGACACTAGACAGTGCCAGTTCATGCCTGGTACAGCTGAATGGTAGAAAAGCCCTGGTTTAAGGGGGCCTTAACGAGTTTTCCCATGTAACTCAGCTACATGTCAGCTACATTCTGGCTTCCAGAGACCCCAGTTGTTGCCAGCTAAACTGCCTTGGGCACCCGTCCTAGGCCGGTACTGATACGGCCCCAACTGGGCGCTTGACAGCCGCAGGGCAGCTTGCCGAAGGTGGACTCGTAGCCGAAAAAAGAAACACTGGGCTTAACCAGCATTACTTTTAGCATGCACTAGACCAACTTTGGAGGTTGGCCACGAGGCCACCACTGGGCCCTTGCTATATCTTATGGGCCCCCCCAGAGGGGTATCAAGAAAGGAAAAGGAGAGGAAAGCATGTAACCTGCCTACAGACGGGCCCGAGCTACAGGGCTCGCTGCCGGCCAAGGGACGGGGCAGAGCCGAAGTGTTGAAAACAAGCACTGGCCCTAATGCTCTAAGACGCGAAGGCCGTGCCCCTAGACTTCAGCATTCAAGTCACTTAGCAGTTCCCTCTGCCATGCTCCTGCACCCGGTTGTTAGGGCCGATGCCTCGGCAATCCTCTCCTATACCTTTCGTTGGCGCTTCTGCCACAACATCGCCCGTGGCGAGGCGGGCATGCAGCTGGCAGAGGCGGCGCTGCTGGTGTCCGCCGAAGACGATGCGATAGGTGAGAAATGGGCAGTCGGATTGGTGCAGTGATATAAAATGCAGGTGTGATCAATTCGATGATCAATAGGTGTGATGCAGTTTTCAGGTGTGATACATGCAAAACCCTTCAGGTGTAGTACATGCAGGAAGAGTGAAAGATGCAAGACATTTCATGCATGAGATAAGAGTGATGCACATTGCAATATGGTCTGAAGTGCAATGCATGAAGAGGATCAGTGAGGAGGGAAATAAACCTATGCCGGGCGTGTTAGATGTCTGATGGCTTCGACACACACATTAATAGATATAAAACATCCTTGTGTGACCCCTCTTTCTTGTGTGACCCATCCTTGCGTGACCCATCCTTGCGTGACCCCTATTCTTAGTGTGACCCCTCTTCCTTGTGTGACCCCTTTTCCTTGTGTGAACCCTCTTTCTTGTGTGACCCATCCTTGCGTGACCCATCCTTGCGTGACCCATCCTTGTGTGACACTGTGACCCATCTTTGTGCGACTCTTCCTTACTTGTGTGAACCATCCTTGTGTGAAAAATCCTTGTGTGACCCCTCTTCCTTTTTCATCACCCTGCAGCATCTCACAGCACCGTCCCCTTTCCAGTGGAGGCGTATCTATCCCGCATCCAGACGGTGAGTTGCCAGCTGTGTTTGTTTTGGATATTGCGTGCACCATAATGGCAGGCAGCGTGTATTTGAGTGCACGACCACGCAGCGTCTGTTAAGGCGTTGCTCTCACGCATCCAGATGTGGCGATGCAAGCAGCATATTTCAAGTGTGCACGAAACTACCTTCGGCAGGCTGCTGGGCAGCCACCACTAGGCCGATGGGACCAGATCTGACCGGCCTGCAACCGGTGACCCAGGCAGCAGGGATTGCTGCACCCTGAAGGCCTGATGCCACAGTATAGCTGAATCTTAGCTGAATTGTAGCCAAATTGTAGCTAAATTGTAGCTGAAGCAGCCTAGAAATGACAGTGGTTGCGAGCAGGCACATAGGCTCCCCACCATGGTAGCACAACCGACTTAACCTGCATCGTATTATGCCGTATCGTGCCGTATCGAGCTGCCTTGGTAGTGCAATCTGGCTAATCTTGTGCAGTATCGTGCCGTAGCGTGCTACCAAGCTCCCCACCCCCTACGTTACTCCTCTACAACTACTGTATGCCCATGTCCCACGAAACAGGGCAGAGTCGAGGACTCCAGTCTTACCATTATAGGCTTATAGCCCATTTCCTTTTCCTTGATGGCTGAACTTGCTTCTTAAAACTTACTTATAAACACGGGAAAAGGGAAGGTATGATGCAGATACTGCATCTGTCGAGTGGTTGATTTAGTCATGCAATGATCAGGAGTCTCCCGCATACGCGCTTGCTAGTCCCATATCTCGACCATGTGCCCCGGCTGGGCCCTGGAACCTCTCATGACCCTCTCACGACCCATGTGGGCATCCTAACCGCTTCAGCTTGCAGACGAGTTTGACCAGCAGAGGCTACGGCCCCTCCTCATGGCAGCGGCGGCAGATCCGGCAGATCCGGCTGATCCCGCTGATCCGGCAGATCCGACAGCCTCAGCGCACACACCCCTGACGCCCTCCATCATCCTGTCGGAGCTAGAGGACTACTTGTTCCAGGCGCAGCGCATCTCAGTGCCCGATTTCGGCCGCAGCAACCTGCCCGCGGACTCCCTGCTGGATCACCCCGGGGTCTGGTGAGCTGGCCGCTGCTTCCTGAATAAGCCCAATAAAATCCAAGAAAATGCATGCATTACCTACATGTACGATCAGACAATGATCAGACTGGACTTGACCACTAAAGCTCACTGAGGTCTGGTAGTCCAATAAAATTCAATGAAATGCATGCATGACCTACATGTACGATCAGACTGGACCTAACCACTATAGCTCACTGAAGTCTGGTGAGCTGGACGATGCTCCCTAAATAAATACAGTAAAATGCAAGCATCACAAAACATGAACGACCGGACTGGACTTATTTTATACTGTTGCTCACTGGGTTATGGTGAGGTGGCCGCTGCGTTCTAAAAAAATCCAACAAACGCATTACCTGCATGTACAAACGGACTGTGCTTACGCGATTTGGCTCATTGGGGTTTGGTGAGCTGGACGCTGTTTCCCATACAAAATCCAGGAAGACGCAAGCATGACATGTACTGTTGGATTGGACTTGGGTCCCATTGGACTTGGGTCCCATCCAACCAGTACATGTCATGCTTGCGCCTTCTCTCGCTTTTCTTCTGCAACTATGATTAGTTGGTCGGCAGCTTCCTCTCAGCTCCCAAGATAGCCAGCTCGACTGCCCTCCCCGACCCAGGCACAAACACACAGGTCCCTGGGAGTTTCCCCGGCATGTCCCTGGGAGCTGTTCATAGAGTTGGGACCCCTGCCCCTCATCGTATTTTGTTTATTTCTGAAAGATGCATGCTGGGCACATTTGCTCGGAAGCCATCCCAACTGGCTTTTTGTTTCTCTCTTGCCAACCTTAAAGAAACGTGATGGGCACATTGGCTCAGGAGCCTCTCTGACTAGCTTTTTGTTTATTTCATGGAAATGCATGCTAGGCGCACTAGCTCAGAAGCCACGCTATGAAGTGTTTTGCTCCTTTCATGTAAACAGGGAGGATGCACGCTGGGCTTACATGCACGAGCTCCTCATCCGACGGCGTGGGCACACAGCTGTGGTTGCGATCCTTTACGCCGAGGTCATGAGACGGCTGCTGTCCATGGGGTCTGTCGACTTTGCCGTGGCAATGGACACCAGGTGGGCTGCAAACGTCCCTGTCTTCGAAAGTGGGAAATCGTTTAAAAATAATAAGGGACTAAGGGAGTCTTTCCAATGTTATGCTTAAAAAAAACTGTTTTTTGCTCTGGACCAGGTGGTACTGGCAGATGTCCATGCACCAGGATTCTCCCAAATTTGAAGTCCTGAAACTCCTCTGTCCGTGCCTGCTAGTTAGGCCTAGGGATGACGGCTGCCCTGCGGCCGGCCTCCTGTAACGAAAAAAAGAACCAACAAGTGCAGCCGGGGGCTGTAACCACCTAGCACTTATTCTCTAAAGCTCGGAGGCGTAGCCCCAAGAATTTAATTCGGGTCCCAGACGGTACACGAGTAGGTGAAGGCTTCTTGAGTGCACCTTTTTTTTAACAAGTTTTTTTCAATTTTAATTTTCGGGAAAAGTACGACTTGGTATTTTCAACATTTTGAGCTGTACATTTACACACTTTTTATATTTCGGATCCCTTATGCGCTCTGCATGCAGAGCCTTCTCCGGCCTCCCCAAAGCAGTGGTGATTCCCGGCATCACAAGAGAAATGATGCTGCTCGAGCCCCCCGCCGCATCCTCGCCGGACGCCACCCTCGAAGCCGAGCAGGGGCAGAGCAGCGGCCCGAATCCGACCACATTGAAGGCGTCCCCTGCAGCCGCTCTGTTCGCCCTCAACACGTGCACCAGCGACGCGCTGGCTGAGCTGCTCCGGCACCTGAAGCGCGCCTACTGGCCGATGCCGTGGGACACGGGTCTGTCCGGACCGCCAGGAGTGATGGGCGGCCTGCCAGCAGGTACCAATGACGAAAGTGGGGCCGACGGCGGCCTCGACCTCGCCGGCTCGCACGGCGGCTTCCGCCCGGCGGCCAAGGCGGCATGCGGCGAAGACATGAGTGCGCAGCTGCGGGCAGTAAGCACCGTCGCGAATTGGCGGCTGGAACGCGGGATCTGGACCAGCCCCGGGGCTGGGGATATCCGGAGGTGCCGGGCGGCCTGCGAGCGCCTGGTGCTGCTCGGAGGTGCCGGCCAGGACTTGGAGAGGTGAGCGTTGTTTTCCCAGCTACATATCTGCTACATTCGGGCCTCAGTCTGGAGACCTCATTCGTGGCCAGCCATGCTGCTGTACCCGCCAGTTGTAGGCTGGTCCAGGTTGAGTCCCAATCGTACCTTTGCCAGCAGTAACCTGCCGGAAGTGGAACCCAAGCCACTGATCCTCGCCGAAAGAAGAAGCAGCTGAGGTGAGTTGAGCATATGACTACTGGCTGGAATAACTGGGTAGTGGCCTCGAGCGAACCGCACGCGCCGACCCCAAAAATAAATCTGAAGCCTTTGCACGCGGCCATCATGAGGTGAACAGGCCCTGGGACGGCTCTGGAAAGCTGTGATAAATGTGAATGCATCAGACGGTGGTGGTAGCAGGCGAATGCTTCAGACAGCTCTGGAAAGCTGTGGTAAATGTGAATGCATCAGACGGTGGTGGTAGCAGGCAAATGTTTCAGACAGCTGTGGAAAGCTGTGGTAATGTGAATGCATCAGACGTTGGTGGTAGCAGGCGAATGTTTCAGACAGCTCTGGAAAGCCTTTGTAATATGAATGCCTCGGACAGAAGTGTTTGTAAGGCGGGCAGGCCCTCGTCTGGGACAGTTCTGATAAGCTCTGGTAATATCCCAAGTGGCTTTATAAACTGAACAACGAGAAATAATAATTATTATTGTTATAATAATAAGAATACCCGTACATTTGAATTGCCTTCCCTCGGGTGTGAATTACGGTAATTGGTCATTCAATGCTTCCCTCAGACCAAAAGCTGGACACATATTCCGGAAATCTAGCTGTTTGTGCAGGACGGACCTAACTGTCATTCTGTGAAATGAGGTCACCGCCAGGGATTGTTTGTTTTAGTGACATTCGGCATTAATGTTGGTTATCAACAGCAGTGAGGTCTGAGGGAGGTCTTCGTGAAGCAGGCTCCAAAATGTTTGCCAATTCTAATTGATATCGTCATTTTTTGTTACCGCGCTACCGACCCTCGGCTTCGCCGAATTAATTGTTTGGTTACCACTTAGGATATGACTCATAACCAGAAGCCACTCAAAAGATCCCTGGTGAACACCCTGCCTGTTTGTGCATGAGGAACATCCTTTTTAATGATGATTTAACTCTGTCTGCTTGTGCAGGTGGGACCTGGCGGCCATTCTCTTCCATCAGGTTACAAGGCTGTTTGGGCAGGAGAAGGCTAACTGCCATTCTGTTTAATGAGGATTTAACCCTGGCTGTGTCTGCAGGAGGGACTTGGCGGTCATTCTGTTTCACAGTGGGGAGCTGCCCGCTGCGTATACTGAGCTGGCTACATACATGGACTCGCAGCATTATAAGGTTGAGGCCAACGGTATGGATAAGGTAGGACCTGGCGTTTTTAATAACTGCAAGCTGGGCTGATCAGTATTTACTTTCAAAAACATGGTCGGGGATTTGTTGGTGAAAACAGGGGAGGAACTCGGGATTGATTTTTCGTTGTTGCAGTTGATCCGCGCACAGGCTGGCACGGATCTGGTTTTCATGCCTGTACAGCCCCTCACTCAAGTTGTGCTTCGCGTGGTGAGGTTGTAACACGCGGTGGGCTGGGGGAAAGCATTGCGACTGCCAGTACTGTAGTCGTGCTTTGCCTTCCTACACAATCAACGCTGTTGAGGTTTGAGGGATGCATAGCAACACGGATGATTGTCTGTCGACTGGAGTTTGTTTCAGCCAAAAATTGAGAGCTTCGGTCGAATCTTGGCCCTGAGGTAAAAGCATGAAAATAAGCAATTCAGACATTCTGGAGGGACGCCTGAATTGCTTATTTTCAAAATGGCCCAATGCAACGATGTGCCATTCAATGGGCAGTGATCGATCCACTCGGACAAAGGGATCTAGATGTGTGCGAGGCACTCTAGCGAGTACTTATCCCTGTGCGTGTACGCTACACCATACCTACCACAGCTCAGGCATCACGGGTGCACCAAAAGGGAATGGGCAATGCAAATCAATGGTATCACATGACACTCCCACCTATGACTTCGCCGGACCCATGGCATGCCATGTTCCCACTCCCCCCCATGCCATCGCATCACTCCCCACAGGCACTATGTTTCAATATGATGAAGATGCTGCGAGGCGTTGGCGGTCTCGAGCGGGGCAGGTGGGATAACTAGTGTTTATTATTATCTTCGTGCACGTCAGACTCACCAAGGGGGGGCTGCTGTGATTGTGGTCTCGAGCGGGGCAGGTGCGATAACTAGTGTTTATTATTATCTCCGTGCACGTCAGACTCACCAAGGGGGGGCTGCTGTGATTGTGTGCTCGTCAGAGTGGTCAGACCCCTTTTGGGGGGTCTGCTGTGAAGCCACCCATGGGCCCTCGGAGCGCAAATCAGGGCCAAGTTAAAACACGGATTTGCCCAGGCCAGGATTTTGCTGGGCACAAAAAACACCAGCAACACCCTTTCCACATGTTAGGTGTTGCTGGTATTTTTTTGTGGCCAGGCTGCCTTGGCTTAGCCCTGGAGGTTTCCGAAATGTGGCTCAAGAAGCTTTTACTTGAAACAAAACAGGCGAGGAAACCTTGTTGACAGATGTGATGCCTCTAAATTCTGTGATGGCAGAGCTGCTCACCGCATCCTGTGCGATAAGGTGGGAGTTTTGTTGTAACCGGCATGTACGTGAGTTTAGCCCACACATACCTTTCCTCCCGCATCCTTTGATTGTCGCACTACGTGATGAATTTCATGATTAGAAACCTGTCATGAAAATATCTTGTGTCCTATACCACAGTCATTACCTGTAACCTAGGTACCAGGAAGTGACTGCTCCATGGGGGGGGGGGGGACCTGATGGTGTCTTCGTATTTTGCTCCTATTCTTGATAGTTTCCAATCATACCGATGCGGCTGAGTGTGTATTCTTGGGCAGGGCACTGAGGGAGTGTGACGTCATTCACCATGGAAGGTTCTTGCAACCCGGGTTGGTGTGAAGAGGTCACACACTTCCACGGCTTGTTTAAAACTGTTTGCCGCATTCAAGACGATGTCGGTTTTGCGAAGGTTTTGGAGGCCAGAGGAGGGAGGAGTCCTCCTCCCTCTTTTTACTCGGGCCTTCGTGCTGTGGCAGAGCGCTGCACTGTCAGACTCACTGCGCAAGTAGCACAGGCGAAAGAGGTCCATGAGAGAACTCTACAAACTTGGTGTAGTGCTGCCTTTTCCTTGGGGGGGGGGGGGTATTTCTTTCTCCTTCGTGCTCTTCTCCTTCTTTCCCCCTTACCTTAAGTTCCTTTTCTTTTCTCCCAGCAGGACAGTTGGGCGCCCACGCGTTCGCCACGCCTTGTTGAGCAGGGCCCAGAGTTGTTATGTCATTGACTAGGCGTACCCTCAACGGTCAAGTACCGAGGAAAGGCTAGTAGACAGCAGATTAAATACTGAATGACTGAATCCTGGGTGCACACCTTACAAAAAGGCGTGCAGAGCCTGGCCTTGCTCCCCATACAATTCAGCATGATGGCCGCGGATCAGTGCGTACCCCTGGATGGCAAACTTGATCGTCCTCTTCTCCCTTTTTGTGCAGGCCTTTGACCCTGGAGGACATTCTGTCTGGACTTGCTCCTGATAAAGTTCAGCTGGACGAGCGGAGATTACCCCTCACTTGGTAGTGCCACTCCTTTGACCAGTCACATGGTAGTGTGGCGTCCTTGATCCTTCACCTGGGAGTCTGACGTCTTTGACCACTCACCTGGGAGTGTCACTTCTTTGATTACTCACCTGGGAGTGTGACATATGTGACCACTCACCTGGGAGTGTGACGTCGTTGACCACTCACCTGGTAGTGTGGCGTCTTTGACCACTCACCTGGGAGTGTGACGTCTTTGATCACTCACCTGGTAGTGTGGCGTCTTTGACCACTCACCTGGTAGTGTGACGTCTTTGACCACTCACCTGGTAGTGTGACGTCTTTGATCACTCACATATTAGTGTGACGTCTGTGACCACTCACCTGGTAGTGTGGCGTATGTGACCACTCACCTGGTAGTGTGACGTATGTGACCACTCATCTGGTAGTGTGACGTATGTGACCACTCACCTGGTACTGTGGCGTCTTTGACCACTCACCTGGTACTGTGACGTCTTTGACCACTCATCTGGGAGTGTGACGTATTTGACCACTCACCTGGTACTGTGACGTCTTTGACCACTCAGCTGGGAGTGTGACGTCTTTTACCACTCACCTGGTAGTGTGACGTCTTTTACCACTCACCTGGGGGTCAAAGGGGGCCAGCGTTCTCACTGCCTGCGAGAGGTCTGGCCTCGTACCACTAAGCCAGCAGCAGCCACAGGCATTGCCGCTTGGCTGCCGGGAGCAGTCAAGCTGCCGGGCCCTGATCAGCAGGGGCAGAATGTGCTGCCACCAGCAGTCAGCAGAGGGTCTGATTGTGTGACAGCCGGGAATGTGCGCCAGTCGGGGCTCAACCTGCCAGACGGCCGCAGGGTGACATGGCAAAGTCTTCATTCACAGGTTATAGGCCTGTGACAAAATGGTGGAAGAACGTGAATCTGGTCGTTGTATGGATCCATCGGCATCTATGGCTGTGTCATCAGGGGAACCGTCTGACACACCTTGTTATGTAACGTTTTTGTGCTCTTGTTGTTTGATGTGTGAACTTGCTATCCTTTCTTTCCTCTTGTGCCATCTCCCTTCACTTTCCTAGCTGACTTTGCAGCATGGCCCACAGGTGGAACGACATTGACCTGGTCAAGTTATGTTTTGCTGACCCCTCACTTGTTAGTGTTTTGCTTTCCATCGTCCTGTGTACTGGGGCAGGCATGGGTGGGAGGTTCTGGCTTTTGTTGAGGGTGTGACAGACACTTTTGAGGGCTGGTGTCCTTTATTTCCAACCAGACAGCTGGGGCGCCCACTCGCCTGAGCCTAGCTACCCAGGGCTCGGAGGTGTAACATCATTGAAGTACTGATTGGTAGAGGTCAATGACATAACACCTGCGCTGTAGAAGTGAAACGTCGCATATAACTTGAACAGAAGATTACTCCTGTCACTGTGGAGAGGCTTAGGGAGGGAGGGTGGGCAGGACCCCCGGAGGGCGCCACAGACTTTCAACAGTTGTACCGGGGCAGGCTTGGATGGGAGGCTCTGACTTTTGTTGAGGACGCCGTACGCTTTGTTGAGGCCTAGTTTTGTTGTTTTTCTTTGCATTTTGGGTAATGAGAGGGGCAAGGATATACTCCAGGCTGCCTTTTCCTTTTGGTGGTGTTTCTTTCTCCTTTGTGTTCTTCTTTCTTTCCAACAGGACAGTTGGGCGCCCACGCGGCCGAGCCTTTTTGTGTCAAGTCAATGAGATAACACCTCTGAGCAGGGCCCGGAGGTGTAACATCATTGGCCTGACACTGTTATGTTGTACGTGCTCCACACACAATTTTCCTGTGCCGTAAGTCCAGCGGTGCAGCAGATTACCAATGAGGGATTGGGGACACTGATTGTTTCAGGCTGCTGAAGCTACAACCCAGCTGTATCACGGGTCTGGGCCGCGGGTGTAGCACCGGTCTTCTTGCGGCGTCAGGGTTAGATCCTGCTGGATCGCCTAGTGTTGTCTGTCCAGTAGCCTGCCGAAGGCGGTCTATCACACATAACAGAGATCATGGTTAGGCTCTCTGCTCGCTCAAGAAATGACGCGAGTGAGTTCGGTACTACAGACGCAGATATATCTCTATTTGTTGCCGGTGTCTTCAATTTGTTCCACAAGTACCATATTCCCAGGACAAAACATGTTACATATTAATCCTCCCTCATGGCATGAAATACGAGTCACACACTCATACGTACACATGAGATGCATTGAGTAAGAAGAATCCAGTCCTCTACCAGGACAGCTGTCGCACCATAAAGCAGTAAACGTGCCAATATGGTAAACTCCGGAATCTCCGGTAAAGGCGCCTTAGAGAAGTGTCCTTCTACTCATAAACACGGTACATTACCGTACACACAGACTCCTTGTACTTCAGACAAGAGCTGTTAACTGGCTACTGTAAGGTTCGGCCCTAGCAGGAAGTCTCTCTGCCTAGGGGTAATGTCTGGGTGTCCCTGTCTTGTGGGTACCGCCCCTACTACTTCACTTCTGAGAGCGGGGATGCTCGGGGTGGCGAGGGAACGGCGACGGAGGTGACTTTGTCCGTGGGTTTTGTCGCCGGGCGGACTCAGCTGGAAGCTGGTACGCCGAGAGCTCCTGGTCGGCTTTGCGCCTCCTGGTCTATTTAGGTGAATATCTGCTTGGGACTGCTTGCCTGATTAGTCGTCTCCGATGGACGAGTAGTCAGGGATTGGCACCGTAGGTCGCGTGCTCTTCAGGGCGAGCTCCGTAGATCGCGTCGGCTGGGGATGACCAGTGATATGGATGGGGCTCGCTTGTCACTTGCTTATGCTATCACCACTTTCCGTGATGCTAGACTTGACTGAAGTGTAAGGTACTGACTTAGTGGCGAGCAAGGGCTAGTATCCGTGAGAGCTAGGCCTATACTCTTTACACCAGAGGCCTGTCCTTCAAAAGGGACAAAAGTAGTAGCTTAGGCAATTGCCGGGATACAGGGACCCGGCAGGCCCAATTCAGAGTACAGATTATGCTAAATCACCCTGCGTAAGCGGGTTTCTAGGTCTCAGTTCAAATCCGGAGACTCCGCAGATAAGCTGCGGAGGCTCCGCGGCCGCTAACTGCGGTCTAAACGGTTCTGTCACGTATACGGTAATATACTGTGACAGCTGTCGCACCATAAAGCAGTAAACGTGCCAATATGGTAAACTCCGGAATCTCCGGTAAAGGCGCCTTAGAGAAGTGTCCTTTTACTCATAAACACGGTACATTACCGTACACACAGACTCCTTGTACTTCAGACAAGAGCTGTTAACTGGCTACTGTAAGGTTCGGCCCTAGCAGGAAGTCTCTCTGCCTAGGGGTAATGTCTGGGTGTATGTCCCTGTCTTGTGGGTACCGCCCCTACTACTTCACTCGCCCCCCGCTCCTCAGCGTTAAGCCTAAAGGGCATGCGCTGGGAGCCGGAAAAAGGGGTCGGTACTGAAAGAAAGAAACTTCTGGCAATATGTACACCTCAGAAGATCAAAATATCAAAGCAAATCTGCCGGGTTCAGGCCGTCCCCCGCATCTGCCTGGTTCAGGCTATATACACACATCAGCCTGGTTCAGGCTGTTTTCAAAGCAAAATATGTACGCCCAGAACTTGTCAGTTCCCTAACACTGAAGCCTCCTAAACATCTGACTGCAATCCAGCCAGTCGGTAAAAAAAATCCCCTGAAGAAAATCCACTGCAGGAAATGTGCTGCACATCCACACAAGGAAATTCATCAAAGAAAAAATTCACTGAAACCCGTGGCGGACCCTAGGTCCACCCACGGTTCTGCACACTTGACAAAGGCCTCTGGGACCCTGATCTCTCTCCTGCCTGATCGGGGCACACAGAATCCGGTACCGTCACCAGTGTCATGCTTGGTTGCAGGCAATAAAGGGTCAGAACCCATCAGAAACCCTCAGCAACCATCAGAAACCATCAGAAATCATCAGAAACCATCAGAAGTCAGAATCTTTAAACTTCTGGAAAATATGTACGTAGAAGCTCTATCGTCTTAGCAAATCTGCCTGGTTCAGGCCTTCTTCAATCAGAACTAAAAAAATCCACCGAGTCTCAGCTGAAGCGCAATGCGCAGAATCCTACAAATCCAGGCTGTTCAGCCCACTACTGGCTAGCAAACAGAGAAATTTTCAAAGTTATCAGGTTAAGCTAAGAACAACCGCTGCTCTCGCCCCACTGCGCCATAACCGCCTGGTCTTCAATGGCCACAGGAAATGTGCGCCGTAGCAGCGTGAACCGCCCCCTGCTGTGTTATCATCGCCCGAGTTGACTAATTCTCCTCGCTCATCATCTTCATAACATATGTACTACCGTAGCCTTGCTGCTACGGTGTTTGAGAAACAAATTTTCACTATGTTGCTGCGATAGCTTTAACTCCAATCCTGCATCTTCCGTCTTCGGTCCGCTGGCTGCCAGCCCACTGCCTGCCGGGTACTAGGACAAGCCGCGCTGCGTCTGCATTTTCTGCTCTGTAGGCGCCTGCCCGCTCCTAGCCAGTTACGGCGCGGGTAGCGTCACGTGCTCAGCGGCCTTGTCGCTCTGGGCTCGGCCTCAGGTCTCGGTAAGCTCCGCAAGGGCTGACTCCTCCTCTTTGTTGGAAGCCTAGCGCCACCTTGGCCCATCTATGGACCGCTCGCTGGGTGACATTGGCTTCTCTTCATCCAAGGAATATCTTTCTCCAAAAAGTCTCTCCCTCCAAGAAGCCTCTCGCGCCTCCTCCTCCTCATCCGCCTCTTCCTCCTCTACCGTTTCATTCTCCTCTTCTGCCTCTTCCATCTCATTCTCCTCTTCTGCCGCATGCCTGTGATCTGTGACGAACAGGTCCCCCATTTCCAGGGCGAACTTCTCCCACAGCACCACCTGCTGCGTCAGCACAGTGATCTGCTCCTCATCGGTCATGCACAAGTACACTGGCACAGTGATCACGAACTTGCTCAGCTTGACCCTGGTGGCCACTGGCAGCCCTTCATAGAACATGTGCGAGACCGAGTGGTGTCTGCCAAAGTAGTCCACTGCATCCCTGGAGATATGTAGCAACTCTGCTGTGGACAGGACTCTGTGCGCAAACGCCTCTACTGTCTCCTCTGGCTTGACCTCTGGATCCAAAGTGGTCTTGACTCCCAGCTTGATGTTGGTGATCGCGGATCTCTCATCCGAGGTCGGCTTTCCCACTTCCGCCTGAACCACCTTGATCCACAAAGTGAGCAGCGAGGCCTCGCAACACTGCTCCTCTGCTGGGGCGATCCACTGCTGCCTGATCCGTTCCACTTCTCTGGCAATTCTGTTTCCTGCATGGGGCGCCGCCCTGATGGCTGCCATCAGCGGCCCCACGCTAGCTGGCTTGCTGTCCCAAAGCTTGACCAGGGACTTGATCAGCAGTGTCATAGCTGACGGCGACTGGCACGATCCAGCTATTTCTCCGGCCACCACAGCCAGCGCTGGCTGGTCATCTGACATTGCCAGCCTGTTGTGCGATCCCCAGTATCCACACGCCTGGCAATATTTCCTGGCTGCAACTGCGCCTGGGTGCGACATATCCAGGACTGGCACGTTGCCTTGGATGGCTGGGATCTTGGTGACCTTGGCCACCCCTGTCAGCTGCAGGACCATCTGTTGCTGCAGCTGCAGGGTCACTCTCGCCTGCTCCCTGTTGATTCTCTTCATTTCTTGGTCGCTGGACTCCTGCCTGGTTCTTGGCCTGCGCCTGTCCGCTCCCCTTGGCTCTGAATCTGCTGATTCTGAGCGCGATCCATATCCACCTCCTCTGCCTCCTGATGGACTGCGACCTGGATAGTATCTGTCGAATCTGTTGTCATCGTCCTCCCGATCATCCCGTGATGGCTGTCTGCCTGCTCTTCCTGCGGAGCTTCTACTCCCGTCGTGCGGCTGCCTCCCGGTCTCACTTCTGCCTGGTCTGTCGCCCGACCCGGGCCTCCAAGGATGTGCTCTGCCCGGTCCTGCCTGCCCTCTGGGCGGCTCCTGGCTTTGCCGATACTGCTGTGCTCCCCTGCTGCATTCATCTGTTCCCCTGGGTGGCTCCTGGCTTTGCTGCCTTGGCTGTTCCCAGCTGTCTGCCTGCCCCCTGGGCGGCTCCTAGCCTTGCCGGTACTGCTGTTCTTCACCGCTTGCTTGCCCCCTGGGCTGCCCTTGATTCTGCCTTCCTGGCTGCGTCCCTCCTGTGTAATTCCTGGCGTAGGAATCAGATTGCGTTTCCCCTCTGGTTTCCTGCCTTCTTGGTCCACTGCTGCGCTCCTCTGGTTGCTGCACAGCTGTTTCATACCCTTCCCACTCTTGATCCTCCACTTCTTCATCCTCGGGTTCAGATCCAGGCTCCTCCTGATCTCCTTTCACCCTATTGCCCCACTCATCTGCGAAGGCCTTAACGGCCAGGGCTGCCTCGCGTCCTGCTCCTCCCTTGGACGCCTGTCCAAGGGCGGCCAACAGCGTCGCCCTGTCCTGCCCCGTGTGTGGAATCCCCATCATGGCCTTTGTTGCCCATTCCCTCAGATGATGGGCCCTGAATTCCTCAAACGCATTCACCTGATCGCTGAAGTGGGAGAAATACCTGGAGCAAACTTGCTTCCACAGGTTCGCCACCCACCGCAGAATCCCCCTCCAGCCGATCGGCTGCAGATCCTCCTCAATTAGCTCCTGTAGAACTGCCACCTTCACCGCCCTGGAGTGCTCTGACTCTCTGGGGCCTTCCTCCTGTGCCCACGCTGGATTATTGGAAAATCCATACAGGCCGCCCCCATGGCTGCCGCCTCTCTTCACTGGGCCGCTAAATCCCTCCTTGGATCTCTGCACAGGCCTGCCCACACTGGGGGAAACCTGGACAGGGGTGTTCCATGCACCGTGGACCCTACCACCCTCCTGACGGGAGTGCGGCGCGGCCTCAGCTGCCTCCTCGGATGCAGCCCTGCCCTCAGCTGCGGCCCCTTTTGCACTTGTACCTCTGGAATGGGATCTGACAGCGCTTCTTCCCACATCAGGTCAGCCAACGGCTTTCCCACCGGCACAGCCGCCCTTTTGCTCTGGATCCGCGGTTCATCGCTCTCCTGCGAAACCTGCCCGGCCATCGCTGGTTTGGCTCCTGCCCCCTCGCGCTTGACTTCTGCAGGTCCGCGCCTGGCCACACTCACCTCTACTTTTTCTAGCGGCTTGCCTGCCCTGACCTTGTCACGGCCTGCAAGACCCTCTGGGCCAGCGGCGACATCCGCCCTTTGGTCACTTTGGCTGGACTTCTCCTTGACCCGCTGCGCAGTCCTTGCCCCCCTGGGCGGATTCTGCTGCACAGCGGCGTCTGGACCACAGCCCCGCCCCGTATCTCCGCTCTGGGATACCTCAGCTGCTGGATCCAAGATCAGCTCTGGGGTTCCTCCCCCTTGCGTCGGCCACTACTCAGCTTCCAGGTCCTTCCTGGGATCCGCGGGCACCGGGCCACCTCGGCCCATTCCTTTTTGTGTCACCTGGACGCGCACAGTACCATCAGCCAGCTTCCCTTCCTCCGCGGACAGGGAGCGGTCTTGCACTGGCACCCCGCACGCGCCTGCGGCCGGATCCGCTGGCCCGGCCAGCTTCACCGCAATCCGCATTGCTTCCTCTGCAATCACTGCATCACTGGCCTCAGCCGGGTCCTCACCCGGCTCCAGCCCCCTCTGGATATTGGCATCCATGAGGTGCTCACATGCACTGTCGCTGTGCTCGCACTCGAACCCGCAGAACATGCATATGCTTCCGGTGTAATGCCTCATGGCCTGACGTATGACATCGCGGGTGTCCATCCGCTGCTGACGGTCACCTGTTGCGCGTTCCTCCCTGAGCCTGGCCAGCTCCACATCTGCAGGCACCGCAGCAGGGAATGATACCAGGCACACATTCCCGCTGCTGCTGATGTCCACGGGTGCTGGCACCGGAGACCTGCTGCTCCTAGCTTCATCCACGTCATTGTCAGCTGCCCTGCTTTGTGGCAACAGCGTCTGCAGTTTCTTTGCCGAGCTACGCTTCATCATCCTCAGTTGCCTGGTCATTCTCATCTGCCAGGCAATCCCTGACTGCCTGGCCATTCCTTTGAGCTTCTGCTGGTAGTTCATCACATTTTCCCTCAGCATGTGTATGGGGATATCCAGCTCCATTGACCCCTCACGATTCTCTGCCGCAACAGGCTTGGGTGAGTGTTCTCTGGGTTCCCCATGGGCACTGCCCTGGCTGGTTGGGCTTGTTTCTCTTGTGCCCGGGATCGCCTGCCTTGCCCCTTCAGTTGGGCCTTGCACGGCCAACCCCTCTGGCAGGTTGCCTGCATGGCCCCCCTTCAGTCCTGAGGCCTCGACCTGGGACTGGCTAGGGCCGTCGGCAGCTGTAGGCATACCTGCCACACCCTTGGGCGCCCCCAGCCATATGATGGCCTGCTGGGCCGCCCCTGGTTCCGGTGTTGCCACCTGGCCCCCTCCTGGAGCTGCTGCCACCAGGGGTGTGAAAGGCCCATCCTCTTCTGGCTGGTGCATCTGCACCATCACCGGCGCCTGCATGTGCACTTGGGCCTCAATCTCCCTTGATTCTGCTGGTTCCTTGGCCACCTGCTGGTTTAGCTTCTGCTCCCACAAATGCAGGTGGCCCGGCTCGAAGCCACCGGCCACCACAGGTGTCACATGGGCTGCCTCCCTCGACAAACACAAACGTGACGCATGCACCTGCAGTTGACCTGGCTCACAGCCACCAATCCCTACAGGTGTCACATGAATTGCCTCCCTCTGCAAGCACCGTCGTGACGCCTGCAACTGCAGTTGGCCTGGCTCACAGCCACCGGCCACCCCAGGTGTCACAGGAACGTCCTCCATCTGAAAACACAGCCGTAACGCCTGCACCTGCAGTTGGCACGGCTCGTGGCCATCGGTCACCACAGGTGTCACAGGAACTGCCTCTCTCTGCAAACACAGCCGTGACGCATGCACCTGCAGTTGGCCTGGCTCACAGCCAGCGGCCGCCACAGGTGTCACATGGGCTGCCTCCCTCGGCAAACACAGCTGTGACGCATGCACCTGCAGTTGACCTGGCTCACAGCCACCGATCCCTACAGGTGTCACAGGAACTGCCTCTCTCTGCAAACACAGCCGTGACGCCTGCACCTGCAGTTGGCTTGGCTCGTGGCCACCGGCCACCACAGTTTTCACAGGAACTGCCTCCTTCTGCAAATACAGCCGTGATGCCTGCACCTGACACAAGGTCAAAGGGCGAGTTAATGACAAAACACCTCTGGGCCCTGATGAAAAGGCTCGGCTGCGTGGGCGCCCAACGTCTGGCTCACAGCCACCGATCCCTACAGGTGTCACAGGAGCCGCCTCTCTCTGCAAACCCAGCCGTGACGCCTGCACCTGCAGTTGGCTTGGCTCGGAGCCACCGATCCCTACACAAAAGCATTCCCTATCGGAACACAGTTGATCAGGTGCAGCTGCTCTCTAGCTACCGGGCTATCCTGCCTGGGTGGGCCGGCACTCTCTGCCGTAATACAGTTGATCAGGTGCAGCTGCTCGCTAGCTACCGGGCTTTCCTGCCTGGGTGGGCCGGCACTCTCTGCCGTAATACAGTTGATCAGGTGCAGCTGCTCGCTAGCTACCAGGCTATCCTGCCTGGGTGGGCCGGCACTCTCTGCCGTAATACAGTTGATCAGGTGCCTGGGACTTGGCTCACTGTCACTGCTGAGGATATCAATCATGGACCAGCCGCTGGGGGTTACCTGACCTCCTGGCTGCTTCACACGCCGGGTCACTGCCTCCAAGGGTGTGCACTGCTGACGCACAGCCAGGCTCCTTAACCTCACCTGCTCCGGATCATTCTGGTCATCCCCATGGACTTCTGTCCAGTACAGATCCATCTCTTCTTGCAACGCAGGGAATTCTTCTGTTAAGGTGATTACTGCGTCACACGCAACTTTCCACACTCCAGCGATCCACTGTCCTAGCATGTTCCACCCTATTGGCTGAGCCAGATCCTCCTTCCTTTTTACTGGGGGCCATTTCGCAGTGGCGTCTTTTGCTCTACCCACCGCCTGCAGATCTGCAGGTTTCCTGATCACCTGACCTCCACCACGGGGCATCGTACCGTTCTCTTTTTTAACGCACTGCGCAGCACTTGCCACTCTCAGCAGCCTCTTCTGCGTCGCGTATTCTGGCCCACTGCCTAGGTCTCTGCGTCCCTTTCTATTGGCTCATGGGATTAAGCTGGGTAGGCCTCGCCTTTCTGCTTTTCTGCTCACTAATTTTAATCTAGCGGAATCCTCCTTCACCCTCTTTTCTGCTCGCTAATTTGAATCTGGCGGAATCCTCCTTCGCCCTCTTTTCTGCTCGCTAATTTTAATCTGGCGGAATCCTCCTTCGCCCTTTTTTCTGCTTGCTGATTTTTAATCTGGCGGAATCCTCCTTCGCCCTTTTTTCTGCTTGCTGATTTTTAATCTGGCGGAATCCTCCTTTGCCCTTTTTAGTACTTCCCACCTTTGCTGGCTGGGCTGCTTCTAGATGGCACACGTCCCGCGTGGATGTCTCGCGTCCTACGCGGAGGTATCCTCTTGCGTAGTGTCCGTTCAGCTCTGCGGTCCTGCGGGGATCCTTTGGTACACCCACAAAATTTCAAACCTGGATGTTCTATCCACAAGTTCACTTCTGTCAATGATGAAGGATTGGATCCACATGATCTCAATCTGCAGTCATACAGGTAATTATCTGCTGGATAAATCCCCAGCCAGATCTTCAAGCCTCTCCTGGACTCAACACTAAGCTGCCACGCTCAATGAACAGGGAATCAAGCTGGGTTTATAACTCCACAACTGGATCTTCGAGCCTCTCCCCAAGGCTCTTCACAGCTGGAGTTTGCAAGATCTAATTTGGCACGAAAAGCCCAAGCAGAATGCAGCGACAGAGGTGCTTTTTCAAGCTGTCCAAGGCGAACAATTCAAAAAAAAATATTCCAGGTCAGACAAGCTTAGCTTCCCTCAGCAAGGAACTCGTTGGCAAGCAGCTGATCAGGCTGCAATACCACTTTTGTCCCTTTTGAAGGACACTGAGAGCGGGGATGCTCGGGGTGGCGAGGGAACGGCGACGGAGGTGACTTTGTCCGTGGGTTTTGTCGCCGGGCGGACTCAGCTGGAAGCTGGTACGCCGAGAGCTCCTGGTCGGCTTTGCGCCTCCTGGTCTATTTAGGTGAATATCTGCTTGGGACTGCTTGCCTGATTAGTCGTCTCCGATGGACGAGTAGTCAGGGATTGGCACCGTAGGTCGCGTGCTCTTCAGGGCGAGCTCCGTAGATCGCGTCGGCTGGGGATGACCAGTGATATGGATGGGGCTCGCTTGTCACTTGCTTATGCTATCACCACTTTCCGTGATGCTAGACTTGACTGAAGTGTAAGGTACTGACTTAGTGGCGAGCAAGGGCTAGTATCCGTGAGAGCTAGGCCTATACTCTTTACTCCAGAGGCCTGTCCTTCAAAAGGGACAAAAGTAGTAGCTTAGGCAATTGCCGGGATACAGGGACCCGGCAGGCCCAATTCAGAGTACAGATTATGCTAAATCACCCTGCGTAAGCGGGTTTCTAGGTCTCAGTTCAAATCCGGAGACTCCGCAGATAAGCTGCGGAGGCTCCGCGGCCGCTAACTGCGGTCTAAACGGTTCTGTCACGTATACGGTAATATACTGTGACACAGCCCCTCTGAAAGGCATGCTGCATGACAGGCAACACGTTAGTCGCCAAAATGTCATACTAACTTTCACCAACTAGGGAAATTAAGTTAGTGTCCCCTACCCATTGACTCGTGACAGTCAATCCAATCGTACATTCCTGTCTCAAGAGGCCTGCAAAAGGACCTCATCCCGTACCTCATACAGGTAGAACAAAACCGACACACGCTATCCACAGTTCGGTCCGCCACAACGCAAACAAACAAATCTCAATGAACATGGCTGAGAAAATGTACTGTGAATGGGGCCTGCAGAACGTTCTAAAAAATACTTTAAACGCGTGGGCGAGGAAGCATAGCATGAGAAAATGAGTAGATTTTGGCAGCGACCTTATCTTAGGAACGAAGCAGCAGTGGTTTAAGTGAAGGCATCACACAAGAGAGCTAGCAGCAGGCCTGCATGACCCCGCCTGTACGTTCCAGATGGTCGGCCTATCTCTTCGCATCCTGCTAATACACCGACCTGGCCTTCAAAGAGTCAAAATAAATGCGAAAATGCTGTTGCTGATGCCGGAGTAAGCGTCATCCACACCCGCTTCTTTTAAAACCTGAGAAACAGGGGGCAGGGTTAAGCGGCGGTGAAGCGTGTGTGGGCAAGTAAGCATCTTTTGGATCCAATGTTTGAACCCTCAGGATTTTTCTTAGAACCCCTTTCATAGCAGCTCACCCAGTGCTACGGGCAAACGGGCGGCTTCCTTAACCCACCCCTCAGGGTGTATCATTCATTTCTTTATTTCTATACTTATAACCCCTTCAGGACATCCTGCCTCAACCCCTCCCGTATCTGATACTTCCACCCCATGCTTCCTTGTCCGGCACTGATGTGCACCTCTTCAGTTAGGCGCCCGCGCGGCCGAGCCTCGTTGAGCAGGGCCCAGAGTTGAAACGTCATTGACTTACCTGCACCCCGCAGACACGACATGCCCCTCCTACAGCCCTTACGGCTGATTCTAGGATGCCTCAGCTACAACCCTGCGATATGACAACCTTCAGCTGCGTGGCAAGGTGCACCTGGCCCTGCTACCCGGGCTGCTGGCCGTGGGCCAGTCAAGTTTTGGTCACCGAAGGCCCATTGGTGGCTGCACAGCGGCCTGCCATAGGTGGCCTGAAGCACACTAAAAACTGCAGCCATGCAGACTCATGCAAGCAGATGACAAACATGAACAAACAGGCACATACAAGCAGATGAATCTGAATAAGAGCAGATGCACTGAAGCAATCACTTCAACACTGTGCACTTACAGAGGCAGGTGTGCTGACATGAACCGATCAGACGCATAAGAGCAGATGCACTGTAACAATCACTAGAGCAGATGCACTGTAACAATCACTAGAGCAGATGCACTGTAACAATCACTAGAGCAGATGCACTTGGCACTTACAGAAGCAGACACATGATGACGAAGGAACCTAACATGAGGAGGAGCCTGGAGAGGAAGGCCTGCAAAACAAATTGCAGGGTGGGTCACGGACACGGTTGCAGCGGGAGGAGGAAATGCACCTCATTTCCAACGGATGGAAGTGCAGGGTCCACCCTGATGAAGAGCAAACAGGAGGTCAAGTGGAGCAGCCTGTTGCTTGTGAAAAACACAGAACAGGCAGGGACAGCCCTCATGAAAAGCAAACGGTTGTTCAAGCAGAGCAGCCTATGGCATGAAAATAGCAGAACAAACGGGCTCACACCAAATTCTGACACCTCGCAGTCTTGGTCAATGATCAGCTGACTAGGGACATGGTTTAAAAGCAGCGTTCAGTTGAGTCCCTCGGGCAGGCTGCTGGGCGGCCACCACTGGGCCAATGGGGACAAAATCTTGACCAGCATACGGCCAGCAGCCCCAGCAGCAGCCACCTTGTTGCACTAGGCCCTCTCAGCCGTATACCAGCAGGAACCTTAATTACAGCTCATGCACTGCAATTAGAGAGAGGCTGATACCTTGTCCACATACCTGGTGCTGCTGCTCCGGCGAGAGGGCTTCCGCAGAGCCGGGGCCTGTCGCAGGGCTCAAGCCGAAGAGAGAGGGCAGCAGCCCCGGCGCCTGTTGCACGGGCTGCAGATCGCATAACGACAGAACATGATAAGATACATTGTTCCATGCTGATTGAACTAGGGTATGGATTTACCGGACCCAATGTTGCATGGCATGGTCTTCTGGCTACTGTGTTAAGAAGTGCCATGCATTGGTTTTTCCCAGCTCATGCTGGCGCTTGCAGCATTCCCGCACCTGTACTATTGCTGGTCGCATGCCTGCGGGCCTCGGGGGAATCGGTTGCACTTTCAACCGTGGATCAAGGTTGCTACCTCGCCCGTAGATGGGAATGACTTGGCTGATTTCGACCCCTGCCTTACATACAGGACACGATCGGGCAGCAGCCTGCGGCACCTGGGTCCACCTACGGCATGCAACAAATGTTGAAGCCGCGGCAAAATGTCGTGCAGCAGCAGACTGCATCCGCTAAAGTTTCCGCACCGGTACAAACATGGCCAACAGTAAAGGTGGCCACAGAGCGTGACTACAGGTTCCTCCGCCAGATCGAGGCATATGTTGCACCTGCCAGGAGTTAAAACACCAGCGCGATAAGTTAAAAAGGTGGGTCCTAGCCTGAGAAGTTGCGCTGCATAAACCCACTCGAACGCTGTGGCATCATCCCCCGCGCAAGATGGCATGCCAGTTTTACTCGTTTCTATTACTTTCGCCTTTTCCTCCTGAGCTACTGAAGGCCTTCTCTCCGGGTCGGAGTCGATGGACATGTCGTGGTTACAGATATAAAGAGCGTGGCAGGTGATTTTTAATGATGACTACCTGTGTCCAAGCTTGTATACAGAAAGTGAGAATGAATGGAAAGCCCTGGCTCGCAAAATACGGCATTGGTTAAGATGATGTACACCCTACGCGAGGGAAGAGCCGAAGGACTGAAGGCTGGCTTTACGATATGGGACTTGCTTGTTGTTAGTAGCATATGTAAATAGCCGATTATTATGTCTCTTGATATTGGCTTGCTGGTGAAGGAAAGTGTACTCGTTTACCCGCGTTTTTCTGCCACACTTTTCTGTAGGGCGGGTATATACAGTTGTTGACGACCTCCGCCTTGACAAGCACGCATTTTTGAGCCGCCATGGTAAATCGCGCGTTTCCCAACGCGTCGCTCGTTGGAAGCGGCAAGTGACGTCGGGAATTGACATTCGTAGCTTGACCCTTGTGGCCTTGTGTAACGGCTATCACCCGTCCGGCCGTCCCTAGCTCCCCTAAAACTCTAAGCCTGGACAAGCCCTGGTAAATCAAGGAAGCAGCAGAACAACTAGCAACACGACAACATAAGGCCACTCCAGACAGGCCGAGGACCCTATCAAATATGCACCAGTTGTTCAGTTGTAACGGGGCAGGCGTGGTAGGAAGCAGAGGTGGTAGGAGCTGGCTCCTATGGAAGATGCCACCAATTCCAAGATGCCATTAATTCCTAAGGGCACTGATTCAAAACTAAATAGTGGCTTTGGAATGACCCCCACAACTGTAGTGCATTTCATGGTTGATTTACACATCGTCAGGATCAATATAAAAAAGACAAGGTGGAGGACTGAGGAATTCAAGATGTGAAATCTACATGCTAACAGGCTCATGCAGCCAGTGAAAGTCTATTAACCAGATTATTTCATCACGCTACTATCATGAACATGTGAGATCTTGATTCCCTACAAATAGGCTACGTTAAGCCGAACAAACCCACGCATCAGACATTTGAGTCACCATGCTTATTGGGGGTATTGCAGCTACAATTCAGCTACATCACGGCCTTTTGGCCAGGGGAGATTTGGTGCAGCCAGCCAAGCTGCTTGGGCCTCCATGTGCATGCCGGCCAAAGCTTCGTCCACAACAGCCCAATGGCAGCCTGTAAGATAGTCTGGCGCAAATGCACAATCACCAACATAAGGGACACATTCAATAGTGCAGACCCCAGAATAATCAAGCCTGTAAGCCCATTTTATAGCACAAGACCCTGGGACAATGGGGCCTTGGCCTGCTTCATATTGCTAAAAAAACAGAAAACAACTACCGGTAGTCTTGCATTTGTGTGTAGGGCACTGCTTATCAACATGCCGCAGTGTGCCTACCACGTCCTTTTTTTGATTTTGTACAACACATGAGCCAACATGTGTACATGTCGCAAATCATGCAACCGCATGACACTTCGACCAATTGCATGATCCATACTTGGCCCTCAGCTCCGGGAGCATCTTGTGGCAAGAATTCAAGATCGCCTTGCATAGCTGCTTTATGATCGGCTCTGGCACCTTTGCCAGGAGCTCTTGCAGGCCCTCGATGTCATGGGCACCGTCAAAAGCTGACTTGACGGCCTGCAAATAGGCACAACAACAACAAGAAGTGTAGCGGTGAAGAAGATGGTGAGATGGATTAGATGACAGCGTTAGAACGCGCTTTAGGGTCCAGGGTTCGGAGGGCTGCACCAGCCAGGGAAGAGTGACGAACTTGTAAGGAAAGCGCCTGCACATGTTGCTTAAAGCCACTACATGTGATGCCTTGCCTCCAGACACGTGACCAAACACTAGCATGCATATATGAACAACATGCATGATCCATGTCTGATGCCAGATGATTCACATGATTGATGCGGTAATTAGATACGTCGGCTACGGTCTGCGGGGGTGGGCGGGGGGGGGGGAGGGATTTCCATCAATGGAAGAGTTTGGAGGCTGGGAGCCTCCCAAACTATCCCCCAGTAGGAGGTGCTGCGAGTGGAGACCCATTTCGGAGATATTACATGCGGCAGGTAAGAAGAGACAACAGCCAGTACAACAAAATATTGTTTTCCTTCTTGCATGCACTCTGCTACATTTCAAGACATTCAAATCATAACTCAAACATTTGTAGGGTTGGGGGTTCAGGTTCAAATCAAAACACCCACCTCAAACATCCGTAGGGTTGGGGTTTTAGGGTCAAACCAGAATACCCACCTCAAACATTCATAGGGTTGGGGTTTTAGGTCAAACCAGAACACCCACCTCAAACATCCTCCGGCAGAGCGTAGATGGATCTGCGGCCTCAACCTCAGCTTGGACCCAGGCTGATTCCAGGCATGTCTGCAATCGGACCTTCATGCATCGAATCACCTCCTCCTGAGAAGGAAACAAATTCATACATGAGACCCAGTGCTGTGCCAGTGCGCCGGAATTCAGAAATCGTTCATGTAATTACCGTCCCTAACTGGTAAAGTCACTGAATTTGGCTTGAAATACTGGACTGGTAAAAGTCACTGAATTTGGCTTGAAATACTGGATGTGACTGAAAGTCAGGTTCGTAATACAGCCACTGTATGGACCTTAATCGACACAGCACTGATAAGAATAAATGAATGACACAGCGGCCTTCACTGTCCGGCTGTGCATGGTAGCTGGAATTGAGCATAGCCATTCCCTACCAGCCCCGCGCGGCCGAGCGTTCAGCAGGGCCCAGCGGGTATGCACCGTTCGTAACTGTCCGACTGTTTTGGTGACAGCATCGCACCTGCCTAAAATGATAGGATATTGAAGAATGCAAGAAATGATGCGTTTGTCAACGTGATATAGTGTGTGGAACATGAAGTGAATGTCATGAGAGAAAGACAGAGGGTTTCAGACGGAATAACAAAGTGAACATGAGATGTCAGACAGATTCAACGTTGATATGTTCACGAATCAGCCGCGTGTCAGATGCCTTGTGGCCGGAGGCCCTAGGTTTGGCCAGCCATGCTGCTTGGGCCCCTGGCTGTAGGCCGGTCCAGTTTTAATTCCAATCAGGCACCCAGTGACCTCGTAGCTGAGAAAGCATTAAACCCAGCCACAGTTAGCAGGTGCACATACCTGCAAGCACTGGACTGATGGATCTAGCCACAGAGAGCAGGTGCACATACCTGCATACCCAGTCGCCTGTGCTGATCAATTGTCATGTTCTGCTGCGCCTTCAACATCAGAGCCTGCTCGTTGATTTCGGCGTTTTGCATCGACAAGGTAGATGCCTGGGCAGTCACCTGAGCCACAACAAATAAGAGACAGGTGAGAGGAGGCCAATGTATAAGTATAATTCATTGACGTCGTCTCAACCACTCGGCCAGTGCTCTTTTCTCTGGCGATGAGGCCACCATTGGCAGGCAGCCCCGCGGCAATCCTGCGGCGGACTAAGGCCTGAGTGGGTATAAAACTAGACCATACTAGGGCATTGTTAGCCACCCAACACAGAACCATCCCACACGCCTCCAGGCTTGCAAGGAGTCAGCAGGTTGCGCACTACATCGCGCCATGGACAAGTAAATACTGAAGGAGGAGAGGATTGCCGCACCTTTCGCATGATAATCACACATATATAGCTATTCCTTATCTGCACACTTTTGAAGGGCTGGCTGAGGCCGTAAAAAGACGAATTTCTGGTACAAACGGTAAGTATCAGTGTTTATTGTTTTAGTTACAAGGCCATCATCGGCAGGCCGCCATATTTTGATGGATGTATCTACCAGGGACTGTAAGACCCTAAGAGCTTGCCCAATTCTATGGACTTGTCAATCCCCTCCCCGCTACTAGCCTGTCACCCAAGAATACTGCAATACAAATTCATTAGCATGCAGTGCTGGCTGAATAACGTAGCTAACTGGCTGAATAACATAGCTAAATTTCAGTCACCGTAATCTCATCACAAATTCAGCTACACTAACCAGTAAGGGACCGTAATTACTGACACATTTCTGAATTACAGGGCAATTGCACAGCTCTGTTTGCATGGCACCGTATATGAATGACAGGCTTACCTTGGACACCAGCTCCAGTATCTCTTGTTGCTGCATCCCGACTTGCGAGACCAGTTTGGCTTCAGACTCTTGGGCCTGAGCCTTCACGACAACACAAAATGTGTGTTAGCATTGCAAAGCTAACTGAGGGACATCATGAGTTCGTTCTCCAGGTCAGGGAATGGACCAGGCATATGCTACTTGCCCATGTGAGAGGGATGCGGGAAATTTTAAGGAGCCCCGAGGCCACAAAGCTTGTGGGCTGGGAAAATATGACAGTCGCATGGTCCTACCTCTATGGCTTTCAGCGCTGCCACCTGAGCAGTGAGCAGGTTGACCGTGTGCTGTAGCTCCTGATTTTCGGTCTTCTTCCGCTCACGGTACTTCTGTTGCGCCACTTTGTTGTGTTCCATCTGAGAGGTATTTCTGGTCTTGCGTTTCCGGGCACCACTCTGATCATCATCCTGTGGCTGGCCAACTGTTAAGTTGGCGTTTTCTCCTGAGTGGTCGATACCAGATCCACTGCTGACCGGTACGTGCATGTTGTGCATGCTGCTAGCCGCGGAAGTACCTCCCACCCTGCATCCAGACAGACATAACATGACATTATGCAGAAGTCTGACTTCGGAACTGTGCAATAAAACACTGCTGGTGAAGAACTCGAAGCTCACCTGTCTTCGGATTTTCCTTGCCCTCCTTCTGGCTCTGCTTCTGTGAAAAGGAGGACACGTGAGTGGAGGCGCTTCGAGAGACGACATGGGTACAGACGTTCTGCAGTATTATAAGCAATGCACACTTACCGGTACCTGGAATATCAAAATCCAGGAGGTCGGCCAGGCCATCCAAGTCGAGCATATCCTGAAAGGAGCCGTCCGTGCTCCTCAGAACGTCTAAGATCGAGCCGAATTCACCTTCAATTCAGAGCACATTTAGTTTGGTTCAACAGACGATACGCAGCGAAGGATCGATGACGCCAACCTGGGAAAACGAATTGATCCATGACGTGTCTTGCCGTTCAACTTGTAAACGCACAAGCCAAGGCGACGCAAATTTTAAAATTGGGTAGACGTGGAGTCGAGCAATGGCCGCATGAGAAGGTGATGAAAATGTGTTGAGAGACCTAGCCCTAGAATCTAGATGCCGCAACGTAATTTCCAGACGTAATCCGTGTGTCATGAGTGCCACATGAGTCGTGCTTGTACAGCGTCGCGCCTGCCAACTCAGCTCGAAACTGTGACAACTCAGCTTTCTATTCGGTTGGGCGTTGGGTAAATCGCGTTTCTAATTTACGTATATCTTCTTCGTTCACATGCATTCGCATGCTCCTGCTGCATAGAGTCGTGTAGGGGGCAACTTGGCCAGCCTTTAGGTTGCGCTCTGAAGGTAGCTCCCTCAGAGCGCAACCTCAGGTAGCTCCCTCATGCACCATGCTCAACTTGCTCTCCATCGTTGCCCATCAGGCCCTTCCCCTGCCTCTGGAGTTCAAGAACTCCTCGGAAATGCCATGTGGAGACAACTGACTCACATCCTCTCGCCCACATCTCCTCCACCCGATACTACCCTGCCACTAATGCCTCTTCGATCCTCACACCATTCCACCACCAGATAGTTCCTCCCTCAGTCCTCATCACTCCAGAACTATTCCATCCTCTCTGTCGTCTGGGCATCTCGTCCTTGGAACCACTGACCGTCATGACTGGACCTCACATTTCTACCTTCCAGCCATCCACGTACCTGTCTGCAACGTTCAAAGGTAAGGCGCGCCGTCGTTGGATACAACAGGCCCAAGTCTCACTCCGAGTCAATCGTATCACCCTGCTCCAAAATGGGCATCCCCCTGACTAAGCCCTCAACTACACTCGCTTTTCTGCACTCCCCCTACATCAGCGCCACATCACGATCGCCCATGACTTCTCCCAACTCCCTCATGTTGTCCCTACCACCCTCCCCCACATCGCATCTGCTCCCAGTGCCGACCAGGCCCTTGATCTCCTCCCCCCATGCTTCTCCCAGCGCTCCCAAGCACGTTCCCAACGCGCCCGTCCCTCTATCCCCCGTAGTTCTCATACCCGCGATCCAGAGCTCCTTCCCCACCCCGGCCTTCCCTCTTGCCCACCCCTTCCTCCTGCTCCCTTTGTCCTACACTTGGGTACACCACCATGCCCCCCACTCCCCCATCATCCAAACTGCATTCTTGACCTTTCATGCCCCCTCAATCTCCTCCTCCAGTCCCTTCCACCTTCTCCCACATCCCTCCTCCCGCAATGTTTGTCCTGGACCTGGCTGCACCCCCAGGTCCCCCACTCCCTTATCATCCCGACTACATTCTAGACCTCTCATGCCCCCCGCCCCCGCCCCCCACCGTCTATGCCCCCCCACGACTCGCCCAGGATTGTTTGATCAACCGTTCGTCTGTACACCCTATCGTTCCCGTACCCCACACCGCCCCCCCTTAAACCATACATCACTCTCACGTAAGCGGACATTACCAGACCAAGCACACCCACACATGGAACCCGCCTGTCCCTCGCTTCCTCCTTCCCCTACCCGTCCCCTTGACCTCGGCCTCACATACCTCCAATGTCAAGGGCTCTGGCGTTTACGCTCCACAAACCCCCATCCCCGCACCCAATGGGTCCCATCCTCTGCAAACCAGGATCACTCATGCATCGACCAACACGTCTCCTTTATTATAAATCCGGTCCATCCCGACTTCGACATCATACCACCACATTCCTTCACTATCCAGATTGGCCTCCACTCGCCCTCTTCCGGCCCGTTTCCTCCTCCCTCCTTACCTTCCGCTCCTGCCTCTGATCCGCAACCCCTTCCATGGCAATGTCAATATGCCTACCTATACCGCCCAAATGGCACTCTTGTTGGTTGCATCCCTGCCGGCCGCCTTCACTGGCTTCGTGCATGCTATGATCATACGAAACTTACCCTTCCTGCCCTACACCTCGCCCACACTGAGGGTTCCTTCGAGCAAGATCTTGCTTCCCTTCTTGTCCGATACCCCATTCATATCAAGCACAAAACAGGGACCGCGCCTAACACGACTTGGTGTCTCCCGGAACCCATGATGCAAGTGCTCTCAGATCACATGTCCACCCATATCCACCGTTTTGCTTCTCCTCTCGACGTTTCCCACCATGCACGCACATACTATACCACCCACCATCACGATTGTCTTTTGGGAGCTCTCCATAATGCGTATTCCACACCTTGGACCGGCAGCTCGTTCGTTCATCCAGATTTCAAGATAAAAACAATCACAAAAGCAATCCGTTGGGCCGTCTCATCCGCCAGCGTGACTACGACACCCACATGCACTGTTATCCTGGCCCCAGTTTGGAAGAACTCATCTTTCATGAATTGGACCTCCCAGCCAATATGGTTCATGTTCTTACTCTTCATACCGACCCCAACTTTCGCTTTTCTGCCCCGGACCACATGGCACACATCTACACAGCCACCCAACCAACATACGGCACTCCCAAGTGGCCAATACATCTTAACGTCATTGGTAACACAGAGGGCCTCGCTCGCTTCTACCCTGACCCTCCTCCCCCTGCTCAAGTCGATTCAACTGTGCACTCAGTATCTGGCCATGGACACCCACCTGGCACAACACCTGGCTGCCCACCGTCCACATCCACCCACCCGACGCCAATCCCAACTTCCCGGTTCGCATGCCAGATGGCAACACCCCGCATGCTTCTCTGTAGCCTCCCAATTACACACACAAACTCCCCCGCCTACCCTTATCCCACTTGCCCCACTCACTTTTCCCCTTGTCCTTTTTGATGAACTCCGATCTCTCTACCCCCTCACTACCTATCCACTTGCTTGGCCGTTGCTTCCGGCATACTACACAGACGGGGTTTGTGTACAAGATGATGCCGGCGCCAACTCAATTGTGGCTGCCTTTTACTTCACTGTCGATGGCTCCACCCATACAGTCAACCCTGCTGGAAAATGTGCAACGAACACTATCACCAGGGCTGAACTTGGAGGCATCCATGCAGCCCTCGATCATGCCCATACACCTTCTGGCCCCGCCTTGACCATTGCCCCTTCCCTTACTATCTTCACTGACAGTCTCTGCATCATCTACCTCATACAGAAAGCTGTCTTTTACCCGCATGATCTCCTTGAGGACAAGCATGCACCGCTCCTCCCGGCCATCCGCCGCCTACTCCTCTCACGGGCAAACATTGGCCTACCTAAAATCACATATTGGTATTATCGGCAATGAACTTGCTGACATTGGGGCAACACGAGCCTTGGACGCACCCAGCACATGTACATTTAATCTTTCCCATATCAACAACCAATACATGGCTTCCCTCCCAGCTTGGCCTTGCCTACCCCAAGACGATACTCAAACGGATACACACGACACCCCTTGATTCACTTCTGACCTCACCTCCTCCATCAAGGCAAACCTTCACTTTTCTTGCCTTCATGTCACGGACGATGATACCACCATATCTTGTGCTACATATACCCGCATCATCGAAGAAAATGCCCACTCGTTACACTTGTATACCGTAACAATCACATGTGGCAGTCTTCTGCTTGCCACTTTTCTCTGAAGCACTGCATCCTCCGTATGCGCGCCAACCTATTATGGACAGCTAAACGGGCACTTCTCTTCCGTATTCCCTACAAAACAACAGTCCGCTCGTTTACCGATGGCCTTTGCCTCATCCAACGTTCCCTCCACAGAGGCACAAAGAGTGGTATGTTCACAATAATGGATGCCACACCAGCTACATCCCTCCAGTCCCACCAGGCGTCTATGACACCTGTATCCCGCACTGGATGCATCCCGCTGTCCCCCCTGCCACACTCTGCCGCCTTCGTCCTGATCTCCTCTTAGCTGAAGGCCTTACCATTGCCGATCTCCACAGTTATCCTCCCGCCCGGCTTGCCGACCCTGCCTTCCTTCTTGACCTCCAACACCGTTGTACCATCCATATTGTTGAGCTCGGGTTTACCTCCAATCTACAATTCTGCCTTTCCCACAAATCCTCAGTACAATTGCTTCGCGCCGCTGGATGGACCCTCTCTACACCTAGCATGGACCCTCTCCTTACTCCTGCCCCCCACCCTCTTCCACGTCCATTACCACCCCCTGCTACAGACATCCTCTACCCCTATCGTGTTCACCTCGTCATCATTGGTTGCTCTGGCATTTTCTATAAAGATATCATGCACCTCTTTCTAGTCCTTGGTATCTATCCCACCACTCCACGTCCCCGGCCCCACAGCTTAAACAACTAGCTGATCACACCACCGACTGTCCAGTCTGCCTTTTCCATCCATCGACTCCGACGTTTCCTTGAAAACAGTCCAGCCGACTGCCGGCCTGCATCTCCCCCTGTTTTAACTGACCCGCCATAACCCTTTCCCCCTTAAAGGGTATACAGACCGGGGCTTGGGCGTCTCGTCAACCTGTATGTACTTCCCAAAATCCACGCCGCATCGGCGTTCTCTTTTCTTTTCTTTTTCTAGCAGGGTTTGAGCGGCTAAACCACAGTGGCACGTCAAAGTGATATGTCCCTCTTGTGTTGCTAATCCCAGAAGCGAGCGATCTGAACGAACGAAGCAATTATTAACCCAGCCGATTCCACCTCTTGCTTCACCATTCCTCGACTTCTCCCCGCCCTCCTCCTGCTGTTAGTATGGCTTGTAGCAGTTGCAGCTCAGCTTGACGTTGCCATGGAAGGGCACGGCGCAAAGCAGGCACTGCAAGGCATGAAGTTCGGATTCCTTGATGTGGATCGGATGTCTGCTGATGAGGACAGGCACGTGGCCAACACTGACTTTTCAACACGGTACCATTGGATGGCAACCTCCAATGCAGGCCGGGGGATCAGCCCCATGTTCTCCATTGACGCTGCCTTCATAGACTCTGAGGTACTCAATCTTAAAGATGATAAGTTCATGGCCTCGTCTGATTGTGGCAGGAATGACAGGTACAGTCCGTGTTGCTCCTCGGCTGAACGTCGAGCATGCCGCTTTAGAAGGTTTGTACACAAATTCGGTTAGGATGCGCACAGCCTATGTATGATTCGACATGGGGCAGGCAGAAAAAGGCTCCCAGGTAGACCACTCCCAGAGGCCCCTTCCACTCGCCGCACTCTGCTCGCCGGACTCACAGTGAATTTCACTGCGTGCTTTACCGGCTGTATGCCAGCATGCTCACTGCCATCACTGATGAGTGGGCGCGATTGCACGGCCACGTCCCTCCTGAGCAGTTTGGTTTTCAACAGCGCCGTAGCACGCTCCAGGCTGCTTTCCTCCTCAGGCATGCAGTCCATGCTCAACGGGCAGCTGCAGGCCGTGGTAAGCTGCTTGTGGCCTTTGTGGACTTCACAAAGGCCTATGACAGCGTGCCCCAGGAGCAGCTGTGGCGGCATTTATGCGAGCATCTTCACATGCCTGCATGCCTGTTACGCACGGTGCAAGCGCTTTATGCCGGTGCAGTTTACACGCTCACTGACGGCCACAAGCGCACTGGTCATGTGCCTTGCACCAGAGGCATCAAACAGGGCTGCCCCCTGAGCCCCCTGCTCTTTAGCCTTTACCTCAGTGACCTGCCGGCCATGCTCGCAGCCAAGTGCCCTGCAGAGGGCATTGAGATGCAGGTGGGGCGACAGCTACGCTGCCTGCTGTATGCTGATGACCTCTCCTTGCTAGCCCGCACCCCAGCAGGGCTGCAACGCATGCTTGATGCCTTGCATGAATATGCGGCACATAAACAGCTTCAGGTCAATGTCAGTAAGACAGAGATCATGGAGTTTGGCAGTCGCTTAGCAGCGCAGCGCTGACAGCCAGCCCATGCTTGTGTTTACGGCCCTGACCGTACCGTGTTGAAGCGTGTCCAAGGATACAAATTCTTGGGCATCACTCAGCACGAAAGCGGCGGCATGAAGAGGGCCATGGAGGGTAGACAGGCGCCTTTGGCTGCCGCGCTGCACCGTGTTGGCCGCATGGCAGCCAAGGAGGGCTTAAGGCGCCATCTTCCAACCCGCATCAGGCTGGCAGCTGTGTGCGCAGCGCCTGCGGCCAACTACGGCGATGTGGTGTGGGCCAAAAGCCACCTTCGGCCGCGGCAATGTCTCTCCAGCACAATGCAGTCCAGCTTGCTTCAGCACCTGTGCTTGGGTGCCGTGCTGGCGCAAGCCAAGAGCTGCACTAGTCAGAGGGAGTGTGCTTGTGTGCGCATCAATTTGCGACTGCAGCTTGGCGCGATCAGCACTGCTGATACCAGAGAATGGCGCAACGGTCAGCGGCGACAGGCACGCTGCTGCCAGCGGTGTTGGGCACGGGGGGATAGCGAGCAGGTAGAGGATGCGCTGCATGTGTGCTTCCAGTGCCCTAGTGTCAGGGAGCAGTTACGGGAGCGGGGGTGGGCAGGTCCTCCGGGCGCTGCCACTAAGTTCCACCAGTTGTACCAGGCTGAGCATGGGTGGGACGCACTTGCTTTTGTGGACTGTGCTGTGGGCATTATTGAGGGTTAGTCTCCAAGGTTTCTGAGGCCGGTGTCGTTTGCCTTTCCGGCCTTCTCTTCTTGTCCTTTTTTGTTATTGTTGTTGTTGTTGTTTGCCCCCTTCTTAGTTTGTTCTCTTCTCCCTTCTGATCAGTGGGGCGACCTCGCGGCCAAGCAGGGGTGGGATACGCTTGCTTTTCTGGACTTATCTTTTCTTATAGGCTTTGTTGAGGGCTAGTCTCTAGTGGAACTCAGGTGTTGGACTTGGTCTTCTTTGCCTTCCCGGCCTCTCCTTTTGTTCCTTCCCCCCTCTCTTCCTTTTAGTTCCTTCTTTACTCCCTTCTGAACAGTTGGGCTTTGAGCGGGCTCAGAGGTGTAACGTTATTGACTGCGTACTCACAGGGAGTTCAGCCCTGCCCTACGAGGCGATTCACAATCGACCCAACCAAACAAGTCGAGATGTGACTTAACTGAACGCTACGAGATATTTGCCCTCATATTTGTTATCTGTCAACTTATTCACATCGTGTCCGAGATGATTTTCTGTCTTTCTGACGTTGCTCGCTACATAGTTCAGTTCACTGTTGATGTATTACGAGTACGGCAGGGGTCAGCAAATTTATAATAAGTTATATAAACTTAACATTATTAAAATTATAATCGAGACCTGCTCATTTTATACATATTCAAAAAATCCCGAGAATCGAATTTAAGGTAAACTGTCCGGAATGCCCCCTAAGAAACAGTTGAAACCAGGTTGAACGTGGTTGAAACAACCACTCCCTCTGGCAGATGGCAAGCAACTGTACCACGGCGGTGTGTGGACGCCCGCGGACTTGTTGAACGAAATGAACAGGATACCGCATTCTTGGGACAACAAATACATCTGCATGATGGAAGAGGAGTCTCCAGGCGCGCTGTATTGTTACGTTATGTGCTTAGGCTGCGGGCAGAATTTGACGCCGTGCATCCTAGCTGCTTCTTTCAAGGCGCATTCATGCAATTGCACAGTGCAACAGGCGACCCCAAAACCCCAGAAAGTCTGCCGCAACTCCTGGAAGCCTGTCTTCCCTGGATGCTACCTTATACGGGTAAACACAATAGTCCTTATTTGACTGAACTGGTTAACTTCTTAGGGTTAAGGCCCGCGAAACCGCAAACCGCGTGAATTCAATCGTGCTTTTGTTGGCTTATGATATAGCTTCTTAGATGGGGCGAGTTAGCTGCATAATCTGAATGTACTCATCAAGACGGACGCACCCCCCCAAAGTAGTGAAATTCTGGCAAAATTTCCTGAATCTATACAATGTCATAGTTATACCGGTATATTAGTATATAGATTATATCATTCATATTCTTGGGCATATAAATTACATTGCCGACCCCTACAATTCGCTCGTAAATTATGCGTGGACGGGGGCGGTAACGTCGACGGGAAAGGCGTTGCGATGATCGCCCGTACATAAATCTAACCTTCACCATTCTTCCTATATGTGAATATATGACGTCGCGTAAAAAGGGCTAGAGGAACGTGTGGAGGATCTTTTGACATTTTTCGTGTTTTTCAACACCCCTCTTGGCTCCTCCATTAATCAGTATCGCGTTGTAAAGCATGCTGACAACCATGTGCCTCCCCTTAACCCTTAGTCGAATAAAACGACATCCCACCATCAGAAGGAGACAGAAAAACACCATTTGCTCTCTTGTTAGGACTCAATAAAACATGAGGGCGGCAGCACAACCATGAAAAAACTTATTCGCAAACACATTAAAAAGCCCAGGTGTGCATGCGGCCATTGTCAGCAGCTGAGGGCAAGCGGGTGTAAGAAGGACACACAACCAACATGCCTGAGGACACCGCAAAAAACGAACCGAATATCACATTTTCACACTTCTGAAAAAACATGGAGCGCCCCGGGCAAAAATAAACCCTGACCTGGGTAAGCCCTGTACAAAATAAAGGGCGTCCCATTTTTACCCAAGGGTTCAAAACAACATTGTAGGAACCTACCTGATACAGTCACCACAAAAAACATAGCGTGGGTGATCTACATAAATGCTGCAATTGAGTAGATAGGTTGGGTACAGCTATCTCAGGCATGTCGCACCATAAAGCAGTAAACGTGCCATAATGGTAAAAGCTGACCGGATCGCCTTAGAGAGGCTCACTCTACTCACAACTACGGTACAACACCGTACACAAAGGCACCTTGTACTACACTACCGAGATACGAGGGCTGTAAGGGGTTAATAGGTACAGAGTACCGGTATCCCGACAGCCCTAAGAGGAAAGTCCTCACTGGTTGGCCTACATGGGCGCCCCTGGCTTGTGGGTACCGTCCCTAGTTTACTCAGTGGTCGGCTTTGCGCCTCCTGGTCTATTCAGGTGAATATCTGCTTGGGACTGCTTGCCTGATTAGTCGTCTCAGATGGACGAGTAGTCAGGGATTGGCACCGTAGGTCGCATGCTCTTCAGGGCGAGCGCCGTAGATCACGTAGGCTGGGGATGACCAGTGATCTGGATGGGGCTCGCTTGCCACTTGCTTATGCTATCACCACTTTCCGTGGTGCATGACTTGACTGCAGTGTAAGGTACTAACTTTCAAGCTCTCGTAGGCTAGTATCCTGGGATTCTAGGCGGTGCTGATTACATGAAGAGGTTTGTCCTTCAAAAAGGGACAAAGTAAGAGTCAAGCGTGCAAGCCGGGATTCAAAGGTCCCGGCAAGCCCTATTTACTTATGTACGGGAAATCCTGCCTCAGACCTTCCCGAAAGTGGGAAGCAGGGCTCCTAACCTAAAAGGGGGGGCTCCGCAGGGAAGCTGCGGAGTCTCCGGGGCCGCAGTAGCGGCTCCTACGGTTTTGGCACGTATACTGCATTATACCGTGACAGGCATCAGAGTAGCCGTATTGTGATGGCAGCAAGCCAGCTGCCCAAGTAGAAGCAGGCTCAATAGCAGACCGCTTCCAGAGTGCCGGAATCGGTCCACACGATACTTCGAAACATTCAAAAATGCCCACTGGGATCCTAAATCACCCAACAGACAAAGGTACTGGCCACCAAGCTATTTGAAGCATACGTTGTCTTTGATACATGAAGTTAAGGGCAAACTTATACTTAATACTAACAGATCAGATCAGCCTCCTCAAGTTGAATTATATGGCACTTAAATGTATCGACCAGCCTCCCCGTATCGAATTATTTTGCGCCCTATCGTATCGATCAGCCTCCCAAATCGAATTATCTGGCTCTAACGCTGTCATGCTAGTAAATCGCATCAGGTATGTACGTCAGACAATCGCGGGCAAAACACCAGACAAGACAGCCAAACCAGAGGAAAATACACGCACACACTGACAACACGATAATACCTCCAGGTGTCCAGAACAGCATACCAAACAGCTTTAACAAACTTCAGATTCAACAAACTTCACTCATATTTGCCTACAACAAACCTGCTCTTCCTTTCGTCACACAAGCGGCCACTTCCTAGCAGATATGGTAACGACTTAGTAACGGTCTCGGTGCATGTTGCACTGATACTTCAGCTCTCACATGTCCCGGCGGGTCACAGCACGGTCTCGGTGCATGTTGCACTGATACTTCAGCTCTCACACGCCCCTGCGGGTCGCAGCACGGTCTCCATGCATGTTGCACTGATTTCAGCCCTCACATGCCCCGGCGGGTCAAAAGCTGTCTTCCCTTATTTCTACTTCTACGCAGCAACAAACATGCATAGGATCGCTCCAGTGTGCCCCTGCAATCACACGGGGTTAAAATCCAGTTAAGTTCAAGTTAAGTTCAAGTTCAATTCAAATCAGATTCTCACATGAGGATCAACCCCAAACCATAACCATTCCAAGCGACGACCATGCATGGTCAAGGTCGCTCTGCTTTGCCTCAGCAAGCAAAAGGGAGTCCAAGATCCTTACGTCCGTTTCAAACCTCAACCGTGAACCGTACAAGCGATAGCGATAAGGCAGGGAGACAGCCTAGCGTTGAAAGTCTAGGACGGGATTGGCATGGATGAGAATTTCAGGGCATAGCAGAGTAGTGCATGTTCCAGGCGTCATCGCCATGCCACCTGCACAACCTACACCTTTTCATTGCCCTACCCTACCCTACCCTTCCCCCTTTTAGCGCTTAGCATAAAAGGGCGCGACAGCCCCAGTCTGAAACTTGTTTTTTACTAATGCATGTACTATCAGGGGTGTAGCTGCTTATTCAGGCAGCCATGCTGCTGCCATTTTTTTCATGGGAGATGCATGTTGGGAAATACAGACTTTGCAGGTTGACAGATTTGAGGGTTGAAGCAGGGCAGGAAGCAGGGTGTGTCTTCTGGTCGGAAAATAAATCGAGATGTCCACTCATGTTCAGGCACGAGCCAAAGGTGCCTCATATGAAGCAAACCAGCTTGGATCCCCACGCTCTTGTACGCGCCCTCCTTGCTGGCTGGGCAGCGGGCAACATGCAACTTATCTCCATCACCACCCTTGGGGCTGGCGTAAAGCCGTAAACAGTACATTTCATTGACAGTAACACGTATATACTGTGTACAAACGTACATACCGTATACGTTTACGTACATGTGGACATATAAACATTTGAATGACTTGAGACCTAGGGCATTGCATACCCTGGACATGTACTCACTATGCACTGCTACACTGCCGCCAGAGCCCATCCACCCACAATTTAAATTCTGAGGGTAGCTCTCCTTCCCAGACGGCTGGAATGGAGAGCTCCCTAACACGGCTTCTCGGAGAATCCCTTGAAAGCGCCCCCCGGGAATCCCTTGAAAGGACCCTCGGAGGACCCTTTGGATAACCCCATGAAAGCGCCCCTCGAGAATCCCTTGAAAGCGCCCTCAGAAGACCCCTTGGATAACCCCTTGAAAGCTCCCTCCAAAGCGCACTCAAAAGCCGGAATTCCCAAGGTGATCTCCATCCTACGAGCCTGGGATAGAGAGCGCCCTCGCCCCTCGGAGGCCCCCTTGGAATCCAGCTGCTGGCAAGAGCTGATTTCCGTCCTCACCAGACCTCTTTCGGGTGGCCACCCCAGGATAAATCCGTGCCAAACTTGGTCCGGCTTTAGGCTGGTGGCCCATGCAGCAGGGTTTGCTGCACCAAGCCCTGAAGGCGGTAGGCCGGGCTGCAGCTGAAGTGCAGCTGAAGCAACCCACCCTAGCCACTGCCGCTACCAGCACGGCGCTCACCACCGTGACTGCCCTGCACCCCTCGGCCGCGAGGTCCCACACCCGGGCGATGGGGTCAGTCCCTGCCCTGCACTCCACGGCCGTAGGCCAGGCTCCAGCTTAAGTGCACCTGAAGCAACCCACCCAAACCGCTGCCGCTAACAGCATTACCCTCACCTCCATGACTGCCCTGCACTTTCCAGCAGAGAGGTCCCACACCCGAGCGGTGGGGTCGTTCCCACCGCCTCCGGCAGCAACGCTTTGAGGAGTTATCGCCACGGAGAAAACGGCGTCGGTATGGCCCTGCAGTCGCGTGCATTGCATGTGCAGACAGACATCAATCATCAAAGCACTTGCCAGATGTTTTGGGCTTTTCAGGGAATGATATTTGCATTTGTGGTAGAACCCGTGAATTCGAATTCCTCTCCTTCTGGTGAAGATCAATCCTTTATATCAATGCTACCCTCAGAGCCAATAATCGACACACACAAAACGACTTACGACCGAAATCTGGCACAGACGAATTATAATTGCGTTCCCTCAATATAACCGTTGTTCAGGGGTGAGGGATTCATTAACATACTAATAATAGATGGCCATTGGTAACAGTCCTTTCATACCAGTGCTAGCACCATGATCAGTGCCACTGGCAAGCTAAACCAACCGGTCCACAAGCTCCCTGTCAGCACGGCTGAGGCTTCGCCACTTATGGTTCAGGGTTAAGGGTTTAGGGCTAAACTCACCGTCAGCCCGGCGAAGCTTTGCTGCTTTGGGTTCAGGGCTAAGGGCTAAGGGCTAAACTCAGCGTCAGCACAGCCGAAGCTTTGCCACTTAGGGTTCAAAGCTTAGGGCTAAACTCACCAGCAGCACAGCTGAAGCTTTGACACTTAGGGTTCAGGGTTTAGGGCTAAACTCACCGTCAGCACAGCCGAAGCTTTGCCACTAGCCAGGTCCCAGATCCGCACCGTCTTGTCCCTGCTGCCGCTAGCAACCCTCCCGCTGTCGGCACACACCTGGATACAAACAACGCCATTCATAAGATACGTCTCCCATCTGGATGCCACGCGGGAAGGGAGGGGAGCAGGGGAGGGGAGGGCAGCTAATACGGGGGTCGGGAGGAAGGAACCCTTTGGAGGTGCAGCCAAGGGGAGTTTAGGTGGTCCATTCCTACCAGTTAGACCAAGGGATCCAAATATAGGATATGCCTTTCATAGGTTCAGAGGGGTTCATTACATACCTCCCCCTTATGAATGTCTGTCACAGCCAGTTTCTCCAACCATTTGGAAGGCAAAGCCCAAGGGGGTGCACGAGGAGACTCGGGTGACTGGTGATGGGTGGGGAATTTGATTAGGGAGGGAGGTGCACAAAGAGGGTGAAGGGAAGTGAACTGGTGATGTCCCAGACATGAGGTCGAATCAGCCGGGAGGCCCAAAGCTTTATCCCTCCTACTTCATCCCTGGCAATCGTCATGAAGGTTTAGGGTTCATTTGGGGTAGCTGGTTTCAAGCTGATGTATTTGTCATCTCACCATTCCTTTTGGCTCTTAGCATGTGTACAAAGACAGTCCTGAATCCTAGGTGTCAGCTGCAGGGGCAGAACTCCAAACCCTGTGCCCCAAGCCCTAGGTTGCTGCTGCCAGAGCGTCATCCTGGACCCTAAGCCCTCAAGTCCAGCAGATATCCATCAGGGTGCCAGGGTGGCTTCCTTAATCCACGCTGCAGGGCGTTTCATTTATTTAAATGTTATTAATATTGTTTCCATCAGCCAGCACAAACTCACAGCCACATCCCATATCTGAGCTGTGCCCCGGCCATCGACGAAATGATCCTGCAGATAAGTGGGGGGGTCAAAATAGTTCATTAAATAAACAAATGAAACAATAATACATAAATAAATAATACGCGTTGTGGATTTAGGGAGCCTCACATTCGGCCCTGCCACTAGGTAGGCTACCATGCAACAAGGGGCACAGCAGTTAATTACAATACCGGTGCAGCGGAGAAACAAATCTCACGCCTTTTTAAGGACCAGGGCCGAGGCACACTCCCACCAACATCCCCGTCATGAAATGATGCAGAGGACATGTGGAATTTAAGGCTTACCTCCCTGATCTGATTTTTTTCTGCGATCCTCTTCCGTGCTCAGCGCTGGCAGCCTACTGATGCCCCAACCCTAACCCTAACCCTATGCTTCCTATGCCAGGTCATCACGAGCTAAGCTAGCAAGGGTGGACAAGTCAGGTGAACCCGATGGTAAGTGAGGGGAGACAAAAAATAGCGACACCTTCCGAGAGCTGAGTTGGACTCTCCATGCTTACCGTTTGAATTGCCGGGTCCTTTCAAAAAGGCTTTCTGGTGAATACATAGACACAGGCAATAAGTGACCACATCCGGAGGTGCAAGCAGGCTACCTCGACAAGGTCAAGTCGAGGGTACAAGATTTCGCAAGCCCTCCATCCTAAAACTAGTCAGCCTACCTTCAACGAGGCCTAAATAAGGGTTCCAAACCCTCAACCCGAAAAGGCTCACCTTAGTCAGGCCTAATTGAGGGTTTCAAACCCTCAAGTGTTAACCAAGCCAGCCTACCTTCAACAATACCTAGATTGGTTTTCAAACCCTCAACATAAACGTTATTCAGCCTACCTTGAACACGGCCGTATGCTGTCCCCTCTAGGATTAGGGTTTCGACCCTAATCCCTGAACCCTTAACTGGACAAACCTTGAACGAGGCCGTACGCTGTCCCCTCTATTTTAGAATTTCAACCCTAAACCCGTAGCCCTGAACTTGACACAATTTCAACGAGGACTTATCCTGTCCCTTCTAGTTTACCGGTAGGTTTCAAACCCTCAACCCAAAACCTAGTCAGCATACCTTGAACGAGGCCGTACGCTGTCCCGTCTCCAGGTCCCACACGTCCACCGTCTCGTTGAAGGTTCCTGTGACACAGCTGCGTCCATCCGGCAACATGGCCATGGACATGACGACACATGTGTCCTGCGCGGTGCAGTGCGAGCATGCAAGCAGGTTTAGACAGCCTTGAAATGTCCAGAATTATGACAAGGCAGCTAAGGGACATTGTCCGGTACATGTGCGGGTTTGAATATCCATGTAAAAACCAGGGTACATGTGTGCGGTACGAGCATGCAAGCAGGTCTAGACAGCCATATGATGCCAATAATTATGTAGCTTGGGGCCATTGCCTGGTTCATGTGCAGGTTTCAATATCCCTGTAACACCATGTTATATGCGTACGGTGCGAGCATGCAAGCAGGTCTAGGCAGCCGTGTAATGCAAAGGTAGGTTGGGGCCATGGTCCGGTGCATGTGCAAGTTTAAATATCAAAGTTACCAGTGTACCAGGTTACTTGTGTGTGGTGAAAGCTTGCACGGGTCAAGTCAGCCGTGTGATGCTAAAGTAGCTTAAGGCCATTGTCCGGTGCCTTTGTAGGTTTAAATATCCATGTTACCATTACACCAGGTCATATACTCATACAGTTATATGCGTGCGGTGGGAACATGCACGGGTCTAGGCAGCCGAGTGATGCAAAGGTAGCTTGGGGCTATTGTACGGCGCATGTACAAGTTTCGCCTCATGAACAACAGCTAACGGTAAGTTACTATGTGTATCAAACTAAAACATACATACCGGTAAGTTACTATGAATATCATCCCAAAATATACAGAACGTTTTTCACATACGGTACAGCCACCCCATGCTCACCTTGATTTCCCTGATCAGTTCCAGGTTCTCCGTCCTCCATACGTATATCCCCCTCTCTTTTCCACCGGCCGCCCCCGGCGATGTCAACAGGAGCTCGCCGTCGGGGGATACCAACACTGAAAGAGGCGCCGACGGCCACTGGAGGAAAAGGCAAGGTTGGTCATTAGTTATTCAGGGGTGAGGGCTCAGGGTTCGGGTCCCTTGCCATCGGGGGTCACAGGTAATGCCACAGCAGCCGACAGCCACTGGAGGAAAAGGCAAGGTTGGTCAGTAGTAATTCAGGGGTGAGGGCTCAGGGTTCGGGTCCATTGCCATCGGGGGTCACAGGTAATGCCACAGCAGCCGACAGCCACTGGAGGAAAAGGCAAGGTTGGTCAGTAGTAATTCAGGGGTGAGGGCTCAGGGTTCAGGTCCTTTGCCATCCGAGGACACGCGTAAAGCAGCAGCAGCCGACGGCTACTGGACAAAAAGGCAAGTTGAAGGATGACGGGTCCAGGGTTTCAGCCCAGTAACATAGGGGGAAAAAAGCAGCACAGGCATAAGACTGCGAGAAGCAACAAGACTGGGCACTGGGCAGGAATGCTGGATTCCGTAGATGGTAAAAGATATCTGGGGAAGAAGAAAAGGGGGAGCAGGATAGCATGAAATGAATCAATCGGGATTTTGGTCCCTCTGTCGATCATACGTGACGTGGCGATACAGCCCTAATCCCCCAGCCCAAATCCCACACATTAAATTGAACAATGTATGAAGGGAATTTGCACATGGTTTAGTCCCTTTGCCAATTAGTCACTAGTTTAAGGTTATGGTCGAGGGTTTAGGACTTAGGGTTTAACCCTAAACCCTTTGTCCCTCAACATGCGAGGTGGCGGTGCAGCCCCCACTGCCCAGGTCCCAAGTGAAGAGTTCGAAAATGAGGTTGCAACTGGGACACCACATGAAGGGACAAAGGAGCAAGAAAACCAACAAGACAACAAATCGTAACCTCCGTCACTCAGGGAGCAGGTGGTGACGCAGCTCCCATTGCCTAGGTCCCAGGTGAAAAGCGCAAAAATCAGGTAACACCGAGGAGAATATCGTGGAGGTACAAGAAAAGGGGCAAGAGGGCAGGAAATGGAAAGAAAAGATAGAAATGACTGGGAAATGTGTTCCCTCCTTCACTCGCAGGCGACGTGGCAATGCAGCTCCCATTGCCTAGGTCCCAGATGAAGAGTTTAAAACCTCAGCTTTCAACTAATATCAAACTGGGAAGTGGAAACATACTAGTATAACGGTAGGGGCAAAATAACAGGAAAATAAGAAGATAAAAAGCACATCTTCATCCCCGTCACTCACAGACAAGGGGCAAAGTGCAGGAAAAGAGGAAGGTACGAATTAAAAAATTTGAACCGTCCGTCACTCACAGGCGAGGTGGCGAAGCAGCTCCCATTGCCTAGGTCCCAGGTGAAGAGCTCACAAATCAGATGAAAACTAGGAGAATATTGAGAGGCACAAGAAAGAGGCTAAAGAGCAGGAAACAAAAGAAGGTAGCAAATCACAAGATTGTGACCCGTCCGTCACTCACAGGCGAGGTGGCGATGCAGCTCCCATTGCTTAGGTCCCAAGTGAAGAGCTCTGGCCCAAAGCTGCCCGAGAAGAGCTTCCGGCCATCTGCTGTTATGCCCAAGCCGATGACATTCGGCGAGAGCGACTACGTGGGATATGAAACGAAGGTTAGGGTCACGACACTAACAGTTTTTTACCCCCGGCTACTAGTCCAACTTCGGCAGGCCACACCACGGCCAAGAAAGACCCTGTTGTGACCAAACTTGGGCCAGCCAACAACTGGTGGCCAAAGCAGCATGGCTGGTCACAAATGGGCCCCTCAGCCAGCGGCCGGAGTGTAGCTGACATGTAGCTGAGTCACGAACAAATTAATCACTGGCCACTAAGCAGCTTGGGATGGCTGGGTGCGTGGTTGGTGCTTTGATAATTGGTTCAGTTCTGGAAAAGGTTCTGTGCGGTGCCAACGGAACAAAATCGATCCAGGTATTCCATGCATTGGCGCCGCATAAAGCCTTGTGCATTTCAGATGCACGGGTGGCGGTGGTTTTGTGGGTGGGTGGAAATCCCTGGAGCGCTTTCCCGCGTCAAATAACCGTGCCACGTAAAACCTTGTGCATTTCTGATTCAGGGGACTTTGTGGGTTCGTGGGCGAAAGAAGGTCCACGAAATGGTTTCCCGTGTCATACAACGGTGCCGCGTAAATCCTCGTGCATTTCTTATTCAGGGGCTTTTGTGGGGTCAGGTTCCACAAAGGATTCCCGTGTGAAACGTTTGCGCTGTGTAATTCACCGCTGTGTAATTCAACGTTGTGTAATTCACCGCTGTGTAATTCACCGCTGTGTAATTCACCGCTGTGTAATTCACCGCTGTGTAATTCACCGCTGTGTAATTCACCGCTGTGTAATTCACCGCTGTGGCCTACAATCAGCCAGTCAGATGTCCTCCTGATCTGCATCGTCCTCATCACTCTTTAATAGAGGGTGCTTCAGCTACACTTCAGTTACAGCCCGGCCTGACGCCGTGGGGGCCTGACACAGCAAGCCCGGCTGCCTGGGCCACCGGCCATAGCACGGTCAAATTTTTGTCCACAGTGGCCCGGAGGTTGGGTCAGATTTCCACCTAACCGGTATTTTTCTCTGTAACCTGCATTTTTGTACCGTAGCCTGCATATTTCTCAGCTGCCCTCCCTTGCCCACGCCTGCAGTACCATGGTTCCTCAACTCTTTCCCACACCTCTTAATCTACAACTGATTTAAGAAATCATAAAGCATCGTACATTGTTTTTTCAGTGCATATTTCATGGTCCTCAGATGCCTTCCCTCCCTCCCGTCTGCCATGCCATCAGCTACCTCCCTTCCCTCCCGTCTGCCATGCCCCCAGCTACCTCCCTTCCCTCCCATCTGCCATGCCCCAAGCTACCTCCCCTCCCTCCCGTCTGCCATGCCCCCAGCTACCTCTCCTCCCTCTCGTCTGCCATGCCCCCAGCTACCTCCCCTCCCTCCCGTCTGCCATGCCCCCAGCTACCTCTCCTCCCTCTCGTCTACCATGCCCCCAGCTACCTCCCCTCCCTCCCGTCTGCCATGCCCCCAGCTACCTCCCCTCCCTCCCGTCTGCCATGCCCCCAGCTACCTCTCCTCCCTCTCGTCTGCCATGCCCCCAGCTACCTCCCCTCCCTCCCGTCTGCCATGCCCCCAGCTACCTCCCCTCCCTCCCGTCTGCCATGCCCCCAGCTACCTCCCCTCCCTCTCGTCTGCCATGCCCCCAGCTACCTCTCCTCCCTCCCATCTGCCATGCCCCCAGCTACCTCTCCTCCCTCCCGTCTGCCATGCCCCCAGCTACCTCTCCTCCCTCCCGTCTACCATGCCCCCAGCTACCTCTCCTCCCTCTCGTCTGCCATGCCCCCAGCTACCTCCCCTCCCTCCCATCTGCCATGCCCCCAGCTACCTCCCCTCCCTCTCGTCTGCCATGCCCCCAGCTACCTCCCCTCCCTCCCATCTACCATGCCCCCAGCTACCTCCCCTCCCTCCCGTCTGCCATGCCCCCAGCTACCTCTCCTCCCTCCCGTCTACCATGCCCCCAGCTACCTCTCCTCCCTCTCGTCTGCCATGCCCCCAGCTACCTCCCCTCCCTCCCGTCTGCCATGCCCCCAGCTACCTCCCCTACCTCCCGTCTACCATGCCTCCAGCTACCTCCCCTCCCTCCCGTCTGCCATGCCCCCAGCTACCTCTCCTCCCTCTCGTCTACCATGCCCCCAGCTACCTCCCCTCCCTCCCGTCTGCCATGCCCCCAGCTACCTCTCCTCCCTCCCGTCTGCCATGCCCCCAGCTACCTCTCCTCCCTCCCGTCTACCATGCCCCCAGCTACCTCTCCTCCCTCCCGTCTACCATGCCCCCAGCTACCTCTCCTCCCTCTCGTCTGCCATGCCCCCAGCTACCTCTCCTCCCTCCCGTCTGCCATGCCCCCAGCTACCTCCCCTCCCTCCCGTCTGCCATGCCCCCAGCTACCTCTCCTCCCTCCCGTCTACCATGCCCCCAGCTACCTCTCCTCCCTCTCGTCTGCCATGCCCCCAGCTACCTCCCCTCCCTCCCGTCTGCCATGCCCCCAGCTACCTCCCCTCCCTCCCGTCTGCCATGCCCCCAGCTACCTCTCCTCCCTCTCGTCTGCCATGCCCCCAGCTACCTCCCCTCCCTCCCGTCTGCCATGCCCCAAGCTCCCTCCCCTCCCTCCCGTCTGCCATGCCCCCAGCTACCTCCCCTCCCTCCCGTCTGCCATGCCCCAAGCTCCCTCCCCTCCCTCTCGTCTACCATGCCCCCAGCTACCTCTCCTCCCTCCCGTCTACCATGCCCCAAGCTCCCTTCCCTCCCTCCCGTCTGCCATGCCCCCAGCTACCTCCCCTCCCTCCCGTCTGCCATGCCCCCAGCTACCACCCCTCCCTCCCATCTGCCATGCCCCCAGCTACCTCCCCTCCCTCCCGTCTGCCATGCCTCCAGCTACCACCCCTCCCTCCCGTCTACCATGCCCCCCAGCCACCTCCCCTCCCTACCGTCTGCCATGCCCCCAGCTACCTCTCCTCCCTCCCGTCTACCATGCCCCCAGCTACCTCCCCTCCCTCCCGTCTGCCATGCCCCCAGCTACCACCCCTCCCTCCCGTCTGCCATGCCCCCAGCTACCTCCCCTCCCTCCCGTCTGCCATGCCCCCAGCTACCTCCCCTCCCTCCCGTCTGCCATGCCCCCAGCTACCACCCCTCCCTCCCGTCTGCCATGCCCCCAGCTACCTCCCCTCCCTCCCGTCTGCCATGCCCCCAGCTACCACCCCTCCCTCCCGTCTGCCATGCCCCCAGCTACCTCCCCTCCCTCCCGTCTGCCATGCCCCCAGCTACCTCCCCTCCCTCCCGTCTGCCATGCCCCCAGCTACCACCCCTCCCTCCCGTCTGCCATGCCCCCAGCTACCTCCCCTCCCTCCCGTCTGCCATGCCCCCAGCTACCTCCCCTCCCTCCCGTCTACCATGCCCCCAGCTACCTCCCCTCCCTCCCGTCTGCCATGCCCCCAGCTACCTCCCCTCCCTCCCGTCTGCCATGCCCCCAGCTACCTCCCCTCCCTCCCGTCTGCCATGCCCCCAGCTACCTCCCCTCCCTCCCGTCTGCCATGCCCCCAGCTACCTCCCCTCCCTCCCGTCTGCCATGCCCCCAGCTACCTCCCCTCCCTCCCGTCTGCCATGCCCCCAGCTACCTCTCCTCCCTCCCGTCTACCATGCCCCCAGCTACCTCCCCTCCCTCCCATCTGCCATGCCCCCAGCTCCCTCCCCTCCCTCCCGTCTGCCATGCCCCCAGCTACCTTCCCTCCCTCCCGTCTGCCATACTATCAGCTGTTTCCCCTCCCTCTCGTCTACCATGCCCCAAGCTACCTCCCTCCCTCCCGTCTGCCATGCCCCCAGCTACCTCCCCTCCCTCCCGTCTACCATGCCCCCAGCTACTTTCCCTCCCTCTCGTCTGCCATACTATCAGCTGCCTCCCCTCCCTCCCGTCTACCATGCCCCCAGCTACCTCCCCTCCCTCCCGTCTACCATGCCCTCAGCTACTTCCCCTCCCTCCCGTCTACCATGCCCCCAGCTACCTCCCCTCCCTCCCGTCTGCCATGCCCCCAGCTACCTCCCCTCCCTACCGTCTACCATGCCCCCAGCTACTTCCCCTCCCTCCCGTCTACCATGCCCCCAGCTACCTCCCCTCCCTCCCGTCTGCCATGCCCCCAGCTACCTCCCCTCCCTCCCGTCTACCATGCCCTCAGCTACCTCCCCTCCCTCCCGTCTGCCATGCCCCCAGCTACTTCCCCTCCCTCCCGTCTACCATGCCCCCAGCTACTTCCCCTCCCTCCCGTCTGCCATGCCCCCAGCTACCTCCCCTCCCTCCCGTCTACCATGCCCCCAGCCACCTCCCCTCCCTACCGTCTACCATGCCTCCAGCTACCTCCCCTCCCTCCCGTCTGCCATGCCCCCAGCTACCTCCCCTCCCTCCCGTCTGCCATGCCCCCAGCTACCTCCCCTCCATCCCGTCTGCCATGCCCCCAGCCACCTCCCCTCCCTACCGTCTACCATGCCTCCAGCTACCTCCCCTCCCTCCCGTCTGCCATGCCCCCAGCTACCTCCCCTCCCTCCCGTCTGCCATGCCCCCAGCTACTTCCCCTCCCTCCCGTCTACCATGCCCCCAGCTACCTCCCCTCCCTCCCGTCTGCCATGCCCCAGCTACCTCCCCTCCCTCCCGTCTACCATGCCCTCAGCTACCTCCCCTCCCTCCCGTCTGCCATGCCCCCAGCTACTTCCCCTCCCTCCCGTCTGCCATGCCCCCAGCTACTTCCCCTCCCTCCCGTCTGCCATGCCCCCAGCTACCTCCCCTCCCTCCCGTCTACCATGCCCCCAGCCACCTCCCCTCCCTACCGTCTACCATGCCTCCAGCTACCTCCCCTCCCTCCCGTCTGCCATGCCCCCACCTACCACCCCTCCCTCCCGTCTGCCATGCCCCCAGCTACCTCCCCTCCCTCCTGTCTGCCATACTATCAGCTGCCTCCCCTCCCTCTCGTCTACCATGCCCCCAGCTACCTCCCCTCCCTCCCGTCTGCCATGCCCCCAGCTACCTCCCCTCCCTCCCGTCTACCATGCCCCCAGCCACCTCCCCTCCCTACCGTCTACCATGCCTCCAGCTGCCTCCCCTCCCTCCCGTCTACCATGCCTCCAGCTACCTCCCCTCCCTCCCGTCTGCCATGCCCCCAGCTACCTCCCCTCCCTCCCGTCTACCATGCCCCCAGCTACCTCCCCTCCCTCCCATCTACCATGCCCCCAGCTACCTCCCCTCCCTCCCGTCTGCCATGCCCCCAGCTACCTCCCCTCCCTCCCATCTGCCATGCCCCCAGCTACCTCCCCTCCCTCCCGTCTGCCATGCCCCCAGCTACCTCCCCTCCCTCTCACCTGCATCTCCATGGTGCATTGCCCGCTGGCCAGGTCCCACACACGGAGCATGTTGTCCTGACCCAGGAAGCCCAGCCCGGCGCTGACAACAGACCGGCCGTCAGGAGTGACGGCGATGGAGCACACTGAATCCTTGTGAGCCGTCTTAATGCCTGGGGCCTACGGGGAGGATGGGTGGGGATGCAGTCATGATCTTTTCATATGCAATGGCTCGCAAATCGAATTAACGGAACCCATGATTGGGTGAAAGAACTCTCTGAGCTGTCTTCGAGTCTCTGGAGCCAACGGGGAGGATGGGTGGATGCATTCATGATATTTTTTCATTGGCACGGACACACAGAATAGATGAACGGAACCCTTGATTTGGTGAAAGAACCTCTGTGAGCTTTCTTTGAGCCTCGAGCATGCAGGGAGGATTGGTGGGTGCAGTCATAATCTTCCCTTTCGCTCGAGCACACACAAATCAAATTCACGGAACCCGTGAGGTGGGTCCCGCAGGCATGTGAGAGAAAAACTTTGACATCAAAGAGGAAGAAAAAAGGTCGGTAAGAGACAAAGCCCCATAACACTCGGGCCAACCGCGAGCCCCCCTGCAACTGTACAAGGTGGGGCTACTCGGTTGTCAGGACTGATGCACCAAGAGCGCTGCTCGAGGAAAGCATGGCTAAGGCCTAAGGCACGATCGTGATGATCTATGACTCATGAGTCGTGACCTGAGGACTGTGACCTGAGGACAGCCTTTCAGAGGCGGATTCGTCTTGTGACAGACATTTGGGATCCCAATGCAAAGGTGAGGTATCCCTACTGCTGCGGGGCAGAAGGTTAAGGTAGCTGCACTTCCGGGCCTGCGATGTTGGGCTAGGGGAGACGGCGACCATGTGGAGGACGCGCTGCATGCTTATTTCCAATGCCCCAGCGTGCATGATCAACTTAGGGAGCGGGGATGGGCAGGTCCTCCAAACGGTGCTTGAAACTTTTTATAGATGTACTGGGGCAGGCTTGGGTGGGATGCCCTGACCTTTGTGGACAACGTGGTAGATATCGTTGAGGCGTAGACATTTTTAGAGGTTGGAACTCCCTTTTTATTTTATTTTATTTTCTTCAGCCTTTTGTTTTGGCCCTTCACTTTATTTCCCACTTTCTCCTCCTTTCTTTTGTCCTGCCCCCTTGTGTTGTTTCCATCTTTCCTCCCAACTCTTTTTAGTTAGGCGCCCACTTGGCCGAGCCTTTTTGAAGCAGGGCCCAGAGGCGTAACGTCATTGACTTCTGGGCCTGTCCTGTCTGAGACCTAATACAGGAGGCTTGGGTTCGAGCCTTGGGAGGACTATGGAGACCGAAACATACTGTAGTACCGTACTATATTTTATCTGCCTTGATTATAGGGTCTACGGCAGCTGCCATGCTGATGAAACTGGAGATATACCATGAAAGTTTACGATGCTTCTTTGATGCAAGAGACCAAAAGAAGAGAGGTCGCTCAGCTTAGATTCGTGTGCATCCTGGCTTCACTGCACGTCTCATGTTGTTTAATCTTATTTTTTTCACGTCTCCCAGCCCACCCCCCCGGCCAGTCTTTGAGCATTACATTGTCAACAGCATCCATTCCTGCGCCTAGCAGATCGTTTTTTGAAAGGCCCATGCAGTGCAACCAATGTATCCCAACTCCCAAGCCATGCAGGGCTTGGAGGTCAAGGGTTATTGCCTTATTGTCACGGCGGCATCTGCTGCACCTCCACCCATCGCCGGATTTGTCACTGACATGCCAAGTCATGTCCCGTCAGTCGATAAATCGTCCCGTGTCATCTACTGTGCCCTCTCCCATGGCCCATAGGGAGAAGTCACCCACAGCCCAAGTCATAATGCGTCAGCCTGACGCGTTAGTCAACGAAGCATCAATCATCATCCACCTACCTGCAGAGATCGTTCGGCTGATCCGTTCTCAAGATCCCACACGCGGACTGAGTGGTCGGTGCTGCCGGTGACGAGGCGATGACAGATGCTGCTGCTGCTAGGGCTGGGGGAGCTTCCTGCAGCAACTGGCGCAGCGGGGCGCACGTCCATGCCGCTGCTGCTTTTCACCCCTGTGCAATCGCTGTTTGGTCGATCCAAGGAGGAGGCAGCGCCATTCGCCTGGGGCTTGAGGGCATCAACCTGATGGATCGGTTCAAGGGGTGAAGAATCTGGAGAAGGCCGTGCTTCGTGGCTGTCTAGATTTAAGGTTTCGATATGGGGAAGAGCAGGTGCAGCAGTAGTAGAGGGGACCATGTTGTGCGTGTTAGACCGTATTCGTGGTTTTATAAAAACTGTGCGCCCTTTCAATAGACTACCGCACGCATCTATTGAGCCTCACGAATTAAACGTATTCAAATGAAATTATTTAAAAGATGGGACTGTCAACTAAGAGCCAGGACTACACAGATCACACTCAGAAGGGTGACAGCCCCCTGTGATCTGAGGCAGAACAATTTGAATGGCATTGCATCTCCGGGCCCTGCTTACAAGGCTCGGCAGCATGCTTGCGTGTTGGTAATTGTCCAGTTGAGACAACCACGTGCGACTGTGAACCAAGTCCCAAGAGGTCCGTTGGTCTGCGGTCGCTGATGATCACTCCACTACTCCGGGTCTCATGAGTGTGATACCATTTAGACCGTGTCTGGTGAACTCAAGCAAAATAGGCCAACATGGTACTTATAGCAGGCTCTACTATTTAATGATTCTAAGTCGATTCATCAGCAGTAAGTCGTCTCAGTCACCCCATCAGTCCTGCATCAGACGCTCATTATCATCAATAAATTCAGTCATTCAGTCTTAGAGGTCGGTCCGACTGCGTTACATTTGAGGTTGCGTTTGACAGTAGCGTTTGGGTCGCGTCTGGATTTCGCGTCTGATCTGACGCGAAACAGGTCACACTGCGTTTGGGCAAGACGGCAGGGCAAGACGACGTCAGGGCACGACATGGTACATTTTGTGCGAATTCTGACTCCCAGCGACTCGGGGTTGATATTCCTTATATTGTAACATATATATTGTTCGTGTCCAGCTTAAGATCAAGCCTAAGCTGGAATTCATGGAAAATCTCAAACGCGAAACGTCACCCCCCCCCTCCGCGTCTGCGTTTGGCGTTTGGACACGTTGCGTTTCGCGTTTGGGCCAGTGTGAGTGTGTGACCGGCGTCGCGTTAGCACTTTTTCCTGACGCAACCCCAAACGTAACGCAGTCTGACCGACCTCTTAGATATCTAGATATCTTCCTCGTCATTGAATCCATTGAAGTACTCAAGTCACCTCCTCAGTCAATGCAGTTGGTCAGTCCTCCTCAGTCAGGCTCGGCAAAAGGCTCGGCAAAAGGCTCAGCCACGGGCATGTGGGCGCCACATCACACTATTTCCTTCACCCTTGAGCCCCTGTAAGGCGTAATTTTCCCTCTTTCCTTCATTCTCAGTCAGCCGAGGTTCTCATTGCAATGATGCGTCGCTCTCAAGTCCTCAGTAATTCAGTCCACCTCGGGCAATCCAACCATGAAATCTTCTCATCCCCTTCCTCTAGTCAGCTGAAGGTATCAGCTTGTCGATGCGCCGCAGCTCCTGCATCACCAGGTCGGCCACCACCTCGGAGGAGAAGCGCTCCACCATGCGGCGCCGGGCAGCGGCACCCTTCATGCGCGCCTCCTCACGGTTCTCGTACACCCGCCTCATAAGCTGACGTGTGTGACTGACGCTGGGCTGTGTAAACATGATGCGTTGAGGGTTGCAGGTTAAGGTTTGAAGGTTAAGATTAAGGTTTCAGGGTTAAGGTCAAGATTAAGGTTCCAGGGTTAAGGTTAAGGTTTCATGGCAACTGTGACTGACGCTGGGCTGCGCAAACATGATTCGTAGGAAGTTAAAGGATAAAGGGTTCAAATTTCATGGCGAGTGTGACAGACGCTGGGCTGCGCAAACATGACTAGTTGAGGGTTGCAGGTTAAGGTTTCAGGGCGGGTGTGGTTATCACTAGGCTGCTCATACATCATGGTTTATGGGCTTATGGTTCAGGTTTAAGCCTGGGTGTGATTAATGCTCGGCTGCGCATGTATGAGGGGGCCAGGGGCTTGTCATACTCTGCCTGTTTCCATCCGGTCTAGGACCTCAATGAATAAATCTACGTTTCATGTGGGGCGTGGGATTTAAAGGAAGCTGCGCAGTCTGGGTTGAAGCTGCATCCATGCCGTTATCATACTTAGCTCCACACCAGCCTAGGGCCATAGGCAACGGTTACGTTTGAGCAGTTTATTTCCATCCTACCGGTAGAAATAAGTGGGAAACGTGAGCAACCAGAAATAAGAGGGAGACGTGAGCAACCAGCAAGAAGAGAGAAACGTGAGCAGACTGCCTGGCAACAAGAGAAGGGGGTAGCTTTTAGCTAGGTGTGACATTGTGACGGGATGTGTGCAGATTCCCATGCCATCTTGTGTACACCTCTAACTACCATCAGCCACAGCTTCCCGGCAGCTCCCTCTTATTCATTGACGGCCAAGAGGGCACCTAGAAGCGAAGTAGCTAAACAGACAAGATTTGCGAGATATTTGTAGAATCTCGTGGCAGCAGTGGCATAACGCCAGCAGTTACATTTCAAGCGCAGGCATGCCTTCTAGACAGGCATGCCTCACAAAAGGATCCATGGTGGGCATGCCTTAAAATGCACCCACAGCCTGCAACCCACCTGGGCCCACTTAAGACCAATAGGGAAGCCAGACCCAGAATCCACTGGTACCAGGCCCTCGATCTGCAAGGGTACGCAAATATCGGAGGGATAAGTGTCAAAATGAAATAACGGGGGAAATGAAAGAGCTGGATAATATAAAATGCCTGTGTGCAGCATTAAGGAAAATGTCTGCCATAAAGCATTTCCTTCAGCATCCGGACAAATGAAACTTAGCGGAGAAAAAGGAAATGCCGATACAACATCATGTACGGTAGGTGACTATACCCTACAAAGGCATTCGGCCCTCCTCATGTGCAGGGCCACACTCCCATCCAGCAATCACATATCCTCCCATCACAGAGAACACAATGCAAAATGTAGGATTTATTTTAGAAACTGAAATCAGGGGCATCCACCGCTTTCAAGCCCTCCATCTGAGAAGGGCCTGGGAAGGGCCACGAACCCATCAGACAGGCACAACAGATTGTGCATCCCTGATGGAGTGATGGGATAGTGGCCTTGGAAATATAGCAATTGATGCCGGTGCGTCTTCAAAATCAGCGAAGCTGAAGGTTCAACAACGTGATAAATACCAGTCTCATACACAGTGGCAGTGGTTCGTCAAACTAATAACTAAAAAAAACGGCCCATTCGTCATGCCTGGCCAGTCCTGATGCTCTCCGGGCAGTATATCGAATTTGAAACGGCAAACGCCCAAGGGCTACAACACTGATTTTTGACCCGGTGATTCAAATTTTGAACACAGCAAAGGAGGCGCCAGACGTAATTGGAAACATAGCAAAGGAGGTGGAAGACGTGACTCGGAGTTTTAAGATAGGAAAGACGGTACCGGGGAACCGGACGTGATTCGAAGTTTGTACACAGCCAAGGAGGTACCCAACCGAAACCAGCTCTCCCTTCTGCTCCCCTCTCACATTGATCGGGTACCCCACATCGTTGTCTAGGTAGGCGGTGATCCCGCTCCAGTTGGTGCTGATGATGGGCAGGCCCATGGACATGGCTTCCACATGGGGCCTGCCCCAGCCCTCGCCGCGCGATGGCAGGACAAAGGCATCGGCCGCCTTGTAGTACCTGCAGCCAGTACAGCGACAAGGAGTGGGGATGAGTGGGAGAGGGGGAAGGGGGCAGCAGCAAGGAGTGGGGATGAGGGGAAGGGGGGGAGGGGAGGCAGCAGAAAGGAGCAAGGATGGAGGAAAAGGGGGGGGGCAGCAGAAAGGAGTGAGGATGGAGGGAAAGGGGGGAGGAGGCAGCGGCAAGGAGTGAGGATGGAGGGAGGCGAAGGTAGCAGCGGAAAGGAGGAAGCGTGAAGCCCTGTAGAGGGGCACAGGAGGATAGTCCACTGGAAGGTGGAAATTCATGAGGAATGGTTGCGCTGCACAATGGAAGTGTGAAAGTGTCTCCTTTTTAATCAACAAGTGGATCGCCGCAGATCCCTTTGACTGCTATTTTGCAGGCCTGGCGCAAGGGCCAACCCAATAATAAGGCACATTTGACTGCCCTTGCTGTTTTACTTCGGGGTTGAGGGTTTGTAGCCCCTGGGGAATGAGGGCCCCTGGTTAAGAGTTTAAGGCCCTTCCACCTGGGGCAGTGCAAACTAGGATGCACGCGTTGGCAAGACAAACAGAGAAGGCACGGTCAAGAGGTGAAATATCAGGGGTTGTGCCAAAAGTGTGATGTGACGTATCCCTTCAAGACAGGCGAGGCCTGACGCAACGTTTGCTTCTAAGCTTCGCCTCGGCGACTCATTCAAAGGCCACTCAGTAAACCCTAAAATTGCCGGAAATTCCTCCTGCAAACCCTGTAGTGAACCTTGATGTACGGTGGTGGACATGGGCTACTGACGACGTTCGTATTTAGCCTGAAGTGAAAAGGTCAAAATACCTTGAACCCCAATTATGGATGTGGTGCTTGGCTAATGTGACCAGACGGTCAAGCAGACAGAATACAAAATTCGATGTAGGAGCCTGAGATCAACGACGACGATCCTTCCCATACAAAGCCATTTCGAGTGCAGCGTCACCTGGAGGGGGCAACTGTTCAGCTGGTTTTGGGATAAGAACTTCAGTCCAGAGTCCTCAGTTCAGAGTTCAAGGACCTTAAACCTGGAGAGCTCCATAAATTATCCCTTTGACTGCTTTGTGTGGGACTTGCGCAATTGACCTCCCCTCAAAATGAGCCCCCCCCCCCCCCTCAAAACAGGTAAGGCCCTCACACACACACACACACACACACACAAATTAGAAAAACCCTTTTCGGGAAGGCCCTGATGCCCCCCCCCCTCTCTTTCTCACCTGGGGAACTCTTCGTCTGATATATGGTTGCTGATAACGTACAACTTGGGGAGCGTCGAGGCATCAAACTCCCGCGGGACAGTCAATGTCACCGTCCCTGCAACGCCACGGCCCACATCTCCCCCCAAGCTGCTCCTGCTGCTGCTTTCCTCCTTTGCCCCCTCCGCCCCCTTGGCCTGGTCGTCGCCTGTCCGCTGCTTGCGCACGTTCTTCAGCCACTGTCGGACTTTCTCGACCTGGGCCTGCTGCTGCCCCGCCAGCTGTCCCTCCCCACCCTCCTTCTGCTCCCCCTCCTCCTCCTCCCCCTCCTCCTCGCCCTTCTTCTCAACCGCATCCTCCGCCGCTGCCGCCTCTGTAGTTACTGCCGCTTCTTTCAGCATCCTGGTCGTGAAAGCGCGATGCGCCCAAGACTGCATGTACTCCTTGAAATCTGTACCGCCTCCGTACGGCTTGGTGATGATGTACAGCTCCACGTCATCGACGCCCGGTACGAACTCTGACAGGTAGGCCTCCAAGAGCACGTCCCATCCCTTGCGGGGCTCCCATTTGAATGTAGAGAGGAACCTAAAGGAAGGCATGGTTACGGGCAAAAGGGACGTCAGGTTAAGAGGGAAGCAGGTAAGGAGGTAGGGAAGTAAGGCAACGGAAATGTAGGGAAGCAAGGGGGAGATAGGGTATGAAGATAAGTGTTTAAGGAGGTAATGAAGTAAGGCAAAGGAAGGTAGGGGGCAAGGGGGAGATAGGGTATGAAGAGAAGTGTGTATGGAGGTAAAGAAGTAAGGCAAAGGAAGGTAGGGGGCAAGGGGGAGATAGGGTATGAAGAGAAGTGTGTATAGAGGTAAGGAAGTAAGGCAAATGAAGGTAGGGGCCAAGGGGGAGATAGGGTATGAAGAGATGTGTGTATGGATGTAAGGAAGTCAGGCGAAGGAAGGTAGGGGGCAAGGGGGAGTTAGGGTATGAAGAGATGTGTGTATGGAGGTAAGGAGGTAAGGCAAAGGAAGGTAGGGGGCAAGGATGGGATAGGGTATGAAGAGAAGTTTGTATGGAGGTAAGGAAGTAAGGCAAATGAAGGTAGGGGCCAAGGGGGAGATAGGGTATGAAGAGAAGTGTGTATGGAGGTAAGGAAGTGAGGCGAAGGAAGGTAGGGGGCAAGGGGGAGATAGGGTATGAAGAGATGTGTGTATGGAGGTAAGGAGGTAAGGCAAAAGGAAGGTAGGGGGCAAGGGGGAGATAGGGTACGAAGATTAGTGTGTATGGATGTAAGGAAGTGAGGCGAAGGAAGGTAGGGGGCAAGGGGGAGATAGGGTATGAAGAGAAGTGTGTATGGAGGTAAGGAAGTAAGGCACAGGAAGGTAGGGGGCAAGGGGGAGATAGGGTATGAAGAAAAGTGTGCATGGAGGTAAGGAGGTAAGACAAAGGAAGGTAGGGGGCAAGGGGGAGATAGGGTATGAAGAGAAGTGTGTATGGAGGTAAGGAAGTAAGGCAAAGGAAGGTAGGGGGCAAAAGGGAGATAGGGTATGAAGGGAAGTGTGTATGGAGGTAAGGAAGTAAGGCAAAGGAAGGTAGGGGGCAAGGGGGAGATAGGGTATGCAGGAAAGTGTGTATATATGGAGGTAAGGAGGTAAGGCAAAGGAAGGTAGGGGCAAGAGGGAAATAGGGTATGAAGAGAAGTGTGTATGGAGGTAAGGAGGCAAGGCAAGACAAGGCAAGGCAAGGGGGCCAGGGGAAACATACAGGTTGATTCAGGATGATGCATTAAACCAAGCAGGTTTAAATCATCTGTAATGAGGCTCCGGTATTCATTCACAAGTGCTGTCCTGCCCAGCAAACAGTAAACATGCGTGCTGCTGTGCTGCTCTCCACCAGCCAACCAGCAAGCCACATGCCTCTCACACAGCCACTTGCCCTAAGCCACCAGCCACCAGCCACCAGCCACCGGCAAGCCACATGCAAGCCACATGCCTCTCACACAACCACTTGCCCTAAGCCACCAGCCACCAGTCAACCAGCAAGCCACGTCTCTCTCACACAGCCACCAGCCACCAGCGACCAGCCACCAGCGACCAGCCACCAGCGACCAGCCACCAGCCACCAGCCACCAGCCACCAGCCACCAGCCACCAGCCACCAGCCACCAGCCACCAGACACCAGCCACCAGCCACCAGCCACCAGCCACCAGCCACCAGCCACCAGCCACCAGCCACCAGCCACCAGCCACCAGCCACCAGCCACCAGCCACCAGCCACCAGCCACCAGCCACCAGCCACCAGCCACCAGCCACCAGCCACCAGCCACCAGCCACCAGCCACCAGCCACCAGCCACCAGCCACCAGCCACCAGCCACCAGCCACCAGCCACCAGCCACCAGCCACCAGCCACCAGCCGTTCGTTGGGACAAGGCACGTGGCCTGACTGTCCTGGCCTGTAACTATGAATGTGATGTTTGTGTGAAGGTTTTGCAGCCCAGCAGGCATCGCATTTTATGTATGAGACAGGGCCCCGCACACCGGTAGGAGCACAAAATAAACTGCACCGCACCTAAAGGGTTGCCGCTTGCCGTCACCCTCCTTCCTGCCTGCAGGACTTGCTGTCGCTGAACTGGCGTCCAGCGGCAGCGAAGCAGAACTGCTCTCTCCTCCTCCTTGCTTCCCACGGGTAACGGCAAGCGAGGCGCTGCCGCCGCCGCTGCCGTTTTTGGAAGACGTCGCGGTGAGGCTGCGGCCGGATTGGCTGGGGAGATCACTCTTGCTCTCCAGGCTGCCGAACACAAGGGCGCCCTAACAGGATATCAAACAGGTTCGTCATTACATGTCCGCAGTTTATTTTCCTGAAATATAGCGTCGGGATAGGTTGTGACGGGGGTCAAGCAAGTGGCATATTTTTGCTGGCCCAGGGTGCTTTGTTCTAGCCGGCCAGGGCCGGTCGGGGGGCCTGAGACTGGCCATGAAGGTCATCAAAGTTCAGTTCAGTATCCGTAAACCTGCTCAGGAAGGCTCTATGGCAGTCGCACCTGAGGCAGTACAGCCGCATTGTATTTCTCCGGGTCGTACCAGCTAGTGTTGACGCCCTGCGGTATGGAGGGAGGGGGCATGTACAGCATGGACAGCTGCGTCCTGGATTGGGGATTAGGGGGATCGGGCCCATGGAATAATAAAATGGAAGGAGCCATCAGTTTTGCTTATTTAAAAATGAGGGTACCGGTAGCCATCAATATTCTTTATTTAAAATGGGGGTAGCCATGTCCCATGCTTCCATCAAGATGGACGGCTTTCTGAACCCACTGTTTAGGGCATCAGTGTTTATTTACATTAAAATGGAGGAAACCATATCCCATGCTTCCATCAATATGTGCGGCTTCCTCAACTTACGCTTTAGGGCATATCTATTTATTCATTATAAAATGGGTTGACCTATATGCCATGCCTCTGTCAATATCGGCAGCTTCCAGAACCCACGCTTTAGGGCAAATGTGTTTATCTAAATTTGGGGCAGCATGGGTTATAGCTGCCCCAAATTTATTTTAAATTGGGGCAGCTATATCCCATGCTTCCATCAATATGGGCGGCTTCCTCAACCCACGCTTTGAGGGCATATTTATTTATTTATTGAAAATTGGGTTAATCATACTGGTATAGTCATATCCCATGTTTCAGTCAATATTGGCGGCTTCCCCAACCCACGCTTTTGGGCATATTTATGTCATAATGGGGGCAGCCATGTCCTATGCTTCTGCCAATATGGGTGGCTGCCCCAACCCACGCTTTAGGGCAGATGTATTTATTATTTGAAAGGGGGTAATCATATCCCATGCTTCTGTCAACATGGGCGGCTTCCTCAATCCACACTTCAGGGCAGATGTGTTTATTGTTTTACTTAAAATGGGGGCCAGGGCGCCTAGGTGTATCAGACCTTGGAGGCTTGGATGGATATGGACAGCGAGGGCATCATCCAATACTGCAATTTGAACATACCGGTATGGGCATTGTGAGGCTGGGGTAATGAATTTATGAAACAAAATGTAATGACTCTTGACTAATTGAGTAATCTTGATTTATTAGTGGATGGGTATGGGGACTTGGGAAGTGCTGCGTGGGGGGGCTGGGATGAGAGTGCTGCGTGGGGGGGCTGGGATGAGAGGGGCTGTGGGTGGGCATGGGGAACGGGGGTGGGGGGGCTGCCTGGGGCAACATAGGGGTATCATGCCATTGGCCACATGGAAACCATGCCGAAAGGAAACTGCCATCTTCATGACATAACGTGAAGCCCTGTACAACCTATGACTTATCCCCGCTCTTTGGCTAAGGTGTCGGCTTGTGAATTGAAGGTACGAGGGGAATTCTTCCTGGGGCTTCAGGGAGGGAGGTAACCCTCTGCTTCAAGCCATGTACGTGGGTTGCCAGAGGTTTGGGTGACGAATGCTGACAGATGGAAGGTACGTTCTTGGGCTGCCATATTCTGCCAATGGTGACACATTTGTGTAAGCCTCCGGTTTAAGTCATGTGCTGTATATTTGATTTGCCTTCCCTCGAGCATCAAAAACTGATTTCTTTTAATGCTGCCCTCAGGGCAAACTGTTGGCATGAACTCTTAATTTTCGACTGAGAACTGGCGTCGGCGATCGATAGTTAGTGAATCCATGGATCCCTCAACCCTAAACAACGTTCATTATGAGGCAAAGCAAATCTACGGTATGTGGGTCGCATTTGGGTGCAAAACGTTGACCGACTCTGTGACCGTACCTCAGGCACCACCCGGATCTTCGCCGCGCTGACGCCGGACCTGCAACAACAACAACAACGCAACGCACAAATATTGCATCACATTTGAAACCCATGCCACTGCAGCAGGTTCAATGGATCATACCTCTTCGCCCTGGACCCCAACAGCATTATGGTGAGCGTGCTTGTTGCTCTCTTTCTATCTGTCTGCTGCCCTTCACTCGGGCGATACCTCCGGGCTGATACAGCTTAACCCTGATTCCCTTACACCTTCTGGCTAAAAGCATGCAGCACCTGCATGCTCCTCTCTGTCTCTCCTTCTGTCTGCCAATCACCCACTCAAATGATATGTTCATAGCAGAGGAAGGTACTAACAAGTGTTTCCTTATGCTTTGGTTACGAGTTGTAACCAAGTTGGCAGCAAAATAATTTATGTAGGCCAAGACCAGTTTCAACCGCACGGCAACATCGATGTTGGAAACAATGAGGATCTTGAGAGATGCGGCGCCTGCGGCGAGCTCTTTTCTAGAAAACCACTACGTCTTGTAATGAGCAATTAATTCGCAATATGGCTGGAGGGAACACTGGCTCTGATTTCTTTCTCTCCTGAACCCCTCACCTCTCAAACACCTCCCGGCTGAACTCACTCGGCACCTGCATGGGGACACACAGGGTGTCTTTCCGGTCAGTGTTTCTTTTACCGTGTCTCAGCTACATGTCAGCTACACCCCGGCCGCTGGCCGAAGGCCCCGTTCGTGGCCAGCCTTGCTCCTTTGGTCACCACTTTGAAACCAGTCCAGGTATGGTCCCAATTGGACCTTTGGCGACTGCTGCACGGCCTGCCCAAGTTGAACTCGTAGCCGAAAGAAGAAACGCTGTTTCCGATACATCAATCACATAAATGTCAAAATACGTGTCCCTGCTTACTAGGAGGATTATGAACACTGTATAAAGGGTATCTGTTCGATGCATCAGCCACAAGAATGGCAGTGGGTGTCACAAGATACATTGCTGACACAAGCCCCCACCCCCCCCCTCCGCCTTCCTAATTCATGAAGCTGCTGGCTGTATTTTGTGATCGCCCCAGTTTGTTCAGCACGCTGTTTGACACAATCCATGGGTTCGCCTGATGAGCACTTCAGGGCACCACAGAAAGTCCGGGACACAATCACACAATACAAGAAGCTCTCAGCCTTGCCACCAGCACAGTCTGATGCATTATAAGCTACTACCTCGCAGCTTACAGCTTCCCCCACTGGCCTTATGAGGCATCCCTTACGACCCCCCCTATCTACAGGCCTAATGAAGCATCTCTTGGACCTAACTCTACAGGCCGTATGAAGCATCCCTTACGCCATACCCTAAAGGCTCAATGCAGCACCCATTGGACCTAACTCTACAGGCCGTATGAAGCATCCCTTGGACCTAGCTCTACAAGCCGCGTATGAGGCATCCCTTGGAACTTACCCTACAGGCTCAATGCAGCCCCCATACAGCACAGGGGAGAGGGATTCAAGGAAGTGACGCCGTCTCCCAAATCCATTCACACCCACGCATTTGGTGTACAACCATTTTCATGCATGCATAAACATATGCAGGACAAATGAATGTGGTTTCCGTCACGAGTCGACACTGCAACTTGCAAGACCCACCCAGATCTCGTTCATGGCTTGACAGCGAGCGATGAACGAGGGTGGCAACCTGGCAGGCATTTGGAAGGGGGAAGGGGGGTCAGTGATGAGGTAGGTACTGGTAGGGTATGGAAGACACAGACACAACAAAAGCTTGCCGGCCCGCAGGCAACTTGTATTGTTTTTGCATTATTCGTAATGCACCCCAAACAATCTTTGGGGGGCCTGCCTGGTGGTGTCCAGGGGCCAATCCACGGCCCGTTGGACACCACTAGACACCAAATGTTCCTCCGACCCACGGTCGGCGGCCCGAGTAAAAGAGAACGCTGCATCAGGCCCGATGAAATGCAAGTCATGGCGTGTTGAAATTTAGATGCAGTGCACCAAAATCAGTAAGGTAGCCATGTCCCATGCTCCGGCCAAAATAAGCAGCTTCCTCAGTCCATGAACTAATCTGCGGACCTATTTATTTACATGTGCATGCAGCGCAGTAGCGCACTGAAATCAGCACCGATAAAATGCGGCGAAAATGTGTTGGAATGTAGATGATGTGTAATTAAGCCAGCACCACCTGTCCTCTGTGACAAGACTGAAGCACCACCATCACCACCACCCAGCGTAATTTCTTCCCCCCCACATGAAATGTACCCTCTTGCTGACCGACCGACCTGTCTGTCTCAAACATGGTCCTTCCGACAGTGTACACGTAGGCTGCCCGCCTCGGATCTGGAGGACAGTCAGTTCCGCCGAAGGAAGCTTGCCACCAGTTGGTGGGCAGCGAGTGGCAGAGCACCACCGCAGGCCGGGACTTATCCACTTGATCCATCATGCTTTTCAAGTCCCTGAGAGAAGCCCACAGGGGAGAGGTTAAAAAGGAGGAGAAGTAACAACGGGGGAGGAGTAGCTGTGGAGGGATAACAACAAGGGAGGAGTGACAGCGGGGGAGGCGTGACAGCAGGGGATGAGTAACAGCGGGGGAGGAGGAACTGCGGGGGAGAAGTAACAACGGGGGAGGAGTAACAACGGGGGAGGAGTAACAACGGGGGTAGAGTAACAGCAGGGGGGAGTAACAGCTGGGGTGGAGTGACTGCCGGGGAGGAGTCACAACGGGGGAGGAGTAACAGCGAAGGAGGAGTAACAGCTGAGGAGGAGTAACAGCGGGGGAGGAGAAACAACGGGGGAGGAGTAACAGCGGGGGAGGAGTACCTGTGGGGGAAGAGTCACAGCAGGGGAGAGGCTACAGCTGGGGATAAGTAACAGCAGGAGAGGAGTAACAGCGGGGGAGGAGAGGTTGCAGCGGGTGTAAGGCAGTAGCCAGAAAATAGTAGTGGGGTCAGGCAGAGGGTAGGCAATGTGCAACGATGTGGTTAGGGGCAAGGACGTGCATTGGGCATTGGGAAGGGATACAGGCGCAGGGACGCCACTGGCAAAGTTCGATGCTGACCGCATAGGAGGTTTGTTGATACTCTGGTCGAACCCAGCACCTTAAACGGTAGGGAGCAGAGACCCAGAGGAGCTCAAGAGGCACAAGCTTGCAGGAGACAAGAGGGAATGTGAAGTGTTGTGAAGTTTTTACAATCCAGCGGGGCATCACATTTGATGCATGGGACTTGTACCCGTAAACCGGTACAGGCACCGTATACGCTAGGACCGAGCGAAAACAGTGACCCCCCTGGGGAAGCAACCGACACACAGCCACTGAGCAATAGCGTGGGAATGAACCCCATAGTGCAGAAGAATAGCCCCAGCCATAAAACATGACGTGGAATGTGATATTTGTTGAGAAGCAGGGTTTGGCCATCCAGTTCATTCTGTTTGTACTGCAGAAGGGAGGTGTGTATTGTTAAGGTTGGGTTTTGTACTGCTAAGGGTGGGTTTGAGACTCTCTTACATTGGGATGCTGGTCCTTTCGAGGTGCTCGACATCAGTCGCTCCAGTGGGCACTTTGCTGTGAAAATATTAATCCGAGGACTCAACTAGCGCGGAGGGCTCCTGACGAGTGCCCCCCCACTCCTGCCCCTCTTCATCCAACGCTCACCCCGTTCCCCCCCGGTGGCGAGCGTCAAGCTATGCAAGGAGCCAGAGCTTTTCTAGATCATCACAGGGACTCTGTGATCTGGGATACCCTTTATGACTGCGGGGGAACAAATTTGTTTCCCGAATGGCATGCACCCCAGCCTTTCAGGAGGAGTCCCCGGGTCCCAGCCTTGGGGGGTATCCCTGGGCGAAAATAAGCCTCAGCTGCATGATGCCTGTCTATCATGATCACGACATACAATTCCACTTTAGTTTGTGACCCATTCGGTCAGGACTCCTAGTCTGTGACACCAACATAACGACAGGACTAATTCCGTTCGAATTAGCTGTACCATTCATTGAACATAAAGTTTCGGTGATCCTCCGCTAGGTGAGGGGACCTCACCACATCTGGACTTGCTCCATGACCTAAGCCCTCTCCGCCGATGGCTTTGAATCTCCTCAATCAGTGGCCTGGACCTTTTATATCAATTGACAACCTTCTTTAGGGCTTCGAAAACCCATCAGCTTTTCGGGCTTCTTGTACTGATCCTGTCCTGCGGTACATATAGTATACGCCGCTCCTCCCACGCTACTCTCTGCAAAAAGCTGCATGTTCAGAAACTGCAGCCTATTCCCTTACTCAAGGAATCCAACCGATACAGGGCTTGCAACCGATCCAGAATACAGCCTGGGTCCTACATGGAGGAGTTGGGCTCCTCCTACATGGAGGAGTTGGGCCCTGACAAACACTTAACGGGCCTGCACACGTGTTTCTTCTTGTGTGCTCCAGAGGATACCCTTCAAAGGACGCTAGGCAGCCACCGCTGGGCCGATGGGGACCAAGCTTTGGCTGACCAACGCCTGGCCCGCGGCCCAAGCAGCAGTGAATGCTACACCAGGCCGGCAGGCCCCCCACGTCCATGGGCCTAGATGCAGCTTGAGTTGTGGCTCAAGCACCCGACACTTAGCTGTGGCCGGCTTGACTGGAGAACCCACTTTCGGTCTGCCCAGGCCATGGCAGTCTTCCTGTAGCTGAATTGTGGCTGAATGAAGCACCCTATAATCTGCTGCGGCCTACACGGATGAAACCAGGCCTGCAACTCACTTAAGGTCTGCCAAGGCCATGGCGTTGCATACAACCACCCTGTCCATGTGGCTGTGATGAACCTGAATTGTACTATTGTAGCCGAATGAAACACGGTAACATCTGCTCCGGCCTACATGAATGAAACCAGGCCTGAAACTCACTTTTGATCTGCCAAGGCCATGGCGTTACGCACAGCCGCCCTGTCCATGTCGCCGTGGTGCGATGCCCACAGGTCCTGCTCTCGCATCTTCCCCGAGCGCAGCATGCTCAGCATGAAGTTAATGGCTTCGGAGCTGTAGCCTGACCCTGACCAGAACGGGCCGTTCCACCATATGGGGTACCTTCACGCACCATCCATGCGGGGGGCAGATATGGAGTTTATTATAAATAAATAAACATAACAGCCAAGAGGGTGAGTGAGGCATGCATGTACTGGAGGGCTTCACGATGTCATAATGGGCAGTGATTGTTTTTCCGACTACGAGGCCACCATCAGCAGGCTGCCCTGCGGCCGTCGGAGGCCTCGCTGGGACCAAACCTGGACCGCCCTACGGCCAGCAGCGCAAGCAGCATGGCTGACTTTACATTAGGCCTATGGCAGGGAGCCTGTTTGTAGCTGATATGTAGCTGGGTCACGTAAAAAGAAACACTGATGACAGTTGTGGGTTGGAGCCGTCACATGGGGTAAATGCAAGCTGGGTTGGGAATCGGTGAGGGGAGTGGTGAGGTGCATGGCGTCCTGCAGGGAAACAGGCGGGGGCAGTGACGGAGGTTGTAAGGGAGCGTTGAGGGGGTAATGCGGTGCATGACGGTGAGCCAGGAGGGGCATGCACTCATGCAGGGGGAAGTGAGGAGGGTGATGAGATGCATGGCGTCCAGCAGGGAAACAGGCGGGGGCAGTGACGGAGGTTGTAAGGGGGCGTTGAGGGGGTAATGCGGTGCATGACGGTGAGCCAGGAGGGGCATGCACTCATGCAGGGGGGAGTGAGGAGGGTAATGAGGTCCATGACGCCAGGAGGGCAGGCAGGGGGCAGCCGGGGGGCTCTTGAAGTGCATGACGGCCAGGGGAGGCATGCAGGGGGGATTGAGATGCATGACATAACAGCCATCCCAGAGGAACAGGCAGGAGGCGCACTCGGGAATTCAAATGTCTGACAGGTCGTGGCATTGCAAGGCGATCCTGAAATCTTGGCTGGCTGACCTCAAGGGTATTGGCCATGCTGGAGCGCTAGTCTGGTTGTATCCGGCAGGGATGACTGGATTTAGCCCGTGGCCATATGGTGGGATGTCGGGAGGCTGTCTTATGGGCGTCGTTATTTGCTTGGCCGTGTTTTGCAGTTGCCCTCCTGCTGCTGCTGGCGTCGGCGGCACATCGTTCGGGAACGCTTTTACCCTAGGTCTTGCGGCATGAACTGACAGGGCGTTCACTGTTATTTGTGCAAGCAGGCTGAGGGCGAAAACGGAAAGAGCGGGGGCTGATAACTGCATGATGATCCCTCGAGGATCCCGCGAAAGCGCGGATAGTGGGTTGTCTCAAACTAACTCTAGAATGAAGCGATGGATGGGCTGAAGCGATATATACTTGCGTCAAACTGTCACACACAGGACCGCGAGTTAAAAAACAGCTCGGACTTCAGTGATTGATTTTTGCGCATCACATGCGTAGTTCTTGTTAGACTTCATCAATCTGGCGATGGTTATATTTCACGGACGGAATTCTCGATGTCTATCCACCCATCCAACTATCGGCCGGGTGATGTCGATCGGAAGCTTCCGCTCATTTTGTTGTGTACGGAGCTAGCGGTTGAGCGGTCTAAAAACGCTTGACGTGCTGGTTAGAGAGGAGCTGCGTGGAGCTGCTGGTTAAAGTTATGTAATAAGTATGCTGCTTTACTTCAAGCAATTATCAGCATTTGCTGAGCATGCAGGCGTTCGCCCACAGTCGCTTTCATTTCTTTTTCCTCGAGGCGTCATCTGTCCAGGAATCCAGGATTAGTCCATGCATGCGGCTACTGCGTCTTAATTTTTATATTTTTCAGGGCCCAGAGGTGTGACATTGTTCATCTGCCCGGGAGGTGAGCGGATCCGTATTGAAGCCCTGGATGATTCAACTTGCACATCTCTCGGGGTATATCAGGCTTGTAGGGAAGTTACCTCTCAGTGTGGAAATGCACTGCGTGTGGAGAGGTAACTCAGAGTTACCTCGAGTTACCTTTTAAACCATCTGACGGTAGTAGCTGAGCGATATTAAAAACAAACCCACTTGCAATGAACAGCATTCCATTCAGGTTTGAGAAAAACAATAGCAGGACGGGGAAGAATCGCAGTCTGACATTCCAGATAAGAGGGTCAGTCATCAACAGCTTGAACCTTTCACACAGACGTTCCAGATACCGCATCTATAGCTTCACTAGTTCTGGATCTTCATTCAGCGCTGCAGACGAGCAGAGGCGACACAGCAAAGACAGCGCTGTTGGGCGGGTGCTTCGACTTCGAGCATCCCAGCCTGAAGACAAACAGTCGACAGAGCACGACTGCATGGGACGAATGCCTGCACTTCTAGGCAGCTGCCATCAGCCATCAGCCCCATGCTGCCCCATGCAACTGCTCCTAGGCAGCTGCCATCAGCCAGCAGCCCCATGCTGCCCTTGCTGCCTTTAGGCAGCTGCCATCAGCCAGCAGCCCCATGCTGCCCCATGCAACTGCTGCTGCCTTTAGGCAGCTGCCATCAGCCATCAGCCCCATGCAACTGCTGCTGCCCCTAGGCAGCTGCCATCAGCCATCAGCCCCATGCTGCCCCATGCAGATGCTGCTGCTGCCCCTAGGCAGCTGCCATCAGCCAGCAGCCCCATGCTGCCCCAAGCTGCCCTTCCTGCCTTTAGGCAGCTGCCATCAGCCATCAGCCCCATACTGCCCCATGCAGCTGCTGCTGCCCCTAGGCAGCTGCCATCAGCCAGCAGCCCCATGCTGCCCCAAGCTGCCTCCAGCCAGCTGCCATCAGCCAGCAGCCCCATGCTGCCCCATGCAGCTGTTGCTGCTGCCTCCAGCCAGCTGCCATCAGCCAGCCTCGTGCTTCCCCATGCAGGTGTTGCTGCTGCCTCCAGTCAATTGCCATCAGCCAACACCTCACTGCCTGTCTCTGAGAGGGTTCCAAATGCAGATGCGGATGAAGCCCCCAAGGATGCAGCCATGCAGCTCCAGCCTGGGGAGTGCTCCCGGCTCAAGCGGCCTTCTGAGGTCTCACAATCTCAGAACAAGGCCCGGAAGGTGAGCTACTCAGCCAAACCTAGGCAGAGGAATGGCATGTTTATTCAGGAGTTCATGGGAGCCAGGCGTGCTACCATGACCAGCTGCTCCATGCCCATCAGCACTCCAACTGAGATCACACTTTTTAACCAGCTTCTGCCCCTTCACAAACGTGGACACAAGACGAATTTTGACAGCATGGAGTTCAGATGGTAGCTTGGGGCTTTATGCTGACCGTAGCACGTGCGGGCCTAACCAGGCAAAGCGCGGCAAGAAAGCAGCTACCTAGTTTGGTTTGCCTTTGTACTCTATTCTTGTGCAGCCATAGGGTTTGCAACTCACCATGCTGATCAAGTTTCATACAAGGGTTTAGAACCATTGTCACGTATTATTTAGGGCACACGTTTTTGTGGCATGCCCAAACATGAAAGCAAGCAGATGTTCATTACTTTGTAGCATTGGCTCTTTTGCTGAATCCACAATTATGTTGAAGCTTATCATATGCAGCCATGACATGGCTTAGGACCACTGCCATGCAGGGCACACACTTTTTTGCTGCATGCTCGTGTTGCAGAGCAAATTTTGCACGACTTCAAGTTTCCTTTCTTACATGTCGATGCGCCTCGAGTGGAGGAGGCAGGAGCGACTCAGCGACTGTGCCGTACCAGGCTGCTTGTACCGTAGTGTGCTCATCAGCTTTACGTGGCGCATTTTTATAAATCTAGTATGGGTTTAAACGTTTGCTTTGATGTGACTGCAAGGAAGGTCTTGGCCTCAGTGGACAGAAAAATGCTGGTTCTCAATGTGTTACTTGTTGGCCCGCCCGCGAGTTAAGAGGCATGCGCCTTCAACACGAGAAATTGTTACTTCAATATCAAGCGCAGCGCGCAGCGCTGCGCGATTTGCCCTACGCTTTGCTACTTCTTCAGCTACAAGCCCTACGAAGTTGCTATTTTCTACGCCCCCCTGCTGAGGAGCGCTGGCTGAGGAGTTCGAAATTTTCGGATCGACCGAATCGGGTCACACTTATCTTCACACTTAAACGGCGAAAGAAAGAAAGAAATAGAACGCCTCGTCGGCGTGGGCGTGGTGTGCACCTTATGGGGTGCGGGAATTCTTCTAGCGCCGGGTCTGACCCAGCTTCACCGCACTGCTTCGACAATGCATCACATTCCCGTGCAGCTGTAGCCACCCTGGTGGCCGATGCTGGCAATGTGGCTCCACCAGCATCAGCAGCAGCAGCAACAACAGCAGCCGAGACACCAGCACTTGTTGCTGCTGCTGGAGCGGCTCCATGTGGTCGACCTTCCTCTTCGAATGTGACAGAGCGGGGCGTCAGCTTCGAGTACTTCGCCAGCTTCGTCCGAGGCTTGCCCACCGAGCTCACCATCGCCGATATCGTCGCAGGCACCATCAGGCCACACACTACTGACGAAAGGTGGGACGACGTTAAAATCAGTTTGAAATGTGTATATTCCCTTCTTGATATTGCCATGCAGTGTTGGCCCTATGGTGACCTGTCATGCAACGTGGTTGATTGCGGCTAGACGGAGCGCCCAGCTAGCCTTATGAGCACGGCCGAATTCGACGGCCGAATTAGCACTGTTTAATCTTGTGCACTTATAGTCTTATACTGCTATTTACCTAGTCAGCTACATCACACGCCCGTTGGCTGGGGGCCTGACAGTGCAGCATGCCCTGCTGCTTTGAGTCTTGGACCGCCGGCCGTAGGCCAGTCAAGGTTGGTCCCTTTCGGCCCAGTGATGGCTGCCAGCAGTCCTTTAAGGCGGTCTGGTGTGCACTAAAATAAACACCACTAATGCTGCAGGATTTCAGGACCCCAAAACAATCCTGAAGATACAGTACCGGTGATTGAAATAAACCTGTGTCTCACAGACAGCCAGCCTATTGAGCCAACCTGTTGCATAGGTTCTACACTGGGAGGTGGTCTGGTTTTCTCTAAAATAAGCATGACCGAGGTGGTATCCCAGTGCCTATCCAGCCTACCGTAGTATCAGTCGGAATTGTTTTTTTTGATGGTTTTTAATAATGAAATCAATCATTAAAACCAACAGTTTCAGGCACCAAAGAGAAAAGCAACAAAACAAATCAATTATTTCGTGTACCATCTGGGTTTCCCCCCTCTTTTTCCTCTCCATTCTGCGCCCACTGCGACCAATCTCTACCCAGTATCTAGAATGAAGAGACAGTTCGGAATATTAGAGTCATTCACCAGAGCAAAGGCAAAGTACGTAGAAAGGCTGCAAAAGTTGCTCGGTTAGCTGATGAGGTGTCTCCAGGACCTGCACCCGGAGAGGCTCTGTTTTGCATGTGAGGGGGATGGGGCAGTAAAAATGATGAAGCATGTCTGACAGCCACTGAATACCGGTGCGGTACCGTATTCATATTTTATTTTATTTCCCCGGTAGCAACTTCGGCTTCACGTTCCTTTCTGACTGTTAGTACTAGCTGCAGGGCTGAGGCTCTGTGTAGGGATTTCCCAGGGAAGAAACCAATTTTTCAGACGATTAATTGATGTTTTAAATAAAATCAACCATTGACATCAATTTATTTCAGGTACAAAAAATAAAAATCAACCATAAAAACAATCAAGTGACTGTGTAAAGTGGGGGGTACCAAACAAAGAAACCAACTCGGAATAAAACCAAATCCGACTGATACTACGGTAATGAGTGGGCTGAATGAGCCAGCATTTCTAATGATGACATCAACTCTAATAATCAGCAATTTCTTGACATCAGAAAGCCTATCTCGCAGGTGTCGTTTCTGGGAAATTGTCCTGCCCAAGCACCACGGCCGACTGGCCAAAGGTGGTTTGGTGCGCTCTAAAATTATTTAATACCGTACGGGTAAATGCTGTAAAACAGATGGCCTGTCACGCAGGTGTTGTTACTGGGAGGTGGTCCCACCCGAGCACCGTGGTCGGCCCTCGTTCTTCATTTCCCACACCTGGTCACGAAAAGCCCACAACCTGCTGCAGCTAGTCGAGGACCACTTCCACGGCGCGCCCGTGGACACGGGAGCGGCGGGAGCAGTGGGCAGGGAAGCGGAAGCTACCCGAAAGCAGCAACGGGTGGAGGGGGCAGTGGGCAAAGGAGCGGAAGCTGCCCAGAGGCAGCAAGGGGCGGAGATGGTATTGGGCAAGGGAGCAGAAGCTACCCGAAAGCAGCAAGAAGCTCCTATTTTTATATGGCTCGACATTTTCGCAATCAACCAGGTGGGGCGTGTGGTGCTTACAGTTGTCCACAGGTGCTTCCAGGTGTGAACATGCCGTGAGTGTGAATATTCCAGGTGTTAACAGGTCATAGGTGTGAACGAGTTTGAACACATGCTGATATGAGAATAGATGGCGGGTGTCAATGGACCCCCTCGACAGTCCTACTTCCCCCTTCCCTGCCCTGCCTTGCCCTGTACAGCTCTGCTAAGCTGTGCCTTGTCATGCCATGTCATGCCTTGCTGCAGCCCCGCCCACATGGACCACGTGGACTTCATAGATCCCATGGACCGCATGGACTGCATGGACCATATGAACTGTATTGACTGCATGGACTACATGGACTGCATGGTCTGCATGGACTGGATGGACTGCATGGACTGCTTGGCCTGCATGGACTACATGGACTGTGTGGTCTGCATGGACTGGATGGACTGCATGGACTGGATGGACTGCATGGACTGGATGGACTACATGGACTGGATGGACTGCATGGACTGGATGGACTGCATGGACTGGATGGACTGCATGGACTGGATGGACTGCATGGACTGGATGGACTACATGGACTGGATGGACTGCATGGACTGGATGGACTACATGGACTGCATGGCCTGCATGGACTACATGGACTACATGGCCTGAATGGACGGGATGGCCTGCATGGACTGGATGGCCTGCATGGACTGGATGGACCGCAACATCCGCATGAGAGCTCCTCTCATGTTGGGATTTACTTGCTTGCCCTCACTCCCCTCAAGAGCTGCGGAGGCCAGGCAGGCACCCCTCTAGATCTAGCTGAACGTATATCAGACCTGCCTGGATTCAGACCTGATCCTGTTCGAAATCCCCGTGACCGCAGCATCCTTACCTGGAGGCGCAAGTCCTTCTGAACGATGATGTGTCCAGCCTGGCGCGTGTCATCAAGGCCACTGACACGACGCTGCTCTGCCTAGACACCAAGGGCGTGACACTGACCAGGATATGGTGCTTGTACGAGGTGTGTGCCAGGATTGTCCACATATTTGAATTTATTTCACACCTGGGTGATGATTTGTCCAGCCTGGAGTGCGGCATACAGGCCACTGACACAACGCTGCTCTTCCTGGACACCAAGGGCGTGGCACTGACCAGGGTTTAGTGTCAGAAACAGGGAGGTGGGTAGCACTGTTGTTTAGGACGCTTCAACTACAATTCAGCTACGGTATGACAAACGACCGGGGTGAGTCCGGTGTAGCAAGCCTTTCTGTTTGGGCCATCGACCGCCGGCCGGTGAAAATTCGGTCCCCCATCGGCCTGATTGTGGCTGCCCGGTGCATCCCCCAAACTTTGTATGGAGCGCAATTAAAGCTACACTGGTTTACACCCCCACAAAGATGTCAAAACCAGGGGAGTCAGATCCTTCCCAGGTACCAGGTATCTTGAAATAATACATTTGTTTACTTTCCGTATGAGTAGCAAACCCTAGTGTACAAGGCATCTTCAGGGCTGGTCATGGCCACCGGTGCGGCAAACCCTTGTTTTAAACGAATTCGCATTTATGTTACTATGTCGCAGGTATGGCAAACCCTAATGCACAAGGCAGCCTCAGGACTGGTCCTGGTCACTGGCACGGCAAAGGTGGATGACATGCAGGACATCTACAATAACCTGGATGTGGGAAAGGCCCAGGTGGGCTTGGATGTGGGCCTGGTGGGCCTGGGTGTGGCCCTGGTGGGCTTGGATGTGGGCCTGGTGGGCCTGGGTGTGGCCCTGGTGGGCTTGGATGCGGCCCTGGTGGGCCTGGGTGTGGCCCTGGTGGGCTTGGATGTTGCCCTGGTGGGCCTGGGTGTGGCCCTGGTGGGCTTGGATGTGGCCCTGTTGGGCCTGGGTGTGGCCCTGGTGGGCCTGGATGTGGCCCTGGTGGGCCTGGGTGTGGCCCTGGTGGGCCTGGGTGTGGCCCTGGTGGGCCTGGGTGTGGCCCTGGTGGGCCTGGGTGTGGCCCTGGTGGGCCTGGATGTTGCCCTGGTGGGCCTGGGTGTGGCCCTGGTGGGCCTGGATGTGGCCCTGGTGGGCCTGGATGTTGCCCTGGTGGGCCTGGGTGTGGCCCTGGTGGGCCTGGGTGTGGCCCTGGTGGGCCTGGATGTGGCCCTGGTGGGCCTGGGTGTGGCCCTGGTGGGCTTGGATGTGGGCCTGGTGGGCTTGGATGTGGGCCTGGTGGGCTTGGATGTGGGCCTGGTGGGCTTGGATGTGGCCCTGGTGGGCCTGGGTGTGGCCCTGGTGGGCTTGGATGTGGGCCTGGTGGGCTTGGATGTGGGCCTGGTGGGCTTGGATGTTGGCACGGTGGGGCCCGGAAAGCCCCGGATGGGTGATATACCCAATGGGTGTAGGGCTTGACCCCACTGGACTAAAAACTAAAGACCCTTAACTGGTATGGCCGAGGTGAATGGCAGACAGGACTGATACAACAACCTGGACGTGGGAAAGGGCCAGGTGGGTCTGTGGAAAGGTTTGGGGTTAAGCCTTAGCGGTGGGGCTGTGTAAGGGTTTATGGTTTAAAATCTGAACCCTAGAGCGGATATGCTCATTACCCAGCATGGCTGAAACCCTTGTCTCTTGAAAGAAGCCTGCGGTGTCCACTCAACTCCTTCATTGCAGGCTATGCATACTGGTGACCGCCTGCGCATCCTGGACGAATTCAGCAGCTATATCATCCAAGTGCTTGTGCCTCACAAAGATATTTTGGCCTGACTACATTTTCTCGACTCTTCAACATCAGCTTTTATTGGACTGCGCACCAGACCAGAGGGGGGGGCAAGCACCACTAGGCCGATGGGGACCAAACCTTGACTGGCCTGCCTACGGCCCGTGGCTCAAACAACAGGGCTTGTTGCACTGATTCCCCCGGCCATGTCAGTTTATAGCTGAAGCACTCTTGAATAAAGAGTGTGCTGCTTTTGCAGGCAACACAGGACGGCGACCGCCTGCGCATCCTGGACGAGATCAGCCGCAGCAATGTGGACCTGGGTGCCATTAATGCCGCGATCCGGCAAGCGCTGCTGGACAGCTCCCGCCTCGAGATGGAGCATATGGAGCGCATCCTCGCTGAATCAGCATGTACCCCTGCTGACTCAGCACACATCCTCTCTGATGCAGGGCACATCATCGCTGACCCAGCACACAACCTTGCTGACTCAGCGAACGGGGTTGACGATGCACTGTTGCTCTTAGGTGTGGGTAGTGTGAACCCCATGCCAGTCATTTTAGAAACTGGGCTCTTCCCTGACGCAGCCGGGGGGATGCTTGCCGGAGCATCCCTACAGACGACGCGGCCTCTGGAGAAGAACGAGGAACAGAGAAGTACAGCTGCTGGCAAAGTGCAGCCGCCAGAGAAGTTCGAGGAACTAAGAAGCACAGCCTCCCAAGAAGTACAGCTTCCAGGAAAGTGCACGGAGGGGAGAAGTACCATCGGAGGAGCAGTACAGCTGCCGGAGAAGTACGAGGAAAGGAGCCTGGAAGGCCTGGGCTACTTGCAGGCCCGCTTGAGCCTGGCCTGCCTTAAGCACGCAGGCATGCTCCAGTTGGCAAGGAATGATCATCAGGCAGTGGCGCCGCTGCGCCGAGCCGTCGCGCTGCGCGAGGCTGCGTTTGGCCCGCACCACCCTCAGACCGCAGAGGCTATCAATCATCTGGCCTCGATCTTGTTCCTCAGCGAGCGATTTGAGGATGCGGAGCCGCTTATGCGGCAGGCCCTGGAGGTGGGCCATGCCTACACCCTTAACTTAAACCTTCTGATGCAGCAGGCCCTGGAGGCGGGCCAAGCCTACACCCTAAACCCTCTGATGTGATTTTTCAGGGAGTGCTTATTTGTGGGGGTGGCAAGAAAGTCAGCATGTTTCTTTGATTTCCAACTAACCTCCCGCTTACCTCCTCCCATTCTCTTTATTTATGTCATGTCTGAATCAGGCCCCCTGTGTTGCCCTTCATTTGCCTACTTCCTAATGTTGGGCTAGGATCATCCCTGATAGCCCTGCCTGACTTCTCGAATCTCGAAATGCGTCACTCTGGCCCTTCGTGTTGCACTGCACAGGCCTAATCTCGAGTGCTCGGCCAGGACCACCACTATGTGGGTGTGGTCACCAACAACCTTGCCACATGTATCATGCAGCTGGGCCGCCCGGGTGGGTGGCCAGGGTTCAGGGTTAAGGGTGGTTTGGATGAAGATTAGTTATGGGTTCAGGTCAAGGGTTCTGACCCACCAGGTGGTTTAGGGTTGGGGTCAAGGGGTTGGGCCACCCAAGTGAATGGGTGGCAAGGACCCCTTGATTGCATACCCGGCCCCCTTTGGCAGTCTGCTGGGCAGTCATCACTACCGAGCCATCACTAGGGACCAAAACTTGACCGGCCTGCGGTTGTTAACCTAGGGAGCTGTAGGGCTTGATGCACCCGGGCCCTCGGCTGCATGCCATGATGTAGCTGACTTGATGCTGCATCAGTAAGAAAGAATCAGTGTTTTGTGGCATGGGGAGGATCTTTCGGCCAATCCTGGTAGGTAGACTGGTCAGTCGAATTTGTGGACAGACGTTTCATTCCGCTTGATTCCGTTTCATTCGGGAGGATAGTGTTCGCCGGATTTCTTGCAAGGTTAAGCCACCAACATTGGCAATTGTATTTACGTCATGGCCACTTATCTGGGGATCAGTGCCCGCGGGCATGCCCGGTCAATCTCGCAGATTCACACCTCAACCCCATTCAGGAACCACTCTCCCCATTCAGCAGATTCACACCTCAACCCCATTTCCTGAGCCAGCATCAGTGCACCTATTTGCAAGGAATTTATGTAGATCTCATCCCCCGGGTGATGCCTGCATTTCGTGCAGCTAAGGCTTGGGATTTAGGGTTTAGGGGTAAACGTGTACCCTGCAACCCTCAACCCTTAAACCCCAGTTGATGCCTGCCTCTTCCTGCAGCCGAGGCCCTTCCCTTGATGCAGCGTGCGCTGGAGCTGAGGCTGGCCGCCCTGGGGCCCGGTCACAGAGAAATCGCCGCGTCGTACAACAACCTCGCGTTGTGCCTGGAATCTTGCGGGCGGGTGGGAGAGTGTATGGCACTGCAACGACGGGCATTGGAGTGCATGGAGGCGGCTGTAGGGTGTGACCACATGGACGTGACGACATTGCTCATGAGCCTGGGGCTGGGCCTGATGGAGCATTGTGAGGTGCTGGGGAAGGGTGCAAGGTGTGTGGAGGGGGGAGAGGGGTCAAAGGGTGCGGTGGGGGCAGATGTTGAAAAGGAGTTTGTAAAAGGAGATGGCGATGCAGACGGGGAACAAGAGGATGGGGTGTCTGATGACGTACAGGAGTCTGGAGTGGAGGAGGAGGAGGAGGAGGAGGAGGAGGAAGGGGAGAGCAGTGTGCTGCTGGCCGAGGCGGCCGTGGAGGCTGAGCCTCTCATGCGGCGTGCGCTTGACACTCGGATGCGGCTGCTGGGCCGCCAGCACCCGAGCACCGCAGAGGCTATGCGCAACCTGGCCCTAGCCCTGGACAACCAGAGGGGCAGCGCCGTGTTGCGCGGGGAGGCTGAGCGGCTGTACCGCGGCGCCCTGGGGGTGCATGAAGCCGCGCTTGGGCCGGATCACCAAGTAACCTTGGTGAGCGTGCTGAACCTGGCGGGGCTGCTTTATCGAGCCTTGGGAGATGGCGATGGCAGCACCAGCGGTCTGCGGGACACGGAGGCGGGGTCGGGGGCGGGCGACGATGGAGGCGGCGCGGTGACAGCTAGATCGCTATCTGTTGTTGAGCGGCTTATGCGAAGAGCGGCCGTGGGCTTGGCGGCTGCTAGGGGACCAGGGCACCCGACGGCGTTGCATGCGGCTCGGGGACTAGCCCGTTGCATGAGGAGTAAAAAGGTTTAGGGTTTATATTTAGAACGGGATTCATTTCTCAACATCCTGCCTGTCTTTTTGAACGAAGCGCCCCCCTACCCAGCCAAGCCCTGCGTTCAGTCTACGGTACAGCTGTGCATATTTACACCGTCATACATTCGGCGGTCTCTAAACATCGTGGTTGGCCTTGCGTGTTGCAGTGAATGCGGTATTGTGGCCTCGTTGAAGTGGAACCGGAAATAGCGGAACGACTTGCACACCATGCCTGGATGGGCATCGCCTAAACTTCGGTCATGTTGGCAACTGACTCGGGCAGTTGCGTATCAAAGCTTGCCATGCTGGCTGACAGCCTGGCTGACAGCTCACTGCGCTTTATCTCGTCGTCTCAAGGCCGCGTGCCCTTGCGACCTCCGCCTTCCTTCATCACCTCCGCGCTCCTTTAACAGCTGCCCGCGCAGCCACAGGCTACCGCATCTGGCTGCTGCAGTCTGGCTAACAAACAATCGAAGGGGCCCAGATGCCAGAAGATGTTCTGGCATATTTAGATTTCGACTCAATCGACGGTGATGAGTTTAATTTGTGAACCAGGTGTACAAGGAGTCGAGCGACCCCGCCTCCCACGGTCCCTCGACTCGTGGTCGATCCACTATTCGTGGTCGATCTCAGCAACCTGAGCACTGAGCAGCCCCCATCGCCCCCCTCTTTGGCCAGTCCGACTGCTCCTTCTGTAAAAATGATAGTATTGTTATTGGCTGGCTAATACCGGAACTGCTTGTGTTATCGGATACGGTATATTAGATCTGACTAGGCTTGGAGGAAAGGTGTCTGATCTGCTCTTGACTGGGTCATATTGGCTGACTAGGGCGAGGGGGGGGCAAGAAATCAAGTCAAACACCCCATCATTATAAAAATGCCAAACGATCCCTGGCTACCCCCCCCCCGCCTCCGGAACCTAGTAATACCAGGGGTAAACCTCAATTTCTCAGTCAATAACCAAAATTTAAGGAAGGGAGCGGGGCAATTTCAATCAGCTCATCAGTGCGCTTCTAATGATGTCGATAATTGTAGATGGTTCACAAACGTCAAGCGGTGAAATTAGTGAAACAAAAGAATAAACTATTGCTCTAGCTACCACCTGCCAGCTACCCATCCTCGCTAGAGACCAGGAGCCTCCAGAAACGAGAGTACTCATGCATGAGTGGCAGCATGAGTGGCAGCAAAGTAGCATCTAACTTGAGCGTGCTGATGTGCTGCTTCAGAAGCCTGGTCTTCTGCTTCTTGGGGAGCTCCTTGCCCACCACTTAAACTCCTCAGCGCTGATGGCATATCTCGTCACATCTGCCTCCGTCAGCTCCTGACCAGGGTGGGCTGTCTCCATGTGATATAGGAAGTGGTAACTCCAGACAAAAGGGCGGATGGTACCCGCAATGCTTCTGCAGATGGTGCAAGCCACTGGTCTGTTGGTGCAAGGATTGTTGGCAGAACCCTTCTCAGCAGCCGCATATGACATCTTGTACTTCAGGGGGTTGCGGGACTCGACTGCTAGTGTGCCGCTGGTAGCGCCTCTGCCCAAGTCCGTTTTGCACAGGCCTGATGTCCTGTCGTCACACACAATGCCATAGAAGCCGCATGCCTCAGCACCACATGGCTCCAAGCTACAGGCTTCACCACATTGGCGCATCAAGATGTGCGCTCCGACGTGAAACCGCATAGCTGATAGCTTGATTATCTTCCCACAGCCATGCACCTTGCACACCGTCGGCAAATCCCAGCTATTGGCGGTCCATACTCTTGTTGAGCATCGTCCAGCTCTTGGGAGGGGTCATTGCAAAGTGGCCATGACTTGAAATCATCGCCTCTGTACGGGAACGCAGCTGACATGCTCAAGCTGTGGCTAGAAGCTGGTGGGCACTGACCAGGGACCCCCCATCAGCTGGGCTAGCATGCAGCTGAAGACGACGTCAAGTCAACACCTCGCACGCTGTTATGATGCCCTGAGAAGGGGAGGCTGACATTGCAAAGGGGATGGTCCTGTGGGCTAGCACCTCGAGCATGACACCGACTTTCCCACCCCAAGCCAAGGACGCTGCTGATCCATCAGCCTCCCTCCCTCTAGAGTACGTCAAGTGCATGAGCACCCCTGTCACTACAGCTGCCTCCATCATCAGCTGCTCCGGTGTCAACTCGCCCATGCTGTACAGGCCCCCCTTGGCAGTGGGGACCTGGAGCATCCGGAGATAGGATGTTGCTGCGGGCTCTCGGGTGTAGGACCAGCAGCTGCAGCCAGAGCGAGAGGCTCGGCGACAGCCGCATGCTCGACAGCAGCAGCAGGAGCAAGAGTTGATGGAGTAGCAGGATTTAGAGAGGAGTATAATGATGTGATTGTGCGCTGTCGCTTCATCGAGTTCTCCCCGGCCAGCTTCTTAGCTCCTCTCTTGGACTCTTTCCCCTGTTGGTGATTCCTTAGGGCCACTGGGTTGTCTGTGAATTTTGAGACCTTCAAACACTGCTCACAGCAGGTTGTCATTGCTTATGTGAAGTTTTTAATGTGAAGGTTTTACAGTCCAACGGGGCATCACATTTGATGCATGGGACTTGTGCCCGTAAACCGGTACATGCACTAAATACGCTAGGACAGCGAGCGAAAACCAGTGACCCCCCTGGGCAAGCAACCAACACACAACCACTGAGCAGTAGCGTGGGAATGAACCTCATAGTGCAGAAGATTAGCCCCAGCCATAGAACATGACGTGGGTGCAAAAGAGTTCGGTTGGACGCCTCCTAGAAAAATTAAGAAGGAAAGAAGAAGATCTAAGTGAAATTGTAAAAGTCTGTGTAAAAACTGTGTGATGCGTGAGCGACACTTCAATGAGATTGAGTGTTTTCTAAAAATTGTGAACTGGGTGAGGCACTATGTGATGCGTAACTTAAGTGAGTAAAGTGTTTAAAAAGTGTGAACTGTGTTGTATAAATCATTGAGATGAGTACCATTGGGTGTGAAACTTCTGTAAGTGGGCGATTTCAATGTTGCATAAGTAATCTAGAAACAATGATACAAACATATGGAGACCAGAGAAAGGAATTGTGATAATCAAGGGGACAGTCTTCCCATCAAGGACTGTTAGTCAAATCTCCCGCAAATCTCCCCCTTAACCTGACAAATGAGAGCAAAACTCATGCGGCCACCTCCACCCCATCGACAAAGAGCCGAGCACTTGTCAAAAACGCCTTGGACTTCATCTCCTTAGCCAACTGGAATTTGGGCCAGAGCTCATGCCGTGCCGACAACTCTGCAGGGGACATATCATCCCAGACGGTGACACCCTTGCCTGCCAACTGAATCCTCATGTACACTATGCTCTCGGCCTCGCTGCGATTGTCCACGCGAAACTTGATCTTCCGCAATAACTTGCCGTTGGGATTCGGCGTGCCCATGCGGAAGGCAGTACTGACATTTATAGTGATGCCCATGAGCTTGCACACTGTCTCACAGACCTGAGCCGCACAGTCCTCCCCCAAACCACCCTCTGGTAGGCCGGATATGACTAAACTGGTTAACTCATAGCAACTACCAATGCAGCTACACCGTGTGAGTCCATAATGGGTGTACGCACAACGGTTCATGTGGTTCCGGAGCCATCACACCCCCCATGCTAAAATTGCATACCAAGAGGGGTCTGGTATTCTGTATGGAATTTTTTATAATGCATATCTCTAGCAAATGACAGTAGGAATGCAACGGTGAAGCTATCGTCTCAATCTTATGTTAAAAAAAAGATACTAAATTTCCCCAAAAAACCTTTTTTTACCCCCCTGCCCCTTCCCACTTTGACCCTCAATAACTCCCAGTCCCCTGGGCCAAAAACAATTTTAAGACCATATATGGAAAGCTCTCTTCAAGCTCTACAACTTTGGATGATGGGGTGTATTCAGGTTTTTGCCGCCCTCGGTTTTAGCGCCCTTTGCTGAACTGAAACAAAGACCCTGGCATTATTGCATGGGCTGCTCCTCCATGTTGATGACGTTACACCTCTGGGCCCTGCTTAGATAAAGCTCGGCCACATCGGCAAACATTAAGTCACGGCAAACTGAAGTCACAGCCACACTTGTCAGCAGTATGATGAGAGGGACGACAATCCATGAAACCATCACAATCTCACAATCATGGACAATAAGAAAATTTACGTCGTTGAAAAGGAGCTGAATCTTGCTAAACGGAAGCATTGTCACTCTCATCTGTGCGTGTCTGTGGTCGCAGGTTAAGAAGACGGACAGGGGTTGTTTTTGCCAATTTTTTGAACTTTTCGTCGCACATGTATGTGCACCTGCTAGAAGGCGACCTGCTCAGCGCGAGTAAGCTCAAGCTGGACCCCGTGCAAGGCATCTACGCGTACCGGTACTTGAGAGGAACAGGGGCCGCTGAGGACCATGCACCAGGGGGAAGCCCATGCTAGGAACGCTGGCTTCCTGGTATTTGTATGTCATTTCTGCTTTTCCTTGTTTTTAATCCCCCCCCTACTTTTCATGTTGTTTTCCTCTCCCAAACAGAAGCTGATCGCCCACGCAGCCTGGCTTTTTGAGCAGGGCCCAGAAGTATAACGTTACTAAAAAGACTGCCAACATCTGTTTTGACTGGTTCAAGGCACGATACCTGCCTAACAAACACGTGGCCGAGTCTTTTTAATTGAACTGGGACCAGAAGTGTAACGTCATTGACCTGCCTACTCCTTGCTTCATTTGCCCACATCAGGCGCCGCACCAGCAAGAGGGCTTGAGCTCACGCATGGACAAACTGAAGGCACGGTCAGCACAGCCAACACTAGAGGACGGTGCAGTAGGCAGCAGCGATGTTGGGCAAGAGGAGACAGAAAGCACGTGGAAGACGCGTGGAAGATGCTTGCTTCAAATGCCCTACCGGCCAGGTCAAGCTAAGGGAGTGGGGCAGGGCAGGCCCTTCAGCCAGCGCCACGGACGCTCACCAATTGAACCAGGGCAGGCATGGGTGGGAGGCTCTGGCTTTTGTGGAAGATGTGGGTGAACTTGTTGAGGGCTATACTCCAGAGTGGCTGGGGAATCGGGTTTCCTTCCTTTTCTCTGGGGAAGTGCCCCTTTCCTTTCTCTCTTGTCAAGCTTCCATCTAGACTGTTGGATGCCAACGCGGCCAAGCCTAAAATTTTAGCATTGCCCCGTGGTGTACCGTAACTCATAGAGAAAATGAGTCATGACTGACGTATTTGTCACAGTATATTACCGTATACGTGACAGAACCGTTTGAGCCGCCGTTAGCGGCCACGGAGCCTCCGCAGCTTCTCTGCGGAGTCTCCTGATTTGAATTGAGACCTAGAAACCCGCTTACGCAGGATGATTGAGCATAATCCGTACTCTGAATTGGGCCTGCCGGGTCCCTGTATCCCGGCAATTGCCTAAACTAGTTACTTCGTCCCTTTCTAAAGGACAGACCTCTATTTGTAACAAGCACCGGCCGTCATATGTGAATGAGACCTACTGCGTTCCCATAAGTCAGTACCTGAACCCAAGTCAAGTCTATACAGCCTCCGCTGGTATAGCAGGAGATAGAATCCTCAGTTGAAAACCGAGACCCCTGCAGAAGAAGAAGTACGCAGACTACGCCTCGGCCACCTCACCGCGTGACGCGCGGTAAGTGCTCCTTTACATAGCCCTGCTGGATCGCGCCCAGACGGCCAGAAGGCCTGCGCTCCCAAAGCCATTTGCTAGTCTTACAATTATCCAGCTTCACAGCTTAACTCGCTGAGCACTCGCAGCCAGTGAGTAGTCACTGAGTCTGCCCGTAGGCGTCCTTCACTGTTGTGAGGAAAGAAGTCCGCCACGGACCCGAAGCGCACATCGCGTGTCCTTTAGAAAGGGACGAAGTGGATCTAGCCTGATCAGCCTGATTTGCCAATCCCTGCAAAAGGTGCTTGTGCTGTGGTATTGGAATTTTGTTTGCCAGCAAACGACCTTGGACAGTGTTTGAACTGCACTTTGCTGAGGTAATCTCCAGAGAGAGATTGCCAAGTTAAGCCCTGAGAATCATTGAGCGTGGCAGCTTAGTGTTGAGTCCAGGAGAGGCTTGAAGATTTGGCTGTGGATTTATACACCCAGCAGATAAATTACCTGTGTGCTTGAAGATTGTGATTGAGGTGGATCCAACCCACCAAGCATTGACAGAAGTGCACTTGTGGATAGAAGATCCAAGGTTGGAATTTTTTGGTGGGCCAACGCATCCCCGCAGGACCGCAGAGCTGAGCGGACACCACGCAAGAGGCTACATCCACGCAGGGCGTGTGACATCTAGAAGCTGCCCAGCCAGAAAGGTGGGAAGTGCTGAAGGCGACGAAGGATTCCGCCAGATACCGATTATTTAGCAGAAAAGCAGGAAGGCGAGGCCTGTCCTGCACATTGCTGTACCTGCCATCCAAACCTGACCTGCAGACCCTCACCAGGCCGCAGTAGGAACAAGAGGCAGAAGCCTGACCTTAGCAGATTCTGTAGTTGGTGTTGCCAACACAACTGCAAGACCGTGTGGTTCGTAAATTGCCTGTAGGAATGACAGACGTAGATCTGAATCCTGATAGGCACCAGCACCCTGACGCCCAACGGAGGAGTGGGCGTCTGAGGGGCTGGAGCCAGGTGTACACCTGATGGATGCTAGCGATGAGCTCATTGTGGAAGCCCTATTGGTGGCAGAGAAGCTAGCAGGGCTAGTGGAACCACCTGCAGGGGACTGCAAGGTGCCAGAATCGGACCGCGCCCTGCCCAGAGAGGCAGGGAAGCAGGCAGATGGCTCAGTGCGTGTGACACGCAAAGGCATCGGTCGAGGGGGTCCAGTGCCCGCTGATTCCAGGACCAGCCTGGAATTTGAGCAGTGGCTGACTCAAGCGGGAACTCCAGAGCTGATCTTGGATCAGGCGGCGGAAGTGTCCCAGAGCAGTGACACACGGCGGGACTGTGATCCTGAGGCCACGCCGCAGCAGAATCCGCCCAGGGTGGCAAGGGTTGCGCAACGGGTCAAAGAAGAGACCAGCCAGCCTGATCAAAGGGCAGAGGGCGCCGCAGCCCCAGGGAGGTTAGCAGGCCGTGATAAAAACTGTCCAGACAAACCGCAGATAAGAACAGAGGAAATGGAGGGCAGGAGTGCGCCTGCAGTGGTCAAACGCGAGGGGGTTGAGGTCCAGCCAGCGGTGACCAGGCAGGTCTCGCAGGTCAGCAAGGAACCGCGGGAAAAGTCAGCTGTGCCGGTGGGAAAGCCTTGGGCTGAACTAATATCCGAGGAAGAGCTGTCAGACCCAGTTCGGGAAGAGAAGGGGCGGCAGCCAAAGGCAGGGCTGCGTCCAAGACAGCAGCTGCGACCGCGCAGGGTGCTGGTTCGAAGAGGGGCAGGATCCACAGTCTACGGGACGCCGCTGTCCAGGTTTCCGCCCAGTGTGGGCAGACCTGTGCAGAAATCCAAGGAAGGATCTAGCAGCCAGATGCGAAGAGACGACAGCCACAAGGAAATCCTGCGCGGATTTTTTCACGATCCAGCACGGGCGCAGGATACCAGCCCTAGAGAGCCAGAGCGCTCCGGGGCAGTGGAAGTAGCGAACGGCGAAGAGGAGTCAGAGGGGCAGATGCAGCCAATCGGTTGGGCAGGAATTTTGCAGTGGGCGACAAACCTGTGGAAGCAAGTTTGCTCCAGGACGTTCTCGCATTTCCAGGACCAGGTCACAGCCATTGAGGAGTTCAAGGCCCATCATCTGCGGGGATGGGCAACAAAGGCCATGATGGGTATTCCCCACACAGGGCAGGACAGGGCGACGCTGTTAGCCGCCCTTGGACAGATGTCCAAGGGAGGGGCGGGACGCGAAGCAGCCCTGGCTGTTAAGGCCCTCGCAGATGAATGGTGCAACGAGGTAACAGGAAATCAGGTGAAATCTGGCTGGTTGCGCCCGCCAGCGGTCATCCCCATGGGGGGTGCCAACAGGGCTGGGGGCGCCTACGGCCAGCATGAGGACTGGCAACGCAGCAACAACACTGACGAGGAAGCGCCGCCCGCGGAGGACGATCCGCAGGCGGCGGAGATGATCGACATGTTCCAGCCGGGGGGAGTGGTGGAACCACCCTCGGAGTACGTCAAAACAAAGGAGGGGTGGCTGCTGGGCAAGCATCCTGACTTCACTGCGGAACAGCAGGAGAGCCTTGAGCAGAGCCTCAGGGATCGCCAAGGAGCATTCGCTTACTCCATGGAGGATCTACCCGGCTACTGCGGCACGCAGGGAGTGGACACAATGTGCCTGCCGGTCCAGGCTGTGCGGACCATGGAGGCAGAGGGAGTGGTCCTTTTCGAGCCCTTTGGAGGAGACGCGTGCTCTGGCAGTGGGGAGGTGGCCGCGTCATACAGGCAGTGCCTGGGAGAATCTGCTGCGGCAGATTGGGCCGACGCAGCACAAGAACCAGGTGGGAACGCGCCTGTGGCAAAAGCAGATGTTGGCAGCGAGGTGACCGGGGACAAAGGGGGTGAGAAAGACCCTCCTGGATGTCCTGCAGGGCCGTCGGCCAGGGTGGATGTGTGGGCAGATGAGCGTGTGTTGCGGTTTCTCCGCGAGAAAACACATGCTCCAGGAACAGAGCTAGGAGAGCAGACCAGGGTACAGCGCAGAGCCGCTCCATTCCAGTGGGGATCAGAGAGGGGAGGAGTGCTGATGAGACTCATGCCCGACGGCAGACGTTGCGTGGTGCCCAGGCCAGAGGACAGGCTGGCAGTGATCCAGGAAGCCCATGCTGGTACGGGCCACCGCACGGCTTTCATGGTCATGCAGCAACACTGGTGGCGGGGGCTCAGAGCAGCAGTCAAGAAGGTGGTGCAGGAATGCGGTGTGTGCGACAGGGCCAGGGCGTCCACATTCAATCACACACAGCCCGACCTGCACCCGCTACCCATCGAAGGGTTGTTTTTCCGATGGGGGGTGGACCTGTGTGGGCCATTCACAACCACTCCCAGGGGCAATCGGTTTGTGATGGTGTGTGTGGAGCATTACTCCAAATGGGTGGAGTTGATCCCCATTCCAAGCAAGGCGTCAGATGTGACGGCCTTGGCTTTCTTTCAAAATGTAGTCGCAAGATTCGGGGGCTGCGCAGAGGTGGTGACAGACCAGGGAACAGAGTTCCAGGGTGAATTCCAAGACATGTTGCTGGACTGCTTCATTGATCACCGCACCACTTCTGCCAACCACCCCCAGGCAGACGGGCTGTCCGAGAGGGCTGTCCAGACCCTCAAGGCAGGCCTGCGCAAGTGCTGCGAGGAGGGCAGCAGCGACGAGTCCTGGGACAAAATGGTGCCTTGGGTGGCCCTAGGCTTCCGCTGCTCGCCGTAGCAGGCCACGCGCATGGCGCCATACGAGGTTCTGTACGGGCAGAGACCCACCTTTTCCTCCAGAGTGGGGGCGGACCTGTGGAACACAGCCAAGGTGGCAACAGCGGAGGAAGCGGCAGACCTGCTCCTGGCCAGAGTGGCCAGGATCAAGGAGGCACTGCCAGTCGCGGGTTGGCACATGGATTGCTTGGTACCAGCACTTGATGAGGTGCCTGAGGGCGAATGGTTGTGCCCGCGGTGCCAGCCGGACAACAAGGAAGCTGGGCCCGCTGAGATAGCAGGGCCCGCTGCAGAGCCAGAGCGCAGCGCAGCCATCCAGAGGCGGCCGAGCCCAGCCGCCAGAGCGGCAGCCAGGGCGGCCCCGGATGCCGACATCATGGATAAGCCTGAGGTGGAGGTTATGGCCACCAACCCGGCCACACGGCAAATGGAGCGGGGCATCGCAAGGCCAATGGCGAACGGTTTGTACGACATCTCGTACACCACTGGCCGGGGAGAGGCCAATGTCACCCCGAGGGCAGTTGCCAGAAGGGCCAAGGTGGCCAAGGAAGCAGCAAGGGAGGAGGAGGAATCGGCACTTGAAGGGTGCACCGATACCTGAACCTCAGGGAAGGCCAAGCCCAGAGCGGCAAGGCCGCTGAGCATGTAACGGTACCCACGCCGTAACCGGCAGGAAAGGGCAGGAGGCTGAGCAACAGAAGACACTTTCAGGCGCAGCGCATCTGGTCCTAGTACACGGCAGGTGCTGGGCCGGCGGCCAGCGGGCCAATGGCGGATTATGCTAGGTAGCGACAAGACCTAGGGCAGCGACGGGTTATGAAATTTGTTTTTCAAAAGAGCTGCAGCAGCAAGGCTGCGGTAGTACATATGCTGGAGCAATGGACGACAAGACGTGATCTTGTGGAGTAGTGATAGTACTCAAGGGGGCAGGATGCCGCTGCTGCGGCGCACATTTCCTGTGGCCTTGAAGACCAGGCGTCTATGGCGCAGTGGGGCGAGAGCAGCGGGTATACTTAGCCTGCCCTGATGATTCTGATTAACAGCCAAGTTTGGTGCTGAGCAGCTGAGATGCTTAGAATCAAGCGCAGGATGTGCGCATTGCCTGAGGAGATTATGTGATTTTTGCTTTGAAGACAGCCTGAACCAGGCAGATGGTGGAGAAGGCCTGAACCAGGCAGATTTGCTTTGATACTTTGATCTTCTGAGGTGTACATATTGCCAGAAGTTTCTCCCTAACAGTACCGACCCCTTTTTCCGGCTCCCAGCGCATGCCCGATAGGCTTAACGCTGAGGAGCGGGGGGGCGAGTGAAGTAGTAGGGGCGGTACCCACGAGACAGGGACACCCAGACCTTACCCCTAGGCAGAGAGACTTCCTGCTAGGGCTGAACCTTACAGTAGCCAGTTAACAGCTCCTGTCTGAAGTACAAGGAGTCTGTGTGTACGGTAATGTACCGTGTTTATGAGTAGAAGGACACCTCTCTAAGGCGCCTTTACCGGAGATTACGGAGTTTACCATATTAGCACGTTTACTGCTTTATGGTGCGACAGCCAGCTGTCACAGTATATTACCGTATACGTGACAGAACCGTTTGAGCCGCCGTTAGCGGCCACGGAGCCTCCGCAGCTTCTCTGCGGAGTCTCCTGATTTAAACTGAGACCTAGAAACCCGCTTACGCAGGATGATTGAGCATAATCCGTACTCTGAATTGGGCCTGCCGGGTCCCTGTATCCCGGCAATTGCCTAAACTAGTTACTTCGTCCCTTTCTAAAGTACAGACCTCTATTTGTAACAAGCACCGGCCGTCATCTGTGAATGAGACCTACTGCGTTCCCATAAGTCAGTACCTGAACCCAAGTCAAGTCCATACAGCCTCCGCTGGTATAGCAGGAGATAGAATCCTCAGTTGAAAACCGAGACCCCTGCAGAAGAAGAAGTACGCAGACTACGCCTCGGCCACCTCACCGCGTGACGCGCGGTAAGTGCCCCTTTACATAGCCCTGCTGGATCGCGCCCAGACGGCCAGAAGGCCTGCGCTCCCAAAGCCATTTGCTAGTCTTACAATTATCCAGCTTCACAGCTTAACTCGCTGAGCACTTGCAGCCAGTGAGTAGTCACTGAGTCTGCCCGTAGGCGTCCTTCACTGTTGTGAGGAAAGAAGTCCGCCACGGACCCGAAGCGCACATTGCGAGTGAAGTAGTAGGGGCGGTACCCACGAGACAGGGACACCCAGACCTTACCCCTAGGCAGAGAGACTTCCTGCTAGGGCTGAACCTTACAGTAGCCAGTTAACAGCTCCTGTCTGAAGTACAAGGAGTCTGTGTGTACGGTAATGTACCGTGTTTATGAGTAGAAGGACACCTCTCTAAGGCGCCTTTACCGGAGATTACGGAGTTTACCATATTAGCACGTTTACTGCTTTATGGTGCGACAGCCAGCTGTCACAGTATATTACCGTATACGTGACAGAACCGTTTGAGCCGCCGTTAGCGGCCACGGAGCCTCCGCAGCTTCTCTGCGGAGTCTCCTGATTTAAACTGAGACCTAGAAACCCGCTTACGCAGGATGATTGAGCATAATCCGTACTCTGAATTGGGCCTGCCGGGTCCCTGTATCCCGGCAATTGCCTAAACTAGTTACTTCGTCCCTTTCTAAAGTACAGACCTCTATTTGTAACAAGCACCGGCCGTCATCTGTGAATGAGACCTACTGCGTTCCCATAAGTCAGTACCTGAACCCAAGTCAAGTCCATACAGCCTCCGCTGGTATAGCAGGAGATAGAATCCTCAGTTGAAAACCGAGACCCCTGCAGAAGAAGAAGTACGCAGACTACGCCTCGGCCACCTCACCGCGTGACGCGCGGTAAGTGCCCCTTTACATAGCCCTGCTGGATCGCGCCCAGACGGCCAGAAGGCCTGCGCTCCCAAAGCCATTTGCTAGTCTTACAATTATCCAGCTTCACAGCTTAACTCGCTGAGCACTTGCAGCCAGTGAGTAGTCACTGAGTCTGCCCGTAGGCGTCCTTCACTGTTGTGAGGAAAGAAGTCCGCCACGGACCCGAAGCGCACATTGCGAGTGAAGTAGTAGGGGCGGTACCCACGAGACAGGGACACCCAGACCTTACCCCTAGGCAGAGAGACTTCCTGCTAGGGCTGAACCTTACAGTAGCCAGTTAACAGCTCCTGTCTGAAGTACAAGGAGTCTGTGTGTACGGTAATGTACCGTGTTTATGAGTAGAAGGACACCTCTCTAAGGCGCCTTTACCGGAGATTACGGAGTTTACCATATTAGCACGTTTACTGCTTTATGGTGCGACAGCCAGCTGTCACAGTATATTACCGTATACGTGACAGAACCGTTTGAGCCGCCGTTAGCGGCCACGGAGCCTCCGCAGCTTCTCTGCGGAGTCTCCTGATTTAAACTGAGACCTAGAAACCCGCTTACGCAGGATGATTGAGCATAATCCGTACTCTGAATTGGGCCTGCCGGGTCCCTGTATCCCGGCAATTGCCTAAACTAGTTACTTCGTCCCTTTCTAAAGTACAGACCTCTATTTGTAACAAGCACCGGCCGTCATCTGTGAATGAGACCTACTGCGTTCCCATAAGTCAGTACCTGAACCCAAGTCAAGTCCATACAGCCTCCGCTGGTATAGCAGGAGATAGAATCCTCAGTTGAAAACCGAGACCCCTGCAGAAGAAGAAGTACGCAGACTACGCCTCGGCCACCTCACCGCGTGACGCGCGGTAAGTGCCCCTTTACATAGCCCTGCTGGATCGCGCCCAGACGGCCAGAAGGCCTGCGCTCCCAAAGCCATTTGCTAGTCTTACAATTATCCAGCTTCACAGCTTAACTCGCTGAGCACTTGCAGCCAGTGAGTAGTCACTGAGTCTGCCCGTAGGCGTCCTTCACTGTTGTGAGGAAAGAAGTCCGCCACGGACCCGAAGCGCACATTGCGAGTGAAGTAGTAGGGGCGGTACCCACGAGACAGGGACACCCAGACCTTACCCCTAGGCAGAGAGACTTCCTGCTAGGGCTGAACCTTACAGTAGCCAGTTAACAGCTCCTGTCTGAAGTACAAGGAGTCTGTGTGTACGGTAATGTACCGTGTTTATGAGTAGAAGGACACCTCTCTAAGGCGCCTTTACCGGAGATTACGGAGTTTGCCATATTAGCACGTTTACTGCTTTATGGTGCGACAGCCAGCTGTCACAGTATATTACCGTATACGTGACAGAACCGTTTGAGCCGCCGTTAGCGGCCACGGAGCCTCCGCAGCTTCTCTGCGGAGTCTCCTGATTTAAACTGAGACCTAGAAACCCGCTTACGCAGGATGATTGAGCATAATCCGTACTCTGAATTGGGCCTGCCGGGTCCCTGTATCCCGGCAATTGCCTAAACTAGTTACTTCGTCCCTTTCTAAAGTACAGACCTCTATTTGTAACAAGCACCGGCCGTCATCTGTGAATGAGACCTACTGCGTTCCCATAAGTCAGTACCTGAACCCAAGTCAAGTCCATACAGCCTCCGCTGGTATAGCAGGAGATAGAATCCTCAGTTGAAAACCGAGACCCCTGCAGAAGAAGAAGTACGCAGACTACGCCTCGGCCACCTCACCGCGTGACGCGCGGTAAGTGCCCCTTTACATAGCCCTGCTGGATCGCGCCCAGACGGCCAGAAGGCCTGCGCTCCCAAAGCCATTTGCTAGTCTTACAATTATCCAGCTTCACAGCTTAACTCGCTGAGCACTTGCAGCCAGTGAGTAGTCACTGAGTCTGCCCGTAGGCGTCCTTCACTGTTGTGAGGAAAGAAGTCCGCCACGGACCCGAAGCGCACATTGCGAGTGAAGTAGTAGGGGCGGTACCCACGAGACAGGGACACCCAGACCTTACCCCTAGGCAGAGAGACTTCCTGCTAGGGCTGAACCTTACAGTAGCCAGTTAACAGCTCCTGTCTGAAGTACAAGGAGTCTGTGTGTACGGTAATGTACCGTGTTTATGAGTAGAAGGACACCTCTCTAAGGCGCCTTTACCGGAGATTACGGAGTTTACCATATTAGCACGTTTACTGCTTTATGGTGCGACATATTGACTGCCAAGCCCACGGAAAACATGACCAAGGCATAAATGTAGGGTTCAGTTGTAACGATATTGACATACCGGTGCTGGGCGCATGGCATGCCTGGCCTCAGCGGCTAGTCGCCAGACATGCGGCCATACAGCGTAATAATACCTCTGCCCATGCATGAGGATGCTGCCTTCATCCGTCGACCTGTCCATGAGGGCATTATCATCCTGTCGAACCTCAGGAAATAAGCCATGCTTTGCAGCCAGGTTGAAAGTTGAAACAGCTTCATCATCTTTATCATGAGGGTACTCTCAGAGTCTAGAGGTCCTGGCTAGCAACCTTTATAATTCGAACACGAAGAAACAGCCCGGGTGCGCATGTGGCCCTCGTTGACAGCTGAGATATAATGCAGGATTCATGGAGGGGGCAAAGTTCAGGAGAAGTTGAATGGAAGGTGTGGCCCACACTCTCTCTGACGACGACAGGTGGATGACGCAATGATGTAATCCTGCTTTTGGAAGGGGCTTAACATGTTAAAATATCAGCACGCTCTAGCAAGTTTTCGTGCCCCGAATCTGCGATCCTCGTCCTCGCTTCGCAGCTCACCGCGAAGAATGTCCACCTACACCGATGAGAAGTGGTGGGATGAAAACACAGTGGCCATCGTCACTGGATCGAATAAGGTAAGTGGGCACACATACCGGCCTTCTCTTTGTTGCTAGGCACCAGCTCCACCCTTGGCCTGTAGTGGAAGTATCTTGATCATTCATCCAGTTGATGTATCTCTTGATGTCATCCTGGCTTGCTGGGAGCTCCTCCAGGGCATTGGATTTGAGGTGGCGAGAGAGCTCAGCAAGCAAGGCGTTACGACAGTGGTTACTGCAAGGCAGCCTCGGCTAGGGGAGGAAGCCAGGGACAAAATTGCAGCTACAGAAGGTACCGTAAGGGAAGGACTCAACGCCACCATGCCTGAAAGACATGGCGGCTACGGAGGGTCAAGAAGGGCCACCACGCCTACTTGCGCATCATTCGAATGTTTATTTTATTGTGCAGGAGACCACCTGTAGTGGGCGGCGAAGCGGCCACCACTGGGTCAATCGGTACCACCCCTTGTCTGGCCGGCAGCCAATGATCCATGCAACAGGGCTTCCTGCATCCAGCCAATTACCTAGCCCTGTTGTAGCTGAATCATAGCTGAAGGGTCCTAAAATAAACCGAGCATCATGGCCACCATGGCCTGATCATGACGGAGGTCCCAAACAACTCTGTCATGAGATCTATTGCATTAGTTTTGAGGTCAAAAGACAGGGCAGTGCTCTTTAAAAGGCGTCGCACGTTCATGCCCTGGAGCTCGCATGTTTGATATTACCCCTGATATTGCACACATAACCTGAATTGCTGCCTTTGCTTGCGAGCAGGCTGCAGTGGAAAAGTGCTTTTCCACCAGCTGGATATTGCGGATGCCATGTCTATCATCCGCTTCGCTGCTTGGGCCAAGAAGCAGTTCCCACAGGGCATCGACATCTTGGTCAACAATGCTGGTGGGTTTTGAGCACACACAAAATATTACACCGGGATTTAATGAAAATGAAGTTGAAAACAAAGCATTCAATAAATCAAACTTCCTGTGGCTTGGATGAAGGAAGGCAGCGGTTAACCGTTTGAACGGGTAAGCTACTCTGCAACACTAGACTGGCTACCGTATCAAGAATTGAAGACCCAGGCGCAAGGTTCCTAGACAGGTATCAGAGATAATGATGTGTCCTTTTTCTTCGGTACCGGCACAGCCTGGCTTTTGAATTTTCCTTGCTCTGAATTTGTACCAATTTGAATTTTCCTAGATCTGAATTCCCACCAGAGCGAAATATCTGGTGGCACGCACCAGGGTGGCACGCAAATTCATAAACCTCATTACCCTCGCTTGTTTGAGGCTGCTTCAGCTACACAGCAGCTACAACTCAGCTTATGGCTGACAGGTCATGGTGCTGCAGGACCACCGGCCATTCTCCGGTCAAGGTTTTGTCCCCATCGGCCCAGTGGTGGCCGCCCAGTAGGGGCCCCACAAAGGTGGTCTGGCGCACACTAAATTAAACACTGCACCTCATGACGAGGTATCCACACTCCAGCACGCGCTGTCCATTCTAGTATAATATAGATGATATGACTATATGACTCGTATGACATAAATCATATGAGGAACGGCATGATTAAGGTCACCATAAAACGGTCAGTCGCCCGCCCATTCCCCGGCCATGTGCTTGCCCATGGACCGTTCAGTGGGGGTGATGACACATGCGGCACAGGAAGCTCGCGTGGTTGGTTCTTCATCCAGAATGTGCCCCTCCCAGGCATGGTTACTTTAGTGATCACGATGAATGCATGCGCTGCCTAAAGCTCGCGTGGTTGGCCAGAATGTGGTTAATCCAGAATGTGCCCCTCGCGGGGTAGCCCTTAAGGACCCTTAATGAACCTTCATGGTCCTTCATGCAGAACGTGACCCTCACGGGTGGGCTCTTCATGCCCCTTTATAACCCCTCATAGCCCTTTATGACCATGATCGGCCCTTAATCCAGAATGTGCCCCCTCCAGGCATGGCTTACAAGGGGAACGTCTTTGGGGCTGCCGAGGCCCAAAAGACGTTGGACACCAACTTTTACGGGACAATGAATCTGACTGAAGCGCTGAGGCCCTGCCTGAGGGACGGAAGCGCCCGCATCGTCAACGTCAGCAGCAGGTGAATGGGGGGAAGCAACATATCACACGGGTATCACCAGCTTGCGTACCTGGCTCAGTGGCTCTCCGTCTAAATGGCTGGCATCTTGGGCTTTCTACGCAGCACAGGGAAATCTCTCATGATACCCAAGCCAGGAACTCTCGAGCCAGATCACCTACCTACCAGCAGCAAGGAGCGGCTGGGCCGGTTAGCTTGTGTAACTGGCCCTCTCATTTGAAATTGCAGGGGCAATCACAGTTGATCATATTCAACAAGCAGCATTTGAGCCAGAATCTCTGCCAGTGGCAAGGAGAGCTTGGCTGACTGGCTTACGTAGCTGGCTCTTTGTCTGAAGTACACAGGGCTGGCAAAATGCATCGTTCTTAGCCCAAAGCTGTTAAGCCAGATCGCCTCTGCATACAACAAGGCCGGAGCTGGGCTGTTTGGGTTGCATACCTGGCCCTCTATCTGAAAGTGCAGGGCCAGGAAAAAGTCCATCATGTTCAACAAGGAGCATGTAAGCCAGAATTTCTGCCAGCAGCAAGGCGGAGCTGGGCTGGCTGGCTTGCGCAAATGGCCCACTGCTTACAAATGCAGGGCTGAAAAAAGAAATATGATATCCAGCCAGGAGCTGTTGAACCAGATCTCCTGTACCAGCGGCACGGCGGAGCTGGGCTGGATGGCTTGTGTTACCTCTTTTTTGAACTTGCAGGGCCTGAAGGCAGTTAGTAATATTCAGCAAGAAGCGTTTTTGCCAGAATCTCTGCCAACGGCAAGCCAAGGAGGAGCTGGGCTGGCTGGCCTGTGTAACTGGCCCTCTGGGTCTGAAAGTGAAGGGCCGGGGGAAAAAACATCCTTTATTTCCTATTTAGCAAAGAGCTAGTGAACCAGATTACCTCTACCTGCAGCAGGGCGGAGCTGAGCTGGCTCGCTTGTCTAACTGGCTCTGAAGTGCTCAGAGCCGATAAAAAGGTTCAACATCCCAGAACAGAGCTGTTGAGATTGATCTCCTCTGCCTGCAGCAGGGACGTGCTTGTGTCTGCCTTGTGTATCTGGATCTCCATCTTGAGTTACTTGCTTCTCTGCGCAGGGCTGGAAAGACCTCCATCGTACCCAGCAAGCAGCTTTTGAGCTTGATCACCTCAGCGAGCAGCAAAGAGGAGCTGGGCCGGCTGGCGTCCAAGTTTGTAGAGGACATCCAGTCGGGCAAGCACCAGCAGGAGGGCTGGCCGAGCAGCATGTGAGGTTTGGCTTGTTGGACGACGGGGCGCCCTTGGGGCTCGGCCTTTGGGGTCCAATCTTTAACGCCCCCAGTTCTCTGGAGCCCTATCTCCTCATTGAGCCTTTGAACGCACATGATAACATCAGGGTCGAGGCCTGGGCTAAGATGATGTCTGCCTCAGTGTTGATATAATCCTCACCCCCTTCTCTCCACATGGATGAGGCGTGTGGTTCTGACCGTCACAGCATGAGACTTGGATGCGATTGAGCTGATGCTCTGACTCGTATCCCCAGATTGTGGATGCCCAGGCTTCTGTCAACCAGGTCATATTGCTTATGTGATGAACTTGGTCCTGGCTGTGCATGGTAGCTGGAATTGAGCTTGTGCATCCCCAACCAGCCTCATGCGGCCGAGCATTGAGGAGGGCCCAGCGGGTATGCACCATTTTAGGCATGTGATGACCACAAACAGTCAAAGCTTTGGATTTGTTCTGACCAGCAGCCTCTTGCCCACCCTCCTGCTGACCCTCCTGCCGGCTGTGATGAAGCTTCTGCAACCGGCGTTTCGCAGGTATGGCATCTCCAAGCTTTTTCTGTCCATGTACACGCGATTGGAGGCGAGGGACATGAAGGAGCGCAACATTATGGTCAACGCATGCTGTCCAGGGTACGGTTCAGGGTTAAGGGATTAGGGGCGCCTGAACCCTGTCCACTGAACGCATCGTTAGGGACATGAAGGCACGCACCATCATGGTCAATGCATGCCGTCCACTGTAAGGACCCCGGCTGTTCAATATATGTGAGTGTGTAGTCAATGCACCTCTTGTGGCGATCAAGGTAGTTTCTGGGGAGAGCACCAAAACTGCACTCCCGTGCGATGGGGCATACCTTTGATGAATATCACATCATGTACCAATATTGTTCTGTTTAATCAGGTATTGTATAACCGTTAACTGACAACACTTTCCAAGGCAACGCTTGTGGTAGATATAACTATCTAAAGCAACATCTGCGGGCGCTTTCCTGTATGTGACTCACTCTTCCTTGTGGCGCTTCTCCAAACCCCGAACCCAGTGTTAGACATCTAACGCTGTGGTATTTTTATCTCACCATTCTGCTTTGTTCTGTATAATCTGTATAACCGGTAACCGGTTTTGTGTAACTTATGTATGACTCAGCTAGCATTTCATGGCACTGCGCTGTTTAAGCAATTTGCATGACAGTCAATAGTGGGGATCAAAGTTGGTCGCTGACAAAAGCTGCTTTCAATGCACTTTCAGGTGGTGCCAGACTGACATGAGCAGTGGGGGTGGGCCAAAGACTGCCCTCGACGGGGCTGATACTCCAGTCTGGCTCGCTCTGCGCCCACCATCACAGCCTGTTTGCGGGAAGTTCTTTGGAGAGAGAACTGAGCAGATTATTTAGCAATATTTAGCAAAAACAGCCGCCAGGAAAGGCCTTGTGGCCGGGATTGTTGAACTGACGTGAGGACTTGATTAGATGAGGTGTTGCAAAGAGGGCTTTGCTTAGGCCGAACATTGTTCATTATTTGTACTGTAAGCACTATTTCGGCATGCGTGACATACCGGCACCATGTTGGGGGTCGTCAGTGCTGTCGATCCTTTGGAGAGAGAATATAAGAGATTCTTTAGTACGTCCTGATAGCTCTTGTTCATGTTTCTATTGGGGTCAAACGCGCATGTCCAGGTCAGGTTATACAGAATTGTCATATTTGGGTCTGGAATGTTATGAAGGTAAGTCAATGACGTTACACCTTAAAGCCCTGCTCAAAGAAGCCTATTAAGGTCTGGAATGTTGGGAAGGTAAGTGTGCGAAGTTGGTGGCACTTCATCGCAATTCCGCTCGTAAGCCACGATCTGCCTTAGCCCAGTAAGCGTACTGTTTGCACAAACTCCGGTATGCAGCTCTTCTGGATATGAGAATTCTTTATGTTGGTGAAGGAAATTATACCTTGGGTAACGTGGTATATACCTTTCATGAAGCAGAAACTATGTGCACTGATTAATTAAAAAACGTGAAGTCTGCATGAAAAACAAAATGTACCATGAAAGAACAGAAATTGGGCACCGAATACCATACCCTTTTAAACTTTCAAAAATCAATAGGGCGGATGTTTACGTACAAAGAATGAGGTTCACACAACGTCAATACTGCTAAAACCTGCCAAGACTGTTCATGCTGACCACAGCAGTTACGACTGATCAGTTTCGCATCACTGCATTCGTGCTCAAGCTAGTGCCCATTGTGCCAGGCACCCAGCCATTGTTGAAGACGTAAGAGAAGTTCTCGACCTGAGAGGGGCAAGGGTTTGTAAATTCAATACAATTGCAGGCACAGTCTATTTTTAAAGGGCAGGCACAGGTACTGGCCGTTGATTTTGTGGAATTTCAAGCTGTTTGTCAGTGGGCGAGCTCTTCATGGCTTGCTACACAACACATCTGAGGGTCAATGACGTAGCACCTATTGAGCCAGGCACACAGGTGTGACGTCATTGACTTCTGCGGGTAGTGCCCACACTGGAGGGTATGCAGTCCAGCAGCACACCGGTGAACATGAAGCAGTGATACTGGTACATCAGGACATGCATGATGACATAGCAAGGCAGGCTCAGACATTTATGGCACAACTAGCCCCTCCACAGCTCTAATGCTGGTCTGATCTTATAACGCCCACCTGTCCCTCGCGGCTGGGGTCCCACTCGGCAGCTCTCGGGCCGCGTGCCTTGAGCACCTGTTCCGTCTCCACACTCAGCAGACGGTACACAAGGTCTAGCAGCTTGCCCTGCCCAAGCTCCGGAACCTCCTTCGCCTCCTTGAGCTCGCGCATCTCTCCGCGCGCCATGTACGCGACGTGCGTCGGCCAGAACTCCAGGCCGTCAAAGATGTGCGTCGCGTACAGGATAGTTGCACCCCGCTGGTCGCACTCGTCCTTCAGGAAGTGCATGAGCTCTGCACGGCCTAGCACGTCCAAGTCAACCGTGATCTCATCCAGGAGCAGAATCTGCCAGAGGGAAAAGGTTTGGGGTCCAAGTTTGAAGGTTATGGACGCACACGTAATTCCGGAAACTAGGTAGTTCAGCACAGCCCAGCACGTGTAAGTCAACAGTAATCTCGTCTAGGAGCTGAACCTGTCAGGGGGTAAAAGGTTTAGAGTCCTTAATGAAGTGCATGACCTTGGCACAGCTGAGCTTCGGGCAGGTCGGCTGTGGTCTCAGCCAGGAGTAGAATCTGCTCAGAGGGCACAGGACAGCTCGAGGGAGGACGTCTGCCGAAATCCAGGCCCAGACCCTTGAAAGCACCAGGCTCTATGTGGCTACATAATCCGAACACAAACATACATAAGTGTATGTGTTCGGTTTATGTAGCCACAGAGAGCCTGGTGCTTTCAAGTATATGTAAGTGTTTCCATATATGTACCATATACAAGGTATACAAAGCCTGTACCCATGCACCGTACATCATGAACACAAAGCGTCCTCCGGTGGGCCACTGACCTTAAATGGCTTGAGCAGACCCACGCAGATCTGCACCCTGCGTCTTTGCCCATCCGACACTTGGTGCATGCGCCAGGCCACGTCTACGTCCAGGGCCTTGATCAGCCTAGCCTTCCGTGCTGGGTCAATACCTGGAACTGCGTCAATCATCTTGGCTGCCGGGAAGTCGCCCTGCAAACACAGATGGATCCATTAGTACAGCCAGGGCAGCTGTCTTAGCAAACACAAATGGATCGATGAGTACAGCCTTGGCAGCTGTCCTAGACACAAATACAGATGGATCAATGAGTACAAAACCTTGGCAGCTCCCCTGGATATGGAATCACAGAGGGATCCATCAGTAAAGCCTGGGAAGCTCCAATGGCCACACAGGTCAATGCGTCCGGCGAATAGCCATAAGCGCGCTTGCCAGCGTTCCATGTGGACAGGACCTTTTCAGCATGGCCCTTAGTCAGATCATGATAATTGTTTCCTCTCTGAAGATTCGATGGCTGCCAGTATTCCAATCCTTGCTCCTTGACACATGGAGGTGGATTTCAAGCAAGGTGTGACAGCTGTGTTAATTTCAGCGATGCCGCAGCTAATGTCCTGCTGTGTCACCGCCCACTGTCACGGGGGGCTGGTGTCACAAGGTACCTGTTGATTGGGTCACCAACCGTGGTTCAATCAAGTCAGTGGGGCTTAGTGTCACAAGGTGCCTGCTGCTTGGGCCACCGCCTGTAGGTCCATCAAGCTTTGGTCCCTATCGACCCAGAAGCGGCTGCCCAGCGGCCTGTCAAAGGTGGTCTGGTGCGCACAAAGAGGAACATTGAACACCTGCAATCTGTTTCTTTCCTTTTTCCTCTACCCATTAGCTTGTTTTCATCCCGGCCTGACAGTCGGGCGCCCACGCGGCCTAGCATTTCTTGAGCATGGGCCAGGGATGTACCGTCCTTCACCTACCGTGAGTGGCACGCTGGTTCCCGCGAATGCAATGTCCCTCGTCCAGTTCCCACCAACGTACGCCAGATCCCCGCTGACAGTCAGGTTGGTGTCATGGAAGGGCGGTCGGCCGAGCATGCGGACACAGCCCTCGGGCACCATGTGCTTGCCGCCTAGGATCTTGAGTAGCGTGGTCTTTCCAGCTCCGTTGCCTCCAAGCAGCAGGCAGCGGCTGCCGGGGCGCAGGCTGAATGTCATGTTTTGGATGAGCGGGGGCATGCCAGCGACGGGGCGTCCATCTGAGAAAGGGGGGCCGGGTGGAAAGGGGGCGGATGGTGTCAAAACTGGGTCGGTCTGCTGGCCGATGATCTGCCCATGCTGGCATGTTCATTTAGTTACTGGGACAGCAAAACTAAACACAGGGTTACAGCAGAAACTGGCGACACTTGTATGGCCAGAGAGATAGAGACATGGTCAAGCTTCGCCCCACAAACAAGCAAGCAACAATAACGCGTGGCCTGTTCTGTTGCACATGCACTGTGCATCGCTACATCAGAGCACATACTTGTCTGCTTCAGATGTTGAATGCATGCGTCTAGCCTACTCCGGGCATGTGTCATAGCAAAGAATATGGAGAGACCTTAGCCCTGAACCAAGCTTCACATCCTGTCACACCGCCCTGTCTGCTGATGAGGTTATTTGTGGCATCATGCATGGTCAAAAATAAGTTCGGTGTCGTAACACTGGCAGCAAACGCAACTTTTGTTCGCAAATTTGATGTGCAGTGGCAGTCCTGTGCGTCTCACCGGGCCACCTGACTCACCCAATCCAGGGTACGCAAACTCTAGACCATTGACCTCCACGGTGCAGGCCAGATCACTGGTGCCGCAGTCCATGTTGGTGGCCCCCTGCGGCTGGGCTTGTTCAGAAGCAACCGCAGTGGCAGCTGGGGACACATCGTTGCAGGCTGCCGCCTCACTCGTCTCGGCTTTCTTGGCTGCGAGGCGAGCGAAGGGCCCTTCCGTTTCCACGGAAGCGAGCTGGTGTGCCGAAAGGCCATACCCGTTGGGGTTGGTCACTGATATAGGGACCGGCATTCGGGTGGGTACGTTTAGGAAATAGCGGGCTGGGGATGGAAGCGTTTGATTGTGGTGTCGAGCGCGTGTGGCTGTAAGTAGGTGTGGGCGGGGTGTAAGTTGGGACGGCAACTACCGGTGCGCGCACGTGTGTGGATGAACTCACACCCCGGGCAGTTGGCGTACAAACTTGGTCCACTGAGGACTGAACGACAGAAAACAGCTATAGGTCGAAACCCGAGCTGTCTACAAATGCTTAGGTCGCGCCCTGGGATCCTGAGGTTGAGCGGCCG